>OX335684.1:6907500-8107500 GCA_946894065.1 Acleris literana | reverse complement strand
TGCATAGTATTTTGTTGCAATTACTCAAATGATACCTTACCTGAATGAAATCTCTTGAACTAGTTAGAGCGTTACTCGCGTATAAGATAGCACATAAAAATTGTATATGATAATTCGCTGCTTAAATACAAAAGCGCCACAAAACAAAAATAGATATAGTTTGATTTAAAACTTAAAGTACATAGCATTACGAATTTAAATGCAACACAAACACATTTTGATTTGTGTCCCTTTTGTATTTAAGCAACGAATTGTATCAGTAGGTAATTTAATGTCCTAGATGAATACCGTTGCTACGATACTCAAATACCGTTTTCCGTATTCCTTATGTAAACCTATGAAACAATTACATAACAGATTAAACCATAGATCGTTGTATCTAGACTAATTCAGTTTAGTGAAGCTATCACAAACTTGGAACCGCTTAGCTAATCTGTGCCACGTTATGTAAAAGTGATTAGAAAACTTTAGCAAGTTAAATCATATAACTTTGCGGTACCTACCTGCTTTAGGATCAAGTGAGGACATTTTAAGAATCTTTAAGTACGGTGCTTAAGAGGATTGTGAAGCGCCGCTAAAATCGCGTAGCTGTCAAAAAAAAATCATACAAATCTAGCTCCGGGCGAAAACGTTTCTCACCCCCTAAATCAAGTCCGATTTGCACGATTTTTGAATATGTTGTAGTTATTATAAAGAACTAGGTATGTTCGTTTCTGTTTTTTTGTTTTTTCAATTTGTTTAATTCTAAGAAATATTTTCTTGGAAAGGAAAACGTATAGACATAGTTTTTCATGATATCTACAACATATTCAATAAAACATAAAAGTCGGACTAGGTTTAAGGGGGGAAAAACGTTTTCGCATTTTGTATGGAAATTTTTAGCTTCACAATCCTCTTAATTATTGTATATTTGAAACTAGTCCACTTTCGCTTCGGTATACATGAATTTTCTGTAACACATAAACAAGAATTTGTCATACATACAACCTCTCGTGAAAAATTATCTAACTGATGGGCAAATACCGTTAGCGCATATACAGAGAGATAGAGATACACACAGAACAGACAGATAGACAAACGCGGAAAGCGGCTTTTTTTGTTTGTCAAATCTAACTAATAATTACCTGAACCGCAGCTGGCACATTATGTACGAGTATTTGACGTCTAAATAAAAAATAAGAGTTTTAGACGTCCTGATACGTAACCGAATAGGCACTATTACAGGCACCGATGGGGGTAATTTTTTTCTTACAGGTAGGTACCTATCTATGTCACGACCTGCAATTACCTACTATCAAATGTTGTTAGACCAAAAGAACTGGGAATTTAAAAAATAATAATGTATATACCAAGAGTTCCTAATCAAAGTAGTGGATTGCAGATAACCGATAATTACAAACATTTACGAAATTGAACGTTTTCGGACTTTAAAAAGATGATAAATTATTTTTTACATTAAATGTAGACAATTACTCATTTTGATGTTCGCTTATGACTAGGTAAAAACATTATATTTCAATAAAAAAAGTCTAGCCTACCTAAAAGTCCTAAGGATAACTCTACAAGTTACTACTTCCTGGTCCTGGTTAAACCCGGATAGCAAGCAGTCTTAATATCCTAGGGTACATCTTAAAAAAATATCATAAGTAATCAACGACATTTTCATGCGTTGTTTTTGTGACATGTTTTTCTACTAAAATTCATAACAAAGTCTACACATACAATAAGCACTAAATTTCGTCGACAATGCTTAATAAGTCATTAAACGACCAGACCTTTTACAACCCTTGGCTTTACCCAGCTTTGCAACTGCTACTAAATACAGAGAAGTTTACTGTTTTTTTAGAACCGTTATAAAACTAGGTATTCTTCCTGTTGTTTTAGGTGCCTAGTTATTTACCGTGTAAAATAACTCAAAGTATAAAATTGGAGGTAGATAACAGAAGTTAATGTTATGAACTTACGAGATTATTAACTATGCATACAGTTTGGTCTAAGTTAAACTAATCTTGAACACAAACAAAAACAGATTCATAATACTCAGATGGTTAATAGATAAGACAACATACAGACACACGGCACAGATAAAAATAATGTTTTTGTCTTTATTGCTTAACTAACTTCATCCAAATAGATTTTGATTACCGTAATTTCCTGTGGTTTTTTTTCTGAAAAAACTATCCTATGTCCTATTCCAGGTGTGCCAAGTTTCATCCCGATCCGTTCAGTGGTTGAAGCGTGATTGAGTAACAAACATTCAAACATCAAAACATCCCAACTTTATCATTTACTAGCTGTCCGCGCCCGGCGCCACCCGGGTGTATTTTTTTTCATACAAACCTTATGAAATATATTTTACTTCCTATTCTCAGACCTACTAAATATATACACAAAATTTCATAAGAATCGGTCAAGCCGTTTCGGAGGAGCTTATTCACCTCGACATACACTGTGGCACGAAAATGTTATATTAGATTATATTAGTGAGATAAAGTGTAAACTGTGTCGTTTTTTTTCAATAAATGTATTTTGTCTCTTTGTTTTTTTTATATAATTAAAGTGGTCTCTACCTACCCCTCTGGGAAGCAGGCGTGATTTAATGTACGTATGTGTGTAGTTTTTAGAGGTAATCAATGTTGTAATGGAGTACAACACATTTAAATCGTGTTAATGGCTTTATTTAAAAGATAATTTTAGTTCATTATTATTTTTAACTTCACGGCAGCACGACTGGTTCGAGACGAGAGTAGCGCAATCCGAATTTCAACCTTTTTAACAAGCAACTATAGTCAAGAGCAATGAAAACGGATCACTTTGTATTGAATTACCATAGAAGTGACCCGTTTTCATTGCTCCTGAGTGTATGGCCCGTTTATAGGCATTAAACCGGCGAATATTCTCTTCCATGTTATCCATTGCGTATTAGTTAATAAAATCATCACATGTCCCCAAAAAATAAACAAGAAAAAACCGAATATCTTGCTCGGATAGACATGATTATGTCAACCGTATATTACTATAAGTTTTGCGAGGTCAACCATTATTCACAAAATATTTGAGCAATTTCCAGGCATTGTTCCGGCCTTAACCAATTGATGATGAAATAACAAAACATACTGACCACAAATTAATTGACAGTTGCCAAATGCACCGATAGGGATACGTTCTCCTTTGAATATTAATTTAATTAAACGTTGTGTGTGTGGTTGTTATGTTCAACATAGTTAACATACATAATATTTATACCGTCACTAGAAACAGTGAATTGAATTTAAAAACCGAACCCCTAATAAAACACTTGTTACATAATTTTGAAGCCCTCTTCCAATGTAGTTATTTGTCAAAAAAAATTGTTAGGTATGTATAACTTTTTATCTTATGTTTCTTAATCATTTTAGCTCAAACTAAAAATGCGATAACATCGAAAAGCAGTTTTGTGATAATCAAAGCTACAACGTACCTAAATGCTGCAATTAACGCTTTTATAAATTAATTTATATCATTTATTAATGAACAAGAAAAAAATACATCCAGATAAATGTTAATTGATGATTGTTTCTGACATTGCCAGCTTGGCAGAATACATAGTGACTAACGGTAGCTTTCAACTTTTCCGTCACACTCCCTACAACACTGTGTAAAAGGAATCCACTCGCAATTCACCTGCAAAAGAAATTAAATGACCGATTCCATTAGTGAAAAAACCGAATTCTTTCATTTTGTGTTAAAGGTACAAATTTCCTTGTATGGGCTTAAAGGGATGATTAGATCAGAGAAAAGCCGCTGCAATGTGTCGTTTATTATTCTTAGGGAAGTAGCTACCAATTTATCATTGCTGCCGGCTGACGGTGTTTCAGGAAATAAATGCAATCATTGAATACTCTTGTATGTGGATTACCGTATATTAAACCCATGAAGGCATAATGATGATAGATAAATTACAGATCCTATCAAAAAATATATTTCCATGCTTGATTTAAAAAACGTGTTTGTTGAACAGTATTTTTATTTAACCTATAGAGGTATAATTAAAGTAATTAGGTTCGTGATACAATTTTATAAACAGTCATATTTTTTTGTAATGTGCTTATGTTTGTCTTAGTTAGTAGTAACCACTGCCTTTAGGCGAGTTAACAAAAAAAATCGCAAGCGTTTTCGGCCCTGAAAATAACTTCAAATAATATCTTGAAAACTTGTTACATATTATGTTGTATTCACGCAGTTATCAAATTAATTTATCCGTACATTTGAATGAAAACTACAACACAATGAATTTTTACCTTATTTTATACACGTAACATTAGTAAAAGTAACCTCAAACTATAAATATGATTATTATCACAAACTTACCGGAGCTGGCGTCACTCGGTGGTAAGTAACAAAATTTTCCACATCGCTGCATCCATCGAACTTCACGCACTTCGGTCCAACAATAACATTAATGCAACCCAATTATTTTAAACTTTCCTTTACCCCAAAAAAAACTGCTGACGTCAATTGTAAACTTTTTAATAAAAACACACCGAAGCCCAAAATGCACGCAAAAGGTTTATCGTTTATTTTTAAACTGGCTGCTAATAGACACACGCTAGAATTTTTAACGTAAACTTCCAATTTCAAATTCGTTCATCGTTCAAACTTTTTAATTTGGCGCGTACCGTAGAGGCGGCCTCGCGGGCGAGTCTCACAGAATAGACTGGAGTCGAACGGCTTTGAGGGAACTGGGATTATACGCGCATATTCCGTTCGGGATCGCGATCGCCATAGACAAGAAAAGCCGGCTAAAAGCTATTGTATGCCTCTGTTGTGCCGGCACGTGTAAAATAAGACTGGCTGATTGACTGATTGTGAACTTTTAAGTCCTGAAAAAAATGGAAATCCTTCGTGGAACTTAAAACTGTATTTCAAAATTGTTACAAAGATAGCTTTATTAACAAAAAACACACAAGTATTTAATTCTTGTATGTAAACAAATAAGTAGTTTTGTAACACTGCAGGTAAATGAAAGAACATAAAAAGTACGTGTATTTGTAAGTGCTGAATTAAATTTGATCATTGATGATACAGTGTACATGCAGCCTTTGTCATCTTGTAGGTACCTGTGTCTTGTCAACGACTGTCACATTAAATGTCACATTAAAATTGATAGCTGTCGCATTTCTCATAAGGTACCTATGTGATGAGTTGACACAACCATGTGGAACTAACCCTATGTACAGTCGAGTTCATAAATATGTATACACTTTAGTACCTTGTCTATTTAATATCATATTTAAACAGCCATACATGAATTGTCACAACGATTAAAATGACATGCAAGGTACTAAAGTGTATACATATTTATGAACTGGACTGTACGTCTGTCAAGTATACTAGAGAAAATCCTCTTCCATCCATCCATCTTAACCGAACATAATTGTTTTCTCTAATGATGTCTAAAGGTGATTTTCTAATGAAGAAGAAAAAACAGTTACTTGATATAAGAAAACAGATAAAACAAGATGCTTTGAAAAAATATTTAGTATATTTTCGTCGTCTTTTTCATGAACCACTTTTTAGACCACTAGGGTGACGGCACCAATGATGGACACTTTTAGCTGACAGGCACCAGTAATGTAGTAGTGAAGACTCTTAATTCAAATTGTATACGGACCAATTGATTGTTACCTATTCATTTGTTGCAAAACAAATGAATAACCCTTATCTCCTGTAAAATAAGAATCAAGTGTTCATTATTGGTGCCTTGTCCATTACTGGTTCCATCACCCTACGGCGAAGCAAAAATGAGGGTTATGATTTTTAACTGGTATGTATGCAGGTATTGTTGACGTCGTAGTGTTTTTGACGGCAACACTGGCAACATCGAGCGTGACGTGTATCCGGAGCTGTCCAGCGGAAGGTTTTAAAAGCCACCAGCGGCTGGTGGGAGCCCACTTTTGCCTTCACCAACCAGCGAGGAAGACCAGCAGCAGCGCCTTGTACCACGTCTGAAAGGGCTTCATTACACGTGTTGTGTAGTGTCGTCTCCTATTTAAATTAGTGTCCCAATCTAGTAAATGCAGTATCCAGAAGTGCACTTGCACTAATTATACTTTAATGTTGTATGGTTGTTTCTGTTAGTATTTACAAGGATTTATTTCATAGTAATGAAACAATCATTTCATAGCTGTTGAAGTTATACTACTACATTTATGTAAATAAAACACAACATGTTTTTATAAAGTCTATTTTTTTAGCAGGGCGCATAATTACTCGTACTTTGATGGTCTATTACGCTCGTAATAAAAAACAAAAAACTTTTATAGAATTACTTTAGCTAACTTATTACTTTATATTGACTTATGATAACGAGATAGACCTAAAAAAATACGAACAGTTTTAACATTTTCATATCAATGAATAGGCAAAGATACCAACTTCGTTAAACTCGTTTATTCATCTAATGAAGTTAGGGCAGACTTAAAAAAAACACAACTAAGAGGACTTCAAGCCAAAGACAAGATTCTTAAACCTTGCAAAAGGACAGATTTACTTTTGTCAAAATATCCCTTATAATTAAATAAATTTGAAGTGCAACCAGTTATCTTCTTTTTTAATACATACCATCAAGGACTTTACTTCTTGAGCCACCATAGAACCTTGTCATAATGACAGCGTCAAGTGACGAGATAGAAATTACAAAGGAATTATTCGTTGATTTATGCCACAAGGTTCTATAGTGGTTCATCAATTAAACTCAGTGACCGTACATCCGTATACTTCGTTTTTATTCTTTATACTGTTGCGTTGAAATGGTTTGCATACTAATGATATCTTTGTTGCTTTCTATTATATTCAGTTAATTTGCAGAGCTCTACAGATTCGGTAGTACAGTCAGGGGCATTCCCGGTCGACCATCTCTAGGGTGATATTCGTTTGCGCGTTCGACGCCCGGATCTCCCTTTCTATCTAGTCTGTAACGATAGAGACGCACTGAGCGACAAGCGAGAAAATACAACTTGTGCTACCCGTGCTGAGCGCTGTAGGATTAGCTAGCTGCAACGAACAAGCCAAAATTTTCTTAAGTGGACGACTGCAAATGTCCCTGACTGTACATTGCAACACGCTTTTGGCAAAATAAAGGCAGCCGTCGTCTCAGCACAAACAAAAGTCGATAAAAATGAACATGACTGAAAATAACTTACTACTAAGAAAAGCAGGAATCGTCGCGAATATTGCGAGTGACTAACGTTTTATTTATAAAACTTTTCTATTAAAATTGTATTTCTGTGCCGTAATTGGAATGAATGCAAATTGTGCTGGCTTATTGTGATTTCTTAGGATTTGTAAAGCCGCCGCCGCCGGCGGCTTCCAGTGAAAATGAATCGCATTTAGATTGGCTCAAGAAACTACTATTTTTAAAATAGTACGGTGATGGAACCAGTAATGGACACTTGATTCTTATTTTTCAGAAGATAAGGGTTATTCATTTGTTTTGCAAATATCAATTTAGGACCGTACAAAATTTGAATTAAAAGTGAAGCGTGAAGCTAAAAGTGTCCATCATTGGTGCCGTCACCCTAGGTACCTGGGAGATCGAGGGTCGTTCGGTTTGAAACAGAGTTTTTTCGAAGTGATCATTTGACAGATCTATTTCTTGACTCAAGAAACCCCAATTCCCCACTTTTCGTCAAAAACGTTCGTCGACTTTGAGAACGCGATTGCCGCGATCCTGCGTTTTTTTCATGGCATGAAGTTAGTTAACAAGCACACAGACCACCTAATGGTACCTACGTGTGTTCTGAGACCTATAAACGTTTGCATTTTCAAGAATACAATCTTACGACTGCAATCCTAGGACCACAATTGCGTTACAGACCCTGAGGACTAAGATGGAATGCCTCTATGCTAGTAATTTCACCGATTGTCTTATCCCCACATTGGAACAGAAATGCGAACCCTGTTGCTTGGCGATAGGTTAAACCAATAATAATATTATAACTTTTGCTCGTAAGTGTAAAAGTAAATATGTAAATATTGTCGTATTAAGACCAGCTGGACCTGACATGCTCAAGGTCAAAGCTAAATAAAATAAAGATCAAAAAATAGTAACTCGTACATCTTATCTTATAAGATAATATAAAATAACTGGTACATAATGAAACTCGCGCTCTAACCTCGACACTTTTACCTTAAAAGCTAATTATGCACCGTTGCATACATAATTTGTTCTACAAGCTTTAAAAGGAAACTACAAAGTTTGTCGTAATTAGTTTAGTTTAGTTTAGTTAGTTTAGTTTAGTTCTTTCTGGCGGTATCTAAATTTGACAGCGACTACAGAGAAAAACTACTGATTTATATTATTAATCGTTTTTTTGTGATTAATAAAGTAATGTAATGCTCTTTGTTAACCATATTAATTTTATATTTCGGAGATTTTGTCTTTAAATACTTCTATCAATAAAGTATAAGAATTTAGCTGACAATTTTAGTCACCAATCGCCATTTTTTGTCTCGCCATATTGCCATTTGCAAAATAGCCGAATTTATTTTATTGAACTTTTCTTATTAATATTTCTTTTAAAGCATTTCAATTGTTGCAAAAACAGTTTTTGGCGAGTATAAAAATTGAGATAGATATCAGTTGGTCACCAAACACCATCACTGAAATTGTTTATGCGCGTAACCATGGTAATTAAAACTAGCTATAATAATTTTAAAAGAACTGTTATTACCTTCGCAACGCTCATTATAGCACTGTTTTCACATATCGGTTACTCTGTAGGTGGTGTTCTAATACCGTCAACAATATCAGCAGTTTATAGTACGCGAGTAGAAATAAAATATGTATGTATAGGATTCAATTGCACACACATTAGATGTAATTCGAAATTCGAATATTTAAATACTGGCCAGATTGAACATTTTGTATGACTAAGGCCCGCTTGCACGTAAATTTACATGCAAATACAAAAACAGTACCAATTACCATTACCATTGGGCCTAATACATTTTTTGAAGTATAATCAAAATGATAAAACATAACAATACGAGTAGTTGGGTATTTGTCGCTTATCTAAATAGACGAGGACGTAATCTATGATCATTGTGTCGTAGGATTATGATATAAACGTAATTAATAATTTTTAAATTGAAAAGCATTTTATTTCGAGTTGATTCATTGTTGGATTATGCTTTAGGAGGCTACGCTACCAAAATTAGTTAGTTATTTATGATTTGTGCCCAGCGGGCTTATTAATAGTCGTATATATCGTACAGTAATAAACGTGGCTTAAAACATGTGTCATTTTCTGACCAGTATGTTAGTGAGAGAGCGACGGATCCACCGTGACATAATAACACCGGCAACCGTAATCAGGCCCTGGTTATGTAAGCATAGATAGACCAAATAATAGGATTATCATATCAGTGACACGCTAATGATTGAACTGAAACTGTAGTTTAGTTAGTTTTGACGTAACACTTGTCCTTATTAGTTAAGTGATATTTTGACTTTACACGGTCTCTACTATGAACTGTGTTATCGTATCGCGAACTTTACTATAGAGAGCTATCGAAAAGTGAAATAGTACATTTCGATGTTAGTGCGGAAAGTATGTCATTACTTCACGAGTACCGAGATATTCGAGGTACTCGCCTACTGCTCGTGGCAAGACTCGGGACGAGTGAAGAATGACATTTTCGCACGTGTATCGAACGACGTTTTTTAATACATTCGCGAAAAAATGTGCATTTGTGTATGTGTGTATGTGGGTATCTGTGTCTGTCCTCTTCTCCCCGGACCTCTGAAGTGAGATAACGACGTGTGAACAAACTCTGTCCGAAATTAGATAAAAAAATTAAATTATTAAAACAACAACAACAAAATTATAACGTCAGATACGAGGAGTGCATAAACATTAGAAGTACCTACCTAAGTCATCCGCGCTGTGTCGTCAAAAGCAATATTGTTTTAACGTGTACAAAAGAGGCCGGGATCGTTTGAAAAAAAAGATACCTGTAAATAAATAACAATGATTATTTAAATAACACTTTGAAATAAAAACTACTACGAATAAAACAAATTTTAGTTGTGATATCGATAGTGCCGTTCTTTTAACACTCAATCAATATTGGGAAACTGTTTCCACTTAATTTTATAGTTTTCATTTATTTTTCTGTTTTTTGTTTGTGTCTTAATAAATATTATATTCCTTTATCTTCTAAAAATTGACCCATTTGATTAAGGGTTAAAAGTAGTTTGATGTAGTGAATACACAACCACCATAGACGTTGTTTTTGGTATTTATCTAAAAAGTTTTAGTACGACTAAAACTTGCGGACCTTCAAGTGACGAACATACTCTTTCAAAGGCCTGCAACGCAGCTGCAGGTGTCCACTCCTGGTGATGCAGGTGTCCACGGACGGCGGTGAATAACTTCACATCAGGTGACCCGAGAGCTCGTTTGCCTCCACTAGCATAAAAAAAATCAATTAGCAAGACGAATACCAAAGTATCCAACAAATAAGACGCCGTATGACTATGCACTAGCTGTACATAATTATAACGTACCTCTACTGCTTTGCTTTTTCAATGCATATTTACCATAAGTACTTACATGGACATGAAACACACCGCGTACTCTTTAGCAGGTAAAAATACACACTCATTATAAATAAAGTGCCAGCATCTTGAATTACTATGAGATTTGGGCTCGATGTGTAGTCTCCGGCATTGAAGGTTTTAATACAGAATTGGAGTGTGTTTATTTTAATCTTCAATACTTAAGAGGAAGCCCTACTCGTACCGTTACTGATATTATTCAGAGGCAATTTTTTCTAAAGCTATATCCCTATGTTCAATGTGTCATTAAAAGTTCACCTCTTAAATCAAGTCAAGTTCCTAACGTAACGATCAGAAATTAATGCTAGATTGCGGTCTAGCTTAGGATAGATAGATAAAATGTCTCAAGAGGATTGTGGAGCGACGCTGAAATCATGTAGTCGTCAAAGTTTTTCAAACAAATTTAGCTTCGGGAGAAAACGTTTCTGACCTAAATCAAGTTCGATTTCCGCGATTTTTAAATATTATTGTGTAGTTATTATGACAAACTAGAATTGTACGTTTCCGTTTCCTTTCTTTTTACTTGTTTCTTGGCAAGAAATATGTTTCAAATTTTTCAATTCTAGAACATATTCAAAAATCTAAAAAATCGGACTAGGTTTAAAGGAGATAATCGTTACCGTATTTGTATGTATGGAAATTTTTAACTTCACAATCCTCTTAAGAAGTTGATACAAATCAAGGGATCAAAATTAAATGGAAATTCAATGCGTGAGAGAATCGTCTGTAGCTACATTAAAAAAAATATGTTAAATCCTATTTACCGAATTATACAATATTCAGAACAAAATTGACGCACACACGTCGCTGTTTTTGTGTGTATTTCAGTTGCGAGCTGCTATGTCGTCTACTTATTTGTGTGTATATGTAGGTATGTAAGTAGTTCATTTTACAAAACGCAAAATCATAATGTTACCTATACTAACAAAATAAGGATACACTAAGGCGAACTTATCCCTTTATAGAATTTCTATTAGATAACCAGAGATGTGACTTATTTAAGATACAAGTATCTGAAATACAGATACAAGATACAAAATACGTATTTTTAACCGACTTCAAAAAAAGGAGGAGGTTCTCAATTCGTCGGGTTTTTTTTTAAATCATCTTTTATATAAAATACTTTTTTTTAATTCATTTTGTATCTTGTATTTAAGTACTTTTTGTTTGGTACCTATATTAGTATTTTGTAAATACTATGTTTGTTAAAATACTTTTAGTAATAGTTATCTATGCATTTATTCACAAAATGACAGTGTGAAATAAAATGTTGTTTTCTTACAAAAGTATTTTATCTTTAAAAAGTATTTGAAAGATACTTATTTTGTATCTAGTATTTTAGATAACATCCCAGAAAGTTATCTGTATCTGATATCTGAAATACTTAATTTAAAAGTATCTTGCATTTTGTATTCCAGATACTTTGTATAGGGTATCTTGTACATCACTGTAGATAGTTAACCTTTGGGTAATTAAGACAAAAAAGAGCATTGAGTAGACATAAGTAAAAATCAAAGTTTACAGAGATTTATCAAATATTTCAAATTCATATTCATATACATTTATTTATTGTTGTCACATTATGGCACATATATTTGAGACAGGTGTTGTTGTGTTAAACTAGTCAGCTCCACGTGGACACCCTGCAAGGGCACCACAACACATACTTATAAGTCTAAAATATCTAACTAACCCCCAAACAATTATTTCTAAAATAAAAATAAAAATAAATATGTCATCATGCTAACAATACCTACTTAAGATACTAATTACCGACCGAGCTTAAAGCATTGAATATTCCGAACGATTCTTGAAATTTCAAGTAAAGTTGAGTAATTTAAGGTACTTCAGAACATTTTGCGGTATCCCGAGGCAAGGGTACATGAACCTTTTTCGCTCGTTTGTAAAGGTGTTTTGTCCGAAAAAAAGGTGTAAGAGGGTGCGAAATATTTAAGAACATACTGCTTTTTCGCTTTGGCGAGTAGCGGTAAGGATAATGATCCATTACTTGCAGACGAGTTGCATAGTTCTTCCTACCTACTCCTTCAGTTCAGCAGAGTCACGGAAATCTTTAAATACCTAAACTATAGACTAACTTTCGTCCCGGCACTCCTTTTGGGATAAATATGTCCTTCGAATTATGTACATAGTGGATTTAGTTTTCGAATAATTTCTATATAATTAATTGTTACCGAGATACGACATTTCAAACTAACTAATTGCTTAAAATTTCGAACGCCTATTAGTTGCTCTATCTGTAGTAAGTAATTTAGTAAACATGGCGGAAAATTTCCTTATTTAAGTACCTATTTATTATTATTTACTAACATTACAAGTAACGCTCTTCGCAAATTCACAGGAAATTATACTCACTGGGCAATAATTTTCATTCGGGAAATGGTTAATTAAAGCGTAAACAAAAGTTCTAAATTAACTTTTCCCCTAAAACAAATTAAATTTCAAACAATTGAATACTTTGATTTTGTCCATAAATTAACTTGTCCGGCCCACTCAACGGGCAAAAACCAAATGTTGATTAGCTTTGTGATTTTCCCTTTGTTTACTTTTTCATTAAAAACTGTCCTTCAGATTTATGCCCGATCCTAAAAAATACCTATTGTATCTGTGTCTCTCTCTCTCTCTCTTGGGTCGATCCCTCGTGTGTTGCATCTGGAGGGGATGATCTGTCTCCACCGGTTTCTGTCCAGCGTGTCTCTCTTACACCCGTGTAGAACTTGGAGGATGAAAATTCTTTCACTTGACCGGTCCATCTTGTTGGTGAATGACAGCGCGATCTTTTGCCATCGGTGTTCCCAATCACAATCAGTTACTTATTGTATAATTTTTTTATAACAACTGATAATATTTAAATCTTGGGACTTTTTAAATTCTGGGTTAGGTAATCGACTAGAGATCGCTAATTGATGTTAGCGATGGTTTAACATCCCTGAGGACCCTCCCAAGATGCATGACGCTAACTAGAGTTTCTATTCGATTCGTTTTTAAACCAATCGCGTCACTGGTAGATGACGTGGTACGAAAAGTCACGTGATCTACCAGTGACGCGATTGGTTTAAAAACGAAACGAATAGAAACGCTATTTAGCGCAATTCATCTTGGCAGGGCCCTCTGGTGGCCAAATGACGGTGTACATACCAATGACGTTTCGGAGGTAGCTGCTATAATAACAGATGCACTTAGGTACATAATGAAGTCCCAAGGGTTACAAAAGCCAGTTGGTGGTCAATAAATGCCGAGCTCGTTTTGTACCTGCGCACTACGGCGGAAAGAGTTTAAGACAGCGGCCGTATAGGTAGTTTTTTTTTAAAAAGAGCTTTCGTTTTCGAAGTTGATGCTTGACACATTTATTTTATTTAATCAGCGTACATTGTCATCATCATCATTGCATGTGGCACTCGTCCTGTATGGATCAAACGTTGATGTCCGGGTGTTTCAGCCAGTTTGCTTCGGCAGGCGAAAATTTATGCAGCTCCTCCATGCCACTGGGAAAACAGCGAAATAGGAAATCATCAACGTACGTTGTAAAATTATATTTCATTATTATTTAAAATATAATTAATTAGAAGACAAAGTTAATGAGGTTTAAATAAAATATTTATCATAGTTTATCAAAGCTACTCCTGAATTTTAAACGAAATGTCCATACCCAGAATTCTCTTTGGTCAAATTTACGTAAATAAACTTCGCCTTTCCTATACTCAATCGTTAAATGACGCTAATACACCCGCAAAACTTATGGTGTTGTGGCAGTTCATGGGCAGTTGATAATTTCCATTCCATCAGGCCGCCAGGCCGATTGTCGCCTTAAAATAGAATTCTACTGACAGTGTCTATCTTTCCGTATTCAACTTAATACTACATAAGTTTCCTTCATAATGACACAGTAACTACGATCAAAGTCAACACAAATGGTTCCACAGCATATGTCATTAAAAGTACGACGAAAAAGCGATTTACATTCGAAACACTCCCAGGAGAATATAGGTGATATGTCGTTGTTTTCTTGCTTTCAATTTTCTGACATAAATGAAGGCGTTACGGCACTATTTGACTTGGAACATTTCAATCTAACACTTAAATACGTTCGTGCCTTTATTTGTTTCTAACTGGAACACGTTTTGCTTCTGGTTCTGGTTGATATCATCTATACGACAAGCACGAAAGAGTTAATTTAAACCGAAATGACTTCTTGCACGAATCTTATCGCCATTCCTAGTATATTCCTTATTAAATAGCTATATCGACTTTAGGGAGAAAGTTTGGAGTATTTATTATAAAATAAATAAATCATTTAATTAATATCAGGGAATGTCACACCAATTGACCTAGTCCCAAATGAAGCTCTAGGCTTGTACTATGGGTACTAGACAACGACATAAATACTTATATAGAGAAATATATACTTAAATACATAGAAAACATGCATGACTCAGAAACAAATATTCGCGCTCAACACACAAATATCGGCCCTTACCTATTGTGTTTTTCTTCTAAGTTGCAGAAGTTGTCAGGTATCATAGAATGCATACGAGAGCTCTGCGGACTGCAAACATTAAATGTACAGGGTGGGCACATGGCTCGTAGAAGGGTAGTCATTGAAGCGTTTCAAATGATTAGTTCCCCTCGCTGTATTCACAGTGTTGTATTAAATACATTAATCATCTGAATGTTTATTAGGTATGAGATTGGCTATTGTCACACTGTTTGTAGTTCGCAAGATGATAAATAATTGACATCAAAAACTTTTTGCATGTTGCAAAAGAATACTATATTTATTTTTTGATTATAATTTACTGAGTAAATAAATAAATAAATTCTGCTAATGGCTAAACAGCTTAAAAGCCTCTTCTTTTCTACGTCACAGCCAGGGCTATACTTAAAAAAACGAAACGCGGTTACAAACAAAATGACGTCATTCCGACCATTTAATCCAAACCGGGCGTAGCAGACACTGATAAGATAATAGTAAATAATAATTTAAAAAGTTGAACAAAAAAATAGTATGCTTTTGAGACATATCTATTCCTATTGTCAATTGTCAAGATTCAGCCAGGGAAATGAGGCGTTTGAAATGAATAAATATTTATTCAGAACCATGAAATTAACAAATAAAAGTAATATGTTGGGGCGGAAATACCTGTCAACAAACTGGAACGCAAAATGTCGGTAGGCCTCGAGCCTACGCCTCACGCGCACGCATCGCGGGAAACCGATGGATGCGAGTTCCACGGACAGGATCTAAGTGGATTCTGTTCTGTTAGAGCATATCATTGTAAGGCTGGCAATATCGATCCCTTCTCCCTGCGACTGTCGTGGTGAACACTGTGATCTAGAGGTGCCTAAATATAATTAATAAAAGCAGTGCTAAACGTGATTTGTTGAGTTTAAGTAAACTCTAGTTACAACAGATTCCTTGTCAAAGATCCAGAAACAGTTCGGTAATGTACATAACTTAAAATCACATGTAACAATTAAATGTGTCATCTAACTTGAAAACGACGTGTATCGAGGCACAAATGACAACCCTCTTGTGTAAAAATCAGGCTTCGCTATTTTAACATTGGGCATAAAATGTTACGTAAAAATACTGAAATGGAGCCACAGTCACTTAGATGATATTAACCACCTGTTGGTTGTATTGTAAAGAAAATCAGTTGGTTCATAGCGATAGCAGACAACGGGCCTTTTGCTCGCTGATTCATTTTCTTAAGTAAGCCGATACGATAAATAAAGACGCGTCCTAATAATAGGGGTTGGCTTAAATAAGGAGTTTCAAAGGGGTATTTTTGGGCATCATGTTATTGCCAATATCCAATTTTATCAAAGGCATATCCGACCAAACCCTAGCATATGGCCTATACTTACCATATTTGATTTACGGCTTTTGTTTAAGGTTTATAATTTACTTCGATTTATTAATTAATCTTGTAATATCACTAATATCTGCCATATTCTCACTGGTTTACATGGTAATACAGACATATACAAACGGAATGTCGAAGCAAATTGAGTATTTATGTTTCTCAATATAATTCGTTCACTTGTGTCAAGGGAATACCAATGAAAGCAGAAAGAGACTTACTCGTACAATCCTCTACGATATCTTGGAAACAAATTGTAAATCAAAAATACATTTCATTGGATTTGTATCCCTATTTTCTTTAGACCTTGAACTCTAATTCTTTCAAGATCTGGGCGCGTAATTCGTGCTATAATGATACCCGCCAAGTTCAGATCAGTGAGAAGGATGTAGCTATAGGAGTCTTGTATCTCTGTCCCATTCACTACCAGAAAATTAAGGTTTTGATAGCTCATGATACGGCATTCGTTCCTTCAAGACAATTAGGTTTCACTTTAAAACACAGGAATCTTTTACGAGCTATAAAACATTGAAAGAGCTATCGGCTTACTGCTCCCAACTCTCCCATTAATTAATTCAATACAATTACTTCGCTGTATGAGCTTTGTATTCACAATTCTTCTCATTTTATTTGACTTGACATCGTTGCTACTTTGTAAGTAATTGGAAGATTTGCTCTTACATCTATGTGGAGCCACTTCCCCTTTGCCGGATGTCACAATAGTTCGATACATTTTGGTTAATGAAGATATTATTAGTTCCTGGGAACCACGTGTATGTCATATATATAAAAAAATACGAGTCGCCGATATGTATGTATGCCAAATTGATATTGGATAATATTTTTTTGTTATGTTCGAGTCAGGACAAGGTTTGTATAAAATATAAAACCCACGGGGAAAGTCGAAAATTTGCAGCTGAGCGAAGCGAAAGCCCTATGGCACGTTTATTTTTTCTGTTTGGCCTTATCCTTCCATAGCCTGTTTTGGGTCAACGAATAGAATAAACGGTTTTCTTAATATTCAACTAGCTGTTGCCCGTAACTTCGTCCGCGCCGAAAAATAAAAAATAGCGTATGTTCATCAGGGATAATATAGGATTCTAATGGTGAAAGAACTTTGCAAATCGGTCCGGTAGTTTCGGAGCCTATTCAATGCAAACAAACAATCAAATTTAGATGTACGAGTAGATAACCAATCTGGTGACGCTGACGCATTCAATCAATGACCTCATTTAAACGCGCTATTAGAGAGCGACTTCGATTCTGTTTCGCACGTGGCTTTTAACATTATTTTCCTGAAATGATGAGTCTTTTAGGAACAATGATCAATTTATGACTGTTCCAAAAGTCTCAATCTACCAAGTTTTCAAGCACAGCTTTATAATGGACAGCCGAAGCTCCTACATTGATTATGACTCAGCGGAGCCAACTTAAGTTGGTCTTAAAAGCTTCGACCTACAGTTACGAATCAGAACTTTCGCAATAAAACTTTTGGGGTGACAACAGCTGAGATAAGTTTTGCCTTAAACTGTTTTTTTTTCACGAACTACTGAAGTTAATTTTCTCTAGAAAAATAAATAAATAAAATAACTTCATAAAGGTATTGCAAAAAAAACTGTAACTAGCCTTGCTGGCTACAAACTTTATATGGCAGTAGTGGGCGGGGCACATTGCTCGTAGAACCGAATGATATTGGGGTAGTATGGTTCTATTTAGGCGACCACGTACCTACCAGAAAGCGCATTGCTAGCAGGCTTCTCACAAGTGGTGGAAGGACCTTGCGTAGTGGTGGAAAGAACTTGTGCAAGTTCCGTCCGGATAGCTACCAGCATCTTAATCTTCAACCTACCACCAAGCAGCAGTGTTCTCATTGTCGTGTTCCAGAATGGGTATAAGACCGATGGCGGTGACTTTACTAGCATATATGTATCCCACCTTAGTTCTCAGGGCGCGCAACGTATTCGCAGTCTGAGGACAGCAGTTTTGAGACTGTAGTCTTGACAATGCGAATGTCTATTATGGGTCTTAAATTCCACTTACCATCAAGTGGCGTATGTGCTCGTTTTCTTTTACCTTGACATAATAAATAAGGTAGACCAGCAATCTGATAAGGGTTGTACAGTCACGAGATTAAATTTGGTACATTAGGTCCAAAGTCAATCTGACATTCTACAACAATAAGGTTGAGTTTCCTCAAAGTTGCAAATGACTTGACATCTCTAATGACATTGACGACTTCAAGCATATTTTTCTTGAAATGGGTCCCAAATTAACGCTCGTGACCGTACAAACAGCCAGATGCAAGTAGCTCAGGGCCACCGCAGAGATCAATGAGGATGGTGGACGTGATAATGATGAGGATGATGATGATGAAGAGTCTAAAGGTCCCAGGGCTAGACAAGTGGCTTCCACTTTGTTCAGTTAAATGCCCTTGAAAAACGATCTCTAATACAACTTGGGCAACTTGGCTGCGAAATTAGAAATGTATTTATTCCGAACAAACAAGTCCTATAAATAATGCAATTAAGTGCTTTTTGTGTAAAGAGCCCTTTGAAATCGTCTGCATTGCTCTTTGTGCAAGCACTTAAGCACGATTTGAACGTTTATGAAACTAGCACAGATTCAGTTTCAATTTGGCACCTTGATAACAAAACGTTAAGCTTCAATTTCAAATGATCCTTGATTTGAAGACTTAATTTTTAATGATTTTGAGACCAGAATGAAATGTGGTTTACCAGGATTTCATTTGCAAAAGTTAAGTTGTAAAGTTAAGTTAAGTTTAAGTTAAGTTGTTTTTTAAGTTATTTGATTTGACACAATCGCTCGTAATCTAACATCTTTCAAAAAATGTCTACGACTAACATGTGTGGTAAAAAATACTTACAAAACATTTTATATTAGAAATAAAAGCCTCACATGTAGGTTTGATATTTTAATGATGCCTTTTTAATTTACGTTTAATTTACTTAACTTAAGTTTTTTTTTATAATATCATATTTGACAAAGCGTTTAGCCTATTTGGTAGTGCCCATGCTACGAAGCTAGCGTTCCCGGGTTCGATTCCCGGTATGGACAAATATTTGTGTGATGAGTGCGAGTACTTGTTCCTGAATCTTGGATGCTTTCTATTTCTAAGTATGTATTTCTCAATTTAAGTATGTTTATCGTTCTCTAGTACCCATAGTACAAACCTCGAGCTTAGTTTGAAACTGGGTCAATTCATATAAATTTGCCCCCTCATATTTATTCATTATATTTATGTATGTATTTATTTATGTAATTAAAACATCTCCGCCACAAAATATGTTACTTATTAAACGGTCAATACTGCTGAAAAAAACCTACACTTAAAATTTGACTGAGAGTAAGAAAGAGGTGATAATATTAATACACTATCTTGGATCATGTGGGCCTACACATGATGATGATGATGATGGAACATCCGCCGCTACTACTGCAACTAAACATAACTAACTCAAACTAAACTAAACTAACTCAATTTAACCTAAACTACATACACTATAACGAAACCATCGAGTCTGTGAAAGATAAAGTGCTCGGTGATTGCTTTTTACCACACTGGGTACTGCCCTCTTGGGTAGAACGGAGGTAAGTAAACGTCTACACGGATTTTGAAGAACGGAGTATCGTAGGTCCTTATTACAGGAGAACCATAAATAAAATATATTTTTAACCATAAAAGAATAGAATAGAATAGAATAACTTTATTTCAGACTACAAGGCCCATATTTACAAATACCTTGCAGACTAACATACATAACAAAATATAACATAAAATTAACACGACTACTAATAAATTTTCGCGGTGTCTGCTAGACGGCGGCCACGAAATAGCCGAAATATGACACCCTCGGCCAGAATTCCTCCTTTAAAAAGGTCGACAGATCTTTGGTCGGGACTCTCACCACAAATGACTTAAAATTAACCTTGTGGCAAGGTTCTAACCACTCGACCCTAAGAGTAACTCCGGTCTTAACTCGTACATACTCTACGAGATCCTTCGCCTCCGTAGAGTAATGTGGGATAATGACATAATTAATTCGCAAAGATATCAAATGTCCGGTTTTTGTTAGACCAATTAAAACTATTTTTCAGTGAATAATTATCAATGCAGACAAGAGAATTATAGGGTAGCGATTTAAGTAAACGGTTAAAAACAACATTTTGCCCAATCACGCGTCGCTGACTTTACCCATTAAACCGAATTCTAGTATAAAGGTAGACACTCGCGGTTAATCCAATACGTCAAAAAGCCTACTACACAGCCAAATATTTTGAGAACTGAAACTAAAACTATACAATCCTAGCCACACTTAAGTAGCGAGATTGTATATCTTTTATTAAAAACGGTTGATTTATTTCGTTATCATGTTTTTAATTTTTTTACAGTTCCTGGTACTTAAAGGGTGAAGATTTCATCAGTCTTAACAACGTGCCGTTAGCACATCTGTAATGTAATAAATTAAGATGGAATTTCTAGAAAGTCACGGAAGTTGTGGATTGAAATAGCAAATAATAGCGATAAACTCGCCGGCAGAAGCTGGTCCCCTATACAGCCGAGAGCAAAACACATTTAACAAAATCAATTGCAGCTGTTCAGTTCACTCGACCAAGAAAAATGAAATGAAATTCTTATTGGCTGAACTCAGAACACATTTTAGAAATAAATTCATCCAAATGCACCCATTTGGAGCCACGCCAATCAACGTTACCGTGAATATCTACCTTAATCTCAAATGCGTGACAACCGTTACGCAATAAGCTTCGTCCCTCAACCCTTACCGAACAAACCAACGTAGCAAGAACCACCCTCCCAACATTTTCCTCAGGTAACTACGTCCTTCACCAACTGGGCGGCAGCAATCTAATTTACAGCAAGCAGTAAAAATGTAACACAAATAGATAACAATAATACAGACGCTTTAACGTAATGTACGGTGTCCAATATAATTTATTTTTATTCCCATTGATGCTTGAGTTGATTTATGTGGATCGGTTTTGTGTATTTTTTTATGGAAACAGCATTTATTGACTCTGTAAATTTGGCATATTTATGTACCTAGTACGGTACTTTGGATACAGTCGAGAGTAAGTAAATGTTTGAACCATTTGTAGATTGGTATGTATTTTAGAGTTTCAATATTTGATGATGATATGGCTTTTTGTTTACACTTTTTTTTAAACATAAATCCTTAAAATACATGGCTGTTTAACTTAAATTGTTCATTATTTAAGCTTAAGTTTTCTTCACTGTTTATAAATTTAAAAAAGATAAACAACGGAAAATAAACAGAAAACTCCTTGATAAACTGAATACTATTCATAAGACTTTAATTTTAAAATAATAATAACTGCACTTGGCTTTTAAAAATGTGCGTAGGAATATCATACATGAGTGTACAAAAACCTAATTCCGCCATCACCTGCCCACCATCAGACGTAGGCGGAGGGAGCGGCTTCACACTGGTGAAATATCATTTTTCTTCTTCTTTTTAATGCGAACTGCTAAGAAGTGGAACTTCCTTCATCTGTATTTCCTGAGCGATGCAACTTAGGTATCTTAAGTTGGGAAGTAATAGAATGAGAGTGAAAAGGACGTTACTGATCCAGTAAACTCCACCCTTTGACTTTGTCTTTCATCGTTCTTTATTGACATACGGAATCTGGTTAAGTAATACTAACTTCAAATTAATACAGCGTGTGTATTCCATACGATCCTAAATTTTAACATACGATAGATTTAAGCAGTATTAAGAGGTACCTACATTAATAAATTTTAACAAATACTCTCAATAATTAAGCGTAATGATTTTTTTAAAGTTTTCCCGGTCAGCAATGTAATGCAAATATTGAGTTGACAATAAAGTCGTCAATAAATCAATGAACACAAAGTGCTTACGTAGACGACTTGGTTATTTCAATACATTGCGTGCCGAATTAATTTGTATGAAAAAAAAATTGTTTTCTTTTGTTAAATTAATGTACCAATTTACGTTAATTAGGGTCTTATCTAAGTGCCCATAAAATATAGGATCGTATGGAATACACACGCTGTATACTCGTACGTTCATAGAATGACCTTGTCAGACTGTTGCAATAGCGTCAAGAGATACTTATGAAGTGTAACTTTTTTATGTATTATTTTATCTGAATTAAATACTGGCTGGAAATATTCCTGGCTGCTCTTATGAATGGGAAATCGCTATCGCAGGCCGCCCGACCGCAACCCGCCCCGTGTGGCGTGTGACGGACGTTTCCTGTGCCACGTGGTGCAGAAACGCCAATTATTTTGCGAAATGGGCTCCGCTGCGCCACAACTACTGTTGCGGTTTAACTGTGTGGTAAGATCTGTACATTTATCTCTACGATCTTTTACCGGCAATTAATGGTGTTAAGAATTCCATGTGTGTGCTTATTAGTTGGAATTACTTATTACATAACTTTAGTCTTTTTTTTAACCAAAGTAGGTAAGTGTGTTATTACAGCTAATGTGTATTTCTGTCTGATTAGAAAAGTAACCTGCGGGCCGATTATGGTCGTGTTTATCGACGTAGATAAGCGTAGATAAAACATCTGTCACTTTCTGACCAGTATGTAAGTGCGACAATGACGGAAGCTTTATCCACCGCGATAAAGGCGACCTTAATACGGGCCCAGCACGGGTAGCACAAGTTGTATTTTCTCGCTTGTCGCTCAGTGCGTCTCTATCGTTGCATACTAGATAGAAAGGGAGATCCGAGCGACAAACAAGTCGCGGACAACATGTGCTAGCCGTGCAGGAAAGCGTTGAATTAGTTTCCCGCTACTCCCATATTTTTTCCCATTGACGGTCGGTTGTTTAAAAATCCTTTCGTAGTGCATGTATCCAAGAAATATACCCTTCAACTTACAAGTCTAGGGACAGAACAAGATTAAGGTTTATTTTAACTACAAGCCCCGTTTCTTACCACTAACGCTATGAAAATTATTAATTTACAATATTGATGTTAATGTGTTTGTAATCAATAGCAACTTTTCTATCTTATTAGTACCAAATTAGTTTGCACAAAAGCACAAAAAGTGAACGTAATACCCTAAATTTTACCTTTTTTTTACTCATTTAATTGACTAGAGTCATAATAAAAAACCAATCGGCGATATTCGGCACATTTATAGGATAACAAATGAAAAAAAGGTTAATTATGGAAATCAAGGAATATCCTTAACACTCTTTACGGCCTATTGTTTCACAACAGCCGTAAAGAGGCGCATGTGATTGCACGCCATTACACTCGCAACATGGCGTTGCTACTGCTCGTACTGCTTTTTTGCGCCTGCACTGTAACGAACTGTGCTTCGCAGAATGGGGGTAAGCATTAAAATTGGTTATCTCTAATGGCGTAAGCGACAATATGGCATTGTTTACATGTTTTGCGTAATAATCTAGAGATTTTTTGAAAATCTCTACTAACATTTTAACGTTACAATTTGTCGGCTACACTACTGACTCGATTTTAATGAAATATGGTGTATGATCTTTCACATAAAAAAGAAGAGATCACGAAAAAAATTAAAAGATTTCTACGCGGATATATCTACAGGCATATTCTAATATTAATAAGTCCAATACTGTCCAATTAAGGCCATAAAAAGGAAAAATATGAAAAATAAGATATAGGTATTTTTAGAGCAATTTTAAATTGGGTTCTGGTACTCATAAACTTTAAAGCTTGTTCATAAATATTTTGTATTATTACAAACTTCCATGTTTCTTACTTAACTAATGTACCGACTTTTATACAAACTTCCACCCTATTTCACCCTTCTAGTTACTTTATATATTATTATAAATATGAGCAAAAAAAACATATTAAGTAATTCCTACTTTTTTGGCTCTGCGTTGATGAGTTAATTAGCCTGTCTTATCTCACTGTCCAAAAAGGAAGCTTAGGCATGGACTTCCAATTAATCAATTGTTCAGAACCATTTTCTAACCTTTTTAAACCGTCCGTCTCCGTACGTGACCCAACCAAACACATTCCCCGTCACACCCATCCTAACACAAATACCAGTTACCGTACCAAACAACAGAAAAGCCAAATTGTGACATCCTTTTGTTCGTTTACGTGTACACGCTTGCCGCCGTTCTGGGACACATTTTAGACGAACGCGTTCCTTTTTCAAAATTGTGTTTAGAAAATTGTCACTAAGGCACGACTTAACTGACTACGAGTGGTGGAGTGGTGTACGATGGCACTTAGTTTAAAAATATAGACGACGGTCTTACCTCACATTCAACCTCAAAAAAAAAACGTTTTATGTGGTTCAATTTGGTTTAAAATCGTAGTTTTTTAACGGTGTAACCTCATTTGATCGAAAACAAATGCAAAAAATTCTTAATCTATCAAATTATCTCTAATTTCTTTTGCTGTTAAAATTCAAAATCTATAACGGTCAAAATGTATAACACTAATTTGCTCTAATGTTCATCTTCTTTACATGGTATAAAGTCGCTTTCGGCGTCTTTCTGCCTTTCTGTTTGTCTGTCCGCTAACACCACCTAAACCAAGCAACGGATTTTGAAGCAGTTTTCACAATCAGATATTTTTTCTCGGAACGTTTTTATATACGATAAACTCTGGTTTACGTACGGGTGTATGAAAACTCCAATAAACCGATGCGAAGTGAGGATGGGTCGCTAATGTGATATAATAGTCAAAACATATAATATTAGTTAAAATTATGTAACTGTTATTATGAATATGATGGTTATGTGAAGTGAAGTTTAGAGCAATTGCATTATTATAACTTATGATTTTAGATTATGATGTAATTATATTATGTGAGTTTAGAGCAAATTATTCTATGTCAAACCAAACCCGTGTTACCACAACACCGAGAAATTTAACCCTCAAGTGATTTACAGAATTGTCTCATCCAAATAATTAAAGGTGAATATCTCTTTTACACTTGCGAACAAAGGGGTCGTCACTCACGACATTTATAAGAATTTCGTTAACGAGTACGCCCGTAGGCCCTTGCCTTGATTAATTGAAGTAACATATGAAAACAAAGGAATGTCTGGACAATACACACGTATGCTATTGTCTAGGGGAACGCTATTTTGTGTTCCCACTTGTAATTTTTACGCGGCTCTGTTCTGCGCGGTAAAACCATATTTATTTTCACATGTTATCGTGTTGCCATCGCCAATGGCACATTGCGATGTCCATGATTGTCCTGAATTTCATACAAATCATGCTTATGCTGATGATCATGTAGGTAATTTAAACATGATCCAAATACCTATGTCATAGTTGTAATTTTAGCTTCTGTTTTTAAATCTAATAGTTATACCTCTAGTCTATTTGAATGAATTATTGTCCTACACTTGAACCGATTATTTCCTTTGCTTGAAATTTATTTCCCGGTAGTTTCCTAATTTAACGAAATGAAAATTTTATGTTCCTAAGGGTGACAGTAAACATGTTCTACTGAAGCACTACCTACAACACTTTAGATACGAGTGCCTTTGTTCTACCTTTGAAGCTAAATTACATTTTCTTTCTTTATAAAACTTGCATATTACAAAAATGAAAATTGGATGCGTCTCATATAATTTTTACAAAAAATATGTATTTTCTTCTATTAAGTTCAAGTGTTGCCATGTAGATAATCAGTATTATATTCACATTTATGTTTCACTACACATATTGAGTTCATGCGTGTTTTTGTTTTTGTTTTTGTTTCAGAAGCTAAAGTCGCTGCGCCATCCCTGCTCTCTTTATGCACTAATCCATATAACAAGGTAATTGAAATATTTACATTTAAGCAGTCTAAAAGAACATAATACATACAGATAGTCATACTTCGGCTAAGAAAACTTTGTTTAATAAAACAGTCTAACTGGTGAAAGATCGTGTTCGACCAGACAATTTTCTCAAATGGATATTTTTTCGTAATGTAACTAACATTCGTCAGAATACTAATGATCAGATTTATCGGCGCCTTAACAAGTCATCAAAATAACTTATGCATAGAAAATAAGTACGCAATATCTTTTGCAAAGTGGTCCTTAACTTATAAAATAAAATCTACTCGGCACTCTGCCAAGGAATGAAGCAAATGTCTCCTTAAGCCGGCATAATATTTTCTGCCCCATTATTTTGCTATCGGGTGTTTCTGTGCCCAAACGACTGTGAAAATAACCCTTTATGGTATGAGATATAATGCTCTGGATAAATAAACAACAACAGTTACATAATTGACTGGCTTCGTGGTCCATTGCAGAGGGCCCTGCCAAGATGCACTACGCTAACTAGCGTTTCTATTCGATTCGTTTTTAAACCAATCGCGTCACTGGTAGACCACGTGACTTTTCGTATCACGTCATCTACCAGTGACGCGATTGTTTTAAAAACGAAATGAATAGAAACGTTAGTTAGCGTAGTGCATCTTGGCAGGCCTTGGCCAGGCTGGCTGTAGTAAAAGCTTCCTACTCTGCGGAGGGCGGTAGCTATTAGAGTCATGACTAGAATAGCTCCCACACAAAAACAGCATTGTAAACGCTGCTGTTTGCTAGCAAGACCTAGATTTTTTTCATCTGACCCGTTTTATGATCATACATACCATTTTATTATACAAACATAAAATCGGTCGCATAGAAAAAACTTCCAAACTCACTGGCAACCTAAGGAATTACTCTAAAGTTTGTTCAAGGCCAAAGTAACACGTTTATTGCATGGTGCTAATGCTGATAGTCCTAATATATGTCATGAATCCTATATGTCATATATGTACATTAAACTGCCAATTCGGGGCGCAGCAAACCAAGATTTTCCAGCAAAACTTATCGAGTTTGGTCGAATCGAATAGAAAGAACAAATATTGATCGTTTTTTGACAGCATTGCATCATTAGATATGTGTAGTTTTAACATTAAACGTCAATTTTAAACCAGTTTAGAATATTTAATCATCTAAGAGCTGATCTGATGTAGGAGTTGGAGGTGGCAGCAAGATCTTCGCTGTATTTACCGTAGAACCATTGAATTTGGACTCATTAAAATGATACTTATACAGGGTGACTGCGGGGTCGTGATCTAATTATTACTAAAATTATGGTCACCTAACGTTTTCATGTTGAAAACTAAAAAAATTAAAACCAATTTGAAAATCGAACGATCAGACGAGTAAGAAATTGAGTATGTAGGGTGACCATGATCGCGAATAAAATAAATTCATTCAATGTTTATTTGAATAAAAAACAAAGTAATTGTCTTAACGCTTTTAAATCTATTACGTTGTGTTCCTAATGGTGTAGTGAGTTTTAGTTTACTATGTTGCTCCACGACCCCGCAGTCACCCTGTATAAGCAAATGTCATCAATTATCATTCACTTGAAGATTGACAACCTTTCTTTTTTTATAGATAGTCCTCTGCGTGATCTGCAATGGCTTCGTCCCGTCGTGTTTCTCACCCACCACCATTCCACCACCAATAAATGTGACCATCCCGTTCATCCCCCCACTTCCTACTATCCTCCCTACGCCCCCCACTGCAGCTACTACTACCGCGGCTCCTCCAGAATAGCTTAATAAATATTATTTAGTCATCCACGTAAGAATAGCTTAGATTATTATGTCATCCACATTAAAGTCAGAAATCTTTTTTGGTCAAAATAACTAAAGAAGCATCAGTATATTCTCACATTATTTTCACAATATGTATCACTTTGTACAATGTTCATTTCATCTACAGTCACAAGTCTACCCCCGAACTACGTTAAATGCGGTGAAATTATATTGACTTTGACCTTTAAGTTGGACATAACTTTAACCTAAACTAACATATTAAGCCAACTTGTCATAAAACAAAAAGTGGGTAATATAATAGTTTATTATCGTGACCAATATGGTTATAGCGGACCAAATGCGTCACGTTAACGATTACATTTTAGAATATTAACTATCAGTTGAGTTAACTAATAATCACAAAGTTTGGTATTATTAATACACAGAGAACATAATTATGATTAGTTCTTTACATTTTTTTATAAAATGATAAGGAACTGATACCCAACAGCGCAATGCTTCTGAGTTTGAAAAAGAATAGTCGTCGTGTAATGCATTGTTTTTTTTAAATTGAAAATGTATTTATAGATGCAGTAGCTTAAGTGGCTAGTTTTAACTTAAATAGAATATAATAAATACAATAATACAAAATAAAATGGTATCAATAGACTTCACTAAGGGATGTTATTTTAAGTAATCGATGTTGTTATTTGGAACCGATGATTAATTTAATATTAAATATAATTTCATATAAATGATTTCGATTATTTTTATTTTTTACAATTACCAAACTCGTATCTAAGTATTGTTTATTATTATAATATATACCCTTCTTGGTTATTACCATATTATACCTACAAAGATAGATAGATACTAATATTATAAATGTGAAAGTAAGTTTGTCTATTTATTACATTTTCACGGCCAAACCGCTAAATCGATTACGATGAAATTTTGTTTAAAGATAGCTTGAACCCCGAGGAAAACATTGGGTACTTTTTATCCCAAGTCCAAAAGTCCAAATTGGACAGTTCCCGAGTTAAGCGCAATAAACGACTTCTACGAGACGGAGGGCAACAGCAAGTAATGTGTATATGCAAAAACTTGTGTGTGTGTGTGTGTGTGTGTGTGTGTGTGTGTGCGTGTGTGCGTGTGTGTGTGTGTGTGTGTGTGTGTGTGTGAGTCAGTACATTTGTTAGTCCTTCACGATGAAATAAAAATGGATATAGCCTTATATCCTTTATTACTACATATCTAAGCTCCATTTTACATTGAAAGTTACTGTTCCCGTATGATAGTAGAATTACTTATACCTACTACGTGGGCGAAGTCGTGGGTAAAAGCTTAATTATTAAGTTCGAAACTATAATCTGTATTTACTCCTACGTTTTGACACAGCTAACTGAGAGACCTTATTATTTATCCGTCCTAATTGTAAACATTAACCCACTTATCTTAGACTTTCAGTCAAATAAGTATTTAAGGTGCTTCTAATATATCCGCTATATATTCTAAATTATTCGGCCTAACAATCAGTACAGCAAAATTATACATTTAACCTTGCAAAAATTCGATTATCCGCCATTTTTGGATATGCTCTACAGTTAGGATATTATTTCAATAAAAAATCGGCCTCGAGGTGCCGTGCCGCCGCGGGCTCTGCTATGTTCATAATACTCCGAAAATATTAGTCACGTTCATTAAACTACGAATATACCTGTTGAACATAATTATCCAAAAATGGCGGATATCCGACCTTTTCCAATGCAATTTACCCTTAACTCAGACAAAACTGAACTAAATGCCCTAGGACTAATAAAAATGGTTTTTCTAGTAAAGGCGTCCTAACGTGAAACCTACGTAAATCCTGTACATGATCTTTGATTTTAACACTCATTATTATCGTTCACAGACTGTACTTCTACGTAGGCATGCTGACGCCTAGTGTCTTTGGTGAGAAATGGATCTGGGTTTAAATCTCGGTTGTGGCTCCATCAATATTATTTCTCAACAACAAATTATTACCCGTGGAACCCACGCGGTTGCCGGGTTAGAATAGTGCCATTCCGTGTCTTCCCGTGGATGTCGTAAGAGGCGACTAAGGGAATAAGGCTTGTAGTACTGTTAGGCGATGGGCTTGCAACCTGTCACTAATACACTGGTAAACATCTTAGCCTGATTGTGCAAAATGTGGTTGTAAAATTGTGAACACGTTTTTAGAGTTGTTGGTAATTCTGTAGCTCAACCTACCCCACTTTAGGAACGAAGGCGTGAGTGTATGTATGTATGTAACAAAATTATTACCATATTTTCCGACTCAATTCATCAAATGTAACAATTGCAACTTAAAAACACAAGCGGTACAACTTTTAATAAAGCAATCACAATCAATTAAGATTTTATTGAAATCACAAGGGTAATCCTCTGTAATAACTATAATAACGTGCGGTCTGCTTGCGTTGTATTAATTAACAGGCAACGTCGCGACGAGGCGGCACGTAATCTCGCAGCTAAATCTCTGCGGGGTTGCTATAGGGATATAAATGTTACGAGTAAACATTGTACATAAATACTTAAAGGCAGCAATACTTTTTTCCCAAACGTGCTCGGAAATGTATGCGTTAATATCACGAAATGAAGACATGAAGTTTCTTGTTTATGGCTCCGAAAAACCTAAGGAAAACCATTATTGTCCAATGCTCTAACTTTAAAAATTTGCTTACTTACATTAAACTGTCAGGAAAAATTACATACTGCCAACCACCCCTAGACTCTGTAATCATACTTGCGACATTTAAAAAAAAACAAAATCTATGGTACTATATTTATGTGCGGTTAAACATGATGCTCGAATAGCTTGCTCAAATGACATGTTTAAAAAAATAAAAAAGCGGCAAATTAAACAGTTTTACTTGATTACCTGGTAGTTATTTTAAATTTGATATTTCCTCACATTCCTTGAAAAAAGCACTATACAATCCTCGGCCGGAACAAGGATTGCAGGACTCGTTTTATCCCAAATTCGTCCAGCAATCCTTTACTTCACGGCCTCTGCAGTAATGTACTATTATAGAAAGAGTACACCCAGCTAGACCAATAAGAACAGCAGTATTCGCATTGTTTTTTTCTGGTGTTGATATATAACCTGTGAAATTATAGGATACAAACATTCCATCTTAGTCCTCATCGTTGGCAATGCATAAGCAGTCTTAGGAATTTAATATTGGAAATTCAATTGTCGTGTAAAATCTAGGTGGTCTATCTAGGGCCAATGATATTTTATATTAAGATACGTCATCTGCGCGCAAAAGCGTTCCTCGAAAAGGAAGGTAATTACCTTACTATCATCTAGTCGCGCCTTGGTCGCTCACACGCACGCGTCAAAAACAATAAAGTTTTATTACCGAAATGCAACAAATATAAGTCATAAAAAATGCCGTTTTATGTTTTTCGAGGCTGCCGAAATTATACTGTAACTATAAAAGGAAGAAAGGATGTCTCATTTCATTCATAAGTAAGTACCGTAAATATTTTTAACATTTTGTTTTACATCGCCATACTTTGTTTAATTTGCTGGCGCCACTGTCACCTGTGAAACATGAGATACAAAATTAGATATCGCATGAGTGCGATAAAGACGTGTAGCTATATGGCAGCCATGAGCGGGCACGCCGCGTCATTCGGGTACGTAATTTGAAACAACTATTTATCTCTTTCTAACAATAGCGTTCGCTACGAATTGCCGTCTTTGTCTGTAGAAATATGGCAACGTAGCAACTGTCAGTAATTGGCGACGATTTTCGAATGCGTTTAGTATGAGCATAACGTATCTAAATATAAAATATCATTGTCTAGGGCTTTTTGCCTATTCTATGCTATAAAAAAATGAACAGAAGACAACTCCGGTACATCGGTGTGAAGTTCAGCGGAGAGAGAAAACCTTTTAACCAAGATAAGCCACACAGATTCTAGTATTTTTAACGTTATGGTAGCTCTTATTGACTAGGCAGTTAAGTAGAACATATCGTAATGTTTTTGAAAGTAAGATGGTTTAAAACTCAGTGAAATACAAGCCCTGGTTAAGCCAATATACGTAAGGCATTGATAAGTCCAGGATTATGGTTAGGTAGGTACAGTCACGAACTTAAATTTGGGACCCACCTTAGGTCCAAAGTCATTCTGACATTCTACAACAATAAGGTGGAGTCTACTATAAGTAACAAATGATTTGGCATCTCTAATGGCATTGACGACTTCAAGCCTATTTTTCTTGAAATGTGTCACAAATTAACGATCGCGATAGTACGTCATAAACTCGTCAACGACCAATCCATTGTTATGTTAAAACGCAAACCTTCAGTTAACAGCTATGTTAAAAATAAAATAAAAAATAAACCAACTCACCCACGGATAACTCGGGCCATAAACAATCACATGGTAGCTAGCTTTTTAAAAATGTCATGTAGACGTCAAGCTACCACAAAGGAGGGTAAGTAAGCTCTTTGGCTCATTGATAAGATTTATTTACTAGACAACGGTGTATATACCTATATAGAGAAATAAATACGTAAATACATAGAAAACCTCCAAGACTCAGAAACAAATCCTCGCACTCATAACAACAATTATTTATCCTGATCGGGAATCGAACCCAGGACCCTTAGCTTCGTAGGCAGGGTCAGTAACAACTAGGCCAACGCGTCGCCGCATGGTCAGTCGTCAAAATTTCAATCGTATTGATGAAAATACGTTGCCAGGACTAAAATGGATTGCCAATTCACTGGTATCCTACCTTTTGGCCGAAAATCATTAGGCAAAATGTATCGTTTCCCCAACCGTTTCATTTGCCAACCCTGTAAATGTTTCAGGATTAATTTCAGTACCATCACACACTGAAACGCAACAGTGCGAACGCAGCAGGTTTGCGAGTGTGGTAGTCGTACCGCCGTCCTATCAAAGAAAGCGGCTAACTGTATAGTAATAGTAGAAGTATTTTGAATGATGGGCAAATTGGCCCATATAACCAATACAAATCTCATGTATACCACGTGAAAGCTATTTACTTAAGCTTCATTTTCTAATACGGGAACAAACTACAAAAAACCCGGAGAAGAGAGTTATCAGCCTGCAAATATTCACACACACACAACGTTTATTACTACACTAGCTATGGCGCGCATGCGTTGCAATGCTATTTCCCGTATATCCGACTCACGCTTGACCGATTTTTTAAAATAAACTATTCCTTATGAAACTGGCTATCATGTACAAAAAGATTTATTCCAATCCGAAGGTTAGTTCCAGAGATTACCCCGTTTAAACTTATATCACCCCTCTTTTTGCGTCGCGGGTTAAAAAAATATCTCGATTCTCCCAGCCTTCACATCTAGTCGTCATAAAAACAATTATAGCAAATGGTGGGATCAATAAGCCTACATACGTTATAATTCTATTGGTGATTGGGCTGGGTTCCGTACATTTTTGCCCATCATTCTTTAATGTGGTTACCATTAAAGTATAGAATGGTTTGACTATTACCGATTATAGTACTCGTAGCGATCCGGACGGGGGGACCATTCTCCGAGAAAATTTTGAACTTGAACCATTTGTAACGACATAGGCTTGCCTTAAATAGTTATCCTTTCCTCATAGTTCAGACCATACAGGATGATCAGGATGACAGCCGTATTTCCTAATTCCAATCACGCGTTATATTCACAAGCGAGGTATTTAATAACTATTAGATAAAAACCCCCGATACGAGTATAAATAATGGTGACCCTTTCTTTCAGAGCTGACCAAGAAACTAGCTGAGAATCACCGCTAGACAACCTTCAAATAAAAACATCAGCATCCAAATCGGTCACCTGTTTAAGAGCTACGGTGCCACAGACTAGCACACATAGCCGAGCCATACACACTCACACATAGCCGAGCGGTCAAACTTATAACACCCCTCTTTTTGCATCGGGGTTTAAAAATAGGCAATTAAATATTCAAACTTCTGAACGGCGATGCCAGGTTTGTACCAATGTAGTATTTAAGGTCTGTTCATTCTTACTTGTCTTGTATAATAAACAACTTATTAACCTCAAAATGAACCTTTTTTTGGCTAAAACAGCTGTTTTAAATAAAATAAAGCATTCACAGACAATACATTAGCCAAGTGATGTCCATAATGTTTATTCAGTTTACTTTATTTACGATAAAAGAGCTTTTTTAGCCAAAAAAGGTTTATTTTGAGGTTAGAACGTTGTTTACTATATAAGACAAGTAAGAATGAACAGACCTTATGTACAGTTAAAGCAACAAATGCAATAATACGTGTTTATATGAGCTATCACAGGGATCACCCTAGATTGCCAGAACTATAATTTTACATTATAACGCGCGGTCTGCTAGTAATGTACCTATTTATTTACCAGATGACGCGGCACGCAATTTTGCCACCAAAGCTCCACGAGGATTCTAAAGCCAGATAAATGTTAGTACCTATGCCGTGTAAATTGCGTGTGAACACATTTTCTGGCAAAATTCATGTATAAAAGAGAAATTATTGGCTCAGTGCTCAGCGATTCGAAAAATTTAGTACTCCTAGAAACTGTGCAACGTGCTCGAGTTACCGACTAGCTATGACAAATATTGTAAGCCAGCATTGAAAGATATAGCGGTAAATTCCGGCCTGTAACAGCTGCTTGTATTTTAACAAAAGTATTCAAGCGTTTTCTTCTATTTTTGTGAATTCGCACAAAAAGAATTCGTACGTGCTAATTCATTGAACATAATCTGTTACTTAATAAACAAAACAACTTAACGCGAAAACAAAACATTATCATTTTAAATCCTATGCGGTAGATTTTGGAATGAATTTGTAACGGCTATTATCATGACTTGGGTCTGTTGTACTGAGGTAGCCATCCATTATAGCTGGCCAATTGAGTCTGTAATGAGTTGAAACATGGAGTGGCACACTACGGAAAAAACGACATAAAGCAACACTATAATACTGCCGAACAAAATAAAAAGGCGAATATGGATTTTATACTCTTACCCCGCCGTTTTCTTTTTACACGACTGCCCCAAAAAGGAGTATAATGTTTTCAGGGTTCATGTTTGTATGTATGTATGGATGTGAATTTCTTTATTCCACTTTAACTTCTAAACCCCTTGACCGATTTAGATGTGTGAAGTATCGTTAGAATCCTTACGTCATCCCGGGTGACATAGGATACCTAAACTGTTAAGATTGAAATAACAACAATGGCAAAATGACAATTATTAATACCTATAGACGACAGTATAAAAAATGCAGTCGGGTTTTTAAAGCTTGCTTTTCATATAGTTATTAACTGCTGAATAGGTTAACAAATAAGTCTAATATGCGCAAACATTGGCTTATTACACTTCTAAAATGGATCTTGTTTGTATTCAATTAACATCTTATTTGCCGTGCATATCACATGGCTACGGACTATTATTTTAGGCATAATAGTCACGAAATTCAATTTTAACTAGTGACCAATCTCACTTCGCTTCGGTTTATGTGACGTTTCCGTAACACCCGTACATAAACCAGAATTCTTATAGATACAAATCTTCCTCTTAAATCACTTTATCTATGATGAAAACTGCATTCAAATCGGTTGTTGAGAGATTCTAAGCGTACGTACAGTCAACCGCATAAATAAGTGATCATTTATGTACCTTGTCGCTTTCAATCATTTCACAATTTTGTATGACATTTCAAACACGACGTTAACGTGACAAGGTTCATAAATGATCACTTATTTATGCTGTTGACTGAACAGAGGGACAGCCGGCGGGAATCGACTATGTTTTATACTACGTAAAGATAATCCGTTAACTAAACCAACAAGTGCAAGTTGAACTCTTTGATATGGTTACCTATCTGAAACACTAAAAAACGTTTGCCAGCTGTTTCATTTGCCATAATTTTCATTTGCCCGAAAGTGATTTTTCTCTGAAACCGTTTAACTTTCCTGAATTGTTATAAAATAAACCTAACCTAACCTACAGGTTCTGTAAGTATATCTCATTAAATAAATGAAAAGTTTTTGGGTTCAGAATAAAATGAAAATTATGGCAAATGAAACAGCTGGCAAACGTTTTTAGTGTTTGCGATAGGATACCCGCACGACCGCAATTAGTAGTTTTAGAAAATAATTAGTAACTAGATATTATACATATTGTATTGTATTGTATAGCTGCTCTCTGTCTGATGTTGCTGTGCCCTTGCAGGGCGTCACATGCAAACCTCCTATTATGTTCCACCTAAAAATATGTTAATGTGACATGCAATAAAATATTTTGATTTTGATTTTGATTTTTACCCATTGATATATTAGGCTACTGTCCGGTGGGACAACTCAGCCAGTTTCAACGTTAAAACCAACAAGAAACAGACCACTATTATATTATAATTATGACACGTGTCAATTATTCTCTTTTATTGCCACCCTTCTGCCAGGAAGGTAGAACTTTCAGACTCTACGACTCTCTCCAAAACTATACATATTGTAGCGCTCCATAAAAATAAAAGGTACGGAACACCACACGGGATGGTTGCGATAAAACCATCAGCACGTAAATTTGGACCTGTATAAGTAAAATAAAACCGAACGAAATTCAACAAGGTTATATAATAAAGAGAACACACAATGATAAAATTAAAACAAACTACTTACAATGTAACTATAAAAACAAGATCACTAGGCTGATACGGAACTTAGCTTATGTATCAAAACAATTTAACACGAAACGGTCTGCGGATTGTCACATTAATAAAGTTTTTCTAGTCTAAAACACATTGCCTAATAAAGGGTGAAAGACCACCTTAGAACACGGTCAGGCCAAAACTTGTATTCAATTTATAGGTAATTCTGATTCGAACTAAAACAACATAAATCTGTTAAAATGCAAGAAGCGCTTCATGATTAAAACTGATATGTTCGAAGTATTATGAAACAGGGATAACAAATTATGGTTTTGATCGGTAAAAAAGGTCTAGGGATCTAATAACATTTATTGCCAAAATGAAACCGAATGAATAACCTTAGGTAGGTTAGGGGTGAGTTCGCGGACTCGGTTGGAATTTAGAAAATAAAAATCAACGAAATAGTAACTGTCCTGTGAACATCCGTCGTCTTCAGCCGCCGTGTGAAGATGTAACCACGCAGCGTTCGTCGCAACTGTTGCAACGGGAAAAATCTGCGGGCGCTGTCGCAGACGTCAACCCGTTGCCAGCGAACTCGATGGCGAACCACACGCTGAATCCAGTCGTCCAAACCTTCAGTCGGGGCGATGAGTCGGAAGATATGGGGTAAGCGGAGGTGCTGCAAAGGACACCTTTACTCACAAAATTGAACGAAAAGGACGGAAGAAAGGCTTCCTTAGATTGGAGGACTGTGAAGACTTGTTCGGCAACAAAAACCAACTCACCCGCTATCCGGACACACAGAAGACAACAGCACTAAAACGTCCAACCCACCATTGAGACTACGGCGTAATAGCTAAGGTCTTCACGTAACTTAACGGCCGGACGCGGCACTCGAAGCTGGCTTCAGTTATAGAGAAACTTGGGATGACTAGAAATTATCCAATTTTTCTGTTGTATCAAGGCAAGAGTACGAGAATGAATGACATTCCCAAAACAAGGAACGGATCTAACAAAAACGAATTCAAAATTCAAAACTGTCAGTAGAAATTACAAACTCTAACCGGTCAATGAACAAGTCCGCAATACCAAAAAGGCTGAGAAACGAAAAAGGCGAAATAAATAAACAATAAATAACGCGAACCAACGCGATTTGTAGCGGTAATGCTACAATATCTATTCCCAGGTCTCCGGAAGGGATTTTCACCTCTGCCCCTTTTTCTTAAAGTAATTAAAGCAAAAAGCAAACAAAAGCAAGGACTTTTTTCTTTGGCCCTTCAGGCGATTACAAAGAAAAATATATTCATATAATCGTTTCTGTAAATATTTATACCTATACTAGAAGAAATCCTAGCTTGATTCATCTTAACCGTTTGTTAACATTTTTATTAACTTTTATTTCGATATTTCATATAAAAAAATATGAATCGCGTCATGGAAGACCAATAGGTCCATGATGGAGCAATATTCGATGGAGTGACTGCAAAATAACCGAGATAACGCGGTTGCGACACCGACATTCAGAACAAGAGGCGGGCGAGATTGCGCTTGGGCGGTTTCGTATTGATTTGCTTGCATAGCCACCAAACCACTACCTATATGATAGGGGAGCCTGCCGTTTGGCCGAAATATGTTAGCCAAATGTATCGTTTCCCAACCGTTTCATTTGCCATCCCATTTTTTTCCCTGTAACTGTAAATATTTCAGGATTTATTTCAGTAACATGGTGTAGAACCCTATAGGTTAAGTTATGGTAGTATTTATTCAATCCTGAAATAGATATAGTTCACTCAGTTTCTGTAAACTCTGTTTTTGTACTTGTATCTACTCGTTGCCACATTCTAATTTTCTTATTTTCCTTAATTATCCAAAGGTCAGCTGGAAGAGATCCCTTAAAGGGATAAGTTGGCCTTTGTGCATACCTTTTCTGTAAATATTGTATTTGAACATACATACATACGAGTATTTACGGTTACAGAAAACAAAGCGGATTGGCAAATGAAACGGTTGGGAAACGATACATTTGGCAAACATTATTTCGTCGAAACAAAGGTAACCCATATTATAGTCTTGATATCTGTGTCGTGACGGAAATGCGAAACCATTTCAAACTCTGACCTTCTAGGTAGCAGTCAAGCCTGCTTGAAGGAATCCAGTTCGTCAAGCTGTTCTCATTTGACTATCATTCAGGTGAGAGTGTTTAGTCACCCTAATACCAGGAGTTTAGAACCTGTAAGGGTCTGCTCCGAACTGACTGGCCTTACGGTCATACTGAAGTTAATTGACCTTCTAGGTAGGTTTATTAGAGGTTGCTATAAAAACGCTTATAAGACGTGTTTGGTTCGATTCTGTGCCCGTGTCTTAGATCCAAGTTAAAGTCGTTTGTGAAACCGTGGGCTTTTTAAAGTAAATTGTCAGATAGTAGTAGTATGTCTGTAACTGTATTCGTGTAAACATTTTAAATTACCTGCTCTTTCTGATGCTACTAGAATCATAATAATAGTATTTATTTATTTTATACTGGCGCCTACTGCGCTGTTTGCCATAAAATTATTGTTTATCATAAATGTGTGTCTCACTTCAGTTGAAAACATCAATACTCGTATTAAGTAAGTATACCTATACTGTTGAAGTTAAATGAAAATTATATTTTAAACGCATACTAAGCTGTAAACGTTTTGACAGTTAATTGCGACGAAAAATAGCGGGATATTGGATCCTGACTGATTAACGCTACACAATACATCATTGTATTAATTAATACATGAAAAGTGGTTGAATGAACAAATTGAATAATGGATTCCTACACGTACTCGTATAACTAAATTGTATTTTTCGTTAATTAATCATCATAATTACACACACAAACACACACGCGCACACACACACACACACACACACACACACACACACACACACACACACACACACACACACACACACACACACACACACGCACGCACGCACGCACACGCACACACACACACACGCACACACACCACAAGCGCGCGCACTCATATCTGCATGCCTAAATTCATTTTTGTTCCTACTTTTAGTTAGTTTGATCTTAGTTTTATTTTACAATGTACATAACTCACTCCACTGCTGTGTAACTTTAAGCTGTTAATAGGAAATTATTTACAACCTGTTTTCACCCATCAATATTAAAAATGTTTTATGTATAACCTGTGCTCATGGATACCCAAGATACAGGCTCAGCCTAGTTTGGGATCCGCCGGAAACTGATGTTTTTGTATACAGTGTGATTTTATAAAATAAATAAATTGAATTGAATTGAAATTGAATTATTTTGTGTATATTGAAATCAATGTATTGTATGGTTAGTTGTTCATCAAGACTAGATTTTGATCTCTATCAATTTTCATACAAACTTTCCGGCTGTTTAACAACATAAAAAAGGAAGAAACTGTCAGTTAGTCACAATCACGTCATTTATTATAATTTGTATGTATCACCAATCACGGAACCGTGGGAGTGCCGGACCTTTGGAAGGATGGATTGAGCGAAAGCCAACACGCAGAGGCCCTTTAGGCAACTTTAATTTGATAATGTAATGGGACACCTACCGGCGTATGTCCCTTTGTTTACACTATTAAAGGGGTCGGAACGTTTAAAGTGGTACATAGGGATGAAATGGCATGATGATAATAGAAAAGTTAGTAAGTAATGACATTTATATTATCACATAGTATCACAGGGCCCTGCCAAGATGCATTGCGCTTACTAACGTTTCGTCGTTTCATTTTTAAACCAATCGCGTCACTGGTAGATCACGTGACTTTTCGTATCACGTCATCTACCAGTGACGCGATTGGTTTAAAAAGGAATCGAATAGAAACGTTAGTTAGCGCGATGCATCTTGGCAGGGCCCTCTGGGCTATCCTACTTGGCAAAAACATGTTGCCTTTGACGTGTTATTGTATTGTTTTTAACTGGGCCGCCATTACTGCAGTCGCGAGGCGTTCATACAAGCCGATTATTTACGGCTTTACCAAAAATTCCTATGCATAGAGTAGGTATACATACAAACAAAACGTAAAACCGAAAATAACCCGGTATACTATAGCTTTACCTTGCCTTCATAATACGATGCATAACCAAAACGCAATTTATTTACTACTAAGCCGAAATCTATCGCAGTACTCGCTCGCACGTATTCACTTACCTACAAGAAAGAAACAATAACAATATATTCGTACACACGCGCAGTTACATTTCACTGCGCGCGAACTTATTACAATCACAAAATAATTCTGAGGGCCCTGCCAAGATGCATTACGCTAACTAACGTTTCTATTCGATTCATTATTAAACCAATCGCGTCACTGGTAGATGACGTGATACGAAAAGTCACGTGGTCTACCAGTGACGCGATTGGTTTAAAAACGAAACGAATAGAAACGCTAGTTAGCGCAATGCATCTTGGCAGGGCCCTCAGGTCCTGCGGTCGCTTTTCGCCGGACTCGAACTTAACACATTGAAACATTTTGCTAGCGCTTCGAACCCACACACAGACACGGCGGCCCGTATAACGTATTAAAAATCAGAGCGAGATGGTGCATTAGTCCGCGCTCACCGAGCGGCTTATTTCATCCAATTTTAAACTTTAAGTGTATAGCACGCGTTCACTTTCTTTTCCCGAGGACGCCATCGCTGCCACCTACGACCTTCAAACTTTAATCATATTTTGTATCCTTTTTTCATTACGCAATTACGCAATACGCGACGCCATTACTTTCTTTAGTTAGCGTCTTGTCGCGCAAAGACACACAGTGTAATTCTTTTCTTGTGATAGTTTTTTTGAATTACCTATTTATTTAGTGTTTTATGATTCAAATAACTAGTAAAATTTAGCTCGCTAAGTGTTCGGTTCGTTCGGTGTTCATGTGCTGTGATGATTTGTTTGTAGTTACCTACTGTTTGGATTATTTGTTATTGTTCACGACGACGGAGGTTGGTGTTTCTATTCTATTTTTGGACGCATACGATCTTTACTTATATTTAAGTAATTCTGCTTTGAATGGGACTTTCCCTCAGATTTTGACTTTAAGTCAGATCTTTTTGACTCTGCCTGTGTCCGTAGCTTCCGCTGAAAGGTCGTTTTCGGCCTTGAAGCGAATTCATACGTACACACGGAATAGTCAAAATGAAACAAGACTGTCTAATCTGGGGGTAATTTCCATTGAAAAACATTTACTTCTTAAAATTCAAAAGAAAAGCAATTTCCATGATAACGTTTTAGCTCATTTTGTTAAAAAACCCCGCAGAATTATTCTTGAATATAAATAAGTATCGAACTGTACCTAGCGTATTTCAATTGTATATAATTATATATTGAGTTTTCAATCGGTTTCTATATTTATTTGCATGAACTTAGTTTAGGTTTAGTTGGATTGTTTGGCGCTATATGCGTGTCATGGTTTTCTTAACAGGTACAGAAGGCGGGTACGGACGGCGCATGCCGCGGGCTGTGGGTTTTCTTTATTCGGTTGATTTTGTTGCACGAATTTGTAAATAATTTGTAATTAATTGGTTTCTGTGTGCAGACCTGCAGTGCATGTACTTAATTTGGTTTATTTTTGTTTTGTTTTTAACAAAGGACAACTTTTTATTTTGCATGATAGGTATAAGGCAAGCTAATTTTTACTGTGTTTTGATTTCTAACGTAAATTAACTATATATATTGTCTGTGTGTTTAACGTGTGCGTACGCAACTAACGGCTTTTTTCAAAGCCACTTTTGTCATACTTGACATACACTGTTCATGTAATACCAGTGATGTCATGTATGGCGAAGGTGGTGAACACTAACTGCAAGGATCGCACGTAGAAACAGTTACCGCACTTACTTCAGCACTGCTTTTTGGGAACTAAAAGATTTATTAAGGTAGGTATGTTTTTTTAATTAATGGAAGGGGCAAACACGTACTCACGCCATACACCTTTTTTTGCTCCGGCTTGTCTAATTATTTACGTGACGCTTCGCCACTGCTTGACGTGTTATTGTATTGTTTTTAACTGGGCCGCCATTACTGTCAAGTAAATAAGAGCTAACGTAACGTTTATAATACGATAACATATCAAAATCCTTCAGTATGGTTTTACACAATAGAATAAAGCGCTAACTCTGCATTATTTTTACTAGCTCCACGCGCAGAGAAAATACTTATTTATTTTCTGAAGCAAATAATCCCGTGCAATAAGATTACCTACATCTAATCTCGCAAGATTAGCTCCATTATATTTGTGGCGGATTTAAAGCACATCCCAACTCATTTAAAAAAAAAGGTTTTAATCCTATACCAGTGCTTTCTTTTACTCTACTTATGACAACGCGCCTAGCTCGGTTAGTCCAGAGTTCGATTCCCGATGAGGGTGTGTTGAGTGTGAGTATATAATTGTAAGTCTTGTTTTCTATCCCCCTTACTAATAAACGTTGAGTAACGGTTGTATAGCTATACAATGTTTTGTCCTTATCTGTCATTGTGACATTTGAATTTGACAGATAAGGACAAAACATTGTATAGCTATACACCGTTACTCAACTTTTATTAGTAAGGGTGTATATTATATTAGTAAGGTATGTATTGCTGTATGTAATTATGTAACTTATCGTTGTCTAGTAGGTATCCATAGTACTACAGTCAAGTACTTTAATTGTTATGCCACCATGGAACCCTGTCATAATGACAGCGTCAAACCAAATGACAGAAATTACTCTTAAATGAATGATTAACGTTATGCGACAGGGTTCCATAGTGGCATAACAAATAAATTCCTTGACTGTACAAGCCTGTAGCTTAGTTTGGAACTAGATTTTATATAGTATGAGATTGCCCCCTGATATTAATTCATTTATTTATTTGTTGGTCCGAGAGAAAGACAAGAAGGTAGTAGCAATAGTGTTCGCATTGCTAAGTTCCGGTGTGGGGATAAGACAACCGGTGAAATTACTAGTATAGAGCCATTCCATCGTAGTCCTCAGGGTTGGCAACGCATTTGAAGTCTTAGGATTGCAGTTTTGAGATTGTAGTCTTGAGGTTTCAATTGTCTATGGGTCTCAGATCCCACTTACCATCAGGTGGCCTGAGTGCTCTTGTGCATTCTCCTTGCCATAAAAAAAGTGAACTGGTTGAGAATGCCATTTGGCATTAAGTTCACCTTTTGTACCTATTTAAATTTGTATGTTTGTGCACTAAAGATTAAATAAATAAATACATATACTCCTAAGAATGTAATGTACCCTTTTATTTTTAGTAAGACTGAGCCCTTAGAAAGGAAAAATCTGTATTTTTTTTACAGTGAAATTATAACCATCACAATCTTTATGTCAGCGGATAGATAAGATAACATGAGATGGCCTATGTGTTAGTTAAAACACTTGTAGAGACAGCCTAAGTTATATCTTTTACTTAAGTTATTATAAAAGTCACAGCTTTTCAGAAAAGTTTAAAGCTACGAAATAAGTATTTTTTTCACAATTTGCTGCACATTTTTATGAGCCACTTGAGTCGTTAACCTGCTAAATGCGTCTGGGTGTTGCACATAGGTCCCATTTAGTGATGGGCGGCTTGTAAGTTTCAGAAGTGAAACGTTCACTTAAATTTCATGCAATGTTCTGAAAGTTACCAAAGTGAAATTATTAATTACTTTTCGAAATTTATTATAGTTTTGATGGTAAACCATAATGTTATCCAATTTCCCTTCATCGATTGTATCATTTTATCGAGCACTATTTTCTGCTGAAAACATGATGTTTTCAGGATATATTAAACATTAATTACGTAGGTTAGGTTTACTGATGTGCAAGTTGCGGAAAATTTCCAGAGAGTTGGAAAAGTACTAAGAAATTTCCGGAAACTTTCACTGGAATTATAGGAAATTTAAATTTAAGAAACGGAAAGTTTCATGCCCCATACAAAATTGTGAGAAGTTTCCGAAAATTTCCTACATTAAATGTTCCGTAATTTTGGATAGTTTCCTTTGGCACATCAGTAGTTAGGTTACGTTAGACTTGTGAGTACTAAAAAAATTAACTCGCCTCGCGCGAAACGCATTTCGATGACATGAAAATTCTGTGTAATGAACTAATGATTTTTTCGATAGGCATTTCGACAAAATAATAGTTAGTAATAGTTTTGACATGTAACTTAAGCAATTTCCGTTACTTAAGGTTTCAAGATGTCTAAGTGAAAGTCACTTGTAATATTAGTTTCAGAATCATTTCCATGTAACTTTCAAAAGCTGTGATTTTCGCAGTTAAGGGAAGTTGAATATTTCAGATATCGCCCATCACTAGTCCTGTTGTACCGTATATATGTATAAGTATAAGCAACACATATTCCATTGAAGCCATAGGTCGTTAAAAGATAATGCGGACCACATTTTTATTACACCCAAGGAGATAGGTCTGCCAAGTAGACATTTTATTTCGTAATACGTTTTTAAGTGTTGGTCTAGTGTTTTGTTTATCAGCTTTAAACAACAACTGGGTTAAAGACTTGTGTTTAGTAAATCTGTGTGTATACAGGGTGTCCGGTATCTAGTGGACTACCTTACAGGGCTGGATAGCTCGGCTCAAGAGTATTAAAAATATGATAAATCATATTCAGTAAAAGTCGCACGGAAAACAAGATATCTCAACTTTTCATAATTTTGGAAATGAGGTAATTTGGGTCACCATTTTCAATGCCATGACCACAGTTATTACAATTTTGCTGTGAAAGAAAGCTGATTAAATCTGCTTTAAGACCCTTATAACGAAATTATTAAATAATGAGCAGTGTTTTTTTTTTAATTTAACTTGAATCAAATTTAAAGTTTGGAAATCTGAGTTTTTTTTCCCGGTAAGTTTGACACCGCACGGTGTAAAAAAAATGTCTGAATGCCTGTAGTGCTACTTTCTGAAAAATTTGCCTGTCTAATGCAGATTCTAAAATGATATCACAATTGAGATAATTTATTATAGCAGCGAAGTTATTATTAATTTTGTTCAACAAAGACTGAATTCTATCAAACTATCGAATTTAAAAAACGACTTTTGCTTCCGTTTTAAATGAAGTTAACTGGTTCAACACTCCTGAGCTGAGCTATCTAGCCCTGTAAGGTAGTCCACTATATCCCGGACACCCTGTATAAAAGCTTTGAAATATAACATCAGTATCTAGATTTTAATCTCGTGTTTTTCTTTAAATTTAAATCCTTACGTTGAACGCCCCTTTCAAACCTCATAAACACTGACATACATTCCCAGCTTCTTAAAATCTTTCGGCCGGCTATCGCTATCACGCTTGCACTCGCAACTGACAGTATATTTGTCACTAGTGTGTCATAGGGAAACGAAGATTGGCGATAGCTATTAGCAAAATGGTAGCACGTACTAAGATGTTATCATAACCGTAATCGTAAATTTAAAACAAAAATGTTTTTTTAGTTTAGCAACTCATTGTGTAGTCAACCCTACATTATTCACACTAATGTATCGAGTAATCGCAATGGCGTCACAGTCCATCAATACACGCTGCATAGCCATTTATGCATTATAGCCTATGCATTAGGGACGGCAAATCACAGGGCGGCCGAAACGTCCGTTTTCACGCAAAGTGGACACAAATAAACCACACGCGGCACACTGCGTAATTAGTATTGATTTGATGGCCCGCCATTTAGCACCGACGCGACAATGCCAGGCTTTTTGATGTCTATGTAAATTGGACTCAATAATGCATTCTGGGCACTTAATGAGTTTAATGGATGATGCTGTTTGCTCAGCTGATATACCCTGAATCAAACAATCCAAGCTGTTTCAAAACTAGTTGCCAGGGGCGTATCCTACATTGACTTTACACCTATTGCTATCGTATTCTCAACGTTCAATAGGTCTCATTGACTTCCCATTGACAGCGGTGGAGTTAAAAACAAAACGATCACAATATATAGTGTGTTACCGGCATGCGGGCATTTATTAAAACTGCCGATAATATGTTGCTTTAGCAATTGTTTGCAAGTATTATCAATTAAAAAATAATTAAAATAACTTCACAATAAATTTTCTTAGATACTGTCCATTTTTAATGTAGTGCATGTGCTGCGTGTTCATCGTTATCAGTATCGCTGTTGCTTAGTACAAGGCATGTCGTGGGACGGGGAAAAATCATAATAATCAAAGTATCCGTCGATGGTCATTTACACTTGTAAAATTGCTGTACTTTACATTGCTGGCAATTAAAATTTTGTTAGAAAGTTAACAAAGCCTGAAAATTGGTTTATTAATTAAATTAATGTCATGGTTACGGTACAGATATACGTTATTTTAACCTCCTTTAAAAAAAGCCAGGGTGCTGGTAACACACTGTATACTCATGTATAAAATATGGAAAAAATAATATAAGGCTCCTCATTATTCTCACGGCACGAAACTTAATTTGCCTGATATTAGGGTATAGCCGGAAAAAGGATACTTCAATTAGGGACAAATAAAAAAGTTTTTCCAGCTGAATGTTGATAAACATTCTCGTTGGAATCGCGTATGTATGATACATTGTGATTCTAACTCATTGTTGAATGTGTTAAAATCGGTTTAATCTTATTTCACCGACACTCATTTTATACAACGTATCACTTCGCACAATTTTTGTTTCATAGAAAGCTATTTTATCTTGTAATGGTTACAAGTCTAACCTAACCTAACCTACGTGAATCATATTGATTTTGCTGTTGTTTATGTTCATTTTATTTTAGCACCGAATAAACCATTTCTATTCTATTCCATTCTATTGAAGACAACCTGAAATTAACACGGGTTCATCAGAAAATAGCTTTCTATGAAACGAAATTTCTGCGAAATGATACATTCTGTGAAATGTGTGTCGGTGAAACACAATGCTTGGTATTGGTCAAGCACTCTGGTTTCTATACAAAATGGACCCGCCCGATGACCGGCGGGCCGTTCGAGCTGAATGTGTACTAATGTGTGGATGTTTCTTCTTCCATACTTGCAATTTACCTCTTAAAAAGCTATGGATTAGCAAACATACTAATAACGTTTTTCAGGGCGGCACTTCACTTGATAGTATTTGCCAAAAATTTGTCTTATATCTCTTACTTTTGACTGAATAAAATACATTCAACGAGTATGTTTGACAAATACCAGCTAAGAATGGTGCCGCCATCAAAGAGATAGTGATAGCTCAAAATGAAAGACCGGTTTAGGCACTATTTACTCTAATTATCTATGTTTGAAAAGGACGAACGAAGCGAGGCGACCATTAATTGCGTCTGTGACTGGATTTGACACGGCGGTTTCCTGGAGGAACCTGTAATAAGAAAATTTCTTGGTTAGTAGCTTTCAGTTGAATTAGTTTCAGGATTAAGAAAGTATTCAAATTTGAATCTAAATCCAGTTAAAAGTATTCACTCTTATATGACCAATGTTTATTTTGGTCTCTGTTTTGAGTGGTTTTAACGATGGTAGTAATTTAATAATTATTATCTTTATCTTTTAGTACGCTAGTCTAACTCGCACTAAGTCCGGTTTTTTTATTTCTAAAACAATGCAGAAGGTATTACTCGTACCGACCTGTTTAACTTTGTAGTAATATAACTTGCCATACCTCTCTTGTTAATCTAGTGAAGTATGTGCAGTTGCGAATGAGTATAATAATCAGAACATTATTAAAAGTATTAAAAAAAACGAAACTCGACTATTTGTTAAAGGTTTTAGAGCATTTTTAGATAATTTCGAGCTTCAAATTAAAATTTAATTCTTATTTAACTTTTTAGCTGCTGACTTTAAAATTAAAAACATCTATTACATTAATAATATATCCTATAAAGACACGGAAGTTCAGTATCTCGTTTAAAAATCATCCGAGCCTTACATCATTGTCCCCTGAGCCTTGACCTCCTCCGCTGGGACCTTCTCCACTAGGTCCTCCTCCACTGGGACCTCCTCCGCTAGGTCCTCCACTTGGACCTCCTCCACTGGGACTGCCTCCACTGAGACCTTCTCCGCTAGGTCCTCCGCTGCTTGAACCTCCTTCGCTTTGACCTCCTCCGCTAGGACCTCCTCCGAATCCCTCAGGCACCCCGAACTGGCCAAGACTAGTTGGCTGTGGCCAGTCATTATTGGGTGTATCTACGAAGCCATTTTGGGACTCCTTGGCTTTGTGCTTCCTGCTCGGAAACGCTGTAACAGAGTAAAAGAGAAATAAGCCTGTATGTGTAATTTACTCCGATGACCCCCACGCTGTATCTGAGTTTATAGCAACTGTTAAAATTGAGAGACCGCTCTATTCTACACGGTAAAACCATATTACTTGTGACATATTGTATTGGTTTTAACTTTGCCGTAATTACTGTCAATAACACCCGTATTTATAGTCAAGAAAAGTAATTACTTGAGTTGAAGTAATGACTAAAGTAACGATTTTTATATGACTTTTGACATTACTAATACTCAAGTAATTACTTTTCTTGACTATAAATACGGCTGTAAGAGCTTTTATAATGATGACAATACGATAACATGTCAAAAGCAATATGGTTTTGTCCGAGTAGAGTAGAAACCCCTGAAAGAAAAAAAAAGCAATGAGTAAAATATGTTTCTGCGTAAATTTAGGAGCATAGATACGTATGTAATAGATGTAAATGACATCATTAACTGTTTTCTTTGTAATATACTACTTTACACAGATGACTTATTATGTATCATACACGGTTTGTAATGTACTTACAGTAAGTATACAATAAATTTTAAGAGTTAATTAGATTACCTTAACTTAAATAAATAGCCTAAGCATCACTTTTACAAAAATATAAAACATGTTTCTTTTACATCCAAAACATTTACTAAAATATACATTACTTAGTTAGAACATTAGCAGACATTACTTGCCAAGGAAATTCTCGCTATTTTTCAGCGAAATTAAATAGGTTATCCACTCGCGACTCTCGCCGACGTTCATTGGTGTAATGTAATTTGCCCGCATGCTCGGAGCCCTTGGGAATTTAATTTTACACGTCGTTATAAACAAAAGGAGATCAACTTGTCACCTTTCTTAAGTTAAATAACACCTATTTAACCTTATAATCATAGCAAGTACAATGCTATCACGTTTTAAATAAGGTTGCAATTGCAATTAAAGTTTTATAACATTTGTGCCCTTTATTTTATAGTAAGGTTAGTTGTTATTTTACTTGATAGAAAACTGTTCTGCGAGACTAGGTAAAATATTTTGGTGTTTGTAATAAAACCGTCTAAAACTGTTTTGTTAATCAAAATTTATCTTGGTTCATAAACCGATCAGAGGATGTAACTCTTTCAGTTCTGAGACACCTGTATATACCTATAACGAGATTTTGATTAAGCGCCAAATTATTTTAGATACAACCTTTTTACCGACAAACTTTATTTAGCATAAAAATGCTTATCTAGAGCAATCTCATAAGTATTAGTACCTTGGTTTTGCGTTTATATACATATTACGGTTACCACTTGCCGCCTGGCGTGGTACGGAATGCGTTATTGAGTGACATGTTTAAAAAAAAAGCCTAAGTAACTCTTACACTTTTAAAAATACCAGTGACAGACAGCCGTAACATAACATATCAAACTGAAAAAAATACAATTTATCGCCGGAAATATAAGCAAATTGAGATCAAAAAGGGATAAGCGACAGATTTTTAGCGCTACAGAGCGACAAATTAGGATTCTGCCTTCCTAAATCAAAAGGAGGCATTGCTGTTAAACGACTTGAATAAACTATAAATAATATTTTGCGCCAGTATTTTCGTGTGGAGCTATAAAAATAAATGACAATCGCAACTGACATAAAATCTCACTTAAGTACCGTGACGTTTGTACATCAATTTTGTTCTGGAATTTTAATTAAATTGTTCTGTAATGATTTAATAAATTATGGTGTATTAAGTATTTGGTTATTTTAGATGTATCGAAATAAATTTTAGTTCTGTATCGATTTTCCATGTATTATTAGTATTTATATTTGATGTTTTTATTTGGAGAACATTAAACTTGCTTTGCTTTGTTGCTTTGTGTATTAAAACTTAAATATTTGCATAACACCATGGCATTCTGTAATACCAAAGAAGGCGGCTAACCGCATGGTAATAAAGAAAGCATTTTCAATTTAATATAGTTACTAATAGAGTATAAAACGCTTTGACTACTTCAAAATGGTGATTATTGTATTACCTTACCGCTACACAGAAGGACGTGATTAACGGATTTACTAATAGCACTAAAGCCGTATATATGCAATAATGTTATACTGTACAGATCACCACTTTTTGTTCAAAAACGCCTGGTATTTAAACTACACAGGCAATGTTTCAGGCAGCTTTTTTATTTGGTCTGTTCCCGCTCCATTATTCAATGATGTAGAATTGTAGAACAAGTGGCCGACCCTTTTGTTCGGACCTTTTTAATTTTATCATATCGTGTTAGGAACGGATTTTACTTGTTCCATTTTGGGTGAATAAATGTGTATTTTTATGTTACTAAATAAAAACAAGATGAAATTTTCCATTTAAAAAGCCACATAAAGCTGTATTCATCCTATAAAAAGATTGACTACTTTTTTACACAACAAAACGCAGCAACAAATAATACGCAAAACCGTAAACATCAGTTTTCCAGTACTTACCGCCGTACTCAGACGGCCGCACTCAAATCCATTTCAGAAACAGAATTAACTCGTTCTTTTTTTGAACTTGTGTATGAAAAATAAAGAACGACTTAATCGTCATAACTGACTCTTTTTTCGTTTCAAAATCGACAAGTAAATTTATCTGTCATTTAAAGTTGGCTCTCTCCTTGTCGATTTTCAAAGTGTAAGAAAGAGAAAGGGATAAATTTATCCGTCAAATATGCTTTACTTGTCGATTGTGAAACGGGCGGTAAGTGCGGCCATTAGTACTAAATTTTTGCAGAGTTATTTTGGTTGTGGGCCTTGTCTTAAATCCGCGAAATTTTCGACCATTTGTGACGATTCCAACCCAAAAAAACTAGTTTTCGATTTTATTTATGACATTTTCAGAAAATAATTTATTTGCTTCAATTGAAACTAAATCAGTTTCTAAAATAAATATTTTCATAAGTAAGTAATAAATCAAAAAATCATTATATATTTAATCATGCTTTTACGTCAAAGATTGAATAAGTAAGTAAGTTAAGTCTTTATTGCACAAAAAGTAATCGTTTCATAAAAAACACTTTAAAATAAATGAAGTACAAAGGCATACTTATCCCTTTAAGACTAAGACTTAAGGTTTAAGACGTAAGTTAAAAGTATAATTATTATCGCAGCAACTAACTCTTAATAACACTAATACCCACACTTGCGGCTCCGATGGGAATAGGAAGCACCGAGGCATATTTAATGTTAATCGCCGTCATAAGTAGCTTAGATATATTTAGATGTTACATCATATTACAATTATTGCTCTAAGGATTAATAAGAAATATTTGACGCTATGGTTATATTTAAGCATTTAAACCTTATTTAGATGATGACCAAAAAGTTGGACCATAGTTAAGCGTAGTTAATCATACAAACAACGATGACGAAAAAATTCCGTTGTGCGACGAAAACTGTCCTTACAATTTTATGGCTAATTTTCGTGTCACAACGGAAAAGTTTCTTAGAAATTTTTCTTGCGTGAGTTAGCGTGCCCAACTTTTTGGACTTTAGCCATTTAACATTAGGTACCTATACATTACAGTACCTACTACGAGTTAGGAAGTCTCTGATGAAGTTTCTGAACATTGATCGTTGACTTTCAGAATTCAATTCCATTGAACATATTTATTTCGAATAACAAGATCCATAAGAGTGTTAGTAACAGGTCTTAATCTTAGTGTTAGTGTTATCATAATTATAATTATCATTCACGTTAGGCAAAGTCGAAAAACTATAATAATAAAAAAAAAGTTAAAAAAAACAAAAACCCGCCTTCAAAAAGCAAAAAATAACTTCTTTATAATGGTAGGTAAATAGGTCAGTCCAACTGAAGTCGGCGTCCAACAATATTTTAACCAAAAGCAGACTTTTGCTTTTTGAAGGCGGGTTTTTGTTTTTTTAAACTTTTTTTTTATTTTATACTTTTTAGTGATCATAATTTTGCAGTTATTCTCCCATTTCTCAAGAAACAATAGTACATTTCAATCTCGCCGCCAAGCAACGCCGTGGGAAAGTCATAGTCATATATTTAAACCTGAATATGCTTCGTCATAGTCGCTCAACTATCTTAATCGAAATATCTTGTCGCCACCCTCGAAATATATACCGTTTAGGAGTTCCGGTGGCCATCTGTGGTCTTCATCATCAGTTCCACTTCACCAAATAGTGCTTTCCAAGACACATTGAACAGTTCCGTCGATTCCTCATGGATTCCACCATCAGATCTTCATTTTGAAAAAATGGGACCAATCTGGAAGCACCAGCTTTCAAATAAAAAAAGAATCTTCAAAATCGGTTGACCCAGTTGAAAGTTCTGAGGTAACAAACATTAAAAATAAAAAATAAATAAATAATACAGACGAATTGAGAACCTCCTCCTTTTTTTGAAGTCGGTTAAAAAGGTGTTTGTTGCTTGTGAAGGAGTAGTAATATTATTCTCCCTTTTTGATATCAATATAACTATTTTAAAATAATAACAGTTACATTTTCTAGAAACGGGAAACAAAATTCCACTTTGTACACCTCGAATCAAATCAACTCTAATAGCAATTTGGAATCGTTATTGCCAAATTACTGTCGTTTCTCAGACAGTCAGTCTGTCGTCTGGGGCAGTTTGGAGGTCAGGGGGCTACCATGACATATTAAAGCAGTTCAGTTTAGGTTAGAGAGAAGGGGACGGAGCTATAGCAGTTACATAGCTTTGTCCCTCTCTCTCAACGTAAACTGAACTAGTCTAGAATGTCATGGCAACCCCCCAGGTTGGGTCACAGGGAGTGCAATCGAAGACGATGACTAGCGCTGTTCGCGTTTAATCCTAATCCATTGAGTCAAGCCGATCAGCGAATTAGAGGAGGCAAATTTAAGAGGCTTTACGAGTATTTTTTAATGAAAAATATGGTTTTTGGGATCAAGGTTATTTTCTTTTAGCGTTTAAATCGATCTTCAAAAGAGACAGAAATACGTGATATTTCTAAAGTGTACGACATTAATTTTACGTCTTAAAACCGAGTCCTAGTCATGATGCCTTTACATATACAGGGGCCTAACCCTACTTGGACAAACCTAATTGCTTTTAACATGTTATCGTATTGTCAACGTTATGATAGCTCTTATTGACTTGACACTTTAGTCGAGACAAAGTATAATGAAGCCTCTGAGTAATTGACTAACTGACAGATAGCGTATACCTAAATGAATTTTGGACGTATACCTATGCCCTTTAATAATTAGGCGCTCCCGTATTTTTTAGATGGAACGCATTACAGTTTATCGATTTGTTCCTGATTCGTCATATTGCTAATTCGACACTTTCCTTACTGGTCATATCCCTAACTCGTCATATTCCTGATCCGTCATATTCCTAACTCGTCATACCATGTACATTTAAATTTGCCTGCACAAACTTATTATAGAGCCCTCTGTGGTAAATGATAATAACCTAGATAATTAATAGACGACGTATCTATCACTACTTAGTACAATCTGTCCTAATACTTATTAATCGTGTAAGCACGTGTATGCGATTTTATTCGACTGTACAATGACGATTTAGGAATATGACGAATCAGGAATATGACGAGTTAGGAATATGACCAGTAAGGAAAGTGTCGAATTAGGAATATGCCCAATTAGGAATATGACGAATCAGGAACGAATCAATCCACATTTTAATATGTTGACGACTCGGTTACTTTAGTTTGTACTAGTGACCCTGCATACCGAGCTAGCGGTCCTAGGTTGAATTCCTTGTATGGTCAAACATTTGTGTGATGGACCCAAGTATTTGTTCCTGAGTCTTAGGTGTTTTATATACGTATTTAAGTATATATTCCTCTACGTAAAAATAGAAGGGATTTAGTCAGTTCCGTCACCTCAAACGTTTGGGAACTCCTTGTTTATAAACATAACTTCTCGTATGTTTACAAAAAAAACATTACTAAGGGTTATTTTCGTGTCGCACTGATTGTCGATAAATAGCTATAAATCTACTGCGCAATCAATAAGCCAATAGGTACAACCTTAATTTCCCAAAGTAATCCTGAAACCCGTAATAAGAAATACGTGATCCACTAACTAACCAACAGAGATTCAGGCTGTGGTATTAATATTACATTTTCAGCCCACGTATTTCAGTCACGTTATTAGGAGGTTCTTCGAGGCTATTGTATTGCTTGTCGTCTTAAATAATTCGTTTACGCTGCTAAAACCTTTAAGTTAAATGTATACGAAGCACGTAGGTAAATACAAAGCAATGGCCGAACTTTAAACACATTGAATTATATATTTTAGCAGGGGACCTGTTCGCTACTACCGTCTTACCTTTTAACCTACATACCGCAAAGAAGTTTCGCATTGTTGTGTTCGGTGTGGCGACAAGTCTACTGGTGTAGGTAATTACTGGCATATTCCATCTTGGTCCCCTTTTAGGACATTATTCGTAATATTCGTAAAACCTTTTACTCATTCTCGCTTCCTCCACACTCATAAGTCTCTTCATACTCGTGCGTCGGTTTAGGGTACTCCTGACCTAATCTTGGGTGTGATTCTCTCAACAACGACGGACGGGCGGACGAACGAGTGAATGTCCAAGCGGCGAGTTTAAGTAGTCCCGTCAGAGCGAACAAAACACATTGTAGCGCGTGTATTCAATTTGGCAGCATGACTTCTCGAACGTATAAGGCTGCCTAATTGACAATGCACGGGCTAAAATGTGTTTTGTTCGCTCGGACGGGACTACTTAAACTCGCCGCTTCGATTCGCTCGTTCGTCCGACCGTCCGCCGTTTTTGAGAGAATAACATCCCTTCTCTTAATACGTACAGTCAACAGCATAAACAAGTGATCATTTATGTACCTTGTCACTTTAACGTCGTGTTTGAAATGTCATACAAAATTGTGAAACGATTGAAAGCGACAAGATACATAAATGATCACTTATTTATGCTGTTGACTGTACCAGCGTAGCAGTGAAAGATTGGAATAACTGTATTTTATTTTACATCATCAGATCTGGCCTACCAGTTTGCATACAAGTCAAGAAACTTGTACCAGCCACCCTTAAAACTTAAAACTAGGCAGTGTTCACTCACAGTGGGACAAAAAGCACTTTATCCGATAAAAGGCTATACATAATAGGTTCGTGACCCGTAAGATGGATAAAATAAAGAAATATTTACTTTACAAAACCTTTACACTGGTATTCTATTATTCAACAGTAGGTATTCGAAGTCGACTGTACCAAGTTCCATTCTATTTTGACCTCCAGGACTGGATGCTGGTGTTTGTAGTTGCAGATCAAAAGGAGCTAGTTAGTTCTTTACACGACAGCCAGTTTAGTGAATCGTAGACATCAAATAAATGCTACAGGTTCTGGGATCAAGTTATAAAAGTGGATGAATGCGTTATAGAAAAGCGTTTGATAAATAATACCAACGGTCCATGTTGGCTCTCGCGAACCAATATATAAATCCTTAAAGATAAGACATAAGTCGATGCCTCGAGAGGGCGATTTGCACGGGCTGCCACCATATTTCACCCGTAAATTTGCATGGAATTGGTTTTTAAACCTTAACGTATAAAAAAGGATGTTATTTGTTTTTAACTATTGTGTATTTTTTAACGAAGTACTTAGAGGTTAAATTGGTTGAATCAAACAAGATTTTTGTCGGAAATATTTTTGAAATGATTTTCATCAAGTTGCGCACTCTTTTTTTTTGTTGGGATGACAATTACATGAACTCTTTTATGTGTTTTAGTGAACACCACAAAAACATAAAACAATTGACAACAATTCATATGTGCTAAGGTAGTAAAATAAAATACCGTTTGTAGATTTTACACTGCAGATTACAGTAAAAAAAATAATGTTTTTTTTAGCAGTAGTTTTTTTTTTAATTAAGGAATAACAGTAAAAAAAAGTTGGATTGTGAATGTTAGGAATACACTTATAGTGCCCTTAGTCCATTTAATACCACAGGAATTGATTGAAAATATACAACTGTCATATCCATTTTTCATCTGTCTGACGGATTACTTGATTCTAACGACACGCTTTCGATTCTCGTATACTATTGTTTTGATATACGCTATTTAAAATGAAAGTGACTAACGGATTTGTAAAAGCGGATAGCCGCAATCTGCCCAAAGGCGACGAATTTATTTTGTTAGAGTTGTTATGGTTGACAAGTGACATGACATGACAGTCAGTTCTGTTTCTGTTTAAAGTTACTTTATTTTTATTTTATATCATGCTTAGATCACGACATCAGTATTCCTAACTTTGAATGTACGGTCTTTTTAATGACTATTTCTTTATTAAATTATTAACGACGAATTTAAGGTAAATAAAGAAAAACCGAGAAACACGGGTAGTCTAATTTTTAACCAGCTATTATAAACGCGAAAAAACAAAAATGTTTTTTTTTTAATGTTGTCAATTATGTCCTCATCATAGAATGTTAGGACGAGAAAAGCATGAAAACTTATTAAGTAGGTATATCTATATCAATTCTACACTTGATAATAAATCTGAAAGTAATTTTGTCTGTCTGTTTGTAACGCTTTAAAAAACTTCATAAATAACAATTTTTAAGTGTTAGAATTCACCAAGTAGTGTCATATATCAACCTTAATTTTCCAATTAACTCATCCAAACACCGAATACCGTTTAATTTGTAACTCTCATAAAACTTTTGTAATATCATCCCCCCATGTGCTCAACTCTCCTGGGCATTGTTAGTTTTACCCGAAATTTCCCCCACGCAAGCCACAGGGACACGTATTATTTTTGACCTATTTACCTTGGCAACGAACAAAGGGGAAAAAATAAAGCATTTTGTATGCTCTTACAAAAGCTAGGCTATTATTAATCGTAAAAATGATTCGTTCAAAAGGGTACCTAATGTACAAACAAGTGTACGGCTTGTTAATATATTTTCTTTTCTTTGGTTTTTTTTTCAAACTTATATAGAAACATGTAATTAAAATAGTGTATTCATTTCAAGCAACATTAAATCAAATTTACTCAGCGTACCATTATGTAGGTATTTAAATGTTATTATAATTTTTTAGATTTGGAAATCGTTTAGTAATAATTATTGAACTCAAAAAGTGTCATTTTCCCCTCCTCTCATACATCCAAAAGTACAAGTAAATAATAAAAATCAGTTTTTTTTTTAAATGGAAGCGCATATAATTAATTTAATTGATTATAAGAGCTATCCACTGATATCTTACTCAATGTAATAATGAAAAAAAGAACCTTTGTTTTACACCAATGGAAACCCGAAAAAATTTATTAAAGGTTTTTGTTACAACTTTGTCTGCGTAATTAGAATGTGTAACTACGCTATTACAGCTTTGTAGTGCCAAGAGTCTCTGTGATAAACCGCGGACAAATAGACAGACGGACATGGCGAAACTGTAAGGGTTCCTAGTTTGACTTTGGAACCCTAAAAATGAATGGCCGAATTGTAGATACTCGCATAGCTTCCGAACGACTGTTGCTTTTTTGTGTTCGTTATTTTCAGGACAAGGTTTGTATGAAAGTAAAAAATCCACCGGGAAAGTCGGAAATTTGCAGCAGTGCGTAGCCGCTTGCGGGCTGCTCTAGTAGGATTAGCATTATACCGAAAAGTAACTTCTCAAATTGTGAAAGTTTCTTATGAGAAATTCTCGGAAATTTCTAACAATATTCTTAAATTTTGTATGGAAAGAGAACATTCTCAATGCTTCAAATGTTTCCGATAGTATTCTCAGTAATTTATTGAGAAGATTTTTCTGAGAATGTTCTGCAACTTGTACATTGCTAAGTAGGATAAGGTTATTAGAGCAGCGGACCTAGTAGGTATGGTTGCGTTTTTTGCGTGACAAAATGTGGATAAAGCATCCGTCACTCTCGTACTTACATACGTGTCAAAAAGTGATGGATGTTTAATCAACATTTTGTCTCGCGATAAAGGCGCCCAAGTCAGAATATTCTTCGTTTCTAGTTTTAAAAATTAATTTGCAGGTACCCTTAAATAGAAAATCATACGGGCTGAATAAACCCAATTTAAATTTATTTTTAAATATATTTACATACATACATACATTAAATCACGCCTGTTTCCCAGAGGGGTAGGCAGAGACCACTTCTTTCCACCTGCTACGATCCTGACAAATCTCTTTCGCTTCTTCCACATTCATACATCGAGTCATGCATGCACGTCCGTTTCGGGTACTTAAGATCCGGCCCTTTTCCAGTATTTCTCCGATTTGATTCGAAAAAGTACGCCTAGGGCGGCCCCTTCCTACCCTCCCACTCACTTTTGCTCTGTATATCTCTTTCGTCAATCTTCTTTCATCCATCCTTTCCAAATGACCGAACCATTGAAGCATGCCCTTTTCATTGAAGCATGCCCTTTTATTAAATATATTTTACAATAAATAACTTTAAATTTATTTTGATTTAATGTTGTTTGAAATGAATACACTACCTATTTAATTAGTCACAAACCGTTCATAAAACAAAAGATATATTTTTAAATATTTACACAAGCTTACTCGTAATAAAATAATACATAAGAAAAACATCTTCCAAAACTCTAATCTCAACCCACAAAGTCACGTGCGACACCTCTAACATTGTGTACAATAACAGCGAAAGTCAGACCTATTGTTATCATATAAATGTGGCTATTAGTGTCCTACTCGTACAATTACTCATAAGAAATAAGAACCATAAAAATGTCACGTACCAGATACACCTGCGAATGCCACGAGGACAAAGAATAAAACAATTGTCTTCATTTTCGCGAAGGAAATATATTAGGAAGCTTGCCAAGGCACCTTTTATATTTCTCACGCCGGATGCTTCGGAAAATTAGCCAGATAAAGCTGTCATTTGCGTGATAATGGCACACTTAAAATATCGACGAAAGGTAATTGGAGCTGTTGAAAACCTACGCAAGTCAGGATTACTCGTACAGTCGAACAAAGCGAACGTTGAGCCATGCTCTTCATTTATCTTTGTCCCATCCATTCAGATTTTTTCTGTTATCTTAGCTGAGATGTCCGCCTCAATACACATCACAAATGACAGTTATCTATGACTTTAAAATATAATTCAATACGATACGATAAACAAAACAAGAACTCTTTATTGAACACTATAAAAACAAAACACGGGACAGTATATTTTCAATTACTTATATTACAGGTATGCACCAGACAATATTGGACAAAGAAATAGCAAAGGACAGAAATAAACCCTGCTGCAAAGAGAACGGGCACTTCTGATTTTTCTAATTAATTTAAATATACTGTAACTAAATGAAATGGAATGCCACGAAATGAAACTAATATTATTTGTATTTAATTTTTATTTCTCCTCGTAAAATTTATTTTCTTTGTTTCGTAGCTTTAGTTACATTCTATTTAAACAACTTGAAAACATCGTAAGTGCTCGTTTTCTTTGCAACAGGGTTTATATGGCAGGCCGTGTACACTATGGTGTAATTGCTTTAGAAGTAAAGTCGAACTATTTTTTTTGACGTTTATTTTAACGCATACTTCAAATCAGTTTATAAGGCGGCCCTACGACTACCAAATTATAACCCAGTGATACAAGATACATAAAATTACCTAACCGGTAAAGTGGTTTCATATTATACTAAACAAACACTATAAATTTTTCCTTGATATCACTTAAATGAGGGTCGAAATGAGGTATTAAAATTGAGGTTTAACACTGGTTTTTCTAAATGTGACGGAATTATGATTTATTTCTTATTTTGCTTTTTATTTAAAACTAGCCGGCCGCCAATGGCTTTATCGCTGCAAATTTCCGACTTTTTCAGAGGATTTTTCTTTCTTTTCTATCTTACAAACCTTGTCCTGACAACAATGGACATCACAAAAAAATATTATCCAATTTTGTTCAATCGTTCGGAAGTTATTCGCGTATTATTTATTATTAACTAGCGACCCACCCTCACTTCGCTTCTATTTATGTGAGTTTTCTGTAAGATTCATTCGCATTTTATACACTTTCGCAGAAAGTCAACGGAGCTCCGCTACCGCGGAGCTCCTATTTCTGCGTAGTTTGGCCCTCCGGACCAGCTGAAGAACTAACACAACCTAAACCTACCTCATGTTTATGATAATTATAGGGTGCCTTGGACCCGGAACTGAAATTTTCATTTGTATAAAAACTGCGAAAGTGTATAAAATGCGAATAAACAAACATTCTGTAACATCCGTGCGTAATCCGGAATTTATAAAACATAAGACCTTCCTCTTGAATCACTCTATCTATTGATGAAAACCGCATTAAAATCCGTTCCGTAGTTTGAAAGATCCAAGCGCACGTACGTACTGAGGGACAGGCTGCGGAAAGTGACTTTGTTTTATGTGCATTTCTTTATTTATATAGAAGATAAAGATACGTTTATTGATTAACTAAGCACAAGAACATTCAAGAAAATATCCAGTGGACCCCAAACTAGCTGTAGCAAAAGAGCCTGTATCTTGGGGCCCAGTGAGCCGGTTTACAGTCAGAAAAGGTAGGTACCTAATTAGAATTATCTTAAAAAGAACAAATTATTGAGAAAAAAAAGAGGTTTTACATAATATTTTATAACTTTTAACATAAAACATTGTATGGGTGTGTGTATGTGTCTCTCTGTGTGTATGTGTGTGTGTGTATGTGTGTGTGTGCGCGCGTGTGCGCATGTGTGTGCGCGCGTTGTGCGCGTTGTGCGCGTTGTGTGTGTGTGTGTGTGTGTGTGTGTGTGTGTGTGTGTGTGTGTGTGTGTGTGTGTGTGTGTGTGTGTGTGTGTTGTGTTGTGTTGTGTGTGTGTGTGTGTGATTGTTTGTGTGATATAGAAGATACCTATAAGAAGATATGTAATTAGTGTAGCAATGAACATATTTAATAATTTCCGAACGCTGACACTGACTGTACAGACTTTGTACCGTAATACGAATAATATAGAGGTAGTTCGTCGTACAGCCAACAAAATCCAATTCGTGTCCGTAATAAACTTCACTTCGTGAATTATTTTGTAATAACTGAGGACAAAGGAAGCAGTTTTATTCTTTTGACATTATTTTATGATTCCGGTTGTACGACACGTCTTTTGGGAAAAGTTACAGCGTTATTACGTGTCACCAGCGAGCGACTAGGTGTTACAGTTACATTTTATGCTTTGTACTTGCACTAAATGTTTTTCCAAATCTCTTTTCCATTTATCTTTTGTTTTAGTTACCTTCAAAATTGGCTTCTAGATTTTATGAAGTTAATGTCCACACGCTTTGAAACGTTTTGATACATTTTGATAGATTAACGGCCGCACTAAAAGACAGTTAATTGAGGATTGTGACGCGCCGCTAACTTCGCGTAGCTGTTAAAAAACTTCCATATAAATTTAGCTACGGGCGATAACGTTTCTCACCCCCTTAATCAAGTCCGATTCCCACGATTTTTAATATTTGGTAGTTATTATAAAGAGCTAGTTCTGTAGAATTTTGTTTTTTTTATCATTCTAAGAAATATTTTATTGGAAACGAAAAAGTACAGACAGTTTGTCATTGATATCTATCTACAACATATTCAAAAATCGTAAAAATCGGACTAGGTTTAAGGGGAGAGAAACCTTATCGCATTTTATATAGAAAGTTTTAGCTTCACAATCCTCTTAGTCGTTCCTTAGTGACGACTTTTGTATTTTTTGTATCTGTGAGTAGGGTGGTAAGACATTTCCACGCTAACCGGTTTCTTAGTTATACCTAACAATTCCTTGTTAAACTGTAAAATGCTCGTTTAATAACATCTTAATAAGGTCTTATTCTGAGTATTTACTCGCAGCGTTTTATTTTAAATTGAAGAACAGCTCCGCCGCGTCCAAGTATATTAAAAATCTGTTCCAAGTAAAACAGAGTTCTTGTAAACAACTCGCTATTACTTACCTACCTCACTTACTGGCATGTTTTCCTGCTGAACATCGCATGATATATTTAATTTAATATTTATAGCTTTATATAATGCTAGACTAAGTAGTATCATTGTAATATGAATTTTTTTTTTTTTTTAGTGACTACTGAGTTTTTTTGCGGCGTTTCTTCTCAGCAGTGGGCTCCTCTTGGGAAGCGCTGGTAGATTTTAAACGTGTAAAGTGCTCGTGCGGCCAACTTACTGAATAAATGCCTTTTATTTTTTATCTTTTATGTAACCAATTTACTGTAAATAACGCAAAATCAAAAGGGATGTACAAACGCGAACTTATCCCTTTAAATAATCTCTCCCAGGCCTCCCAGCTAAACTATTATCATTGAGTTTCAAAAAGATAATAGACACATATTCAGCAAGTAGGCCGACGTACTGAATAAATGTCATTTATCTTTATCAAAAGCAAAAAAACAATACCACTTTTATTCGCACAACCTTATTTCAGTTAAATATATATTCTTCTATTCGTCACCTGACTCATTGTATTGTCTTTTGTCAGATTAAGCGTTTTTCTTTTATCCGAACATCGTCGGGATTCGGGGTTATTAAGGATTTTCCCAATTACTGCCTAATTGGCCAGTGTTCCTACTCCTATTTTTATTCCACGCCGCATCTGGATATCCTAATATTGTCGAGAGTGAAAAAGGTTTTACTAGTTCTCTATTTCAGCGGGCTTATTATGGTCGCTCTGGATAAAGCATTCGTCACTCTCGCACATTCATAGTTGTCAGAAAGTGACGGATGTTTCGTTGTTTTGTGAGCCGGCCTATTTATATTTTGATAAAGCATCTTGTCACTTTCTGACCGGTTTGGTTGGTTTAAAAACGAAACGAATAGAAACGGTAGTTAGCGTAATGCATCTTGGCAGTGCCACCAGTTTATAAGTGCGAAAGTGACGGATGATTTATCAACATTTTTCTACCGCGATAAAAGTAGCCTAATAAACGTTAGCGATATTCTTACATATTTGTAGTTAAACGGTACCTACTTGATTAAGTATTTCACGCGATTATATTCCAGTTTTACTACAAACATTTGAACAATAGGTGTTTCAAACTTTGTAGATACAGATTGTTCAAATGCACGTACAGTGCAACCATTTTCTTAATATAGATCGGCTATCGTCGTTTTTGTGTATAAAACACGAGTGACAGATATACTGTCATTTGCGAGTGCAAGGGTAATAGCGATAGCCAGCCGAACTCTATTAACAAGTAGCACGGCTAGCACAAGTTGCCCGCGACTTCTTTGTCGCTCGGATCTCCCTTTCTATCTAGTCCGTAACGATAGAGACGCGCTGAGCGACAAGCGAGAAAATACAACTTGTGCTACCCGTGCTGGGAGTACTGCAGCCTTCTCAATTAGGCAGCCTTATACGTTCGAGAAGTCATGCTGCCAAATTGAAAACACGCGCTAAAATGTGTTTTGTTTTAAGGGTGTGATTCTCTCAACAACGACGGACCGACGGACGAACGAGTGATTGTCCAAGCGGCGAGTTTAAGTAGTCCCGTCAGAGTGAACAAAACACATTTTAGCGCGTGTATTCAATTTGGCAGCATGGCTTCTCGAACGTATAAGGCTGCCTAATTGAGAATGCGCATGCTAAAATGTGTTTTGTTCGCTCGTACGGGACTACTTAAACTCGCCGCTGCGATTCGCTCGTTAGTCTGACCGATCGCCGTTTTTTGAGAAAATAACATCTCTGTATCAATAATTATTAAATTGGCTAATATTTATTTGTAACTCAAGGTGAGGTTAACCCTCGTTAACCGCCAGCCTACGATACCTACATCTGTCAAATAATTCCAATTTGATCGTGGGTCGACACCGGTCTCGTTAGGACATGCTCCAGTGGCCTACAATTTATTATAACTACATCGGCTGCCTTACAAAACATAGTATCTAGATTCCAGTATCTGAAACGTTTATCGAGGAGAAAAAAACGGGTCCATATTGGCTCATACGAGTATAAAATTGGTCTTTAGATTTTTTATACTAATAACGATTTTTGTCTATACTCATCCTTTCTTCGAAAAATTTTGCTTATATTTTTTTGTTCATACTTTTTTAACTCATAATCATGGCAACTCATAATGCATTTTTTTAAGAAACTATTACTTTTTGAGGATTGTTATAAATCTAACCTAACCTAACCTAATTTTATCTACACGTAAGATATTTAAGAAATTCTGAATAGTGTACGGTTCCATGAATATTGGCGTTATAAGTTCAGATGAGTATTATAAGTTCCGATCATTAGTATTAAAAAATATTATGAAGAGTATGAAGTGTGATCATTATGATGTAAAATGGTATGAGAAAAAAAATCGGAGTTCCAATAATCGAAGTTGCAATTTTATATGAACTTTGGCGCACCCGAAAAAAACGCAACCAAAAGTCGAATATGAGTTGGATTCTGTATCAAGGAGTACAGTGCCCCGTGTTATGGCCGCCTTAACCGCGGTGGACAAAGCATCCATCCCTCTTGGACTTACAAACTGGTCCAAGAGTGACAGATGGTTTATCTACATCGATAAAAACGACCATTATAGGCCTGCTGGAGATGAACGTGGTCTTTTCGGGTGTATAAAAATTTGCACAACAACTTAACAACTAATGTACCTACTAATTTTATTTTGCTTGTAATGAATTTCAATCGATTTTTCGATCTGTATAATAAACCAGGTATACAAGAATTATAAAGAATAATTTTTTTGAAACATAATGGTCTCAATACATTAAAAACGACTACTAATTTGGTCACAGTTCTTATCCAACCAAACCTAGAGTTCTTTGCGACGATTTTAAACTCTACCCACATTATTGAAGGTATAAAACACCTAAAGTAATTGAAACTGGCTTATAAGAAATTCGCAGAATTTCATTTTACAAATTCAGTAGAAATGGCCGAGCAGACGCTTCGACGGCCTTTGAGGAATTAGGGGTGATATTCTTAATTATTCGCTCGTTCGACACTGTTCAACGACAATCATAAGTGGTGGTTGGACCGTGTATAGTCCATTCGCTTAGATAGTGTCGCTACACTCGCACGTACTTGTGGTTATTGTAATAAAATACAAATATATTTCGATGTAAACTGCCAAATTCACTACAGTAGCGGCAACGAGTGATGGCACTTTTGAAGTTTGCTCGCTCATGAAGTATCCCTTAATATTGACAGCAAATATAAAGGAACAGATGTCAAACTTCATTGTTGCAGGTACCGGAATAGTGAAGTACTGCTGGCGCTGCAGTTTTTTTTTATGTGTTATTTCTTTAATATTTTTTTTTTAAATATACTTCTCGCACTTGACTGAATTTTTTACGATAATAAAATGGAGTGTTTCACAATACTATTTGTCAGCTATCAAAAGTGCCATCACTCGTTGCCGCTACTGTAGCGGGTGTTACGGCGCAAGTAAATTTGGCAGTTTATGTCGAATTATATTCGTATTTTATTACAATAACCACAAGTACGTGCAAGTGTAGTGGCACTATCTAAGCGAATGGACTATACTGGGTTTGTCCGGATCGCTACCAACATCTTACCCATCTTACAACATGTTGTTTTCCGATGCGGGGATAAGACAGCCAGTGAAATTACTAGCTTAGCATCCCACCTTACCGCCGTACTCAGAAACATTATAGAGACTCGTTCCTTTTTCAAACTTGTGCATGAAAAATCGTCACCAAGGATGATTTTGCATGCACAAGTGCGGACGACTTAAGATGAAGCACACTTACCCGAGCGGAACGCGTCGAACGTGTCGAACGAAACGAATTTTAGAATTCTGTTTATGAAATCTTATGAAAGCTCGCACACTCGCGGTTCTTCCAGATTCGGAAGATTCGACGCGGGCAAGCGTGCTAGGTTTCATAACATTTCATACACTTACAGAATTGTAAAATTCGTTTTGTTTGACTCGGGTAAGTGTGCTTTCACCTTTAATCGTCATTAAGATACTGCGGTCGTTAGCCCTCTGGGTTATTGAGATTGCAAAAATCCATGGGACTCAGAGCCGACTTACCAACCGATGGCCAAGTCGCCAATCAAAAAAAAACATTGCCAATAAGCGTTATAAACTTGGCGTCATCCCTTTAATGGTGGTAGGACCTTGTGCGGGGTCCGTTCGGAGCAGTACCACCATCTTACCCTTAACCTACCGGCAGTGTCTGCATAGTTGTATTCCGGTGTGGCTCTTACCATCAGGGGGCCTAATATGGCTGCGTTTATCGCGTGACAAAATGTGGATAAAACATCCGTCACTTTGACACTTTTATAAGCACGAAAGTGACGGATGCTTTACCGATATTTTGTCACGCGACCATACTAGGTCCGCAGGCGGCCTGTGTGCTCGTTTGCCTTCTCCTTGACATTAAAAAACTTAACTTGCTTTAAGTAAACTAACACGATTTTCACACATACTAAAACTATAAAACGGGACTTCATCGCCTACTAAAATAAACATTTACCTCGACGTTTCGACTGTGTTACAACAGCCGTGGTCTCGAGAAGACTGAAGTAAGGGGGGGGGGGAAATTATCTTGGGACAAGCGAATTATTTCAGAATAACACCCCAGTACGTACGAATGCTTCATAAACGGTAGATCACGTGATACGAAAAGTCACGTGATCTATCAGTGATGCGATTGGTTTAAAAACGAATCGAATAGAAACGCTAGTTAGCGTAGTGCATCTTGGCAGGGCCCTCTGTTCTTGTTTCATATGTTGTATTTGTAACTATTGGATTTCCTACCAATAAATAAATAAATAAATAATTAAATTGCTGTTTTACAAAGCGCGGTCCTTGTCTAGTCAGTAGGTATACCTTTTAATTATTCATCGAAGCGTTATTGCCGGGAATCCCGCGAACCGCGTAACTTTGCTGATGTGGTGAACGGGTTTTGACTTTGAGTGAAGTGGAATGAGCTCCACTTGATTTATGTGCTACTTCCAACTTCACACAAGCTTTTAGAAAACAGATCTTTATATCGCAACTGGAGGAACGTCTTTAATACGTCTTATAACTTAATTAAACATAATTGGGTGGTGGAGTTTGTGGCCTTTGTGGGTGTGTTTAGTGTGTTATGAGTGTCACTCAAATTATAGGATAAACTTAGGAGCGGCGTTATCGTTTACCGGACGGACTGGCTGCAGTTGAGTAAGTACTCATGTAGGAAGAAAAAAAAATACCTTCCAGTTTACCAGTCCATGTAAATACATATGTATGTTTGTGTGTTTGTACGTGATCAAAAAGAAGAATATGTCACTAAACAATTAAAACATATGGGGTGTCATATATGATTAATCATTCATCAAAACCTTGTAAGTTTATAAAAGCTAAATAAAAAATATTTTTTCTTTATTTGATGGCATCTATGTATTAATGTCGTAATGTACTAATTGGACTACTAATTGGAGATACTATTCCACATTGTCGGCAGCAGCTTAGTTAAATTTCCAACGATATTTTAAGTCGGGGGCCGGGATTATAGCATTTTTTTTTAAATGAAATAAGTTTTTTACATTTACTTACCTACGTAAATCCGACTACTTGGTGTATGTGGTGTTCAATAAAGTGTTTTGTATTGTATTGTTTTGTATTGTACTTATAAGTAAATATTAAAGAAAAATAAAGAAAGATATTTTAAAAATATTTACTTATAAATATGTTTTTTTAAACTAAATAGCGTTCTAAGTATACTTAAGTAAATGTTAAAGAAATATTATAAACATAATTTAAAAATGTTTGCTAAAATCCGGCTAGCGCCGTAAATATATTGTTGGATTAAGATGACAATCCATATTGACATTCAATATCATACAAGGATGACGTTAGTGCGTTAATTTTGATATAAATCAATATTGTGCTGGCTTCGAAATGTTAATGATTTGATATCCCGTGGTGTTGATACACGAACCCCATAATTTTCCGCATGATTAGGCCGAAAAGTGAGTTTGACATAGAGAAAACCAAATACAAACCAAGTAAGTATACTTACTTAAAAGTCAAGTTTTTAAAGCACTTTCTCCACAAACACTGCAGAAACTTACGTAAAATGTAATTTTCAGTTTGTGTCCATAATGCAGTCAATGTCTTGTTTGTAAGTCAGCGCAGTCTCATACTATAAACAAGAAAACTCATTTTTAGAATCTCTATTTAAAATAAAAACGCCACCATACAACGCAACATTGTGTAACCAACTCAAAGCATATCTACGCTCTTTGACGTCTTTATTACAGTCTTCCCTAGCTCCTTAACTAGGACGTAATTAAAATTGACTCTACAACAAAGCGTCGAGTACGTCCAAGGCTTGGTTACAAGTTACGAGTTACAACTCAACGACCAGAAACTAACGACGTGCAAACAGAGGGTAAGTAAATAACAGGAACAATTTACTGTCGAGTTCCAGGGTTTTTGGTGGGAAGATCTGTGTCCACACCTCATTTGTCTCAAGTGGGGGTTTAAGGGTGTCTAGGCTGGTAATGGGTGCTCGGTGGAAGTTTGATTGTAGGTGGTTTGTTTGGAATAGATTTGTAAAATGAGGTCTTGTTTTCTGGCTTGGCAGGGAAGAATAGCGTATTAGTTATGAGAACAAGTCGTTAACCTAATACAGAATCAAAATCGATGGATAAGCCAGACCACTTCAATATGCACAAATGTTGCCATAGTAAGAGTAGTGCGTAAGCGAGCAAAAGAACTACAAGATGACAATCGCAAACCTTTAATGTTAACATGTGTGCTAATCTTGTAAAACCTATTTTATTTTTATTGTTGGTGTTTTGGTTTTACTACTAAGTGCCACTTAAAGAACATTTGATTTGTAGTGGTCGGCTGTTTGACGGTGAGGCGATAAAAATTCGATTCTGATTTGATGTATTATGTAGGTACCTACAGCTAGCCTAAGAAATCATTCCTGTGATTGATTGCTCAAGTTGAGAAGTTACTCGCATCAATTGCGAAAGTTGCTTGTTATTCTAACGAATACATAAATTCATCATTTTCAGAATAGCCGTGTTTCGGTTGAAATTTGGAATTTGTAAGGAATTATCAGCGATGAAAGCTTATTACAGGGATATAAAAATAAATACTTTTTCCGATGGATGTTGTTTATTATTAGCTATTGTAAATGATTAACTCCAATAACGGTACCTACCTGACGAAATAAGCCTATATACCTTCTTATCAATTCGAAAGCCATAACATAACCAATTTCTTTTTATGTTAAATAATCCACTTTATGGTCCTTAAATAAGTTACACAATAAATTAATTTTAATTACTTTTCAATTTGTTGGGTTATGATTATTTAAGCATAGTAAGTTACAGTCGACGTCATAAATATGTTTACACTTTAGTACCTTGTCTATTTAACGTCATGTTGTAACTGCCATATGAAATTGTCGTAGCGGATAAAGTGACAAGGTGCTAAAGTGTAAACATATCTTTGACGTCGACTGTACATATTGTATATGAAAGGTTGCGATTTTATAAAGCGGTATTAACATTCACTAAATGCTACCGTGCATCAACTAAGCCCATTCGACGCCTTTGCACATTTTTTTTTAATCTTCGTTGTATTGTTTTTCCTTTGTACAATAAAGTGTTTACATACATACATACATACATACAAGTAAATAAGATCTATCAAAACGTTGATAATACGATAACATGCCAGAAGCAACATGACTTGATATCTTACTGTTTTTAGCTGTGCCGCCATTACTGCTAAGTAAATAAGAGCAGTATGGTTTCCCCCAGTAAAGGCTCAGTTTGGGATATTTATTTTTCCGGGTAAAAGAGCCTATTGCGTGTTTGAACTTTATCGTTCTCATCTAAAAAGAAGATATCATATATCCACAAACCAATTTACTGAACCAAAGCCTCATCTCCTAATAACATTGTGCAAGCTCGTTTCTCTCAGCTATTGTAATGAAACGACGCCGTTGTCATGGCAACAGGCAGTAAAACAAGGGTGCTTCGTAAATTAAACACTGAATGCGTCACGAGGATTACCAGCGCGTAAAAAAGATATAAAACCAACGGCCAATAACGCGGGGCCCTAAATTTAGAAACATTTAAGATCATATTTAAGACACGATGAACCTTAGGTTTCTTATCGAGACTCTTTATAGGAATGACGGATATAGATTCTGATCTCAAAAGCTCGTATCTGAAGAAGTTATTCAGATAAAACAAGCTTTTCGTATCTAAGCCATATAATGAAGATTATTTTCCTTTCTTACCCGATTTCGGCGGAGCCCAAAAGGTGGGTTATGTTTTTCACCGTCATGTATGTCCAGTTCTATGTTCCTCGCTACAGCAAAAACGGCTTGGATGATTTTGACAAATGAGGTATCATTGGATTCGTCTTCGCAGCGAGAGTAATTGTCATAGGATACCCAAACTGTTAAAATTGAAATAACAACAATGGCCAAATGACAATTATTAACATATGTAGGTATATCGACGACTATAAAAAATGCAGTCGGGTTTGCTTGCTTGCTTTTCATATAGTTATTATGTAAACATCATCATCGTAATCGTACCAGCCGAGCATGCATAGGGACCGAATTAGTAAACTGGGGGGTTACCATCTTACCATGACATACTGAAGCAGTTCAGTTTAGGTTGATAGAATGGGACAGAGCTACTATAGCTCCGTCCTTTTCTCTCAACCTAAACTAAACTGCTTCAGTATGTCATGGTTACCCCCCTGATCTTAAATGAAACCCCTGTTTTAGGACGCGATATTGAGAAGTCAGAAACATTGTTTTTCTACAACTTCCATAGGGTCATCCGAAAAAAAAGTCACATATATTTTGAGAAGCAATAATAATAAGCGTCATCTCTCAGATTTCTTAAAAAAAAACCTTACACTAAACAGGGCGTCTATTCTAGGCGATAAAAACCATAATCGTCGGTGAAACTGCAAAAGCGCGTAATTAACATTTTTAATCAGGAGCAAAATGCACCTTTTATTCTAAGATGTTAAGGTTTATTTTGCTCTATAATAAATTTGTTGGTTACGCGGTTTTGCAGTATCATCGACGATATCGTCTTTGGCATTGTGAACGTTTTGATAGCTCTTACTTACTTGACAGTACTTACTTGACAAAACAATACCATAACAGGTCAAAAACGATATGGTGTTTTCCACCTAAAATATTTAGAAGCCCAGTACTGTTTCTCGTATTTGCAAAACAACACAATTCGGCATTAGGTACTTTTAAATAATTGACACCTCGCGGGTTGGAAGTCTGCCTGAGACTGACGTTACTGTGAAGTCATGAAGTGACAGCTACAGGTGTGTTATTCTCTCAAAAACCGGCGGCCGGTCGGACGGACGAGCGAATTAAAGCGGCGAGTTTAAGTAGTCCCGTCCGACCGAACAAAACACATTTTAGCGCGTGCATTGTCAATTAGGTAGCCTTATACGTTCGAGAAGTCATGCTGCGAAATTGAATACACGCGCTATAATGTGTTTTGTTCGCTCGGTCGGGACTACTTAAACTCGCCGCTTGGACCTTCACTCGAGCGAACGATCACCTTTGCTTGTTGAGAGAATCACAACCCAGTAACTCCATAGATTTGCCCAGATTTACGGTCCTAGAGGCAAGTCCGTATGAAGTAATATTATGTATAGGTAAATCTATCCTTAGACATGGCACTTATTATCAAACCGCTATTGGAATGAGAGCATGTAGGTACCTATGTCGTTTTTGAGTTAATACATTAAATGAAATTTTCAATGGTAGAGTGTGCAGATAAATGAAAATACTCATTTTAGTACAATGAAGTTTTAAAACTTAAAACAAAAACAAACTAATTATATTACTTAAATAAAATAAAAATGTTGCTGTCTGTATCATCACCTGGTACGAACAAAATTAATGAATAAATTAGTGTTAAATAACATTACGTTAAGTTTTCAAAAGAACCTTCGTTTTCGTTATTAAAATATGTTAATACATTACATTACATTATGTTACATTACATTATGTTACAATTGTATTTCAATCCTTTTCTTCATTGTTTAATTTTGTTTTCTGTGTTGCCATTGTTTGTTTTATGTTCAATTTATTTAGTTTTTTTTTTCTTGTGATCGTCGAATAAATGTTTCTATTTCTACTCTATATGAATCGTGGTAAAAGTAAAAGTATTTGATAAAAATGTAGTTTTTGATAGGTACAGCGATTCGATAACGTGAAAATTAAGTGAAAAATAGTAAAAGATTTGTCAAATACGATATTAAATATTTTTTATAAAACAAATTACAAAATTTCCAAGAATAGAGTTGAAATATGTTGTGATTGTTTATGGTAAAGCATGCATTGTAAATGTATTATCCATAAGTGTCTGCCCTTAAAGTACAGAAGATATCATAAATTGACTTATGATTATATTTATTAATATAAGTACTGTTGTGCTAGCGGTACTTCCGGATCCCAATCTAATCGCGGCTTGATAAAACTTTTATCTATGACATGACATTTATTTTAGGGATTCTTGAAATGGGCATCTCACTCTAAGATAATGAACTTCTTGAAATGAACACGATAAACAACCATAATACGGGACCTAACTCTGGTTAACAAATAATCTACACTAGTAAATTTATATGAAAAGCTTGCAGTGGTTACTAGTTAATTAAATCCTTAAAAATTAAAAACTGATATTATTTTTTGAAAATATTAGGGAATGCAAATAACCGGTTATAACCGGTTATTTCCATACATTAAAAAACAAAAAACCGCCTTCAAAAACGCAAAAAATAACTTCTTTTAAAATTGTAGGTACCTAATAGGTTAGTCCAACTGATGTCGGCTTTTTTGTTGAAAATATTGTGGTCGCCGACTTCAGTTGGACTAACCTATTAGGTACCTACAATTTTAAAAGAAGTAATTTTTTGCGTTTTTGATGGCGGTTTTTTGTTTTTTAAAACATTTATTTTATTTTATACTTTTTAGTGATCATAATACGCTGTTACGTAGTCCCACTTCTTGGTTGATATGAAACTTTAAGTTACTTCAAGCGCGCCGCGAGCAACGCCGCGGGAAAATCATAGTCATATTTCAACAAGTAAATATTCGTTGTTGTAGTCGCTCAACTATCTTAATCGAGATATCTTATCGCCACCCTTGAAATCAGTACCGTTGAGAAGTTCCGGTGGCCATCCGTGGTCTTCATCATCAGTTCCACTTCACCAAATGATACTTTCTGAATGCAAATGCTGGACTTGTTACTAAAAATACTAAAATCGCTATATGTTTGCCTACAATATTTGAGGAGTTCCCTCAATTCCTCATGGATCCTCTCATCAGATTCAGATTTGGTGACAATGGGACCACCTCGAAAGTATACTCTATCAAACCAAAAAAAAATAATTGAAATCGGTCGACAATTGACGGAGTAATCGGTGAACATACATAAAAAAAATACATGCAGTGGAACGTATAACCTCCTCCTTTTTTGAAGTCGGTTAAAAAACGTCTAATAACCTGTTAAATTGCATTCCCTAGTAAATATATTATTATGTAACTGTAATCCTCTTCCTCATTATTACAAAGTTGATGCTCATCAACATAGATTAAACCGAAAGAACTAGTCTCTATAAAATATTCATTGCAGATTATCTAAGTGCAGAAACTTGTGTCACTGGTTGTAAAAAGTGAGAGTTGTCCACTTATACCAATATCTATTCCTTCATCAATAATCATTAGTAGGTATATTGCAATTTACATAATTTGTCTTTATATTAAAACCGTAAATGTAAGAAACAAAACAAGAATAGAATTGGGAGCGATCCAAATGTTTTTCATAAGTAGCATAATATTCCAAAAAAAAGTTGGAAGAGAAACCTCTACAATGGAAACAAATTATGAATATTAGCAGTTTAGTAATTATCCGAAACTTAACGCATTCTTATTCATTCACGCGTGTATGAAAATGGAAATTCTAACATTAGTAAAACTATACTCTTATGTCATAGCAATATCACCCTCACTGATAAATACTTAAATAATAAAAACAGTCACTTTTACTTAACAATAGAAGAAAATACAGGAAGCCACCGCATCATGCTCGTTACCAGACAAGTTGTTGCACAATTATTTCGGAACAATGTGTCCATTGGATAACTTCCGACAATACTGGTAAGCCACAAATCAAAACAAAAGCCAGCAGCAGCACAATACTCGTAACAAATGAAAGTTGCTGTAAACTTTCACTGAAAACTGTTAACAATCACTTTTACGTTCTCTATTTTATTAGTTTACAGTGAATACAATAACTATTTTTTTTTAATTATTTTTATTTATTTGGTTTCCTATTAAAACAAACACAAAGTTTACATATTATGCATTGTTCCACAAAACTGTTTACACCGTTTGACTGCGGTATTCGCGTTGGTATTTGTACATAGAAATACCTCTAGTATTTACACATATAAATACATAGATGAAACTATAAAGGACAAGACCTATAAACTCATTGATAAAATAAATACATTAAGTGCCCATAATTAGATATTTCGATATTTTATGGAATTCAGAGGATCTGGCAATCAACACGTTAAGTTAAGTAGGTTCATTCACAAAAGTTGGCTTCCTTCGAAACAAATTATTAAATATTTATTTTTAAATTAACGCCTTAATTCCCCTCGAATTACACAATATGAAGAACTCATTTTTGTTATGGCCTAAGTAGGTGTTTTTATATTTCCAGAGTCACTAGAAAACCAGTCAGTAATGATGAGTCATAAAAATCAAATTATATTAAAATTATTATTATTATATACTCTTTTTGCAATTCTAATAATACAGGGCGAGGCAGATCAAGCAAGTGTTGTTAAGAAATATTCGGAGTTTATAGATGTAATCGTTGAGAAATGTTTCAAATGTTTTAGTAAATTGAGTCAAAGCGCTTTCTCAGTGAACGATTGTTATCAAAGTCATAAATTACTTTGACTGGGTAAAATCAAGATACAATCACTACCTCGGGTTAGCAACTTGGCAATTAGCGTATCTTACCCTGAAACAGTGTGGCTGTTATCAGAATTTCCATCACGTTTGGAAGTTACAAAAGCTTCACAACTTTACAGACTCTGGAACGTCGACTAACATTTGTCAAAAACTTTTTCTACTCAAGTTCTATTTCAGGTATCTCTTTGAAGGAACGGAAAATGAACTAAACTTGTTTATTTCTTTAACAGTTTACGAGAACGAGTTAGTTATATCTTACATGTTTAGATATTCACATTTGTTGTCATTGATACATTTGAATTAATCTACAATTATTACCACAATAATATTAATTGTTAGTCAAGTTATTTTTTGTCTTTCTTTTACACATTCTTATCGGGTAACCTTACAAGCTAATTATACTTTAGAAGCATATTTTTATTAAACAAAGTAGCAATGACGACCTTCTGAAAATCTGCGATACCGATTAGAATTTCACTATTTTGCGCTCACAATTATAATAAAATATAATAAATCGCAACGGCAACTTCCAGAAGCAGCTCGTGGAAGTCATAATAATTGTATTGATTTTATATTACTACATCGGTCTCCTGCTTGTATCATCAACTTCATAAATAGATGATCACTCTTACCTTGACACTTTTACTCATTTTACAAATTTTGTACTTAGCACATTGACGTTCACTGTACCGAATAGGGTAGGGTTAGAAACCATGTTAATCTTATGCCCTAATTCCATTAGAGCGGTGACTAAAGTAGACTAGTACATTCCAAATAGCGTTATTGAGTCATAACCTGCAGTGAAGCAATGTTCTACAGACTGACGTATGTCACCGAGTAACATAAACGAGGCAATGGTTTTTTGCCGGCAGCTTTATTATGACATGGAGAAAATATACGAGCATACAGCGCCTCTATTCTAGGCGGTATAAACGATATCGTAGTTTACCTGTTATGGTATTGTTATGACGTCAGCCGCCATTACTGTCAAGAAAATAAGGGCTATCAAAACGTTGACAATTCGATAACAGATCAAATACGATATTGTTTTTACCGTCTTGAATAGAGCCGCAGGCCACCTTAATGTATTGCCAGCACCGATGATTATAAATGCATGCCTCTACGCTAGTCATTTTGTCTGCTAGAAGATTAATTCACAGCTACTTAGGTACAATTTCTAACAATTTAAGCACATTTACTTTTACACAACTCGCAAATGTAAGTTGGTTCAGGAGTCGTGGGTGCCGCAGTAGTAGTGGTCGGCTTGGGGGTTGTAGTCGTATGGTCCCAGTGATGCCAGTAAAAGTGGGGGTGGGGGAAAAATTCATAGTCGTAAGCGTCTTCAATGAAGATGTGGCCAGGAGTCGTTGTAGATGCCGTAGTGGTCGGTTTGGGGGCAGCAGTCGTCTTGAGCTTGTGGTGCCAGTAGAAGTGGGGATGGGGAAAGACTTCGTAGTCGTGGGTGTCTTCGGCGAAGACATAAGGGCTGTCGTGGTCTACGTAGATGTTGGATGACGTATCTAAAATGATATAGGATTTTGGTATTGTAATTGTATTTAACTGCTCTAAAGTTGTTTAATTTAAGTGAAATGTATACCGACTAAATGCTGTTCATGTTATGAGTGACTTTGGCTTTATTCTGCGATTCATATATTTTGAGAAAAATTGTTTTAAGTCTGGTACAGGACCCGTTGTAGATATGCTACGAAAATATTTTTTACAACAAAATCTTGTTAAAACCATTTCGTCTAATTATTCAGCTACATTTGTACAGCTTCATGCAAGGAGCACAGAACCGATAATGGTGGAGATCTTTGGGGTGGGCCTGTCCAGCTCTGGATGTAAGGTGGCCAACATGACGGTGACAAGATTACGCAAAATTAAATTCAACATGTTGATTTGAAAGGAATAGAAGTCTTAAAAGCTGTAGAGTTAACGCTGCTAACGTTTCGAAAATGTTCGGGGTTGAGATATCATTCGACGCGATGTGTCATCAGCTTATGACAATCCTATACATCTTGGCTAGGCCCCTAGAAGATAAACGTAGAGAACGTGCTATGCTGAATAAATGTAGGTATGTACGTATACCTTTATTTTAATCTAAAGTAAGTTACCATCGTCATATCTTCTATTATTTTTGATTTTTGTAAACTCTTTAGTTGTTATCGACGACTCCCACTTGCAGTCCACTGACGAACCAGAAGGCTGAGTTTGGGCCTGGGACGGACTGGTGTCTTCAGAAGGAAGGCTAGTGTCATGGTCCTGGTAGTAAGTTGAAGAATCTAGAAAGGTTAAAAACATCTTTATTTACCGGAATACATATAATTTAAAATAACTGCGTCCGAAAAGTAGTGAGACCAAATCAAGCGACTCCTCCCCTGCAGCATGACAAGTTCGTGAGGACAACGTATATCCACTTAATGAAAGTTCATTTACAAGAAAAATATTTTCTTGTAAATCGGTGGGTATTCACTAAATGAACATCGTAGAATTAATGATTTCAAATAGGTATTACGTATATGAATAATTACCCTGATCGTATTTTAAATGTGCTGAGAATAGTTTAGAATCATTGGATTTCGGATGAGAAGCCAAAGAAATAGTGGGCTTGCAGCGTACAGGAAAGCCAGGTGGTAAAATATCGTCTCCATTGCCGAGTGTCTTCATGTTCGCGCCAGAGTTGTCAAAGAAAACGGGCGATGAATCTAAAATAACGGTGAATTCAGAGTGAGAACTAAATATCGTAGTACATAATACACACCACTTCATATTACAAGATAATCACAATACCCTTGAATACGATTTCAAACAAACCTACTGTGATTAATAATTAATTTTATATAAAATACATATACTCTCATACCATCATCCTGTCTTCTATTTTTAGGACAGTACAACGGACAAATCTTTAGACACAGAAATATTGGTTTTCCTTTATCTGAAACAGAAAATGGGGAACATTAATTAAAAAAGTAAGGTGTTTAAACCAGACACACGTTGCACTAAAACATATTTCTGATACTAGCTTCCTAACATAAAATCGGTCAGTTGAGAGTCAAGATTGACGAAACACGACCTCTGGCTTCTAGTACTTCTCAATATTCCATAATTATAATTATACTAACATTATAAAGGCGAAAGTTTGGGTATTTGTTTGTGGCCAGCAACGGCTGGACGGATTTGGATGAAATTTGAAATAAAGAGCGTTCATATCCTGGGCTAACACATAGGCTACTTTTTTTCTCGGAAAATGTAAAAGTTCCTGAGGAAATAATGATAATCGCGGACAGAAACTAATAATTAAAATACATACATACATACTTTCACGCTTGTAATCCCAAAGTAGGCAGAGCTACAGAATTACTTGAAACTTTAAAAACTTGTTGATAATTTTGTAACCACATTTTGCACAAATAGGCTAAGATGTTTACCAGCGTATTAGTGAAAGGTTGCAAGCCCTTCGCCTAACAGTCCTACAAGCCTATATTCCTTAGTCGCCTCTTACGACATCCACGGGAAGACATAGAAAGGCACTATTCTAACCCGGCAACCACACGGGGCATTTCGCAGTAAAATGCTCACTGGCACCTTTACATTTTCATTACAATTTTGACACATTGATTCCATTTACCGAGTCATGTATATCTGTCAAAAAAATGAAATGTGCAACACAGTAGAATCCTATTTTACAGTACTCGAATCTGAGTGATGAAGCCTATTTCTGTGACTGAGTTCTGTGTAGGCACGCGTATAAAATACCTTAAAAATAACAAAGCTATCGATTCCGAATATTCACGTTAAAACAATAACAAGATAGACTGAAAGGCAATCACTAGTTCTATTGAAACTACTAAGGAAGCTTGCTGCTAATTGGCTAATTTCCTCGCTTGACTAGTTTTCATCTCGAGTGAGCATTACATCCTTGCCCGACCTTAAACTTGAAAGTTCTCGATCGAACTTGAGTACACGTTTGCCTTTGGTGGCGTTACAAGTACAGTCAAGGACTTTTATTGTTATGCCATTATGGAACCCTGTCATAGTGACAGCGTCAAACCACATGAAAAAATTACGCCAAAATTAATGATTAACGTTGTGCGTCAGGGTTCCATAGTGGCATAACAATTAAAGTCCTTGACTGTATCACATCACGCTAAAACGGTTTCACGCCGCCTCCGAGAAATAAAAACCTAGCCGTAGAACTACACTAAGTATATTATTTTGTAGTTCCACGTAGATATACCCCTACACTTAATTTGACGTTGACCTGTTTCGTTAGTGTTAGTAAAATAAAGTAGAGAAAACACTGTACGTACAGGTACATTATTACATAAGTGTGTGTGTGTGTGTGTGTGTGTGTGTGTGTGTGTGTGTGTGTGTGTGTGTGTGTGTGTGTGTGTGTGTGTGTGCAGTCAGAAACGCACTCATTGTGATTTTTGGCCGCCATCGCTGTACAAAATGGAGCATAATTTTCTCAGATATAAATTACACAGTTACAAGGAACATTACATAAACCTATGTTTGACATGGTACATTAAGTTAAATATAATTATAATATTTATGTACATAGGACCCATAAAATGGCTTTTGAGGAAATATTATTATATTTAGTTCTTTTAAATCTTCATTACTGTATGTAATGTATTTAATTAACAAATCACTGTCTAATTACCTACTTAAAGTTTAAATACCTTTCCACAGAAAAAACGCCGAGCACAGTCCACACACACTCAAAAGGTACAAAAACACAAAAAAACTTAAATGCATGTTCTAAAGCTCAGGCTAAACTGACCCGCAGCTCCTTTCACTTACAAATGAACACAGATTTTCTTCAATATTTTCCGCGATCTTTATATTACAAGCAATACACAATCGTTAGATTACGTGTCATGATAGCGGTTGTTTTCATATCTATGATAGCAATAGTGTTGCAGATTTATAATGTACATTTGCATGTTACATTTGGATGTGTGACTGAAATAAATAAAAATGCAGGTGTAAATACTTTACAAATCACAGCTTAAACATGTCTTTTACGATACCATCCACCTACGAACACGCTATTACCCCTGCAACTGTATTGCTCCAATGATGAATGTGTCTACCTTCGCGTTAGGGTGCCCGGTGGGGAAAATTGAGCAGACAATTTTTTCTGCAACATTCATAAGTGGAACATATTCTTGACTCATTTACAGCTTAATTCAACCTGGCAGTTGAAATGAAATAAGTGTACCGATTGTTTTACTCCAGCGACGTTTCCGTTATTGCTATTGCTATAGAACAGGACACGTAATCAGTCAAGACGAGTAAACTAGGAAACGCACTTTGAGCTTGTCCGTAACTTAACGAATATTATTACCATACTCACCACGGCCTGGAAAGTATACTTAAATTCTTACCTAGTAAATTCGAAAAGTTTTCACATAAATTATAGAAGCACAGAATACTTAAAATTCTTACCGAACCAAGCAGGTCTCTTGTCTGCTTTAACCTGTCTTTCATTGGACACCTTTTGTCTAATTGCATATTTTTTTGATTTATTCATTCATTTATTCACTGTCTGCCAGAGACCCCCTTTACAAGAGGTTCAAGGTTCAAGAAAGTTAATACAAATTGCTAGCGTATTTTATACCCGATTGCGAGAAGCCAAAAGGAGAGCCAATAAGCTGAGGTACCAGTCTTTGAGTGTATATACGAAATTAAAATTCGCCTCTAGCTTGTAACGTTCACAATGCCAACAGCCATTTTATTCCCTTAATGCAACTGGATGAAATTAAGATCGGGATAAAACGCTAAATGGACATTCTGATACCAATAAGTAACATTTTATTATTCGGAAAATGTGAGCCCCAGACAAAAAATGCCACTGGAAAAAAGACGCCGTAGCCTTGTTGGTAGTGACCCTATCTACGAAAATAACGGTCCCGGGTCCCGTTCCATTTCCGAAATGTGCAAATATTTGTGTAATGAGCATGAGTAAGTACCTATTTGTTTCTGAGTCTTGGAGATTTTCTATGTATTTAGGTATCATGTTCATCGTTGTCTACCCTGTACCCTGTTCCCATAGTCCAAGCCTAGAGCTTAGTTTAGGACTGGATCAATTTGTATGAGATTGTCTCTGATGTTTATTTATTTTATTTAAAATATGGGAATGGAACAGATAAATATAACATTTTTTTACGGATATTATGAGCTTCGTTTCCTCACCAATCCACAGTCGCAACTTCGGATTTTTATTCCCACAGAAATAATGTAAACAAAGGTGTTGCCGTTAACGAAAAACATTTGCAGTATCCAGAATATTTATCGCCTAGAAATCGCCTTCCTATAAAAAACTGTAAATTGAAATTAAGATTGAAGGATTTAATTTGTTGATAGCAAACTTTATTTTGACATAAACTCTAAGTTGTATTTATTTAAAACGAGAAAACTGTTTTGTACGCATAATTTATTTATTGCACTGGTATCATTGACTCGATACACCTGTGTTAACAAGTTGAGGGCAGCTTGATTGTGTGAGACGTCATTTCACTCCCTTCGCTGTCGTCGCCGTCGTAATCGCTTCCCAGTGACTCCTTTGTGTGATTTTAATTACAATTATTTCTCGAATTTATTTTTATATCACGGTTCGAGCGAAATGATAACTTTATGTTATATTTCTTGCTGGCCCAAACGTTGAGAACCACTGAAATGTCACTTTGACAGTGACGTAACTTTGTTTACATTTTTTCTGTGGGAATAAAAATCCGATCTTACGTTGGTCTTTGTTGTTTGGTTAGTTAAACAAGCTACTGGCGTACAGGTAAAATAAAAGTCATGGCTTCTAAATTAAGGTAAGGTGGGATAAGTGCGTCTACGGGGCAAGTGCATCTAACCAACAATATTTCCTAAAAATATATGGGCTGTCGCATTTACCCCGTTGACGCTCTTGCCCCACCTCACCTTATGTACTTACGGAAATCTCAGTGCGGGAACCCATTATGCACTTCGCACTGCTAGATCAAAATAGTATCAACTCAAAATCCATGCTAGTTTTGTTTCAAATTCATAGAAGTTGCATTAAAGTTAATTTTTAAATACAGTTGTATTTTGAGTTACTACTGTTTTGATCTAGCAGTGCGACTTGTCTGCTTTTTTTATTCGGTTTAAAACTAGCCTTTAATGGTTATGTTATGTCATTTTATCTTATTCTGATTTCGATAAATTAGCGGTTCCGGATCCGATTTCCAGGTTAAGAGGATTGTGAAGCTGAAAATTTCCATACAAAATGCGATAACGTTTCTGTCCCCTCGTAGTCCGATTTTTTAATATGTTGTTGATATTATATTTAAAGGTCTGTACTTTTAACAAATTAAAAAATGGTATCATGCAAACCTAGTTTTTTGTACTACTTATAACTACAAAATTACCGAAAATCGAGGAAATGGACTTGATTTAGGGGGTGAGAAACGTTATCGCCCGGAGCTAAATTTGTATGTATTTTTGTTGACAGCGATTAAAGCGTCGGTATACAACCTTCTTAATATTTGTGTGATGAGACCTAGTAATTGTTCCTCACTCTTGGATGATTTGTACGTATTTCGCTGTATAAATACTTATACAGACAATACGTATTTGTCTATATAAGTATAAAACATACGTTTATCGTTTACTACGAGGTATGGATAGCCTTATAAATAGCTGCACATTATAGTGCTTTGTCATTTTTAACCGACTTCAAAAAAGGAGGAGGTTATACGTTCCACTGCATGTATTTTTTTTTTTATGTATGTTCACCGATTACTCCTTCAATTGTCGACCGATTTCAATTTTTTTTTTTTGGTTTGATAGAGTATACTTTCGAGGTTTTGCGTATAGAGTATACTTTTGAGGCCCATTGTCACCAAATCTGAATCTGATGAGAGGATCCGTGAGGAATTGAGTGAACTCCTCAAATATTGTAGGCAAACATATAGCGATTTTAGTATTTTTAGTAACAAATCCAGCATTTGCATACAGAAAGTACCATTTGGTGAAGTGGAACTGATGATGAAGACCACAGATGGCCACCGGAACTCCTTAACGGTACCGATTTCAAGGGTGGCGATAAGATATCTCGATTAAGATAGTTGAGCGACTAACACGAAGAATATTTACTTGTTAACCGACTTCAAAAAAGGAGGTTATTGAAATATGACTATGACTTTCCCGCGGCGTTGCTTGCGGCGCGCTTGAAATAACTTAAAGTTTCATTTCAACTAAGAAGTGGGACTACGTAACAGCGTATTATGATCACTAAAAAGTATGAAATAAAATAAATGTTTTAAAAAACAAAAAACCGCCTTAAAAACGCAATAAAATAACTTCTTTAAAATTGTAGGCACCTAATAGGTTAGTCCAACTGAAGTCGGCGACCACAACATTTTCAACAAAAAGCCGACATCAGTTGGACTAACCTATTAGGTGCCTACAATTTTAAAGAAGTTATTTTATTGCGTTTTTGAAGGCGGTTTTTTGTTTTTTAATTACGTTAGGTTTGAAGTAGTGCACTAATTTGTCAACGGCGTTAAATCGCTAAATTATTTGGTAAACTGTGTGTGTTGAATGTCACTGTCATTATTTTACTTTATTTGCCGTTGTTTGTATATGATTTTATTTTATCTACTGTTATTTTGTTACCGTTATGTTAGTTTTCCTTCGTCTACTCCTCTTCTCCGTGGTAAAGAGCCCCGCTGAAAATCATCGCCATCTTTATTGATGCAACGGCACAGATTTAAAATGGATCTAAAATATTGTATCTGTCTTAATTCTCTGTCTACTGTAAACCGTGTCGTTTGTGTGACAATACGTGTGTGTGACGTTTTTTCTTTCTTATTTGTTTCTTCTGTCTTGAAGCGACAAGGTACAAAATGTACAGTCGAGTTGGTAAATATATATACACTTTAGTACCTTGTCACTTTAATCGCTGCGACAATTGATATATGGCCGTTTAAACATAACATTATACAGGGTGTTAGGCAGAAGGTTGGACAAACTTCAGGGACTAATTCTGTACGTCATACTCATCAACTTTTATTACGGGACCAACATCCAAATCGCGAAAAAATAACAGCTGTTCCATACATTTCGGCTGTTTACCTCTCAAAGTTTGTATGGAAGAGCTGTTTTTTTTTCGCGATTTGGTCCCATATTAAAGTTGATGAGTATGACCTACTGAGTTAGTCCCTGAAGTTTGTCCAACCTTCTGCCTAACACCCTGTATAGACAAGTTACTGAAGTGTACACATATTTATGAACTCGACTATACAGATACTTATAAGGCCGACTATACTCATAGAAAGTACAAGCCTAGATCTTAATTTGGGAATAGGTCACTACACGAGACTTCCCCTGATGTTCATTTTATTTCCTATTAATTTTTTCATGATTATTCCGAGGTTGATGGAGTGGTTAAATAGTCCAGTTGCAGTTACAAACATTTTTATTGTCAATCAGTCAAATTGTGCAGGAATATAACATGGGTAGTTAGGTATATCTTTATAAAATTAGGCTTTATTACTAAAATAAATATTTTTCTTAATTTTACACATATTAAACCAAACTGAGAGTTATCCCAATCTGATCCCTTAATTGAACTCCTAAAAATCTCGAACCTCTGAAGTTCATATTGCATTACTACGAGTAAGTATACTTAAAATTATATATGTATAGTCAAACTGAACTCTATTTATAACTGATCCTTCGTTAATTCAAATCAGTTAAGGGGATCAAATCGGAAAATCAAAGTAGTAAATCCCTTCTTTAAACCATATCTTCTAACTTATTGCTGCGCTTAGCCGCGACACAGTCCAATGATTTAAACAAAAACTTATATTAGTACATTGCACACTTTTACAGTCACGGCTACACTAGCCTGTATTGTAAATTGTGTTTTGGACCACGTCATTAGGGTCGCTGATGGCTCGCAAGACGTCAAGTAAGTGAAAAAAACATGCAGATGGCTGACAAAATAGACCCTACATAGACAGAAATCAACGTGATGGGCCCTTTGTCTTATATGGTAATTGTTTTGTGAAAGTAGATGCCTTGAAAAGGATGCCTTAGAGTTACATACAATTTAATATCCACATTGTTCATAGCACAGTCTGCAAATATAAGGTGGTGCAGCAGTAGTAGGGGGAGGGGAATGAGTAGTAGTAGAAGTAGTAGTAGTATTAGGAGGAGGTGGATGAGTAGTCGTAGTAGTAGTAGTGGTGGTAGTAGTAGAACTAGTAGTATGATTATCGTCGTCGATCGGGCCCTTGAAGATTATATAAAATTGAATAGGTTGTGATTTGTCTTCTGACTTCTTTGTAATGTTCTTCCTGTATGATTCGTTGTCATAATGCCAGCCAGGATTGTCGTCTGAATAAGCACGGGTATCGTAGTCTGGGTAGTTTTCAGTGGAATAATCTGTAAAATTAATCATGTTTACGACACTTCTGACCTAAATCATCATTATAATGGTATAGTCCTAAAAAAAATCTCAGCCACAGATATCGGACGGTCCTGCACTACCCACTTACAGCAAAATTCTGCTTACATACCAAACAATGTGACTCTATCAACAAAGAGGTAGCGTTGCACAAGCATAGCGCTCTCTCTCTCTGCCTAGTTATTACGAGTATATGGGGTAGACTCTTATTATACTTCTCCACTTTGCTCTATCCTTGATATCGTCTTCGGATACCTGACACTGCCATATCTTTAAGCTCTACAAATTTACCCACTTCTTTTTGGTCTTTCTGTGTATTAAAAACCAGGGGAGGAAAGATGTAGTGCCAAGTTATCGACATAGTGAGGCGAGTTCCTCTGTGCGACACGTGGCTACTATATCATTGGTACAAGACGGTATCATATAGGTATGAAAGAAAATGTACGAGGCGTATAATACGCCCAGTCTTCGTGGATAGCAGTGGATAATAAGATGAAACAGCAGTCGCGAAAATTTCACGCACATGGAATTCAGGGCAGAGATGTCAAACGTAGTTTGGAACTGAATGAATGTACATACCTGTGTCCAATTCTCTCATGTGTTTTGGGGTCGTCTTGGGGCAAATACCCGGACAAGCCAAACATATTACGAGAGGTTTTTTTGATCCTGTAATGTATATTAATTGTTGTTAACAATGCTAGTTAAAACTATGTTACATAACCGGTAGACAGACACATCATCTCGTATATATTAGTATATTTAAGTATTTATGTATTGAATCTAAACTCTTTATTACACATTAAATCAATTAAAAGCACCGTCCCACCTCGGCGCAACGGTTCTGAGGTGTACAATGTCGAACTTCTATTTGCAAAAACGGCGATATAAGTTTTTTTTTCCTGAGCATATGAAACTTAAATCTAGCTTTCAAAAATATAAAGTATTTAGTACCTAATGATAAATACCTTTAAATGAAAAGCACAGTCCCAGGATGGTCAAAAAGCTCAACAAAATAGTTAATTTCATTTTAAATTAAATATCTGCATTAAATTTTAGTTCAAACTAACCTTCAGCTTCTATCACTTTCAACTGAACGAAGACTTCCTTCCCCTGTCTTTTATATCAAAACTGTAGAAAATCTGCTTAATTCCGTGTTTCGATGGCAAGTATCCATAGCAATAGGGGTTCATCCATGCGGAGTTTACCAACAAATTATAAACAAACGTAGGTATGTTTGTACGAAGATAAGTGGAACACAATTATTTAAAAACTTCTGTTAAGGTTAGTAAACCTCGTACTAAAAATGGTAATATCGGACAGAGGGCCTAACGCTAACATTACGCTAACTAGCGTTTCTATGGGCTTCGTTTTTAAACCAATCGCGTCACTAGTAGATGAAGTGATACGAAAATTCACGTGATCTACCAGTGACGCGATTGGTTTAAAAACGAAACGAATTTAAACGTTAGTAGCGCAATGCATCTTGGTAGGGCCCTCAGCTATACACGAATATGAGAATATTCTTAAAAGTTAGTTAGTGCTTCAAACGATATGGGATCAATCTAAGAAATATCAGTTTTCAGGTTAACGGAGTTAGTAGAGATGCGTGATTCCTTCTGCCAAAAGTATTTAAAATCAATGTATGTATAATATTTACGGTTGCAGTGAAATGGACACTCTTGGGCCAAGCTGTCAGGCACTATTGAGATTATACCTCAAAAAAACTGGTTTTTACAGAGAAATATTTGTGAAGACAAATTTAATTTATTATTAAAATATGGTGTTTCCCAATAACTAATTTAGTTCTATGCTAATGTCATAGATGTGTGAGGAGTGTTTCTACGATGATCTTCTTGCTCATTAGTTGAATAAATAAATAGCTAAATGAATTTCTATCAACACACGCAATAAGAACAGACAAGCCAAATACTAAACGGAGGATGTATTGTTTAGTTCATAACTTAAACATAGTAATGTTACCTACTAACCTTCGAAAACTTAATGCCTACGTCAATAATAGAAATCAACTGAAGACCCGCTGAAGAAAGTTGGTTAGCTAATTTCACTTTGGAATTTATGAAGCATCACTTCGTTTATGGTTTAAAATTCAGTGACGGTTTTGCGGAATTGTAGTATATTAGACACAATTAAATTAAATTGTATATTTGTGTAACTACACTATCTAAGTGGCTTTTAGGTCTTTTACTTTTATTGTGGGATAAAAATCAAGTTTTTCCATCATAAATATCAGCCCGCATGGACCATTGTTGGACATATCGTTACACTCAATTTTTTCTCAAATTATAGTTGTCCCGGGACTCAAGCTCCCTTCACACCAAATTCAGACCGACATACAAACTCACTTACCCATTTATAATACTATTGTGGATCAATTGCTGTTAAAAGAGAAGGAGATAAGTTAGCGGCTTCACTTTTGTTGTAATTTTCATCGTCTGCTCATACAGTCAACCACTTCAATTGTTGAGGTACCATAGAACCCTTTCATAATGACAGCGTCAAGTCATACGAACAAATTACGTCAAAATTATTCATTAGCTTTCTGTGACGAGGTTCTAAAATTTAATGTAATGAGAGAAAATACCTGCGAAGCTCCATGTACCCGTGATAGTGGTTCCTAACTCAGGGAAGCGTTCTTGAAACATTTTGTCCTATAATTCTGTTCTAGAAAAATACGTAAATTCTTACTTCTTCTTATATCTTTACTGCCTGAGTTTCTGGAAAGGCTCTCATATTCATTTTGTTGCTAGTAAGTACGTCCTCCTCCTCCCTCCTAAACAGTTATGTTCCAGTTTTTACCAAAAGATAAAACCTAAATCACAGTTTGAAACATTTTTTATTTATTTGACTTTACCGGAGCATCGAAACTACTAACTAGTTGCTGAGGTCTGTTTTTTTTGTGAGGATATATCCAGCTTTGTGAGGATATATTACCTAACGCACTCGCAATCATTTTCATTTTGAGAATCGAAGGCTTGTCTGCATACAAAATGAAACTAATTGATCCGTTTTGAAGCCGATCGCGATTACGAGTGAGTTACGTAATAGACCTGCTGGACATTAATTATGTCATTTAGGTTAGTTTAGCCTTGGGGACTGCCGGCAATTTTTACCTTCGTTGAGAATATAATAGGTATAATGCAAATTCTCAGACGTGAAAAATTCTATGAATTGAATATCGAATTGATGTAACAAAGACAAACCGACGCTCAGGGCTGAGAGTCTACCTGGTAGTAGCTTATTGTTTTTGATGTGTTTCCGTATTATCAACATTTTGATAGCTCTTATGTACTCGACAGTAATGGCGGCCGAGTTGAAAGCAATACCATACCACGTCAAAAGCCAAGTTGAATAGAGCCCACGACATACTACTTAGTACAGTCGGCGTGATAGCAGCTGCAGACTTTGGTACCGTGTCGCGTTCAAGCCGTACCAGATTATTATAGCAGTTTAAACATCCATATCCATACTAATATTATAAATGCGAAAGTGTGTCTGTCTGTCTGTCTGTCTGCCTGTCCGTCCGTCTGTCTGTCTGTCTGTTACCTCTTTACGCTTGAACTGATTTAGATGAAATTTGGTATAGAGATAGTTTGAGTACCGGAGAGGGACATAAAATAGTTTTTATCCCGAAAATCATTCTCTAAGGAGGTGAAATAGAGGGTGATTCTATGACGGCTCATCATTTAAAGTCCGTGACAGTGCTATGAAAAAGTCGATCTTTCGAACCTCTATAAAAAGTCAGGCAATGATCCGACAGTTTTCTTGCCATAATAAAAGTTGTTCAACATAAGTAATTCTAGCGATGTACACCAAAAATTTTTTTTGCCCGGCACTTTAAAAAAGTCCCAAAAATGTATGAAGGATGAATGTTCTCCTTTGTTTGGAACTACGATATCAACGAGTTCCACGCGGATGGAGTCGCGGGCAGAAGCCAGTGACGTTATAAAGTATAAACTGTGCAGCTAAGTAGCCAAGAGCATTGTGCACCGAAGCTTAAATCGCGTAGCTGTTTAAAAAAACATATTCATTTAGCTCCGGGCCATATCGTTTCTCACCCTCTTAATCAAGTCCCAGTCCAGTCTCTTAGTCAAGTCTCTTAGTCAAGTCTTCGTCAAGTTTTGACGAGTTATGAATATGTTGTAGTTATTATAAAAAAAGTAGGTCTGTAAGTTTCCGTTTTTTGTTTCGGAATATTGGATTAGGTTTAAGGGGAGAGAAACATTATCGCGTTTTGTATGGAAATTTTGAGCTTAGCAATCCTCTTAAGTATAAAGCCGACCGTACAATCACCCAATAAAAATACTGAGCATGCTTATAACCGTGTCATTATCAATGACTTTAACTAGATCATGTTCTTCACTCTACGTTTAATTTGAAGTTTATTACGCACTAAAGTGCTCAACATTTTCATTTGGCCCTTATTCAGTACATCGCGAATCTAGTCACTGTATGTGCGTCTAAGGCGACCGCCATCTCCAATCTCTTTCTCCCGCCATACCTCTTTCGTAACTCTTTTTCATCTATCCTTTCTAAATTACTAAACCATCTTAACATTCTCTTTTCGATATTTGTCACTACACGTTCTTATAATCCAAATCATTCTCATTCATCGTTTCGATTAATTCTATTTCCTACTCTGTTTTGCATTCGAACTACACACATACTTCTCGGAGCTCTCATTTCGACAGCATTAACACGTTCGGCGCCGGCAGTGTTTCACTTAGCCCTAAGCTATGCCGGGTGAAATTATCGTGGTCACGTATTTGTGTCACTGGCATAGGAGTACGAATTACATGGACACAAATACGTGTCAACCGGCATAGTTTATGGGTAAAATATTAAAATGCGTTTATTTTTATTTTTATTTTGCGGCGTCAGTCGTCTTTCTAACGTGTAGTCGAATGGTGCTAGTGCTGGAAAAAATACTGCAAAATATTTGAAAACCGACGCCGGCAGTGATTCACTGAGCCCTGAGCTATGTCGGGTGAAATTATCGTGGTCACGTATTTGTGTCACTGGCATAGGAGTACGAATTACATGGACACAAATACGTGTCAACTGGCATAGTTTATAGGTAAAATATTAAAATGCGTTTATTTTTATTTTGCGGCGTCAGTCGTCTTTCTAACGTGTAGTCGAATGGTGCTAGTGCTGGAAAAAATACTGCACAATATTTGAAAACCGCCGATTTGTGTCGAAAAATGACACAGAATTGTGTCATCGGCATTGTATAAGGGTAACTTTTATGAATTCTAAAAACTTACAGATTTTAAAACCAAAGCGGAATTCGATTAATATTTCAATAACATAACTGTACATTTAATTTAAAAAAAATTTGTTGGAAATTTGTCGAGAAAAAGGCTTGAAAATAAAAACACAACATATGTGTCACCGGCATAAGAGTCAGATTTTTTTGATCACAGACGTTGTGTCACCGGCTCCGAACGTGTTAATCCTGCTTTCATTCTTCTTGTGCCATACCCAGGATTCACTACCATAATCAATGTTGGTGTCAATACCCTCTAAACAATGGCATGGCGAGCTTTGCTCGATATGATCCTGTTTACCAAGATTGAGTGTAAGTACCAAGATCATATTTCCCGCATTTACTCTTATTTCAATAGCCCCTCATATTTTCCATCTCTCGTAAACATCGAGCCTAAATACACAAACGTATCAACTTGTTCTACTTTTTCATCTCCGATCGTTATTTGATATTCTGTAAAAGTTTCATCCCTCTCCACGACCATCACTTTCGTCTTTTTAACATAAACGACCAATAAACATACATTTGGTGAAAGCTAACAAACTACAGGGGTAGATTTAGACAATAAACACAAAAAACACACAAATGGAGTAAGACATACTTAATTACATAGAAAACATTTAAAACTCAAGAAAAAATACCCGCGCTCATCACACAAATAACGAATTGAATTTACCGAGAATCGAACCCAGGAAGCTAACTTGGTAAGGAGGGTCACTACCAACGGGGCTAACCATGTTGTGAAATTTTTGACATACCGTAAAACGGGGTGAGTAGGGATTAAGGGGTGAGTAGGGACAAAATCTAAAATAAGTCATAACCTGTTACAAATAAGAACAATTATTAAATGGACAATAACGTTACGTCTATTGGAAATAATTTCAGTCTTATAATTAGTAACCTATGCTTCATTTTAGGTTGTGTCCCTACTCACCCCTCAATCGCTACTCACCCCGTTTTACGGTAACATAAACATAATCGGTAAAATTTTGTAAAAGGGAACATTTCCTGGACCTCTATTCTATTGATGATTACTTATAAGTATAGTTTATGGTTATTTAGGTGTGTTATTTATATACCTACCTAATAATTGTTATTAGGTATATAAATATCCACTTTTTATGCACAGCTTATAATCTTGATTATCCTCGCACAGTTTCCTCACTAATGGCTTAATGGTCAGGTTAACTGAAAGAGATCACATAAATGTATAAGTTCGCCATTGTAAACGTTAATCTTAAGTTTGTGTACTTACTTACTTATAATTGGTTTTAAGTCCAATAAAGAATTCACATACATAATGTCCTGTAAATAAGAGCTATCCTAGGCCGGGATTACACCTGTAAGTTATTACGTAAGTTTTGAAACAAAGCTATATGAAAGACAGATGCAGATATTTGCCACTCACTCTTACCCATAGTTTCGTCTCAAAACTTACGTTGACAATACCATAACATGACAAAAGCAATACCTAGGTGACGTTATCTATGAAAAGGGACCTTATTGTCGATGGCGCTTCCGCCATTATTAAAGATGCTCCGATATAAATACGTCGCGTGACGCAGTGCGGCGGAAGCGCCATCGACAATAAGGTCCCTTCACATAGATAATGCTACATATGGTTTTACCCAATAGAACAGAGGCCTTTGATAGCTTTTTACACGATTACCCGAAAAAAGGAGTGTAATGTAATGTTTTCAGGGTTCATGTAATATGTAATTTGCACGATTATTTATTCCACCATAACTTCTAAACACCTGAGCCGATTTAGATGTGCGTGGTATCGTTAGAATCCTTTCACCATCCCGGGTGACATAGGATAAATAAACTGTTAAAATTGAAATAACAACAATGGCAAAATGACAATTATAAACATAGATATAAACGACTATATAAAAAATGCAGTCGGGTTTTTAATAGGGTATTTGCCTAATTTTTTATTAGTATTTGAATTGTTTTTTTTTACCTTCCGAATAGCCTAGTATAAATTGTTTTTTAATATCTTTAAAAATAAGAAAGATATAAATGATTAAAACTTGCTTTTAGACAGAGAGGAAAATATAGTAATATGGTCATACGACTCAACCGCCATATGAATTACACGCAAAACATCGTTTCGTGAGAAAGAGATAAAAAAACTTTAAAAGGCTATAACTTTTTTATTTTATTACCAATTTCAAATTTGATTTTGAATTATTTTATCATACTACGTATATTGATTTATTATCCAAACTAATATATGAAATTTAATATCAGGCAAATACCCTATTAAAACATACTTTTCATGTAGTTATTACCTCGATAATTCGTGTGAATGCGTTCAACACACGCGCACTTCGTTCGTTCTGTGCAGTTCTAGTGATGCTTCACAAAAGCTTTTATCATTGCCAGGCACCCGTTTGCCGAAATAAATACCCATTGCAGTAGCTTTATTAAATTCCGTAATACATCAAAGGGGAAATGTATGCGCTTCACGCCACGTTGGGTTACGATTATTTACCCAGTTTCAGGCTCTATTTTGTTAACATTATTTACCCATGAAGAATAAAACCGATCAAGTGTCATGGTCTAAGATCCGAATAGGAGAAGATTTGCACTGGGCTGTTTATTCGATGAAAAGTATTTTATATCAAATTTAATACGCTAAATAATATGTGGCGAATAGGTAGGCTGAAAAATTTCAGTCCAGTACTTATATCATTAAAAAAAAATGAACTTTTTTTTAAATTGCAAATGTTTGTTTAATAGACAAATTACATACTAATCGAAAGTATGAAGTCTATAGAATATGCAAACGTTAGGTTTGGTGCAAATTACTAGTACCGACTTACCTGTTTATACCTGCCTACCCAATAGCTTGACGAGAAAAAAATTGTATGCATATTCTATAGGCTTCAAACTTTCGATTGGTATTTAAATTGTCCATTAAACAAGCTAGTGTCATTTTTTTAAACGAAGTTAATTTTTTATTTTTTTATTAATTATATACTGGACTGAAAATTTTCAGCCTACCTATTCGCCATATATTACTTAGCAAATTAAATTTGGTATAAGATACTTTTTATCGAATAAACAGCCCGGTCCAAATCGTCTCCTATTCGGATCTCCTACTATCAGACGGACTGGTGCACCGAGGATTACGTACTTATACGGTAGATTTTACCTGCCGACTTTAGACCTCTGGACTGATGGAGAATGTTTGACATCAGAGATTTTAATATGTTTAAACAGAGTTAGACAATATACAAACATTGCAAACTTACTAGTTTTTTTTGCGATAAATAGGCCCCGAAAAAAAATAGTTTAAAGCTTGACGACCCACAAAAAATACACCTATTATTCTTAATGAGCTATAGAATATATAATACGAGTAACGCCACACATGTAAGAGTAAATAGAGGATATAGGACTTGAAATATATATTTTATCACCTAATTCAATCGTTAATTAAATATTTACTTTTGAGTCAAATGTTTACAAAATGTGTGTTAATTTCAGGTTCATGACTCATTCTAAAGAGCCGTAGACCCGTAGACAGTTACAGACGGACGCGCAGCAGTGTCAAGCAGGGTTTCCACTTCAAGCGGAGTGGACCCCGGCTCCCCATACAGACTCGGTTTAGCATACATCGGTGACTTCAAGTGTTTCCAACGCGAGCAAACCTTTTAAAGGCACCGTTGTATGCTAAAAACAGTCCGTACCTACTGGGCCCGCTCCGCTCGCAGTAGCTCCGCTCCGCTCCCTGCTCAGGAATAGGGTACCTTTTTGCCCTTTGGGGACGGAACCCCACAAATTGGACAGATTTGACATAATTGTGTTCTATTTATAAAGTGTCTTTATCACTATCACTTTATTGCAGTTTTGCTCTCGTGATGTAGGTACCTAGTTATACCTTTTGTGTAAAATTAGTCGGAGTCGCATAATATGTTAAATACAGCGGCCCATGATTTTATTAAACTCGACTCTAAAAAAAATAAGAAATCCAAAAATGAGTTGTCTTGGATGCGGAACACTAAAGAATACTTTAATTACGCTGGATAAATTTAAATGCTTGTGAGCAGATAAAGATAAGATAAAGATATTTATTCAGTAAGTAGGCCGCACGGGCACTTTTACACGTCAAGAATCTACCAGCGCTTCCCAAGAGGAGACCACTGCTGAGAAGAAACGCCGCAAGAAACTCAGCAGTCAGTCATTTTTTAAACATATTACAATGGTTACTACTTAGTCTAGCATTATATAAAGCAATAAATATTAAATTACTTATTATACTTATAAAAATAACAGTTCAGCTAACACATTTAGTTTTCTTAGCATTTAGTAGCAAATTGTTGCTAGTAAACCAATGAAGTACTTTAACTAATATGGCGTTTATCCTACTGTTCTACGGATTTTCTATCTGCCTTGAAAATTAGTGAAGTATCATCAGCAAAAAGTACAATATCACAAAGTTTATCTACTGTTGGGGGCAAGACATTTATGTAAACTAAAAATAAAAAAGGACCTAAAATAGAACCTTGAGGCACACCTATTTTCACTGTAGCTCCAACAGATTGCGTTTCGTTTACAACAACTGTTTGAGTTCTATCACTTAAATAAGAAGACATAAGACTTAAAGCTTTATTGGACAATCCATAATGTTCTTATTTAAAAAAAATGTTTAATAAAACAAAAAACCGCCTTCAAAAAGCAAAAAATAACTTCTTTAAAGTGGTAGGTAAATAGGTCAGTCCAACTGAAGTCTGCTTTTGGTTAAAATATTGTTGGACGCCGACTTCAGTTGGACTGACCTATTTACTGACATTAGTGGAAAGTAATAATTGAGCTTCCTCCGCGGATGACTTAAGACATTTCGTAGTATTAATGGCTATGTTGGAGAAATAATCTTCGAATGCTAAGGCAACGTCTTTATTTGACGTGATTTGTTTGTCACCTGTGTTTAGGGTGACAATCGTGATAATCATATCACGAGTTTTTGATTTTCCCGTTTCTCTATTTATAATATTCCATACAGTTTTTACCTTATTGTCAGATGATTTGAGTTTAAGACTAAGAAAATTTGCCTTAGCAGTTAAACAAACTGGTTTAAAGGTCCTCGAATAATTCTTAACATAATTTAGGAAGTCAGCGTTTTTATTGTCCTCCCTCTCTCTTTATAGGACATAAAGCCTATTTCTACTTTTATGAATGCCTGCAGTAGCCCATTCACTAAAGGGCATTGGGTAAATTTGTTTGAAGAATATTGTCATTTTTTTTTTCACCGGCCACGTTTGATTTTTACATAGTTATTTAGAGGACCTCTATATACACATAGATATATATAATTTATAGCGGTAAATAATATCGGAGCGGAGATTTTAAAGATTTAAGTATTCAGTTTTTGGTACAAAAGTACGCCCCAGTATGAATATTTAAATATCTCGGCTCCGATGCACTTAAGAGTATTACATTACATAACAAAATATGTTTATTTTTAATAATTCTAACATAATATACCACTTTTACGAATGGCCGCTCACCTTGAAAATGTATGAATTTACAAATGACAACACTTTTTAACCGACTTCAAAAAAGGAGGAGGTTCTCAATTCGTCGGGTTTTTTTTTTTTATGTATGTTCCCCGATTACTCGAAGACCACTGGACCGATTTGAAAAATTTTTTCGTTGTTCGTATGGGTATACTTTCTAGTTGGTCCCATTGTCACCACGTCAGGATCTGATGATGGGATCATGGAGAAATCAAGAGAACTCCTCAAATATTATAGGCACACCTATAGCGATTTTGGTATTTTTCACTGTAACTCATGCATTTGCTTTTGAAAAGTACTATATGGTGAAGTGGAACTGATGATGAAGACCACAGATGGCCCCCGGAACTCCTTAACGGTACCTATTTCAAGGGTGGCGATAAGATATTTCGATAAAGGAAGTTGAGCGACTATGACGAAGCACATTTAGGTTTAAATATGACTATGACATTCCCGCGGCGTTGTCTGCGGCGAGCTTGAAATGTTCTATAGTTTCTTATTAATATTTAGAAGTGGAGCTACGTAACAGCATAAATAGGATCACTAAAAAGTATAAAATAAAATAAATGTTTAAAAAAACAAAAACTCGCCTTCAAAAAGCAAAAAATAACTTCTTTAAAATGATAGGTAAATAGGTCAGTCCAACTGAAGTCGGACACTATTAGTGAACAATATTTTAACCAAAAGCAGACTTCAGTTGGACTGACCTATTTACCTATCATTTTAAAGAAGTTATTTTTTGCTTTTTGAAGGCGGGTTTTTGTTTTTTTAATACCCAAACCCCTTTGGTTTTAGACCTAGTAATAGTTTTCGTTTTAAAATTGTTATTAAATTGATGTAGAATTACGCCAAACAAGTCTTTATAAATACAATTACACTCATTCTGTAAGAAAGGTAACACTGAAAGATTACTCTGAACTTTATTTTTGAATAATTCCAAACGATTACTAGTTATAGGTCAGTATGTTATTGTCTGAGGTTTTTGAAAAAAATCATTGACGAAAGATGCCTTCTGACCACTATGGTCAGAATTAAAACAATTAAATATTTCTTTATCCAAACATTCGCAATTACAAAAAATATTATCTAAGCAGGTTGCACTACTAACGCCTATCCGTGTGGGTTCAAAGAACAGATTACCTAAATTAAAAGATTTAAATAAACTTAGTAACCTAGTAGTATTATTGGACGTTTCGAGTAAGATAATATTAAAATCTCCACAAACTATAATATGCTTCAGGCTATTACATGCTAATTTTAACACATGTTCCATAGTAGATTCAAATGTGCAAAAATCAGCCAACGGTGGTCTGTAAACACATATTATTATATAACTTTCTAGTTCAGCGCAAAAAAAATTCTACAATCCTTTCTATCGATAGCTTTACTATATCCTTTCTTTCTTTCGATTTAAGAGTACTTTTAACTATTATAAAAGAGCCACCATGAATGGCACATTTTCTGGCAAAATAATTAACTAATTTAAAATTTACAAAATCAAAAATTAATTGGTCTTGTCTAAGCCAATGTTCAGTAACGCACATAATTTGTACATTTTCACTATCTAAGAACAACCCTATTTCTAGTTCTTTGCTGGAATATTTTGGTGAATTAAATTTATTCTCAAGGGTGTTTCCGCTGTCCTATAATTTAGTTTAAATCATTGGGCAAGACATTATTGCCAATATTGGCTTGCTGGGGCTTGGTACTACTGTATCTATTTGGTTGAAATATTAAAAGCTAATAGGTCAACCAAGGTCAAAATATACTTCCTTGGCACATGAATTTTTCCTGATGATGATGATGATGAGGGTGATGGGCTTTAATTTTTTTTTTTAATTATGGAAAGGATATTAGAGCAGGTAGGTACAAGTAACTACACAGCACAAAATAATACCTGCTTGTGCCTACTGTCCAACAAAGTCAAAAAGGGTAATTTACAATTTAAAATCCAAGGAAAATGAACTCACTACCCTTGTTTATTAAGTTCGCAAGTCCAATAAAAATATTGTAACAGATACACCGGTTTTTCCCGGGATGTAGTACAAGTTATCGTGAATTTCGGGAGCAAATCCTCAAGGTCGAAACCGAATAGAGGCCATAATGGCGACATCCTTCCTGGGCTTCCGATTTCGACACACAATGGATACCGTCCCTAAACGAGGGTTAGGTATCCCCTTGATAGATTGTAACTATGACTTGTCTTATTTTACGTCGACTTAACTTGAGAGATGTTTTTCTTCCGTTTTGACAACGTAATAAAATCCTGGAGACTTTTTAAAAGACAATATATATGTATAACTATATGTTTTTTGGAGTTCGTTTGGAGTTATGAACGAAATATTCACTGCAATTAGGTACCTTTAGGTACTGGGTCGATTCTTGTTAGATTGTCCCCTAATATTTATTTATTCATAATGATCATTTGATTACAGCTGCATGCTTTATGATCAAGGAAAAACCCGGGTTTGCTACTAACTATCACATTGTAAATATACGTAATTAACATGGAATTGTTAAAAATTCTGATCAGTTTGAATAATTTTAGTCCCAAGGGTACATAAATATATTACTTCTATAAACTTACTTAAATAGCGAACATTAATGGCAAAGTGATCCTTATTGATATTTTAATATCCAAGTTTAGTATATTATTAGACATCTTCTCCGGTCGGTGTTTTGAATAGGACAACCTATTATAATAATAACTTAAAGGAAACGTCTCCTTATTTCCAACAGATAAGATCCAGACTTTAAAAATCTTTGTCGTTTGCTACTGGGCAACTCCGGATAAACCTTTAAAGATTCTTCAAAGGTATAAAGCAGAAGCTTCTTATAGATTAGACGGTCCTGAAAAGGACCCATCGCCTTGAAACGTATCACAATCGGTTATTTCCGTTCTCTTTTCTAGCAACGTACGGCATAAGACGGCAATCGTCAACTGGAATAAAATTTATTACTTCAAACCCAAGGGAGTGAACACGAAATATGATATGGTGATAAGTTTGGAGGAAAAAGACGTGGTGCGCCGACCCTAAATGATTAGGATGAGGGCAAGATGTTGATGATGAAACCCAATAGTGTATTTCTGCGTACAGTCAAGTTCAAAAATATGTGTACACTTTAGTACCTTGTCTATTTAATGTCATGTTTAAACTGCCATTATGAATTGTCACAGCGATTAAAGCGACAAGGTACAAAAGTGTACACATATTTATGAACTCGTCTGTACATAATGATATAATTTGGTTCGTTTTCACTAAGGCACATTTGTTTTACGACAAGTAATATACCTAGAAAGTTAGTGAACACGCGAAACTTGAATTAAATTTCGAAAGTTATATAAGCTTAAAGTTTACGTTAACATGGGTTTTAATCTATCAAATCTTCACTTACAGTTCACGCTGAGATTAAGTATCGAATGTTTTCCATATATTAAAGTATGTATTTCTCTATACCTACAATTATATTTTCATCTCTCCTGTTCGGAAAGTTTAATTTCAATGGGTAGAAAATTGCGTTTTCATCTCTGGGGTGGAAAGTATTTCTTTTTAATAGTGTACGATTGGCCACGGAGTCTAAGATAACTGATAACTGAGCTACGTCATATTATTAAAATAAAAGCTTTTCATATATCTTAACTCGGCTAAACGTTAATCGACGTATTTATTACGATCTATAGGTTCATATTAAAATCATTTTACGACTGGTCAATTATTTTCGCAATTACAGAAAATCAGCATTTAAAATTATTCCTCTATTCTGCTGCCCGCCATAATGCCATGATAGCATAGCATGACACTTTTTTTTCACGTTTCGGCATGGCCATCTAGAAAATACAAATTCTGCCATCATTAGAAAAGTTTAATCGAGTTGGTCACGACCAAGGAGCTTATATACAACACGTTCGAAACAAGAAATTTGACCTTTATTACGTCATGAATATATTCCATCTCTTTTATAAAATGTGCGTGTAGTATTTTACTTTCCTCACAGTCGAAACGAAAAGAAGAGTTGTCTAACTCGGGTGAAATTACCCATTTCCCCTCGAACTATTGGCGCTTTCACTTCGTTCGAGCGCCAGAAATATCTCGGGTGAAATGGGTCACTTCAAACTCTTGGTTATCAATCTACTATTATCTAGAACCTATTATAAAAGCCTAGGGCTTAGTGTGGGACAAGGTCCATTTGTGTGGGATTGTCCCGTGATATTTATTTATTGTTTAACTTTTCTTGAGATATGGAATCAGATTGACCGATTGATGAAAGTGGTTTCACTGCCATGTCCGATAAGGGTTGATTATATCGCTATTCCAACTGTGACTGGCATTTGTCCAGATATCTCCGCGTCGTGTCGACAGAATCACTCTTATCTGAGTGTCTGAGTCTATCCAACATCAACCAATACAAAGGTCAGTGACAAATGCTTTTGTTCATCGATACAACTAACGTTTAGAAATTTTGGACCTTTTATTTGGCGTTTTTCTGAGTGTTTACACTCGTTTTCGTAAGTTTCATGACTTTGCTTCATTACGACCTAATTTATTTCCGGATGATATTTTAGCTTTTACCTAAAATATGCTTTTTAGGCATACCTAGTGCAATGAAGATTTAATAAAGAAATAATATATTTATATAGTAAAGATGCATCTGATCTCTAATCATAACATGACAAAAACGTTCGCAATAGATTTTTAAGTACGAGGGGTGATCAATAAGTTTTTAGAATCGGTATGAACCATCCTCGTAATGATATTATTTTAATGTGGACTATACCATGGCACTAATCAACGTTAAATTAGAGAAAAAAAAATAACATTATTCATTTGTTTTTCTGTGATAGCTAAACAAAAAACATCTGTATTAACAATTTTACAAGACGGCAAAAATAAGAGTTAGTTTTGTAATTATTTGGAGCTGTGTGGAGAAAGTCCTGATGCCCTAATATTTTTTTTTTTACTGAGAATGAAACCTTGGTTTATCATTATGATTTTAAGGATAAACAAGTTATCTTTGCAGTGGACTTTTTTATTTCCAGCTCGGTCATCAACATTTAGGGTGGATTTTTCGGCCTTTTCCGGGATTATTGAGGCCTACAAATAAATACTGTGATATTAGCTTTTAGCTATTATAACCTACGAGAGTTATATAACATTATTCTGCCGTATAGTCAAGGAAAAAAAAATGAAACAATTATTTTTCGGCAGGAATTATTCTTCAGAGCCATCTAATTCACAAGGATGCTGCTCTGCGACCCAAGTTCAGAACTGATAACCGCTCCCCCTGTTATTTAGCCCTAAATTTTGACTAATACTTCTCATTCACCAATGTTAAAAAAAAACTACATAAAAATCACAAGCTGATGATGACTTAGTTAAGGTACAAAATTTGACCTCCAAAAGTAAAAATATTCTTATAGGGGTAAAATAAAACATTTAAATGACGTTAGTGTGGCGTCGACCGGCTTGGTCACCACGGCTTGTCCTGCGCGAGAAGCGCTGGCAGATTCTCCCGTCACTCCAGCCTTAATGACATTATCCGCCGGGCCAGCGCCAACTGTGCGGCCATTTTGGAACCAAATGGTCTCATGCGTGACGATGGTAAAAGACCTGATGGGATGACCCTTATTCCGTGGAAGTTGGGACGGCCATTGGTGTGGGATGCTACTTGCGTGGACACCCTTGCGCACACCTTCCCAGATCGAGAATTAAGGCTGGATCCGCAGCAGAATCAGCGGAGACCCTGAAAAGGCGCAAGTACAGTCAGCTCGATAGAAGCTACGTATTTGAGCCTTTTGGGGTCGAAACTTTAGGACCGTGGGGACCAGGAGCTTATAAATTTTTTAAAGATCTTTCCAAGCGCCTGGTCGACACATCTCGTGACCAAAATGCTGTCCTTTATTTGGCACAAAGATTAAGCATTGCCATTCAACGTGGCAATGCTGCCAGCATTTTGGGAACGATGCCCACTGGCAACGGTTTATTAGAATAGTGTAGTTTTAAGTTAATTTTAGGTATATTTTATTGTATATATTTTATTTAAAAGTCCTAAATAATTTGATTGCGTTGTGACAATTAATATTAAGGCGGTTTGAAAAAATTTTTTTAATTTGACATAAAAAAAAAAAAAATGACGTTAATAAATGTTTGTAAATATAGAAAGTGTGCATATTCCAATTAAAATATAACGATTTACATATCTCCCATTTTTTATACCGATTCTAAAAACTTATTGATCAACCCTCGTACGATGTAGTAAGTAACATGAAATGTAAATGAATAAAAGGCGTTGTAAAGAAAATATTATGAGCGTTCAGTCAAAAGGCTAACAAAGAATCTCCACAAAAACTAACAGAATAATAACGGGCACTTAATTAAACGTTCACTTTTTCGCTTCCTCCCAATTATTAAACCCCTTGACTGATGCTTTCCGTTTTTACTCGGACAATTATTAAGCTACATAGCTGCTTTAATACAATGATATTTTATATTTAGATACGTTATGCTCATACTAAACGCATTCGAAAACCGTCGCCAATTACTGACAGTTGCTACGTTGCCATATTTCTACAGACAAAGACGGCAATTCGTAGCGAACGCTATTGTTAGAAAGAGATAAATAGTTGTCCCAAATTGCGTACCCGAATGACGCGGCGGCGTGCCCGCTCATGGCTGCCATATAGCTACCCGTCTTTATCGCGACTCATGCGATATCGATATCTAATTGTGTATCTCATGTTTCACAGGTGACAGTGACGCCGCCGGTGCAAATTAAACAAAGTATGGCAATTTAAAACAAATGTAAAAAATATTTACGGTACTTACGAATGAAATGAGACATCCTATCTTCCATTTATAGTATTCCAGTATAATTTCGGCAGCCTCGAAAACATAAGACGGCATTTTTTATGATATATATTTGTTACTTTTCGGTAGTAAAACTTTATTGTCTTTCACGCGTGCGTGTCAGCGGCCGCGGCGCGACTGAACGATAGTAAGGCAATTTGCCTTCCTTTTTGAGGAACGCATTTGCGCGCAGATGACGTATCTTAATATAAAATATCATTGCTTTAATAGCAAATATCTCCAGCATAATTCAGAAACGGCAGTTTTGGTTTCAGCGTTTTTTAGAATAGAACGGCAAGTACGAGTTTGTACCGACGTATACACATCAAAAATGTCTAAGGATCAAATATATTGCTACATTATTTTGATATTTTACAATGCTTCGCAACGGAGTACATTACAAAATACTAATAGGGAGCGCAACAGACATCACCACGTCGGAAGTTTTTTTTTTTTTAATCACTGTAAATGTGTTCTGCTTTGACATTTGTGAAGTAAACCGATACAAAATATCCGTCAACTAGACAAGAATAAGACTCCTCAAGAACGCGGAATAATTGCTTCGATTTTTTGGTGCAGCGTGAATTTAGACAGATTTCCCGATCGTTCGGCACCAGCTGGGCAAACTCTACGGCATTTAGCTGCTCGCCTAGAAGAGTTAGGGACAACAAGAGATGCTACAACTCTTAAAACTGGTTGATAATTCTGTAACCACATTTTGCACAATAAGGCCGGGTTTTATAAAGATCCGTTAGATCAAATTTCGGTCAGGAATGTCAAAACTTGTATGAAGTTACTAAAATTTGACCTGACATTTTTACTTACGGGCCTTTATAAAACCGGCCCTTAGGCTAAGATTTTTACCAGCGTATTAGTGACAGGTTGCAAGCCTATCGCCTAACAGTACTACAAGCCTTTATTCCCAAAGTCCCCTGTTACGACATCTACGGGAAGACATGGAGTGGCACTATTCTAACCCGGCAACCACACGGATCGACGGGTTATCAACTAAATAGAAAAACAACGTGTGAGTCTCGGAACGCTCGACAGAAATGATATGGTCTAAGATCCGAATAGGAGACGATTTGCACCGGGCTGTTTATTCGATGAAAAGTATTTTATATCAAACTAGCTTTCCGCCCGCGACTTCGTCTGGGGAGATTCAGAACTTATGTTAAAATTACAGACATAGTTTATATTATCTTCAAAGAGTTTTTTTGTGAATTATAAGTAAGCGGTTCACAAACACCTTTCATTTTATGACTCTAAAACAAAAAAATTGCCAAATCCTAGATTTAATAGATTGATAATTTAGTCATCTCGTCTATTTACTAAATTGCTATACAAACAATTAAACCACTTAGCAGAAGATTTTCGAAAAACACCAAAGTTGGATATTTTATTTATGTTACAGTATTTAGTCGCAATATCCATTTTCATATCTTGTAGGTATGTATATACGTTTGAAAGTAACTTTATTTCCATACAAACTTTACGGTCACTATCAGTCGTCTTAGATCCCATGTTTTTCCCTTTAGTTATTTTTATTGATGATGGGTTTGTTCTTGACTATTTGTTTCTTTAAGGGGCAAGTGTTTAAAAACACTGAAGCTTGCACTTTTTTAAATGCTAACATTCATGTAACCGGAAAAATACCAACTCAAATACCTACAAACTTTCACCCCGCTTTTCACACTGTTAAGGGCTTATTTTAAAACCTGTTTTTATTATTTAATTAATATTGGTCTTGATACCGACTTTCATGTATCTAACTTGCCCAGTCATAATTCTTATGTATAGGTGAACAGTAACCTTAATACCAATAATGTCCACATTTCCCACATCAAAAATGACCAAATTCCCACAAAAACTTCTACCCCCATTTTACCCCCTTTTTCGAAATTGCCGTATTTTTTTTTCATTTATGTCGTAAACTACGACTTTCCCTATTCTCATTTTAAACATGGCCAAACTCTCTTTAATTGTATCACCTTTGGGGGAAGTTTTTCAAAATCGCCCAACGCCTTTTTAGGGTTCCGTAGCAAAAATGGCAAAAGCTCTTATAGTTTCGTCATGTCCGTCCGTCCGTCCGTATGTCACACGCATTTTACTCGAAAACTGCAGAGGTTCATAGATGAAATTTGGAGTAGGAATAGTGTCTTGTAGAAGCCGCTACTTAGTTTGGTAGCGAAATAACAAAAATTTATGTTTCTAGGTTTTGCACTCCCTATCAACATGTGACTGTTGATAAAATAAAAAAATCGCTATAAATCATCGTGCGGAACATATTTCGACAGTTCTTTTAATACGCAACTTCAACTTCTACCGCCAATTTACAACCGCCATTTACAGAGATAGCTTTTCCAAAATCTCCGAAAGCAATTTAGTAGCCCTAACAGGCTGACACCTATTTACACGTTTCTCACCTAAACAATAACCAAAGTCGCTTATTTACTAACTTCGCTAGACGCTAAAATCGTATTTCCTATCAATAAGTAGTAGCCTGAATACTAATTTTCACATTTCTCACTTTAAAATTGACCAAAGTCCGAAACTTCTACCCCCCCTCCCCCATTTTACAACCTTTGGGGTAGATTTTCCTAAATCGCCGAAAGTAACTTTTTTTTTATAAAAACAGTAGTCTCACCACATTTCTCCATTCAAAAATGTCCAAAATCCCATACAAACTTCTACCGCCAATTTACCCCTAAGTTTTTCCAAAATCGCTAAAAGCAATATATTTAATTCATATACATTAGCCACGTTTCTCACTTCAAAAATATATATCTTCCATACAATTTTCTACCCCTCATTTTTACCTCCTAAGAGGTAGTATTTTCTGAATCACCGAAAGTAATATTTTTTGTATGTAAATTATATATCCTTTGTACGTAGATTATATTTGCAATGAAGAGCATTTCTACCAAATTTCAAGTAAAATTTACTATAGTAAAAGTAATCCCCACAAAAACATTGCAACTACTTTCCATCCCCCCAGGGGTTAAATTTTAGTTATCGCTGAAATACATATCTCATTATATTCTTTGAAGAGCATTTCTACCAAGTTTCAAGTAAATTTGATTGTAAAAAATTTTTTTCTATACAAACTTTGCAACCCTCTTTCGTCCCTATAGGGGTTCAATTTTAGTTATCGCTAAAATACGTGTCTCATTATTTTTATTGAAGAGCATCTTTACTAAGTTTCATGTAAATTTGACTATGAAAATACTTTTTCCCATACAAACTTTGCAACCCCTTTTCATCTCTCTAGGGGTTGAATTTTAATAATCGCTGAAATACGTGTCTTATTATTTGCATTGAAGAGCATTTCTACCAAGTTTCAAGTAAATTGGACCATAAAAATATTTTTTTCCCATACAAACTTTGCAACCCCCTTTCATCCCTTTAGGGGTTGAATTTCAAAAAATCCCTTCTTAGTGGATCTCTACATCACAAAAAGAAAATACTGTCCAAGTTTCATATTTCTAGCATTAGTAGTTTTGGCTGGGCGATGATGAGTCACCCGGGACATTGCCTTTTATATATATATAGATAGATAGATAGATAGATAGATAGACTAGCTTTCCGCCCGCGACTTCGTCTGCGGAGAGTCCGAACTTATGTTAAAAGTAGACATAGTTTATATCACTTTCAAAGAGTTTTTTATGAAAAAAGTCCAGAACGTGAATTTTAAGTAAGCGGCCAACAAACACCTTTCATTTTATGACTCTTAAACAACAAAATTACAAACAATTCAAGGGCTTACAGTGCAACGTCTTAAAACGTGTTTCTACCTAGTCGGTTACTAAGTTCTGTTACTGAGATTTATTACAATTTAAAAAATATTGTAAAGGAGTTTTGCATTAACCTGTATATGAATAAAAACTTTGATTTATATAGAATATAAATAAAAATGATGTATTCTAAACTATTGCAATTATTTGATGTACGAGCTTGAAGTATTCCCATTTTGGACGAGAAAATCATAGTTCAAATCACGCACGACGATGATACTGATAACGGCCACAACTTTTGTAAGAGTTCTTGTAGAGAGTTCAAATTTGCGTGACATATTGAACAGACTTGTAGCTTTGAATTCTGATACAAATGTATTCTAAGCAACTAAAGATCCGCTTGTACACCGATCAATCTTGATGTCTCATTAAATCGACTCTACGATTTCACATGATTTTGCAGAAATATGAAAACACACCAAATCTCTTGCTTCATAAGTTGGAATTAAGTCATGTTCAGAAATATAATTTTAGTCTCTAAACATATACAGAGATGGGAAGTTTTATAATTTTACACAAAAAAAGTTCTTTGGTAAACAAAGACCAATTTTTAAGTGTGTTCAAAAAGTGAAATTTACACAAACTTCATGCGTACTTTCATCGACGCCGATGTGAATGTTAAAAGATCGTGTCGGAAATTGCGGCAACTAACAAGAATGATTCTTTGTTCTTCAAAATGTACATTAATTAAGTTTTAATTTTTATAAATTTTGAAATTAAAAAATAAACATAAGTTAGTTTTATTTGCCTCAACCTTAGTAACAGAACTTACGTAGTAACCGACTAGGTAGCTCGGGTATAGTTGTTTAGACTACCATAAAAGCGTATGGGAGCAAGCGAGAGAGAAGTAGTCCTCTGATTCAAGTGAAATCAAATTCAAACAATAAATAATGTATGACTGGCTTACCAAGAAGTAATTTGGAATGTACCAGGGAGACAGGAGCTCGCAGCCTACCTAATTTACCTACTCGCATGAATATTTAGTTTATTCTAACCTTTTTTAACCGACTTCAAAAAAGGAGGAGGTTATACGTTCCACTGTATGTTTTTTTTTTATGTTTGTTCACCGATTACTCCGTCAATTGTCGACCGATTTCAAAATTTTTTTTTTGGTTTGATAGAGTATACTTCCGAGGTGGTCCCATTGTCACCAAATCTGTATCTGATGAGGGGATCAGTGAGGAATTGAGGGAACTCCTCAAATATTGTAGGCAAACATATAGCGATTTTAGTATTTTTAGTAACAAGTCCAGCATTTGCATTCAGAAAGTAACATTTGGTGTAGTGGAACGACGAAGACCACAGATGGCCACCGGAACTCCTCAATGGTACCGATTTCAAGGGTGGCGATAAGATATCTCGATTAAGATAGTTGAGCGACTACCTACAACGAATAATATTTACTTGTTGAAATATGACTATGACTTTCCCGCGGCGTTGCTTGCGGCGCGCTTGATATACCTAAGTTAAAGTTTTATTTCAACTAAGAAGTGGGACTACGTAACAGCGTATTATGATCACTAAAAAGTATAAAATAAAATAAATGTTTTAAAAAACAAAAAACCGCCTTCAAAAACGCAAAAAATAACTTCTTTAAAATTGTAGGCACCTAATAGGTTAGTCCAACTGAAGTCGGCGACCACAACATTTTCAACAAAAAGCCGACATCAGTTGGACTAACCTATTAGGTGCCTACAATTTTAAAGAAGTTATTTTTTGCGTTTTTGAAGGCGGTTTTTTGTTTTTTAAAACATTTATTTTCATTTTAATTTCTGATAAGTAATGCTACTATTTCAAGATTTACTTTTATAATGAGATAGAGGAAATGTGTACAGCAATAAAGTATATATTTTCGCACAGGCTTTTGTCGAAGATTGTACTTTTGTGCATAATTATCATCAACTTTTCAAGTCTGAACTTTATGGGTATTTAGTGATAGAGAAGTACGATGGACTCGATCATCAGATCAGGCCTTAGGCACCATAATAATGTGTCGCATTTTCGTCGGTCGGTATCAGCCAACTCCAATAACAGGAACTGATCCAAAATAGACTGGCAAGATTCGAACTAACCATACAGACAAACAAACTAACACTGAAGTTAAATAAAAGCTTGTAATAAAAACCTTTATTTAATTTATATTTATTGCTATTTATAAATAGACTCAACTACAAGTCGTTATGAAAGATAGCTTATGGTAAATTATTTTCATCTTGATCCCGGGTGATATCATGATAAAATGAACAAATGCGTGAATAAAAATACATATTACTTTTGATTTTTGAACCCAACTCTAAAATAAAATAGCGATGAATTAAAGGAACCGCCCGGATATTTGAAAACGTTCCCGCGAGGACAATCAACTTCAATATACAAGAGTTCACGATAGAGTGCATGATAGGTCGATGGCTACTGCAAATGGAATGAATAGTTGTTTTTTTTTTATTGACTATGAATGAAAATAAATATAAGTAAAATAAAATAAAAACAAAAAACAAGCTTTGAGAATCCAACATTATTTCATATTGTTGTCGATATATGGTAAAAATTTAAAAAAATATTTTATATCAAATTTAATATGGTAAGTAATATATGGCGAATAGGTTGACTGAAAAATTTCAGTCCAGTACATATATAATTTAAAAAAAATGCTTGTTTAATAGACAAATAAGTACTGGACTGATTGTTTTCAGTCAACCTATTCGCGATATATTACTTACCATATTAAATTTGATATAAAATATTTTTTATCGAATAAACAGCTGGGTGTAGGTCGTCTTCTATTCGGAACTTAGACCATAAATGATTAAAATCTTATCGGCGAATCGATTCGATCGAAGGACGAGGTTATTGTCAAACACTCTTAACGGTCCGTTTCGCATATAGGAAGTAAAAGTAGTTTAATTATTTTGTTTTTAGTTCCATAAAATATTTCCATAGCTTTATAGTTATTATTTGTAACTGCGAGAGAGTGCTTGGTTACGAGCGAGATTTTCTTTAATTTACAGCAAATGAATAAGCACTGTTTTAAATCAAAGTAGCTTCTTTAAAGTACCGTTTTATTCAAACTAAAAGGCACTTAAGAACGTTAACTACGTTCCAGAGGCTACCAGCAAAGTTTTATTACTGTCGGGTCGAGATATTACAGGATAATCGACCAAAACTACTTTAAGATGAGCGCCAATTAGAGACGGGTTTAGATTAGTTTTCAGCAGCAGTTACAACTATTAGCTAGTTATCCTTTTACGACTTTTACAACAACAATTTGAAGGTTAATTTACTATCAAAGTTTATCTTAATCAAAGTTATACATAGAAACGAAACAACCTGATATTAAACTAAACGTATTAAATAAAAAGAAAACTAAGCTACTTAAATAATAATAATCATTTACTTGTAAAAAGATCCGCCCTTCTAGCAGGTCCGCCCGCGGCATGGTCCCAATGACATCGGCTGCATTACCTCTCTGGATAGCTAATTCTCTTTCATCTTTGATGATATTGATTTAAAAAGGCCAGTGTAAGTACTTTTAAGGCGCTCTATTCTACTCCGACGATTTATCAACATTTAGCAACATGTATCTGGCTGTTTGTGCTTTTCCAAGGCTTTTACTTATACGGAAATTAAAAAGAAAAAGGACTTTAGTCCCTAGGGAGTAGTGTCACTTTAGTCCCTAGGGTTTAAATGCATCACTTTAGTCTCTAGGGGTTAAATGCATCACTTTAGTCCGCATACGAGTCATTTTAGAGCGTAAGAAGTGACAAAAATATTATTTACTAATGGCAGCGGGCGCGAAAATGTATGAAATTTCAATACCTACATACCGCGTTTTTTACTTTTAAAAACACCATGTTTGGGCTACGATAACTAACTCCAAACACTCGCACAATCAAAGTTCGTCCATATTTATTTTACTTTTTAAGGTTATAAGGTTAATTATCGGCACTCTTGTTTGATGGAACCTTTATTTTGCTGACGGAGTGGAACTTTCAAGTACGCCATTGTTACGAACACAGTCCAAGTGCCCTTTCGTTTTTCTTTTCGGCTCTTAGATGTTCGTTCTTTGCGATTATTAATTGGCACTTTAAGTTTAATAACAAATTAACATTTTTAATTTAGGTTTCTAATGTTCAAAATACATTTTGTTCGACATTAACTACTTATGCCAAGAAAAACGAGGAGTCTTAAAACATCTATGAAACCGGAAACGCAGGAGTTACGCCCCTGGTGTTGATAATGTCCATAGGCAATAAAAAAGTAATAGAAAAAGATTTTTTCATTGCATCCTTTTTTATCCCGGATATTTTTATGGATAAAATGAACAAGTGAGTAACATGCTGAAGTTAAGTAGGTTTCACTTTAGTCGTGTCCTTTCATTTGACAGTCCATATCCTTGGACTGTCAAATGTCCAAAGCTTGCTCATAGGGTTCAAAATTTAAGAATTTCCTATTACCTACACTTCCGCACTGCTAAAGCTGAAAAGTTACTATGGCCAAATAAACTGATTAATAAGCACATTTTGAATGATGCTGGATTTAAGATGCGCTTTAGGCTACGTCCGCACTGCCAAGCTTGCTTAGCGCCTAGAAACTAGAGTGTCACCTTGCGAGTAGCGAAGAGAAACAAATGTATTAGAATCTTCACAACCTGCCGCACTGCATGCTTGCGCCTTCCCTATGCGACTACTCGCAGGGTAACACGTTATAGTCTCTAAGCACTAAAAAAAAACACCTGGGGTGTGATTCTCTCAACAACGACGAACGGACGGACGAACGAGTGAATGTCCAAGCGGCGAGTTTAAGTAGTCCCTTCAGACCGCATGGCTTCTCGAACGTATAAGGCTGCCTAATTGAGAATGCACGCTCTAAAATGTGTTTTGTTCGCTCGGACGGGACTACTTAAACTCGCCGCTGCTCTTTCGCTCGTTCGTTCGATCGACCGCCGTTTTTAAGAGAATAATACCCCAGGGCCTCTACGGTATTGTTTTTAACTCGGCCGCCGCTATTGTAAAGTAAATAAGAGCTATCATAACGATGACAATACGATATACGATAACAAGGCCGATATTCTAGGCGGTAAAAACCATATCGTCTTTGACCTATTAGAGCTCGTTCCCACTATGTCGTATGTCAGTCCGGATTTTAATCGGTCGTTCCATTCACACTCACCCGACAACGATTTTGTGTCGGATCCGATAAAAAATATCGTGTGTTTTGCCAGTCCTGCCGACCCCGCCCGCCCGCACCCCTTGTTCTGCCCGCGCGTGGCTGCCATAGTGGCCGACAGCCGACTAGTGTGAACAGAGGCGCCGACACCCGATTAAAATCGGAATCCGACATCGGACACAGTGGGAACAGAGGCGCCGACACCCGATTAAAATCGGAATCCGACATACGACATAGTGGGAACGAGCTCTTATCGTATGAATCGTATCGTCAACGTATTGATAGCTCCTATTTACTTGACAGTAATGGCGGCCGAGTTAACAATTTCATAACAGGTCAAATACGATATCGTTTTTACCGCCTAGAATAGAGGCCCAGGTCAAAGACAATATGATTTTTGCCGCCTAGAATAGAGGTCCTATAAGTGCGGACTTAGCCTCAGAGATAATAGTTTTCTATGACTTGAGAACTATTCTTAGGTGTCTTAAAAAGGCTATCTTAATCAAGATCGTTACATATCTATTACACCTACTCCACGTCTATTAGACACGCGCTAATTTCAGAAGACACTTGATCTCGCATGTCCGTCGCCCTCGGTTCCGTAACTCCCGCAATAGTGGGCGTTCGATCTAATTACGTGTCGACTCAAAGTTTCCCCTCACCGCTCAGCGGAGCATTCCTGATGGAAAAACCCAGCCGGGTATGATAATCGGTTTCATTCGGCGATCCGGTTTTTTCCCTCACAAAATTTCCATTTCTTTTTGCAATGTTATTTGATTCACGCGAAATATAGTAAACTATTTAAAAAACCATCGCGCTGCGAAATTATTAGGAGTATTTACACTGTTTGACAATACAATTATTTTGCATGTCATGATTCCTTTTTTATGTCAAAGCTACATCTTTTGTATTCCTTTTAATAATTATTCCAAAAGGTCAAGAAAGAAAGAATACGACCTAGTTTGTAAATATTTGTATGAGAAATGTTAAATCTATTCATCCAATACATTATCTTCTTCCAGCCGAACGATAATTCATTTTCATTTTCATCATTGAACAAATATTATACATGACCGTTTGATGCTATGTGCTGTGATAGGTACTCGTAGGTACTTGGGGGAGATTGAATAAATAATAATTAATAAATAAATAAATATCAAGGGACAATGTCACACCAATTGCCCTAGCCCCAAACTAGTCTCTAGGCTTGTACTATGGGTACTAGACAACGACATACATACTTATATAGAGAAATATAAACTTAAATACATAGAAAACATCCAAGACTCAGGAAAAATATTTGCGCTGATCACACAAATATCTGCCCTTACCGGGATTTGAACCCAGGACCGCTAGCTTCGTCACTACCGACCGACTACTACTAGGCCAGCGTAGTCCGTAAAATACAAGTAATGTCAGCAATACTGGTTTAGGTTCCTTCAAAGAAGAACATGCTGTATGCAACAATTGCGGTTCACTAATGTTTTACCAAATCATCATTTGACAAACTATATCACTTTACTAACTTACAATTCGCAACAATTCCCGTCACATATTTTTTTATTTTTTTGTGGTCATTAATCTAACCCAACCTAACTTATTTAATAATCCCATGTAACCTATAATGTAATGGTTTAAGCACAATTACATTTTTGCGAAATGAAAGTTTGTAAAATGATATAGTTTGTCAAATGATGATTTGGTAAAAAGTCAGGATACCAACAATTGCATTGTCATATAGAGAACGTTGCTCTACTACTGTTAACTACATATTGCTGTGGTCAATCGTAAGTGGGACTGCATTTGCTTTAAGTTGTTATTCATATTATAACTTAAGTATATATTTGTTATCAATGTAAACTCTGTGGTAAACCCTAATAAATAAAATAAATAAATATTTGAATAAATGTAATTACTATATGCTTCTTAATGTAAACTCAAGTTTAAACGACACGTTTTAATATCATATGCTATTAAAGGCACCCTCCTTTGCCACAGAGAGGCAAATTGGCCTATATGACCAATAAGTACAAGCCGTATGTCACCGGATAGGTAATTCTAAGTTGTAATACTATTACTATGGCAGGTAGTTCGAAATATTTGTGTGAGATAAGTTATCGCCATGCAAAGACGGCTGTATTTCATAGTAATTATGCTAAAGCCGTCTATGTAGGCGTCCCGAGGTCCCAGATTAAAAAAAATCTCACAGTTATTTGAGGTTTCCCGCTACACAAAATCGTTGTAGAATTAAAAAGGATATCCGATGATATAGTGCTTATTGTTATTGGTTTCTAGGACAGCGTTCATACATTTTTGCCCATTCTCCATTATCTAATGTTTAGATAGTTCTGACCTACCCAATAAGTACCCGATAGGAACCTTCAGTTCCTAAATTACCAGCAGGTTCAGAAATTTATGAAATAAACCTAGGAAACTACTTCCTGGCTCGATTTAAGAACTCCTTTAGTTAATACTCTTAAGTAAAAAAATAATAATAAGGTAAGGTGGGTGTAGGATTGTTAGATCTTTGGCCTATAGTTCACTGGCTGGATCATACCCACGTATTGCTCACGACAATCCAAAACTGTCCTTACTTCACTTGCCGGCCTTTCCCGCCTATATTCTACATGACAGTGACAGTGTCAGTGACAGTGTTGCCAATCAATACAGGAACACACGAGACAACGTGTGTACCCTATGCTATATCGCATACACTACGGTGGGAAAATTCCGCGACTGGGACAATGTGAACAGTAAGTATCTTGATAAATGCGATTTCCTTTTTAACTTTACTGTGGCGGTAAAACAATACAAACATAAATTTTGCTGTTAGTAAATAAAACGAAGTATTTTCCTACAATATTTGTGAAAACTTGAACCGAGGACTGCTAGTTTCGGCTCTGGCGGGATCAATAGCGGCATCGGATCCAATACTGGGTATTGGCAAATATTTGTGTGAGGAGCACGAGTATTATATTCCTGAGTTTATTTTTTACTTTCGAGAACCTAACCATAGCACAAATTTTGGAACATTTCATCAAGATATTTAATTTAATAAGTAAACATATATCCACATTATACATAATATTTAATTCAGATACCTATGTAGGAGTTTGTCGCGCATATTATCAACATTAAGCCAATCCTGACACCTGTAATTGTAGTACAGATTATAACCTCAAACAAAAGAATATTGTTAGGTTATGTTACAGCTGTCAGGACTTCTTATCGGCCAGGCACTATAATTACAGGTGCCCCTTTTTTCACATATAATATGCATGGATTTTTTAAGTCACATTTTTTAACAAAATATGGAAATACCGTAAAGGAGCACAAAAAGTGAAATTAAAATTGAAATCGTTAAGTGATCCGATATGCACTGTGACGTCATGTAACAGGTTGGCCATGTAAACTTCATGTTAAATTCTGTTTTGCTAGAAAGAGATAGGAACAAATCTTGGTTGGCTTATATCTTGGTATTCAAAAAATGATTTTTCTCAACTGTTTGTTACAGACTTTTATTGAAGCTTTAAGAAAGACATGAATATTCCGAGATTGATAATGAGATTTACAATCTTTCTCTATTGAGTCATATTTCCATTGCCCGTAGCATTAGTCTCAAGGTGTGACGTAAAAGTCATGTCCTCTAAAAAGAACCTTGCTGTAAAACGAATCCAACTCCACGATTGATTTCGCTATTACATTGGCGACTAAACTCAAAGTCATAACTCAAAGCTAAACCTACTTTTGCTTCAACCTTTGTGCACTCATCCTAAGGTACAAATTTGGATGAATTGATGGTGACTTGTTGCTCTTCAGTGTTTAGGGTGTCATTGTTCTGGAGAGATTGATGAAGGTACTTTATGGGACATAATTATTTGGGTCTCGGGCGGGATTAACTGCCATCGTTACTGAGAGGGTATACCTATCATGAACTGTTAAACCTTCCCAAATAGGTTCAATAATATTTTAACAACGTCTGATTATTCAAGAGCCATGAGAAATCGGCATACTAACCTACAGTCAAATTTATTTTTAGAAAAGTATTTTTTTGACAAATTTGACTTTGAATGTTTTTTGTTACAAAAGACATTAAATGCGTCGGAACTTGTGAAAGAACACGAGAAAGTTTTGAGAATGATAAACAAATTGTTAAGCTTTTAATCTTTATTAATAAACGTAGCGTTTTAATTTCTTCAATTGTGCGATAAATTAGATAACATTTAATATATTAAGCGTCTAACTTGAATTAAATCCAACATGAACTATAAACACTAACTATCCGTTCCGATTTCTCCAAACACTAATTATTCCAACCATTTGCGAACCAAAGTCATAATCGCAACCCTTTTGGAATTGCGTTAAATTACTGGTGTCTCCGGAAGGTCACACATAATGGAGACCCATGAACGTTGCAAAGGATAATTGTATGGGCCCAACCCGACTGTATACGATTAGAGTGAATATTCATGACGCGTTTAAGATATTATGGGCAAGAGAATTTCAGTAGCAAGACTATTCATGGGTATATTTAGGAGCCATTTATTTAGGTTCTCGGAAATAGTTAATAATGATTTGAATTTTGGCTCGTTGAAAAGTACAGGTGTTGGCAATACCGCCAACACTAATTTTATTATTATTTTCCTTTTGTATCGCATCTTTGGTGTAACCGTTTTTGAGTCTGTGGTAAAAATGTTTATGAGTAGATTGAATGTTGTGTACGCTCCGCTCTCTCCTCTCTTTCTCTACCTTAATTATTGAATTACAAGTTTATAAGTTACCAGTGTATATCAATTAACTATTAGTCCATTAACAATCCTAAACAACAGGTAAATTCCCGGCGTAAGTGATATGGTTAATAGACTTAGAAGGTATTCCATACTAATAGACTTGTCTTATTTAGTAAACACTTTTATAACCTCAAAATGCTCCCTTTTCACCTTAAATAACAATTTTGTCATAAAATAAACCTCCCATGATGTAAAATCAGGAAAATGGTGTGCAAAATGTAGTCTCTAATTGCTTTATTCAGCAGAAAACGGCCATTCTAGCCAAAAGTGATGCATTTTGAGGTTATAAATTTGTTTACTAAACTTATTTAAACAAATCTATTGGTATGGAGTATAAGTCACTTCATTCCCAGAGTGGGGTAGGCAGAACTACAGAATTACCAACAACTCTAAAAACTTGTTGATAATTCTGTAACCACATTTTGCATAATTAGGCTAAGATATAGTGACACGTTGCAAGCCCATCGCCTAACAGTACTAAAAGCCTTTATTCCCTTAGTCGCCTCTTACGATATCCACGGGAAGACATGGAGTGGCACTATTCTAACCCGGCAACCACACGGGATATCACTTATTATGTATTAAAAATATAAAAACGTCTGATAAAATGGCAACCCCTTCTTTCAGCGATGGACTTTCATGAATTCTAAGAACCATGCCTATTAAACTAGGTTTCTTTTGAAAAAAACCGCGTCCAAATCTGTCTTTTTGGGATCTATGATGACACATACAGATACACACAAGCACATACACTGATATAGGTAAAAAACTTAAGTAAAGTTCCTTGCATGTAGTTGTATACAACACTAAAATGGAACTTACGTCAAATTTCAAATATAGAATGTCGAACGGTGTACAGATGTGTTACAACTACTTGCAAGAGGACCTTTACTTAAGTTTTTTACCTATATGTACACACGATAAACTAATAATACTTACAGTCGAGTTCATCAATATGTATACACTTTAGTACCTTGGCACTTTAATCGCTGTGACAATTCATAAATGGCAGTTTAAACATGAAATTACATAGACAAGGTGCTAAAGTGTACACATATTTATGAACTTGACTGTTCCACTATTTTTTGTCACGCGTTAAAAAATACATACAATTATAATTAATAGAGAGCTTGCTACAAAGCCAACAAGATATAGATTGAAAAAGTGCTTGGACTTTATTGAAGGTGTGTGTTATGGCGACGGAAGTTAAAACATAGCCGTATTTGTTATTTGCATTTGAAATAAAAGGAAAGAATCCTCACGACGTACAGTCCTACTGCTATAATATTAAACAATAGAAGTAAAACAATCTAGGAACCTTCCTTTGTTTACCTCCTAGCTCGTATTTACCCCGTAAAAGATACAATTTCTGTCGACTTAACACACGGAGGTATTTATTTTTAGCTTACAATCACAGAGGATAATAGTATCCTCCGCAAAGGATTACTGCTTAAAGAAAACCGATATTAAAAGAGCGAGTTCGTAACTTTATTATTACAGTTTAAACCAGCAGATTTTAAGGTAGTTAATTTTCTTTATTTTCCACCATGACAAAGTTAAGGTGAAGAAACCTCCTTAGTTTAAATTCACCTAGCGTTCGCAGGCGGTCCTTTGGTTTTTTTCAATGAGCTTAATGTAAGATATTCCAGAGCCATCGCAAACTTGAATATTAAAAATAAATCTTCGGTTCGTGTTCCGAATTTAATAACGACGAGAAAGTCGGATGACAAATACTTAGGACGAAACGCTAAAATAAAAGGTTTTTGGCGGTCCAAATGTTAATCTAGGATTAAGTGAAATGACAAGATCTTAGTTTGCAGTGGATGTTTGGGTTGGACCTTATTGAAATTTATTTTCAGAGCCCGGGACAAAACTTAGCATTGCGTAAACACAATGACATGGCCGTTATTATCCAAACATATTATATATTTTCCAAAAAATAATAAGTGCCATTTTATTTTTTATTTTTTTGTTGTTTAGGTATACAAGGTTTGTAATTGTAGTGGTGGATTTACCAACGTCAAAAGTTCATTACCATCAACAGACGTCAATAGGTAACACGATATAAATTGTTTTAATATTTATACTGCTTAAAAACCAAATATTCTTAACTGTTTTTTTTTCTTATGTTTTTACCCAGTTTATTATTGTATTTCGTATGTGTAATTTGTATATAAATTATTAATCATTAAATATATTAATTTAGCTTTGATTTGCCTTCTAAAAATGTTGTGTACAATTATTATAGTAGTGTAAGCAATGTAAAGATGTACTGTAATGTGGTAATACTATGTTTTTGCCTACATTATGTTATTGTACCTATATAAATAAATAAATAAATTTCCTCCTGTTACCTACTTCTAAAATTAATGATAAACCCACCAATCAAAGACGATTCACACGAATCCAAACTCGACGCATGTGCCTTTTTAGGATTCCGTACCAAACTGGTAAAGAAGGAAATCTTATGGTGAGACTTCGTTGTCTGTCTGTCTCTCAGTCTGTCTGTCTGTATGTCACAGCAGGTTTTCTCAGCAACTATTATATAAATGCTATCAACTTGAAATTTGGTACAACTTGATTGCCCGCGTCTGTTTTTATTAAAAAAATATGAAATTAATTTTATAAATAGTTGAATTCTAGAAAGGGGGGATTAAAAAATGAAAGTGGTTCAATTATAGCAAATGGGGTCACATATAAAAGGGCTCAATCTGCACATTTCAAAACGTATTTTTTTTTAATTTTCTGTTATGTACTTTTTGATTCATAGCCAAAAATTTGCAAGAAATGACCGTTCCCCCCTTATCTCCCAAGTTTATTAAACTAAAAATCTGAAAAAATCGTGGCGTACAGGTGATTGCTTATATTTTTTCGGAAAAATAAAATGAAATGTTAATTATTTACAGTTTTTGAGAAATAAACAAAAAACTTTGTAAATCTGTTATAAAAATGTAGGCTAGTCAAAATGCACCTTATTGCATAGAAAATAAAGTTCATACCAAAATGAGTACTTTCTTTTGCGATTACCAAGTATATTATCTTAAATACGGAACCCTCGGTGCGCGAGTCTGACTCACACTTGACCGGTTTTTTTGCCATTGACGAGTCCCTGTGACAACCTTCCGTCTGCGCATCATACGAGCTCGATGGTACCTACCATATTAAATAATATATTATTGTCGTATGGTCATGTCATTGAAATCGTATTAGAACACTAAATTTCCACTTTATAATGTAAAATCCTTTCCTTTTCCTTTCTTTGTTTCTTGATTTGTTTACATGTATAAGTAGTTAGGGGAAATGTGTACAAGATGATCCCTCAAGGTAAAATGATTCCCCATCATATCCGAGTTACTGTTAGCGATATCTATCCAAATACTCATTAACCGTATTCCCCGCGACCCAGCCATTTGTCTCTCCAAGTGTCATGGAGGTGGAAGCACAGAGCGGGGATTTATTAAAAAAATTGAAAAGTGAGTGTCTAATCTATGGTACGCCTATTTTTAAAGTTTATTTACTTTCTGAATGTTGATTTTTATTAAAATTTGGTTTTATTGGCATATTCCATTGACTTTCATCTATAATTAAGCGATGTTATAGTACCACATGTTGAACTTGAAAGTCATATTTTGATCGATGCCTTGAAATTTGATGATCGAGGTAAAACGATCCCTTTTCGTGAGTATAAAATGATCCCTGGGATCAAATTACCCCATTAGGAAATATCTATTGGTCAGAAGTCCCACTTACCATCAGGTGGCATGTGTGCTCGTTTGCCTTCTCCTTAACATAAAATAAATATTTTTATTTTTTGCTGATGCCGCGAGTTTAGAATCGAAAAATCACTTTAAAACTTTCTTTTACAACTATTTAAAGTTTAATTTTGTTTATTATGTATTATTTAATTTTAAAAAATATCTCCTTGTCGCTCACGACTTAAAATTTTATGTGTAACAAACGCTTAAATATTGTCGTAGTCTTGAGCAATCATATGATTAAAGTAAACGCCTGGATGTTTTTTTTATTAATGTTAAATATCACGGTATCCAGGGGATCATTTTATGCATGCATGTGTTTAGAATGATCCCTTAGTAAACTTTTGGAAAACATGACGTAATTAAAAAAACACATACAAATCATAAAAAATAAGTATGCTGTTCCCTAGATATATAAATTCACTATCCTTAACAATTTAAATCTTGTGATTATGTCTTGAACTCTGACCACAGTAAAGATTTCCCCTTAGGTGGATCATTATGTACACATCTCCCCTACAAGTGAAGCTGATAAGTATTAAGTAAATAATAATAAATAAATAAATATCTGGGGACAATGTCTCACTAATTGACCTAGTCCCAAACTAAGCTGTAGGCTTGTACTTTGGGTACTAGACAACGAAATAAATACTTATATAGAGAAATATATACTTCAATACCTAGAAAACATCCATGACTCAGGGACAAATATTCGCGCTCATCACACAAAATTATTTGAAAATTAACGAAATATGGAATAAATTCGAATGAATTCGATTTCGCTCAAGGACCAAGAAAACATTTACGAGTACACTCTACTCTGTAACAGGGAATGCGACGAATAACCCCATGTGTAAATAAACAAAACTGTTATCCGACTGTAATTAAATTTCAAGTCTTATTTACCCGGAAAGCAAACGTGCTCGACGCTTAAAAATAGATCTGTGGCCCTTGACAAGATGCATTGCGAGAACGTTATCGCTATCGAATATCGAATATGGATAATGCAAAGGATTGACATAAGTTGCCGAACGATCGCGTCGAGCGCTAATGTCGATTCCATACGTTTTGACAGTTTCCGATAATCGTTTATATTATCATTATGCATCATCTCTGTCTGTACCCTCGCCATGAGTTACAATTACCGTAATCGCTAATGAGTCGAATTATCTGTCCCTCGCACTCTATAAGAATACTGCGAGGTCTGCGAGGGACAGTACCCTTACCATGAGTTACAATTACCGTACCTAATCGCTAGCGAGTCGAATGCTCTGTCCCTCGCACTCTATATGAATACTGCGAGGTCTGCGAGGGACAGAGCGTTCAAATTGCTAGCGAGTACGTTAATTGTAACTCATGGTAAGGATACTGAGGCTAGATCCTCACTTATTGACTAAAAAATGACTTTAGAGAGGCATCTTAAGTCACAGCTCATGAGCCACCCGGCATCCGATCAACCCTCGCCTCACGCGGTTAGTAGGGGGAAGTCCCGTAAGGCCGGACGGCACCTAACGCCGGACACTCGTAATATCTCGGCGAACAACAACGTGTTCGATAAAAAAACACTTGAAAGAGGTGTGGGAGAGTGTAATCTACACAAGATCGTTCGTTTTAGAATGTAACACGTTGGATCCGTTTGCCATCAACGAATTAAATTCTTTAATCTTGATTACAATTATAAAGTTTTTTTATAGAAAGTCGATTTCTTTTAAATGAGGAATGTATAAATATTTTGATTACTGCAATTGTTTTTCGTTAACGGCAAACACCTTTGTTTACATTTTTTCTGTGGGAATAAAAATCGGACCTTAGGTGCCTTACGGGACTTCCCCCTATCCTTACTAATATTATAAACGCGAAAGTTTGTATGTATGGATGTATGGATGTTTGTTACTCTTTCACGGTGCAACGGCTGGAGGGATTTGGATGAAATTTGAAATGGAGATACCTTATACCCTGGATTAACACGGAAAATTTAAAAGTTCCTTAGGGAATAACGATATTTGAAATCTACGCGGACAAAGTCGCGGGCAGAACTAGTACTTTATATGGACTTCTATGGATCAACGCTCACTGACTACACATCAACTACGTAGCGTCACCGCAGGGAATCCGGAGTTTTTCATTTATTCTACACTTTTAGCTTAGTTGGGCAAGACCCTGCCTACGAAGCTAACGGTCCCATGTTCGATTCCCGGTATGGTCAAATATTTGTGTGATGAGTGCAATTATTTTTTCCTGAGTCTTGGATGTTTTCTATGTATTCAAGTAGGTATTCCTCTTTATTAGTAGGTTGTATTTCTCTATAAGTATAATTATATTTATCGATTTCCAGTACCCATTGTACAAGTTTAGAGATTAATTTGGGACTAGGTGAATTTTGTGCGAGGTTGACCCTTGATACTTATGCGGCTGCTACACGGTGAGCAACCAAGCTCTCCACCAAGGTGACCTTGCAGGTTTGCGACCGTGTAGAAGGTGGTTTGCAACCAAATTTCGTTTGACCTTTCATTGCCCTTGGTTGACGGGCGTGCGCTGGCAACCGCGGTTGGATACCGCCGTTGTACACCGTGTAGACGCTTATTGTGAACCACGCGAACGCAGTTGTATCGTGCAGGCAGAGAGTGCGCACGGCCTCACGCAATAACGCACGAGAACAAGATGGCGAACGAGCAGCAGAACGAGCGCGCAGAAAGTACGAATACGAGTATTGTCAAAGTCCAGTAAATTCAATAAATTTAAATTACTTCGTAATAGTCGTTCCTTCGGTCATCGCTTCATCCATATTCTTTTCTTTTTTTCTTTTCTGTCCTCAATTGCGCACAAAAGTGCTAAAGCAACCATATCGTGTGCACTGTGCACTTGTGCAGTCGTACGATACGTGTTTTCTCTCCGCTAGCAGTAGACACACTGCTGTTGGAAACCGTGTAGACGGAAACGCGACGGCGTAGCAACCGAGCCCCCAACCAAGGTCACCTTAGTGGAAAGCTTGGTTGCTCACCGTGTAGCAGCCGCATTATTTATTTGATTTATAAAATGTCGACTAAATAAAAAATAAAAAAATATACCTAAACTAGAATTACTATAACACACGCTCGTAATTTTAATTGACCAAGACGCTTGTACACCCTCTTGAGAAATCCCTGCTGCCCGCAAAATAGTATAAAAATATTTTTATTTTAAAGTAACTTTATCCAAACTTTATCTACCAAAGGTAGAGATTATAAAACCATCAAATTGCTAGAGATTGGAATACGAAGGAATTGAGATCCAATAAGCAATTAATGGAATTATCTATTTACTCAATATTAATTGTGTGTTTACTCGAAAACGGCAATTAGTGGGTATTGGGGAATGATTTGTTCCTAATTCGTCATATTCCTTACTGGTCATATTCCTAACTGGTCATATTCCTGATTCGTCATATTCCTAACTCGACATACCATGGTATTACGAGTTAGGAATATGACGAATCAGGAATATGACCAGTTAGGAATATGATGAATCAGGAATATGACCAGTTAGGAATATGACGAATTAGGAATAAATCGGCGGAATGGCCTCCAGCTACTGAATAAGATGGTAACCGACGAGCTCAGACGGACAATTATGTATGTATGTATATAAACACTTTATTGTACAAAAGAAGAACCAAAAACAATACCATGAATATAAAAAATATGTAGAAAGGCGAACATATCCCTTTAAGGGATCTCTTCCATCTAACCCTTGAGAGCTTGAGAAAAGTGAAACGTTGTGCATCGAGTAAGCAAGTGAGCAAATTTAGAAGAACATAAAAAAATAACTTACCATTAAAACCTTTATAAATAAACCATTACATTCAAATACCTACATAAATAGATACAGAGATATATATTAATACAGGTGCCTTTCATCCCTTGGTTAACACCAAGCTTGGCTTGGCTATTGTCCCAGAAAATGTAAGGCTTCTTACAAGCGAGCGGCATTTTGCCAACGGAAGAGGCTACCGTCGCTGACAGGTGTCGATGGTTGCCGTCGACGTGTAGGCGCCTGCCGCCGAGAGGTGGCGTCGGCTGCTGTAGCCTCTGCCGTTGGCAACATGCCCCTCGCCTGTAAGAAGCCTAAAGGATCCTGACGCGACGACAAATAAATACCTAACTACTTATACAAATGTTTCAACCGCCAGAGATTTTAGTATGATTAGATAATATCATAAGATTCATAACGCATAATTCCAGAACCATCTTTTTCTAAACTTCGTATAAAACTAGTTTAAAAACAGCCCGTCTACCAACCCAAGGGCAATACAATTTGCACAACATATGACAAGCCGTGTAAACGTCCCATACCTGCTTAAAGTAACAATTATTAGACACGCCTTATCATGTCGCAAAAGTGTTCACAATCGCTTGGCTGAAGTGTCAGGTTATACTGGGTTTGAGGAACCGTGTGATTTGAACTGGTTTACTGAGTTAACATGCTGGGGGAGAGCATCTGTCGAATCGAGGCGCGAAATGAAAGTGGAATCACGAGAGCCCTGTTACCCAAACCGTACAAAGTCAAAATATCATATCCCGCGTGTGACTGCTAGTGTTATTTTTGTTAAATAACAACATCTTATGAGGTAATGTTGGATAACTCTTAAAATGCTATCACTACACCATGAAATATTTTTTTAAAGGTCACGGCCCACCTAGTATTAAAATAATACCCAGGGAGTACCTACAGAAATGAAATAGGGCGGGAATTAAAGAAAAATATGTATACTTTATAATGGTATATGTCGCATTAGTAATTATAAAAGAAGAAATAATAAAACGATTATTAGGGATTTCATATACCTACCTAATCAAAGATATATTAACAGCCAATCTTCTTTGCACTGTTACATGTCACCTCCATGGTTTTTTTTAAACTATTTACTTAAAACAAAACGTGGGTCATAACTGCAACATTTACTACCAATTTATTTTTTGTACGCAAACATTTTTTGACCGAGTAGGATTATGGGCCATGATCTTTGTGGACTTATTAGTATAGGTATTAAATTCTAAAAGTGTACAAATATGGAGAATATATTAAATGAAAGCACATAGGGTGACGGAACCAGTAATGGACAACGACCAATGATGGACACTTAATTCTTATTTTACAGAAGATAAGGGTTATTCATTTGTTTTGCAACAATCAGTTTAGGACCGTATGAAATTTGAACTAAAAGTGAAGTGTCCATTACTGGCGCCTGTCAGCTAAAAGTGTCCATCATTGGTGCCGTCACCCTACATAATAACTAACTAATAAAAAACACCTTAATTTTTTACAAGATTTTATTTTACAACTTTGTCAGCGTATTTTAAATGTCATGTTTGGTTATAACTATGCCAAATTACATTACAGCTTTGTAGTAACGAGGGACAGACGGACATACGGAAATGGCGAAAGTCCCTATAAGGGTTCCTAGTTCGACTACGGAACCGTAAAAAGCAAAACTATCACCATTAAGTAGACTTCATTGGTTCTTGAGTAACTAACACCGACTTGGTGACAATGGCACCACCTCGATAACATTATCAAACATAAAAATAATTTTCAGAATCCGTTCAAAATTGACGGTTTAATCGCGTAAAAAAACATACAGTCGAATTGAGAACTCCTCTTTTTGAAATCGTTTAAAAAGTAGACCATATTCTTACAATTTCATAAAGTTACAGGCTAAGGTAACATATAAATTCATTTTAGAATCCAATTAGATACTTACACTTTATACGTACACTTTAGAATGATGGAATTCGTGTTAAATTAATTACCCCATCGCGCGTTAGGATTCAATTCTGTGTCTATAACCACTGTAGGTAGTGGTTAGTTTTAAAACTGATTCATATTTCCGTTTCTCTCACACCCTAGCTCAATACTTATGTTAGAGAAAGATGACAGGCTTTATGTTGGAGATAAGGTAGTAAATAGTACTTTAGAACGTCCTCTAGTAATGAAGGAATGTCACAAGGGAAATTCGAACAACTAGGTTGAATCTCGTCGCGAAATGAAAGTTAAAGCTAGCTAGAGTTATTCTGTAACGCAACAACGTAGGTGTTCGACGAGCTCATAACGCACCAGCCTAACTTGAACTATAGACTGGCAAGCCAAGCGATATATCTACGCCACCGCTTCGCTTACATTTACGAACGGGCCAGTAGATAATGCTAGATAAATTTTGTATATTTTTTTGTTACTCCTTAATGCTGCAACGGCTGGACGGATTTGGATACAATTTGAATTAAAGATAGCTTATACCCTGGATTAACACATAGGCTACTTTATATTCCAGAAAATTGAAAGTTATATAAATAATCGGAATATACTCGTTCGAAGTCGTGGGCTGTGAAGCTATTAACAAATAAAATTCAAGAATTAATGTGGAAAGCATTAACTATAATGCTGACATAGGTAGGTACGTTTGCCCGTTTGTTGTCTTTCAGATACGAGTATCTACTCCTCCGCAGTCATTCCAACTTATCTAGTCTTCCAGGGGCTTTATTCCATTTTCTTGTATTGACATTACCTGTAGGTACCCGTACGTTACCTGTATCTTTTACAGACAAATAAATGGAAGTTACTATACTTTAACAATATGATTGTGATATAGAAGCAATATAGACTAAAACGAAGTAGAATAGGTAGCGTGGTAAATATATTTTGACCTTGTACAGTCACCAGCAATAATATAGTATCCAACATATTGGCCACGAAAATATTTGACACGTCTTTTTTTTCTTTTTTTTCCTATCTATTACTAGAGATATAAGAAGATATTGCTGGTTACTGTACAAATTTGTCTACCTACGTGATTTTAATAAACTTTCGGTTTGCATAACAGGGTTTACCCTTCAATCACTGACACTCATTTCACCGAATTTTCATTTCATCGAACAGGCATTTCCACGTGCAGGAGTTATAATTTTTTGGTGGTCACAGGACTAACCTAACTTAACCTACGTAATACATTCTTAAGATAGCCTAAAAACAATAAGGTTTCAGCAGAAGTTAGCTATCAATGAAATGAAAATTCGACGAAACAACGCATTCGATGAAATGAGTGTCGGTGATTCAAGGAGCACCCGCATAACAGTCAGGTCAGGGCTCCAATTTGCCGATAGTACAAAAGAGTCGGTTCGAGCTGGCGTGGTGTGCAGAGATCAAATTAGCATGGTAAATCGTGGAACTCGGCGAAGAATCCTCAGTAGCTGCACAGTATTAATAATGACTGAACTAATCTCTAGGGAAATAAGGCATCGTCACACAACAATATTTTAGCCCTTACAACGCAACGTTAACAAGAAATCACCCAGTTACGATACGACAGGATCAAAAAATAATATTCCCCTAAGCGATTTGTGCCGGCGGTTTCCAAAAAAAATTCAATCATTTTTGATTTTGTGACGGTTTAAAAACGAACAAATCCTGTCAACACTGCGGTAACCTTCCCGGTGTTATTCTCTGATATATATAGACTCACAGACGAACTTACCGGCGATTTCACGGCGTACTTTTTATATGTTGATTTATTTAATAGGATCACCAACAGCAAACACCCTGTAGGTATATAACAATTGTACGTAGCACTAATTACAGCTGAACGTAGCATGCGTTTGTACCTATCAATTACCAGGCAGTTTAGCTACCTTTTTAGTATTATAATAAAAATATCGTATATATTTATTCACGATTAAAAAAATATTTACCCTTAGGTATAGGTACACTAAGCAGTTGTTTGAAATCGAGGAACACCATCATCGTCATCGTCATCATCATAATCGTCAGCAAGATAATCATATCAGCTATAACATCTACAGTTTCACAAATGTCTCGCCAGAGGATTGTCATATGATATAATCCCGTAGTCGCTTCCAGCGGATTCCCGCCACTTTTAAAAACCATCCTGTTCTGCAGATCCGTCTTTAAAAATCGAATCATAGTTTTATTCGAAAATTGAAATGGTTCGGTAAATCGTTGTCTTTACTGGACTGCGCAAAGGCAGAAAGGGTTATGAGTTTAATAGTCTATCTATGTAATTCAAAATTCAAAAGTCGAATGTGGAACTCAAGCTTCTAAACTTATACATGGGAATTAAAATAAGGGTGCGTCTCATAGACACTAGTCGCCAGTAGGTTTTTAAACTTTGCCCGATTTCTGTTCTTTTAAAGCATTTTTAGGAAAAAAATCATTAGATTACCAAAAAAAAAATAGAACAATGATATTTATTTTTAAATACTTTTTCAACAAACAACAAGCGCAACAAACACGACGTAATTTATTTTTTTACTACAAAAAGAATTTATTTTCCAATCATTTAGCCACCAATTGTATATTGATGATTTTATTACTTGTCCCAGCAACATTACTTCCTCATGCAAACAGCGGGCCTGGACAAGATGCCTAATGCTTACGTATATTCGAAAACTGACAAAATGTATCGGATCGACGTACCTAACTGACGATCTATCGCGTCGGCAGCTTACGTCAATTCCATACTTATAATAGTCAGTTTTCGACAATCGCTAAAGCTAGCGTTAGAGACTCCTTCGACAGTCCTGTAAAAATTGCCAGGCAGCCTTATACGTTCGATCTTATCGACAGAAGCCCTGAGGGCCCTGCCAAGATGCATTGCGCTAACTAGCGTTTCTATTCGTTTCGTTTTTAAACCAATCGCGTCACTGGTAGATCACGTGACTTTTCGTATAACGTCATCTAGCAGTGACGCGATTGGTTTAAAAACGAATCGAATAGAAACGCTAGTTAGCGTAATGCATCTTGGCAAGGCCCTCTGATGCCTAATTGAGAATGCACACGCTAAAATGTGTTTTGTGCGCTCTGACGAGACTACTTAAACACGCCGGTGTGGCGCGATCACTCGTTCACTCGTTCGACCGACCGAGCGCCTTTTTAAGATTATAACACCCCAGGTCCAACACAATACAATACGTACACTCTTCATTTAACACCAAAAACAAAACATGGAATAGTCCGCGTTACATGTCAAGCATCAGCTATAGAATAGCAACCTAGCTTTGATAAATATTTTTTTGCCGACGCTCCAATTTTAGTGACTTTTCCATTTATTCCGGCGGAATATCGACATGCGGTGTCTCCTCGATATAAACGCGAACAGGGTTTTTATTAATGGAGTGGGTACGTGGTTGTGTAATTAAATATGTATATATTACATTTTTCGTTGTATTTTGCATTTACAAAGAAATATGGAGCGTGGATATAAAAATATTTGTTTACAGCGTTATTTCACATACGTATTTTTTTCAATTATTGACGAAATTTATAATGTAGGTACTTTCTAATCAAGCAGCAGGGTACGCGACTGTATAATTAGTAATTAGAGTACACCTAAAAGTACTAAATAACATTTCTGGTTTCGTTAATATTGTGTTATCATTAAATTTAGAGAACTAAACCAGATTGATTCATTTGTTACAGTATTTTTCCCTGTATTATGGTTATGTTATGGTTGGCTACATTCGTCAATTTACGCGCACATTCTACGAGTACATACGTCATTTTACACTGCCTTCTCAGATTGATTACAGCGTCATCTGTACGCGACCTGTTGAACTTCTTCGCAACACGTTTGAGTTAGTTTGCTAAACTTTGCCGTGATGCGAGATGGAGGGAAATGCTAGTCCTTAGGTAACTTGTAAGTAGCTACAACCACTAAAACTGAATAAGTATTTCATAGCAGCCATCAGTTTTAATTGACATAATTTTGCAGTGACCCACTAGGGATATACTAATGTACTATGAACTTGAACAAACCAACCAAACGAATAAATCAGCAATAGGTAGTATAGTTTGTGTATCTCTTACTTTTATCACCTTTACCTGGTTAATCGGAAGGTATCCATTCACAGTAAAATAGGACTTCGTTCGTATAATTTCATCGAATTTCCTTTCATCGAACGCTATTTTCTGCTGAAACCATGATGTTTTCAGGATATCTTAAACATTAATTACGTTGGTTAGGTTAGGTTAGACTGGTGACTACCAAAAAAATATACTCATGCGGCGAGGAATGCCTTTCGAGGAAATGAAAATTATCCGTAATGATGTAATGATACGTTCTTTGAAATGTGTTTCGGTAAAATAATAGGTACCCATGTTATTTACTTTTAAAGCGCAATAAGGTTTGGGTAAGAGTGCTGTCATTTGTAAAAGTCAAATAATTTTTAGGTGAGCCGCCATTCGTAAAAGTGGTTAGTACCTACTTATAATATGTGCATTTATTCAAAATATACTTTACTTGACACACATATTTGGCCACATTTATAACAACTTAATTTTAATTTTATTTAAACATATTTTGTTATTTAAGTACCTATTATCCGGTTAAATTATACAATTTTATAAGTATTTAAATGGCACAAGTTTATAAATACGAGTTTCTGTTAAAGCTATCTTGTCCAGATCGCCTTCATGTTCCTTTGTCTTTGACACACTCCAATCCATTTACATAATTCGATGTCAGATAAATTAAAGCAATTCCAACTATCTATGGCACACGGTTCGCAGTATCCTGCATAGTCAAGCCTGTGAATACAAGCCTAACTAGGAACCAACCAATCAAGTTATTCGCGTTATTACTTACCACAATAGTTCAAAGCAACATTGAAGTTACCTAAAACCATACTTTGTTGACCTCATCATTCATAGTAACTATACTATGTTGGATGTCAGAAAATTCTGGTATTCTGGGAGCTGGATAAGGGAAGGAATATGAGCGGGCAGATGAAACACGCCTGTCTCAGGAATGCCTTATAATCCGTATGTCGTCAATCCAATCTCGAATGCTACCAATCGGTCTCAAATTGAACAGTGACCCGCTGTGCCATGGTTCATTTTGCATTGCACTGCGATTGTCTTTGCCGTGACGAGACAAAGCATTCCGATTGTAATGAAATTGCTGGAATACGGTGTGTTCGCTTGCGTATGGCTTGATTGCAGCTTGAAAAAATAGATGGCGCCGCGATATGAACATTTCGTATTTAATTTGCAGTAGGTACCGTTATAGTATCACTTTAGCCTTTATCTTCGCCCTGGATTCTCCATCACGGATCTCCTCCATAATACAGGATGGAAGGATACAGCAGAGTCAGTAGATTCAGAGAGCACATACAAACAAGAGTTTATGTGGTAAAGAATAATATATTGCAAGTAACATAAACAAGCCGTTACTAAGACTATATTCAAATCAGTGTTGAGATGTCGTAATTATAATTACTAATAGCCAGCTTACCAGCTTACGCATATGCAACCTCCAATACGCCTTCTTAATCTATTATGTACATGCTCTAACCCATTTGTACTTGTCAGTACATAATCGGTACATAAAATTCAATTCAGTCTTTAAACTCTTGTGCCCGACTGTACATAAGAACAGCAAAACAAATAGTAAACTATTCTATTACCTAATACACAAAACACGTAAAAACATAAAATACAATAAACATTTAAACATCTATGTCTAACTCTAATCCGCCCTTATAAGATAATAGAAAAGTTAACTAACTACATTTTCTTATATTTAGAATTTATCGATTATACCAAAGCGTTAGACAGTATCTATCCATAGTAAACATCTTAAAAAGCAAGAAATCGATTCCACTTACATCTAAATAAAAATAAAACCATAATGAATAAGTGTATGGCAGACTTCTGAACTTCAGTCATCCGGGTAGTCGTTCGAAAAACAGCGAGGCGTTAAACAGAGCGACTACCGCTATCTCCAAAACTATTTACCAGCACACTAGATGAAGTTTTCAAGAGTCTGGCGGTTTCCTGGAAAGCGAGTAGAATAGTTGTCGGTAACAGAAGGTATTGAAACTTCAGCAGCAGAGCTCCCAATGAATGCTCAAAGATCTGAGGGGTTATTATGACAAAGCTATGCAGCTATAGCAGTTATATAGCTCCGTCCTTTTCGCTCTGCGTAAACTGAACTGCATAGCTATGTCATTAACATCGCAAAAACTTAAGTAATGACTACACGTAAAAAACGTAGGGTCGAGGTAGACATGCACATTATACACTATGCTGACGATTACATATACTTGGGCCAGCTATTCACTTTCAGCAACAGGCAAGACAGAAGTTGAGCGCCGTGTCGAAAACGCCTGAAAGAGCTATTGGTCCATGAAGGAACTTGTGAAGGGGAACCTTACATTGTCGCTCAAGCGGGAACTCTTTAACATGTGTATTCCACCTGTCCTAACCTACAGTGCCCAAACATCGTCACTCGCTAAGAGTCAGAAGTCCAAATTGAAGAATGGCCAACGGAGGTTTGAGAACATGGAGCGCAATATATTAGGTGTTAAAAAAATAGATCGCATTCGGAACGCCACACTGCGCTCAAAAACACGCATAGCCGATGTAAGTCGTGATAAAACCGTCAGGCGCAAGTGGGATTGGGCTGGTCACGTCTGCATGCACATAGACTGGGCTAGCGTTGCTACCAAGTGGGTGTCGCCAAATGGTGACGTAGACGGGGAAGGCGTAGACGGAGACGGCAGGGGCACGTTTTATAAAACTACAAGTTACAATTTTACAGGTCTAATCTGGTAATACTGCTCAAATGGCTGGTTGTCATTGGTCGAGGTTGTGTCAAATGGAAACTTGTAACCTGTAAATTGTAATTTGTAGCTTTATAAAACAGGCCCCAGGACGACTTGGACGCATCCCTCAACAACAGGCTGGAATAAGCACCAATTGACAGCTCATGGAGATCAAGGGTAGAAGCACCTAGCAGTAGGACACCCAAATAAAATTGCCTTTACCGTGGCATATCTAAATAAATATCTATAAATAAATATCACGGGTCAATCTTAAACAAATTAACCTAGTCCCAAACAAGCATATGTAGGCTTGTACTATGGGTACTAGACTACTAGACAACCATACTTATATAGAGAAATAAATACTTAAATACATAGAAAACATTCAAGACTCAGGAATAAATACTCGCGCTCATCACACAAATATATATTTGCCCTTACCGGGAATCGAACCCGGGACCGTTAGCTTCGTAGGCAGGGTCACTACCAACTAGGCTATCGCGTCGTCAAACCTATTCAACTATATAAATATGTAACCATACCGTGAATAGGTATATTGTTAACGTAGCTCTGATCAGGCGTATCTCAAACAATACGATAGCAATATGGTTTAAAACAAACTGGATTAATTAGGTTAGAAAACATGAACTCTGTGTCTAGCTGAGCTATATTTCGTAATGAGATTAACACAAATATTTACCTACTAGGCAGACCCGCGTACCCGCGTATAAAAAGAGGTGGTAGATCATTTAATTACTGAATCACCATAAATTTATAAAGAGTCAAAGAAACAAGTGTAGGTATTTACTACCTATATTATTGTTTGTATGAGCTGTCACAGGGATCATCCTAGATTCATACTGGTATAGTGATTATCATATATATTTACACGAGCCAAACACTTAAAAGGGGTGATAGACGGGCGAGTAAGTACGCAGTTTCACGACATTTGGACATTTTCACGAAAAATTAAGGAACTTTAACTTTGTCAGTTTTGTGACGAAAATTAGCTATACATTGACGGCCGCCAAAACGGACAAAGTTAAACTTTCTTAATTTCAGTCCTTAATTCGGTACAATTTTTCGTTAAAATGTCAAAGTACGGCGTACTTACTCGCCCGTCTATCACCCCTTTAAGGATGAATGATTCACGGTTCATGGGATTACAGCCTAGTGACAGACAGACAGACGGACAGTGGAGTCTTAGTAATAGGGTCCCGTTTGTACCCTTTGGGTACGGAACCCTAAAAAGGAACGAATTGTCTCTAAAAAGTGTCTGAGTATGGCGGTAAATGTACAGTCAGCTACAGAGAAATGTAACCTCCTTTGCTAGGTAACTTGTATGCAGAGGGGTATACTTATCTCTGCAGCTGACTGTACAAATAGCGTTCATATTGGTTAAATAATTAACTTGGCCAGTAAGTATATAGCAAACGATGGAGCAGTAATTTGTAAATGTTATTACCACATGACCACATGTTATTCTAAGAAAATTGATAGATAATAGGAAAACACGTAATCAAATAACCAATAACAAGCATACGCGGGAATAAAATCTATTGACGTTTGCGCTGTATATGGGCCAAGGACGAAACATATTTCCTAACAAATTATTACTTTTAAAGTGTGCGCCTTTCTTTTGTTCATTCTGCTGGTAATGCCATTTTTAGCCATGTTTACCTGATGTTTACACAGTTGCGTTTCGACGTAGTGTGTATTTTACCACCGCAGGCAGAGAAATTTTGGAGACAATTGACTAGTTTTTGCTAGGGTTCCGTACCCAAAGGGTAAAAACGGGATCCTATCACTAAGACTCCACTATCCGTCCGTCCGTCTGTCTGTCTGTCCATGTGTCACCAGGCTGTATCTCATGAACCTTGATAGCTAGACAGTTGAAATTTTCACAGATGATGTATTTCTGTTGCCGCTATAACAACAAATACTAAAAACAGAATAAAATGAATATTTAAGGGGGGCTCCCATACAACAAACGTGATTTTTTTGCCGTTTTTTGCTCGATATTAATAACGGCAACAGGTAGACGCTTGAAAATTATTTACAGAATATTTGGTTGTATGTTCACTTTAAAAAATAAATAATTAAAATAAAATAAAATAAATATTTAAGGGGGCTCCCAGGCTCCCACACAACCGGCCGGTTTTTTCAAACTTGATGTGTATGAATAATCATCACTAAGGAACGACAACCCTTATTAACTGACTCTGAGTGCGGCCGGCCGTTAGTCTTCAAAAGTTTCCAACACAAAAGGGTTCATCTTGACTTGTTTAAGTTTTTGTAAGTGTTTTATGTTTCGGTTTAGTATGCTCTCCGTTTTCCGTTCACGGTAAAAGTTATATTGCAGCCCGTTTTAATAAAACCTCGTGGGTGTTGTGACGTAACGGCTGTACATGAATACGTTTTAAATAACTGCGTCCCTGGAATTTTACAGCCTGATAAGCCCACGCAGACACCAGTACATACGCACTGCACCTGTATTCGCTGTTCGACAGCCCGATTCCTAGTACATAACCCGGCCAGTATTGATTTTTACAATTTATGTACTTAGTTTACCTACTAGTACATAGCGACCTGAACTGTCCGCGGAGCGATGAGCGCGGATGCGTTTTATTTTTAACTTAGTTTATCCACAGCACACGAGGTCAGAATATATAATTTGTGTCTGTTGTTTATACTTTGTTATGAAGGTTTATTATTACAGTGGTTTCTTGTAAGGATACATGATTTTCTTGAAGCTAGCTCCCTACAGTGTAAAACCATTGTTTACTGTTCGTAACCCGTTTATCAAACAAAGGCATCGTACGCGGTGTTACAGTTAGCTTCGGAGCGCTCGCTCCGTTTCGACAATTTGGACGGGTTTAGTTACTTAGATTAGGTAACAGGTAGCTTTGTTTACCCCGAGCCAAGTCGATAGCGCCTTGAGACGACGGGGAATTCACCTGATGGCAGATGCGTCGCAGCTGCCGGCCGGGCCGGTCCTCCCTGCCCCCCGCCATCTCGCGCAATCGCGGCTAACAGTTTTATTTCACCGAATAAACTTTATCAAACAAAGCGTGCGTGCCCCCCTGCAACTGGTCGCCCAGCTGTTCCGGTGCAGCTGCCGTCGCCGTCCCGCTCTTACGCTCCCGCAGCTGCGTAAACGAGAGGGAAGGACAACGCCCGTGTAATCGCGTCGTGGCCCTTCAATTCCCTGTGCACGGCCCAGTCTGCATCCTGACGCCGGCAGGCGAGCAGCGATAATGACTAGTAAGCGTAAATACGAGTGCGACGAAACGGAAAACGCGGAGCGCGTTAAGCGGCAGCGTCGTCGCAAGCGCTCGCGGAGTGAGCCGCTAATGCACGATTCGGAAAGCGCTGAAAAGCGGCAAGCGTTAAAGCGTCTGTTCGGGAGGATATGTTCGGTGGAGCTAGACGATGCGCAGCGGGAGCCGGAGGACGAGAATGAGAAATTCGGCGACGAGAATGAGGATCCTCTGTTGGACTCGGTGCCGGTCGACATGGACCCTGAGCAGCTGGGATTCCTGGTATGCGCGCAGGAGACGCTGCGCTTCCTGCACCGCCGCGGCATCCCCACCCAGCACCCCGTGTTTGCCCGGCTGCGCTCGCGGCTGCTCCGCGGCATCGACGAGATGGCCGTGGCCTGAGTGTTGCTAGGCCCGGAGCCCTCCAAAAGATAACTTCTGTTCTGTGCTTTAGTTCAGTGGTAAAACCTTCCTTCCTATGGGCTCCGGTTAGTGCTTAAGATGTATACCGTAAGGTGAAAATTTGCTGATTGCAGCAACAGGTGACCCCCATGGGTAATCTAGTCACAACCTAGTCAAATTTACGAATTATTGTTAAGTGTAAATCTCTATGTATCAAATAAATTGTCCCAAATAATTTGTCCCCTTATTTCTCACATTTCCCAAAGGTGTCTCTAGTATTTTGATCTCACTGCTTTTTGGTTTATTCAAAAACCATTTACGTTAATTTAGTGCAATAATGGCGAAGTTTGCTACGCTCGAACTCAAATTGAATGGAGCCGGCGAAATCAACTAGCAAACAAAGTGGTGCCTGGATTAGATTTGAAAGCAATATTGGGAATAAGAGTTTAACAGTCGATGCGATCGTTCGTAATGAAAGCGAAAACAATATTCCGATATAAATAGTTTATTATGTATATTTATTGCCGTTACTTACTACATTGACAAATAGTATCATTTATTTATTTACTTATTTTTACACACAAATATGTAATGTAAAATATTTGTTAAATTTTCAGTCTCTTAATTGAGTATTACATTTATTTTTCGAACTTAATTACTTATAACTATGAGTAAATAATTATCATTTAGACTAGTCATATTTGGCTACATATTTCTTGTACTACACAAGGAAGATCATTAATGGTTTTCTTGATATGTTTTAGTAATTTAAAAATAATAAAGGTAATTTTCTGCTCCTATAGAAAATAGGCAAAAACTGCAAAATGCACTTAAATACAATATGAACTTTAATATAGTAATTCTATAGTTGTATTCAGGCTGCATTGCCCGGGATGTAGTTAAATAAGCCTCAGTTCTTTGTGCGATGAAATAACCTAGAATTCTTTGTCTCGCGCAAACTGATATAAACAGGTGATTTTATTTTAAACTTTGTTACTCTTATTTCTATTTGTTGATAAAATATATTAAATTGTACTTACAGTGCGTATAACACTCTCTTTTGTTTTCTAAAATCATATATTTCGCTCGCTTTGCCATATTTTTAATAAGACCTTGTGTTTTTTTATCCTATCTAGTCAGTTAGTCTAATACAAATCTATATGTATGGGAAAAAAACTTAGGATGAGTACCTAATTTATTCTTTTTACAGAATAAGTATGAAATTTACCGTATATATCGAATTTAGAATTTCGTATTGTCTTTACAAAAAATATTGAAGTTTTAATTTGTCCATACAAGAATTTCCGTTACCTACTAAATTACCTTTAGCTGACTTTACACGAATACCTCTTTAACCTAAAGCCTTTAAGTCTGTCTATAGACCATTTATCATTGCGCACTCGATTGTTGACTATTATAGCTAATATTACTGCCCCGATAGGCGTATTCGATGAGGACTTTAAGAAGGTTCTCGTCAATTTCTGGGTTGTCTTTGATCATCATCAGCAGGGCTTTGTGGAGCTCGTGCGCCGTCTTGGGCTTCGGGACTTCCTGGGACATCGAAGGAGCAGCCAGGTCAGGTATCATTCTGTGAACAAGGCAAGTTAAATTAGCCAGGAAAATTGGTTTTCAGCCGTTGTAAGTACAGTGCGATAGCTCTTAGAAGGTGCTTCGGGTTTATACTTGTCTGTCACTCGCTCTCATACGCTCTTATTAAGAACGAGCGAGAGATAAGTACTAACCCGAAGCACCTTCTAAGTGCTCACAGACTGTAGGTAATAAAGAAGCCGGCTATCTGCAATGTAGTACTTAGGAATATTCATGACTTTTTTCACGGCTTCAATAAAAGCTGATTCATGTACAGATGTAGTGAAATATCCTTTCACATCGTACTTTCTCGGAAATGTTCGTATTTGTCATGCTACTTCAGTCTGACTCAGTACCCATCAGGACAACGTGGGGGAACGTCGCGAGAGTGATAATCGATACAGAGTGGTTAATACCAGAGTATTTATTTTTAATTAAGATTAAGTTGATTTTCAGTTATTTTTAATAGTCATGCCGAAAGCATTAAAATCTGGGAAACGTTTAGATCGACAAGCCTGTGAAATTATTTTCAACATTTATTTCTATTTCTTCTTGTTTACCTACACCTAATATATATATGTTTGATCGTGGTGGTTTTAACATCTCGGTGTGATATACTTCAAACTCATGGTTTGACATTTGACACTGATAACTAAAGTAGGTACTCTATTTATTTAATACAAACATATCACTTAATAATTCAATAATTCATAGACACGTCGGCATCATTCGGAAGTAGACGTGAGTTCCGAGTTTTCACGATGTGAAAGGACTATTCACTAGATCTGTAACATACAGTTGGAGACCACCAAGATATAAGACAACAAAGATTTGTTCCTCTTTTTCTAGCAAAACAAAATTTAACATGGAGTTTATATGGCCGACCTGTTACATGACGTCACAGTGCATATCGGATCCCTCTGTCTAATCGCTGTTTGATTAGCAGTTTTAATGCTTGTATCATCCGTATTTCTTGGTCGATTTTAATTTTAATTTCACTTTTGGTGATCTCTTTTACGGTATTTTCATATTTTGTTGAGAAATGCGATTCGAAAGTCTATGCATATTCCCTATTGAAGCATTCTATACTCTATTGGTAAATAAATAAGATTTAAAATGATCTTACTATTGCTATACAGTTAGCCGACTTCTTGGAGATTACGACAGTATTTTAAGTAGAGTTAGGACTTTTGGTGGCAAATCTTGGTTCTAGAATCCATGGAGTCGCTATTTCCTATTTATTATAATACATACCTTCCACTATGATTTTGACCTGCAGTATCTTAATATTTCAAAATTAATTAATTCATTAAACCGCTAAATCAATTTAAATGAATTTTGGTATGGAGGATATCTCTGCTGTGAAAGCTTCACAAACAAGAAAATATTAGTATGTGTGGAATAACCGAACCAAAAATTTATTAAGTACATTTTGAAATATGACCATACTGAAGGTCAAAATCAAAGTTTCATGTATTAATAGGAAAAAGCGACTCCATCGATTCTAGAACCACGATATGCCACCAAAATCCTAACCCTATAAGTTCAAATCAAACTCAGCGAAGAAGAGTCCTACGGAAAAGATTTGTATGACAAATGTGAAGCCTTCTCTTTCATACTAAATCAATATTTATAAGTTCTACTAGACACACGCTGTTAATGTGAAAAAATCTGGGCTGTAGCCAATTGTGCTCATGAAACACGTTGAATGCCTTAGATTGTCTTTTGTATACAATTTTGACGCACTGTGTTCATTTTGGGCGCTGAATGCGTAAGCTAATTGGAACAGGATTAGGAACACCTTGCTCGTCTAGTCACCTCAGTCTTACCAAAATTACGTGAATATGGGATGCTGCATCTGTATTAATTGATGTTAGTATACAGGGTAGCATAACATAAAATCAAGGCGCGATAATTGAACATTCCCGCTGTATAGTTATGATCTGTGATTAGAGTGTCGTATGTACGGGTAATAACTAGGTAAATTTCGTTTTTAATTTCTAAAATGTATGTGTTTTTTGTTTTTATTTAATACCTGAATAAATTATTCTTTTATATTCTAACTATATTACATATGATAGATACTAATACATTTTATACTACACTTTAATCACAGATTATATACAAATATACAGCGGGACTTAAAAAAACTCTACGCAGGCTAAGATTTTCGAACCATCAACTTGAAAAAAAATGGTTTAGGTTTCACCTATTTGTCTGTGTACCTATGTGTTTGGCTGTTTAATTATTATTTTCATATTAATACGACATTAATAATTATAATCACAAAATTTATATTGCCGCAAGGGTTACTCAGACGACGGCCCCTAACTTATGACGGCAAAGTGAGGTTATTTTTAGCCTTGCCGGGAACTCTGAGATGTGGGCGGCTGTTATAAATGGAACTCATATAAATTAGAATTGACGTTGTCAAGTATACAGTGCCTTTCGTAAGACAAGTAGAGTAAACGGGGGGAATTTTGATCAAATTCCAAGTTTAATGTGATTTTTTATACAAACTATAAGCCAAAATCATAGAAAACATGAAATTAATCAACTTTCTTACTTTATTACAGAATTCAACATTAATACAATTAAAAATTAAAACTAAAAGTATTAAAATTAAAATTAAACTAAGGTACTCAAATATTAAAAATATAAATAAAAATCACCACTATAAAAAGAACACCCCCCTCTAGCAGATCCGCTCGCGGCATGGTCCCCATGACACTGGCTGCATTACCTCTCTGGATAGGTCTGGCCTCATCAACTTTCTTGTTTTTTCGCCTTGGTAAATAAGAAAAACCCTTTAATTTCACATAAAAATACACACTATCAAAGTTAAACTAAGAATGGAAACTAATACTTTGGAACCACTAACACTGAATGAATATCTCAAGTAAACTCACTGAAAATCACATTAAAAAAAAAAATAGAATTGATGTAACCTACTCTTTTTTGATAATCATCACCTATTGGGTTTGTTTATCAGACATTATACAAATCACATATACGTTTTAGGTAAACACAGGTACACTTATTATTTATATTTTTTTCTATACGAAAGAAGACCGATACACACGCGCCACTTTAACTTAAGACGGAGCAACTATCATTGCTGTCATTGGCAAAAAAAATAGTGACATGTTTTCTAATTTCATTAAAAGAAACATTTGAGTACAGTCATAGTTGCTATCGAAGTCACCCTGTACCTAAAACAAAGTAACCTGTCCCGGGAATCCGGATCAGGTTCAGGAACGGGAAATAGTATGAGTAAGAACACCGGAAGACCAGGGTAGTGGTTCTCTCAACAAGCAAAGGTGATCGTTCGCTCGAGTGAAGGTCCAAGCGGCGAGTTTAAGTAGTCCCGACAGAGCGAACAAAACACATTTTAGCGCGCGTATTCAATTTGGCAGCATGACTTCACCAACGTATAAGGCTCCCTAATTGACAATGCACGCGCTAAATGTGTTTTGTTCGGTCGGACGGGACTACTTAAACTCGCCGCTTTTATTCGCTCGTCCGTTCGACCGGCCGCCGTTTTTTGAGAGAATAACACACCAGGGCAGGAATGTTTATTAGAGATCTTCAGTTAGCTTTAATGTAATATTATAAAATAAAGAAATAAGGCACCTAGGAACAAAACAGAAAGAAAACTTAGAACATAATATATTATAAAATTAGGGCTAGATGAAGAGATGGTCTTAGATATAAACGTATAAACTTACAATTAGTGGCAATAAAACAGTAGGTATTTAGATGAAGGGGTCCTTTACATAAAACTCACTTCACTGTTGTAAGTATTTAACTTTATTTATAGTACATTGTGTATAGGGTGGTAAAGACAGAATTACAAACGAGAGTCTGTTAGAAGCCCGAAGCCGAAGGCTGAGGCCTTTAATGACTCGAGCTTTGTATTTCCTTTACCACCCGTGTAACATACAATGTTTTTCATCACAATTGCGAGGAAATGAAATAAAATCAGACAAAAGATCGTATTTTTAACCTACGATTCTCACTAGTAATTTTAGCCGCGTTGGCGATGTCCGGCGGAGTCGCATTATCCATTTCTTCTGATGACGAAATGTTTTTTGTTGTTATATAAATTATAATATGTGTATGTGCACAAAGACACACTTTTAATTATTATTTTGGAATCACACAGTTTATAATCAGTATCTATGACTTACCACAGATAATGTCAAACGTGTTCAGGAGTCCGATTCTAGTGACAGTCGATATCAATAGTGTATATGCGAGATGTTTAGAAAATTGCATGCAACTGACATTATTTTCATCTCGAACGAAACTTCATATCGAATGGCTCTAGAATTGGGGTCCTGACGTATTATGATAGTTTGAGTCCACGTATTAACTTTAAAAAAAATCTATTACGCACGATAGGGCGTAATGGTAAAAAAAGGCCCGCGGTATTATTTTTGATACCAGTCATATGATTTGTTGCTCCCGAGTCAACGTACCACGAAGTTTCTGTACCCGCCGCTCCAGTACAATATGCCGATATGACACTATGTCCTGAAGAAACTTTCTCATGACGACAGTCTTTCTTTAAGTGACCTTTTTGTCGACACTTCCAGCACCACGGCTCCTTCTTTCTAGTAGTTGCTGTCGTTCTTGACTCGTCCTTGTTCTCGTGCGCCAACCTCGTTTTGGAGTCATTTGTAGTCGAGCTCTTCGTTTTCGAATATAAGCACCCACTCAAATCTCCACGAGTAGTCCACCGTTTGTCCTGCAGCAGTTTCGTTTTTACTAAATCAGCCGATATTACAGCTCCCGAATGCTCCAGTGCCATTATCATGGGCTCGTACTCTGACGGTAATCCTTTGAGCATCACCGCTCCCAGAAACTCGTCATCAATGGGTTTTTTCATATTCGCTAACTGTTGAGCTAATAACAAAATTTCATTGACGTACGCTTCCATACTGACAAAGTCCTCCAGCTTGACAGCACAAAGGCTCTGAAGTGTCCGTACTCTAGAGCTAAGACCTGTATCGTCATAAGCACGTTCTAGTGCATTCCACGCTTCTTTGGCTGTTTTAGCCTCCATGAGGTGCGAAAAACAAGACTTTTCTACGCTTAAGCAAATTATTGACTTTGCTCTCTCATCAAGTCGTAGTCTTACCTCGGGTTTCGTAGTATCCTCTGGATTATAACCGCTTACGCAGCTCCATAAATTGTCGAAAATCAAAGAATTCTTCATGACAAATCTCCAAGCAACGTAATTTTCACGTCCCTTAAGTTTTTCATGTGGAAAAGAACTACGCATATTTTCAGACATATTTACAACGGTCTCGAACTAAAAATAATGTATTGCTAGGACATAACCTTTTATATATTTAAAATTACATTTAAAAAATTATATTGAAAAGTTACTAGAACGTTTCGATATGAAAGAGTGCAAAGTAGCTAAAACGCCCTTAGATACAGGTCTCAGTTTTTCTAATAAATCTTATCACGATAGCAGTCTGCCGTATCAAGAGTTAATAGGTTGTTTGATGTATTTATCTGTGACAACTCGGCCTGATATATCTTTTGCTACTAGTTTTCTTAGTCAGTACAATGTCTGTTATACAGCGGAACACTGGGCTGCAGCTAAACGTGTACTACGGTATTTAAAAGGCACCATTGATATGGGTCTTGTGTACAGAAAAAGTAAAAGTAATAGTACATTACGCTTGTTTGGGTATACTGACGCAGATTGGGCTAACGGGGCAGACCGTAAGTCATATACTGGATACGTTTACAAGTTAGGTCAAAACGTTATTTCGTGGGGTTGTTATAAGCAATCGTGTATTGCACTGTCTTCCACCGAGGCGGAGTATATAGCTTTGTCTGAAGCGACCAAAGAAGCGGTGTACGTTCGTGCAATATTTGGAGAGCTAACTGGACTTTCAGACACAGTTATTTTGTATAGTGATAACCAGTCAGCTGCCAAACTCGCAAGCAATCCTGTCTTTCACAAGCGTACAAAGCACGTTGATATTAGATATCACTATGTTCGTGAGGCTGTTTATAATAAGGTGATAGAATTAAGATATATGCCAACCGAATCTATGATAGCTGACATATTAACTAAAGCTTTGCCAAATTATAAACACAAATCTTTTACAAATGAATTGTTGGAGCTGATCATCGAGTATTAAGAGGGCGTGTGGAAGTTTTTATTTAAAACGGTTAATCCTGGCTGATCAGAACTTGATATGCTGAGAATGTGTATTGTTTTTTATGACACTTGTCACTCGAAAATAAATTGTTCTCGTATTTACTCTGCTAACGTTTTTTAATGTAATTTTAAATATATAAAAATATCAGGACACTATTTACGAGCAAGTGTGATGAAAAATTTAAAATGAGCTCAAATTTAGAATTAGAATAAAAATAGTCAGATAGAAAGTGCCAGAACGACTTTAATTGAACGAGGTGTAACACATAGGTAGGTATACACCTCGTTACAAACCCCAGTTTACGGTAGAGGCCGTAATACCAAATAAGGCGGTTAATGGCGATAGTAACAGTTTTTTTATGACATATAGAAGATAAAGGAGCACACAGCCCGTCAGGGGCACGTTTTATAAAGCTACAAGTAACAATTTTACAGGTCTAAACTGGCAACACTGCTAATATGGCTGGTCGTCATTGGTCGAGGTTGTGTCAAATGGAAACTTGTAACCTGTAAATGGTAATTATAACTTTATAAAACAGGCCCCTGATGGTAACTGGGATCTGTGACTCATAGACATACCTATACATTCTCAAGACTGAAATCTTAAGACTGCAATCTTGCCAACCCTGAGGACTAAGATGGAACGCTTCTATGCTAGTCATTAAGCATAAACATTTATTTTTATATTTATTACACCCCTTTGACCCCGTAGATAAACAAAAGTAGCATAACTATGAAACCAATTTGGCGTATAGTGAGTACACAAATACGGGTAGGTATAATACTTTTAAAGGCCACATGGATGTCACCGATATGTAACAAAGGACCGCTACAAACACAAAAACTATCTCAAAAAATAACAAGCATGAATGGACTGACTAAGAAAGTTACACAATTAGGGATACTTTCATTTATTTTATTTTATTTGTTACGATTGGCATGTAAATAAAATAAGCTATAAAAAAAAACACCTGCAAATACCTACTAATATTCATTCTAATGCATTAAAAAGAGTTTAATATTCCGCAGTAATCCTAGTTTTTAAACCAAACTGCTAAGAATTGAATTGACACTTCATAAAGACGTAAAGATAACTGATTAGATCAATCAGTCAACATCCCTATTTAGTCTACGCTGCTCTATTGCACCGGAAGTTTCAATTGAATTGATTCCAAACACATGAGGATTGGTTTTAATAATCTGTTTGGTATGATCATTTCACATTTATTGGCATGGATTTCATTAAATACTTTAGTTTTCACATATTAGAATTGAATAACGAAAACACTTTATGCCTACTAAATATTATAAACATTAGGCAATTGCATTGATTTTCTAATTTCGGCTTAGTTTTAGGCTTGAACATATGGAAAATAACGGTTTTTTCTTCCCATCTAAAAAAACATAGGTATAATGTCATCCGACTATGGCAGCAAGAGGTAGCTCATTGTGAACAGCTATACCTACTTTTTTGTATAGTTATACAGGGTGAAAATAACGAACGCCACATGGACGGGAACTAATTTAATTATATTGGAAATAACAATTTTTTGGAAATTCGTCTGCCTTAACCGGGAATCGAACTGGTCGAATATGACAAAATAATAAAGAAGGGTTTTTACGGTCTTTATTTAATTTAAAAGTGTATGTATTGTAGATATAAATAATCACTTTCAATGACGCTTTCGACCTGCATCATAAAACATGACTTATTTTGTCATATTCGACCAGTTCGATTCCCGGTTAAGGAAGAGTTATTTTTTCAAAATCCAAAAATCAATATTTTTTATGCTTATAAATAAATGTTAGTCTCCTTTGCGTAGAATTTGCTATTTCCAATATTTACGATAGTTACCGTCCATGTGGCGTTAGTTTATCCAACCTCTATATTAATCAACCTGTACTTTACTATTTCAATCATACACTAACAACAACTATAATTCACTTATTGGGTCAATTCATAAAACAACCTATTCACGCTGTAAAGCTGGTGTCGATAAGTAAAACCTGAAACAATCGCAATAAAGCTTTGTCGGGCTTTAGAGGGAATGTTCAAAACAAATATTTGTACTTTTCAGTCTCGGTTCTCGCTCTTTATTCTCGTCTTTTGGTGGTATCATTTGATTACAATTACTATCGACTTGCAAGAAGTTACAAGAAAATAGATAATCTATACACGGATCTTTTCACCCGACTGCCGAAGGAGGAGGGTAATGTGTTTCACAGCCTATATATGTATGTGTGTTCCTTTGTGTCTCTATAAAAACTAAACCCATTGTCCGATTTTTATGATTCTTATGTCAATCGATTTGTCTTAATCTGGTGAGTGTCACTAAAGATATGACAGTAATCAAAATTCAATATGGCGGCAACCAGACGCCATATTGTGCAAATTAAAAAATAAAGTCGACCAAGTATGACAAGTGGGGTATCATTGAATAGGGATTTAAAAATCATCTTTAGGTTTCTTTCATCATTTTTCATTTTTAATGATAATTTAGGATTTATAATGATTTAAAGTTGGTTAGCAACAGTCGGGTTTTGAAAGCTTGCTTTTTGTTAATTCTTGTTTAACGTAATTAAAGTGTATTGTTTGTATTTAACATAACAAAATAAGTATCAGGAGCACAGTCTCACACCAATTGACCTAACCCCAAACTAAGCTCTAGCTGGATACTAGGCAATGATAAACGTACTTCATTGAACCTAGGTTGTGATTCTCTCAACAGGCAAAGATGATCGTTCGCTCAAGTGAAGGTCCAAGCGGCAAGTTTAAGTAGTCCCGACAGAGCGAACAAAACACATTTTAGCGCGTGTATTCAATTTGGCAGCATGACTTCTCGAACGTATAAGGCTCCCTAATTGACAATGCACGCGCTAAAATGTGTTTTATTCGGTCGGACGGGACTACATAAACTCGCCGCTTGGACCTTCACTCGAGCGAACGATCACCTTTGCTTGTTGAGAGAATCACCACCCTGGATACTAGGCAATGATAAACATACTTCATTGAACCCGGGATCTTAGTAGGCAGGGTCACTACCACCTACCTTACCTACTTTTATAGTAAGTACTTAAGAGGCCACCTATTTAGCCACGCCCCCACAAGAATTAAAAGTGATGGCTATACGTGCTTCCGCGCGAAGAATGTGAGATGGAGATAGTTCGCGCGCGCCTTGATGGCAGCGTCAAATTCAATTAATTGCTGTATACTTTAAAACCACAACATTTATTGAAAAAATGGTTTGCCAAGATTAAGAACTTACATATACTCGACTATTGAATCGAAAATCATCGTTAAAGATTATAGGGTTTCGAAGATACAACCAAAAACATGCAAAAAAGGTGTCACGTTTGAAAAATTAAACTAACGAGGATTTAATTCTAATCGTGTTTTCACGTTTGCCAGTCTCAAGCAAATATGATCAAGTTTAATATATCCAAAAAACAGATATAAAGGCGTTATGGTTATTGAGATCCAGATCGCGGAACACTCCAGACTTTAGCATAGGTGGCCTCTTACGTACTTTTATGCCGTATATAGGTTTTTCTTTTTAGTTTTCTTTGCACCAACTTCTTGGGACAGCTATTCTGACAGAAAAGTAGATTTTAAAGGCATAAAACGTCCTAACATAATTTTTTACTCCCTTTTATAGAAATGTAGGTACTTAAACTACTAAAAAAGGGCGCAAGAATAGTTTTAAAACGTTGTAGTCTCTTGGAAAATTCAAATAAATATCTCTTTATCTTTATCTATATCTTTGAATGACGCATTTACCCCTCAGTCGGAATAGCCCCGCATGACTTTATTCATTTCCGATTTAATATATGGTCAACTGGTAGAGAATGCCGTCAGGTATTGTAATCCTATATTTGTGTCTCCGACGTGATATTGATGTCGTCCTCTCTTCCTACAATATGAAGTTCCCCATTTGTTATTGTGTTTGTGCAATGAGGATGTTTATCTACACACATATCATGTCCTCTATTATGCGTTCAAATCCCGTTGGCAATGACCCGCATTACTTGTGGTAGTAGGTTACAGCAATGAGAGCATTGACAGCTGTAACGTAATATTGGAATTACGTTATAAAATATTATAAAATAGTATAAAATAGTAATGAGTTTCTGGAACATCTCCCAAAACCAACAAAATTTAAATAGGCCGAATTCTATAGGATCAATTGAAACGTCAACTCGGTATATTTTTCAGTGCATTATCGTACGACATTTGTTTTCGAACGAGATGAGAATAGAGGCTTTATTAGTTTGTCTATGTTTTTTTTAAATCCCTTCACATTCGTGACACTGACACAGCACAAGTCGGTTTTCCCGCCATTTTTTTCGTCAAGTCGTCAGCTTCGGAACCCATCTTAGAGTACTTATAATATGTGTATAGATAAAGTCATGTATGCAACTGTACATAATTAAACCTTAAAACACTCGTGTGATATTATTATGAAACTCGCCTTTGGGTCGTTTCATAAAACCACACTCGTGTTTTAAGAGCTCTCAATATGTATCAGGGGAGTTAATGTTAATATGACATAGCTATGCAGTTCAGTTTACGCTGAGAGAAAAAGATAGAGCTATATAACTGCTATAGCTCTGTCTTTTACGCTCACCGTAAAATTAATTGCATAGCCATGTCATAATAACCCCCCCAGTTACATAAACTACTATTAATTAACCTCCATGTCCATCCAGCCACTTTTATGATTTTTTATGATTTTTTAATAACTTACTATGGAGTACGTAACGTTAATATAATCAAGAAATTTTGTATGGCAAATGAAATCAGCACCCTTAAATAATTTCGTATGAAAAAAATCTAGGATTTTGGCATTGACGATGACTTTCGTATCGTCATCGAGTAGAACGTAAAACAATGTATGGAAACGTGAGTGTTTTTAGGGGGTTCGTGCTGCGAATAGATTCCAAAAAGTATCATGTCACGTTGTCGAATAGTAAAGGCGATTTGAAAACGTGACGAATGGTTGAATTGATGCTTCTAGACTTTAGAACGAACTCCCGAATCTGAAGCCTCCTTCTAGACTCTAAAAGGAACTCCAGAATCTAGAGCCACCTTAGATAGCGAACTATTTGTGCACATATTCATTCCTTTCCTTTTTATGCCTCGCTAGTCATGTTTGTTATGGTTATGACGTCCGATAACAAATGGCGTGTAAGTTAAGACGACGTTACCAACACCGATCTTATCAGTATAAAAAAAATGTTCTTTTTTGTGTGTATTAAAGCACTGACGTTAATAAATTGGTACTAATGTTATTGTTTTAGATCTATATACCTAACCTACATGAAGTACAACATAGTTAATAACACCAAAGTGAAATTGAGGAAATGACTTACGTCAAATTTAACAACGACTTTAATTTATAACACGTTGAAATAAAGAAGCATGTATAGCCACTTAGTTTGATCACATAAATTCACATGTAAAATTAAAATTCATACGAGTAAGGTAAATACAATTTAGTTCATAAAACAAAACCAATACCATTAGTTGATAGGTCTACACCTCCAATCCTACCACGTGCTAACTTCTAATAGTGTGATACAATAATAGTAATAAAAATAATCGATAAAGAACGCAATTATCAGTGAGGCCGGCCTAGCTGCAGGCCCTCAAATGTTTTGGTTATTTTGACACACGCACACACACACACACCAAGCTACACAAAATAAAAAAACACACGCACCTTGCGTCCTCGCCCCTTCGCCTTAAGACTTGCAAACCTGCCGTTGCACCTTTCGTAGCAAGAAAAAACCACTAGCACACTTCCAAGCGTTCAATCGTACGAGAACTGACGACAAAATGCTGCCGACAGACCCTGCCACCATTCACAATACTTTAAAATAGTTAACAACCTAAAAACAACCCAAAAATAACTTTGTTGTTACTACACAATGTCCCTTTTTGCCTGCATCAGTTATGAATGGGGGTGCATATGGGAGCCGGCTGGCCCCATTTGACCGATTTACCCCAACATGTGGTGTGGTGGGGGGTCTTAATCTGCAACACGAAATCAAACTGGCTGCAAAGAGAATGATAATTCTTCATTTGAAATAAAAGGCCATTCGATCTGCTTTCATTCGGCAGCCAATTTGAAATTGGAACGGATTTATTCCCAGCCAGTGAGCGCTGCATTTTAACGTTTATTTTCAGAATATCTATCGTTTGTTACAGCACTACGTCGAAAGAGATTATCGATAACCCTGTATTTTATAGAGAGATTAAGCGCTGATAATTACAACCTGATGGATTATTTATTGAATGTATATACCGCTATCTCAAGTAGGTTTTAATAATGGAAGACAATTATGTACTTAAACTGGGTAAATTTATACTATCATTTGAAAATAGCCGACTCGGATCCTAAGACAAAGTTGCGGTTTTCAACTTTGTCTTCATCCTCTTGCAATTTTATTGGATTGTGTAACAAAGACTTAGCTCGTCGCCATTTATTTCACATAAAGGTCGTCGGTTTTAGAGCTAGGCGATGTACTATTACTATCACCCCAATGTGAACCATAGAACTGTACCACATTGACATTATGATTCAAGTCGTAAGAAGTGTCAAACAAATTGTTTTATAATGTCACTGTGACATAACTCTATGGCGGGTCAGGGTTCTATTGGGCTGATGGTACATACCTATATGTTAGTATACAGATTTACAATCAAAGTCGTAAATATATGCAAGTTCCCAAGGCGTCCGAAATATCTACACATCCCTATGCCACTGACAATAAGGTCTATTGCATACATATATTTGGCGCGCTGGCCGTAGAGATATTAGTGCTTTTGACTGTACATTTCAGCCTTGTGTCTGTCGTAGTAAATATAAATCATAATAATACATATCAAGATCCAATCTCGCACACACAGACCAAGTTCCAGACTAAGCTTGGACTATGGACAGCTATAATTATGTTGTAAGTGGGTACATATGTACAGATAATGATTACCAGGTACTTAAATACGAAGAAAACATCCAAGACTTTTTGTATTGTTCTGGTTTTTCTTTTGTACAATAAAGTGTTTACATACATACATACATAATACTCAGAATTAAATATCCGTGTTAATTAATCACCGAAATATAACTATTATGCCGTGCACTACCGAGGATCCGGGACTCAACATAACTCCATTCCAAATTTCATCAAAATCTATCAATATAATTTGTTATGGCATCTTCTTTCCTGAAGTCCTTTAACTGGGCAACTAGTTAAAAACTTGTTTATTAACGTGGAACTAAGGAGACTATGGTTATTTTGCTAAAGGGCATTGGGTAAATTTGTTTGAAGAATATTGTAATTTTTTTTTTCAGCGGCAACGGATGATTTTTACATAGTTATTTAGAGGACCTCAAAATACACATAGATATATATAATTTATGGCGGTAAATAATATCGGAGCGGAGATTTTAAAGATTTAAGTATTCAGTTTTTAGTACAAAAGTACGCCTAAGTATGAATATCTCGGCTCCGATGCACTTTAGAGTATTACATTACTTAACAAAATATGTTTATTTTTAATAATTCTATCATAATTTACCACGTTTATGAATGGCCGCTCACCTTCAAAATATATGAATTTTACAAATGGCAACACTTTTACCCAAACCCCTTTCTTATTCCACGAGACCTTAACTTCGACTTTATTACTTTAACAAGTGGTCATGCGTAGCATAAAACCTGACTGCCCACCTTCCTAATTCGTATACAGATTTGACCCTATTATAAATCATCGGCGTCGAAAGTGTTCACGTTGCTGGTCGGCACTGATCCATAGAAATAGTTTAATTATTCAAGCGTGTGCGCACCCGTATAGCGGGGATCGATCGGCTTACCAACCCTTTCATTTACACTCCTTTTGATGCAACCTTTTCTTAAATATAGGGGAATTCTACTGTTACTTTACAAAGGAATATTTTATATTGCTTGTTATCCAATGTTATATCGTTAAGTAACTGTTTGTACATTGAATCACGTATAATAGAGACTAGAGGGTTGTCGCTATCATTTACGCGGAATACTTACTTACGAATTCCCTTTGCCTGTGTTATCCACCGTTCATTTAACTTAGAACATTCTCGGCCATAGTCACGCAAGCCTAGTGTGCTCTGAGTTACTTCAGAAGCACATACTTCACTTTATATACTTTCAAACATGTTTAAAGAATAGTTTTAGATAACGTTAAAAGTAAACCAAACAAAGCAAATCTTATCTAAAAGTAATTTAATGCCAAATTAACTGCAGTAAACGGCCGTGCCATAAAATACTGAACAATAACTTATCAGTGAGGTAATGCACGCATGCCATTGAACGTCTGTTTGAATAGGTTCTGTAGCACGCCAATACTTGTATCGCACACGCTTGGGATCGACAGCCGCGGCCAGCCGCCTGCGCGTCCGCCGGTAAAAAAAACAATCGTGCGCCGGAAAAAATAATGTATCAAACAGACCGTAATACGGAAAGCAAACACACGACCGTTGACGCTCATTCAAAACTTGATAAGGTGATAACGAACGAACATTTTACAAGATAACTGAACGTGAAGTGAAGATGTGGTCTTACGAAAGTGTTGATCTCCCGGGCCCCCACATGAGCCGAACTGACAGACTGAGGGTGTATCTCTCCGAGTGTGTTGTGTGCTTCTGTATAGTGTTTTTTATTATCTGCGTGGGATTGCTCCTGTACTTGTTCTTCCACCTGTACAGTACTATGTCTAACGCTGGAAGACTGGCCAATTCTTTGGCGGAAAGCTAGTAATAATAGAAATGCAAATGGAGAGAGAAGATTGGATTCATCAAATGTTATGAAGATTTATGAGTATTATTTATATTATATTAGTAGTTACTTGAGTCATACATATTTAGATGTTGTTTTCCTATGAACTGAGAAATCTTGCGCGGCAGTTCGCCGTGTTTATATTTGTAATAAAAGACAATAGTCAATGTTCGTTACAATTGTTTTAAACATTATACAATCAGCGTTCGTGTTTTCCTATATTTAGCTGCGGTGCATTTTATAGGTTTGTTATTTCCTTAATTTATTGATCTTAAAACTGAGGTAAACCGTCATAGCTACTCAAGATGAGATGCTGTTTTTTCATCTCCGCATTTGGGTCACGACAATTTGTCCGTCGCTCCATTGCCCTCTTTTTTGCATTCATTGCATTCGAAGACCTCCAGATCCGCCATGGAATATCTGATTGGCTTGTTTATGTAACTAAAGTCAACATAATCATTGCCCGGGTCAAAAAAATCGAGTAAAAATTGACCTATTTTTTAACACAGCGGGCATTGAATGCTTGTTGTGACGAATCAGAAAACGAGTACAGCTTAGAAAATTGTAAATGCCAATTATTTATATTCAAGGTGATGACAACCTGAGGCAAAGTATTGCAATTAAGATAATTTTAGTACAGGGTCCATTTAGCAACTGTAATTGTACTTGAAGTTCATTAGCTTAAACAATGGTCTGGTACGTGATAGCCGAGTCCGGAGGAGCGATTGTCATGCCTTGATTAGGTATTATGTAGGCACAATACGTATCTTTAGGCCTAGAGAAGATGCATTGCGCTAACTAGCGTTTCTATTCGTTTCGTTTTTAAACCAATCGCGTCACTGGTAGATCACGTGATTTTTCGTATCACGTCATCTACCAGTGACGCGATTGGTTTCAAAGTGAATCGAATAGAAACGCTAGTTAGCGTAATGCATCTTGGCAGGGCCCTCTGGTATTTGTTAAGGTGCTTTTCCACCGGAGAGGTGGGTTAGAGTGAATTTAAATTACACTCTGTTTTATCTAGTATGATCTCTGTGACAGCCGTATTTCGTAATTTCAATCACTTACTCACTGGCGAGGTATTTAAAAATAGGCGATTATTTATTTAAATTCCTGAAAATTAAATTAATTCCTGCGTCGCTAAGTTTGTTCTAATGTAATACTACTACGTAAAGTCTTGCCTCGCCAGTGGAAAACCATCATTAGTGTTCTCGCTTTTAACTTCTTGTAACTAAGTGTTAAAACGTTCTGGATGTCTGGGTCTTTCTCGATGTTATTGTTTTAGTCAGACCAAAAGTCAGCGTTGAGCGAAACATAAATTGTGAGTAAGATGCACAAATATGCTCGGATCTGACGCCCTCAGGCCTTAGAATGTGTCACTGAGGGCCCTGCCAAGATGCATTGCGCTAACTAGCGTTTCTATTCGTTTCGTTTTTAAGCCAATCGCGTCACTGGTAGATCACGTGACTTTTCGTATCACGTCATCTACCAGTGACGCGATTGGCTTAAAAACGAATCGAATAGAAACGCTAGTTAGCGCAATGCATCTTGGCAGGGCCCTCTGATATCAATAACAGGTGTTAAATTATGTTGTAAAATGCATTGCGAGTCATTGAATGAGTTTTTTTATTACTGTCAATCACTTAAATTAAATTTATAATATCACACAGAAAAATTCTGTCTGATCCCATCTGCGCTTTAAGTAAGCCAATGAAATTATCGTGTTTAATTATGTTTGTGATATTTTCTTGATAAATGTTGAATATTTTTTAGTTTGATTTTACTTCTAACGGAGTTGATGACCCACTGGAAAGTTTCCAAATTCTATGAATAATTACTTACAACCTTCTTTCAGTATTATCTTATAGTCTAAGCTCCTGTTGCATTAAACCTTACCTCATAAGGTGGAAGATCAGACATTATACTACAGCACTAGATAATACTTAGGAACACTGGATTAAAGAGTGGTCTGGAAAAAAAGTAGGTAATTTTTAAGCAGTGCATTTGTTATAGTAATCTGTAAAATAACAATCGTTAAAATGAACGGGCGATTTCATGCTTTCGCCTTTTATATTACATCTCACCTAAAACTTTTTGAACAGCGTCTTCTGAGAGCGTCGTCTTTATGAGGTGTTTGTCATAAACATAGTTTTTCCTTTAAGTTTAATGGGCTACTTAATACCTTATTTAATTGTCTTTTGATCAATAGGTAACATTTTTGATTTGACTTCACTTTGAGGTAGTTACATGGAATTTCAACATTGGTGTATTTACCATTTTTATAGAAATTTGTCTCCCATAGAAAAACCTCTTTCAGAGGTTAGATTGGAGAGACTTTCTTACTACCCAAAGTAAAATCCAGTTTATTGGTATAACTTATCCGTACGATGATATTCCTAAAAGCAAAACAAGTTGTGAAGATGGAAATTAGATTGTGGCATTGTAGAAAACGGCAAGCGAAGATTGTCAAATTGTGTTGTTCGAAAAGTTATAAAGTACCTGCAATAAAATATTGAGAAAACTTAAAGAATCTCATACATTTCAATATGATTTTATTTTTATTTCATAGTATGATATCTACAGATTACTAAAAAATAAAACTGCTTCATAATTAGCATAAAATAAAAATAAAAAACATACATTGCTACTTTTTTACTGAACCACTCCTTACAGAAGGTAGCCGTCGCATAGCCTAGAAGAACATTTTGATCTGCCACCTTATGAGGTAAAGTTTAATGCAACGGGAGCTTAGACTATTATAAAAATAAGATTATTGAGATCTTAAATTTGATCATGTTTAAATACTCAGTTTTAAATTTAGAGCCTTCTCGCTTTGGGTAAAGATAAGATAACAACGACAAAGTTTAAAAAAAAAATTGGATAACAAAGACAGGGACTTGACGTTGAAACAGTTATTATTTTCTTGACAGTAAAGTTACCATAGCTTCCGTCAATTATACGATTATGATCAGAGATTCGACAAACGGGCGTCATTACTCGCAATAATGTGGACATGCCTCCTAAGATTTTAGTTAAACAAATTACAATTACTTTTTACCGTCATGCAAAGGATCAAGATTAAAGTTCGGGTAAGAAATCAATTAATGTACCTAATTTAATTTGTTTAAAATCTTTGGAGTCATGTCCACATTATTGCGGATAATGACGCCCATTGGTCCGAACTCTGATTATGATATAAAAGCACTAGGGTCTGAAACAATTAAAATTAAAATTAGAATGGAGTCCCCGGTCTATTTTAACGTCCATGATACCTAAAATAGCCAAACATTTAAAACTTATACTCGATTTAGTAGCCTACTTTGAATGTAAACCTAAAAAATCTCGAAATTTGTGATTTTATGTACCTAATCGTAAAAATACACTTTCTATGAAATGTTTGTGACATTGATATTAATCACAAAATGTGAACATAAACATATTTTTCCTCTCAATCTTTATCTTTTATCTTATCGCTTAAATACCGTGTAACCACCACGAGTAGGGTTTGCAATCCGGATCCATTTTGTATGGGAAGATCCGGATCTGGATCCGAATTATCCGGATCTTCCATACAAAATGGATCCGCATTGCAAACCCTAACCACGAGACGATAGCTTTGCACGAAATTCAAAAAGAAGTAAGGCGCAAGGCATACGTAATGCGATTTTACGGGACGGGACGAGACGACAATATCGTTTCATAGAAAATGTATCGGAATATGCATACGTAACGATTGCACGTACGGGACGGGAAAACCAAAAATGTATGCAACCACGTCCCGTCCCCGTCCCGTCCACGTCCTGATCAGGTTACGTATGCAGCGCTCTATATAAACCCCCTTACTAATAAACGTTGAGTAACGGTGGTATAGCTATACAATGTTTTGTCCTTATCTGTCATTGTGACATTTGAATTTGACAGATAAGGACAAAACATTGTATAGCTATACACCCTTATTCCTACGCAACAGAGTCGTGTTTACATATTTTTGCAAGTTTTACTGTGTTTATATATTTGATGATGACTGTACATGAGACTCAAAGCTTCAAAAAATCTTTTTTTTATATATTGAATACCTACCTACGTAGTACCTAAATTAGACGGTACCAGCTAGTGTTGCCAGACGTCCCGATTTCGCCGGCACGTCCCGATTTTCAGGAGTCTATGGACACGTCCCGATTTACTCCTGATCGGGACGCCAAATGTCCCGATTTTCAGAACATCGCCAATGTTCATTCATAAGATACTAATTTCTAACAACCGGGAAGGCTAAAAACGGTTTCTCACAATTGGCATTGCGAGAGGACTCTAATTCGCACGACTTTTTTGTACTTTTTTATTTTTTTCTATCACAATCCCGATTTATGATAGACTAGACCTGGCAACACTAGTACCAGCAGAACCCTTGGCTATAACCAAACAATACATTTTATGGCAACAATGTAATAAAACGCAGCTTTTCACGACCATTATCATAAATAACTTGTATATACATTTAGTTACAGTTTTTACTCAAGTGTGACGTCATACTTGAGTATCAATTTGTATGGGCGTTTTCAACGCTTAGTAGGAATGTTGGAATTTCACTCTTATTTCTGACTTTTGCAGTGCTCTGATTGTACAATCTGATTGTTACAAAAAAAAAGATTGGAAACTAAAAAACATGGCATCTAGGTAGCCGATTGCCCGGAAGCTGACGCACTTTCTTTCGAAATTAGTATTGAGTTTAGCAATCATAATATTATACATATATGTATTATCCTACTCCTACTATAATATTATGAATGGTGCACTAAAGATCGTCCGGTAACTTCTGTAATAGTAACTAGAAGATCTTTTATCGATGTGAGTATAGCCCGACCCGTTGTGTTATAGGAAACACTGACCTTCCTTGGGATAGAGTTATCGGTCTAGGTAGACAAAGAAAGTGTTGATTACCCAGCTTCCGTGTCTTATCTTGAGAAACAAATAACTGTACCGAGAGTCAATGCCATGTTGCATAACTCCTAACACGTTCACCGCCAAGGATTCAGTATCAGTTGCATTCTGGATTGTGATTCTCTCAACAAGCAAAGGTGATCGTTAGCTCGAGCTCGAGTGAAGGTCCAAGCGGCGAGTTTAAGTAGTCCCGACAGAGCGAACAAAACAAATTTTAGCGCGTGTATTCAATTTGGAAGCATGACTTCTCGAACGTATAAGGCTCCCTAATTGACAATGCACGCGCTAAAATGTATTTTGTTCGGTCGGACGGGACTACTTAAACTAGCCGCTTTTATTCGCTCGTCCGTCCGACCGGCCGCCGTTTTTTGAGAGAATAACACACCTGTGGTATTACTCTCTTAAAAACGAAACGGGCGGTCGGACGAACGAGCGAAATCGCAGCAGCGAGTTTAAGTTGGTCCCGTCCCGCGCGTGCATTCTCAATTAGGCAACAGCCTTATACGTTCGATAAGCCATGCTGCCAAATTGAAAATGCACGGCTATTATGTGTTTTGTTCGCTTTGACGGGACTACTTAAACTCGCCGCTGCGACGTTCACTCGTTCGTCCGTCCGACAGCCGTTGTTGAGAGAATCACACCCCCTTGAGTCTGGCGCATGGATACTTCTCAGTTTTAAATTGGATTGTGTTTAGATCCAAATTATAGTTGTTAGTGTTTTTTGCAGGTTAATAAAGTAAGACAGAGACAAGCTGTCCTAATGGGATATTACTAATGTAAACATTTCTGCAGTTATAGGCCGTACTTACAGCTTAATTGAGAGCGGGGGTATGCATGAGGAGGGCAATGGTGACTACGAGTATTATGAACCTTGTACAGTCAAGGAATTTAAATTGTGACCCACCTTGGCATCTCTATTGACAATGACATCTTCAAGCAGATTTTCTTTGAAATGGGTAGCAAATTAACTTCCGTGACCGTACCTCACCTCCGCACCTCATGCCTACTCCGGCTCTCAATTTCAATTAAGTTGTACTACTATAGATGTTAGATAGTGAAATTAGTCCAAGAAAAAAAACATACAGGTCAAAGAACTTTCACAATACATTCTTATCGTAGAGTTCAATAGACCACAAAAACAAATTCACCTCTCAGATAATAGCTAACATGACCTACATTATCATTAAAAATAACCGCAAAATTATTGCTCATTTATTTTGCTGTTTGAGTTGGCTTGCTCCCGGCACCAACAAACGTAGGCAGTTTTACGTTACGGGCTTTTTGGATGGAAATAAAACATGGACCATACCTAGAGAATTATATTGTTTTTCATATACCCACAATAAGGGAGCGCCCACACTAGATCTTAACGGTGCGTAATTATTATTACGGTCCGTCAAAATTGACGCCATGTACTCGTAACTACTATGACCCACTCTTTTGTTTGCGTAACGTCACCGAATTTTTCGCGTCGGTGTGACCGATCCTTAAGAGCTCAACGTGTTCCGTATGATTTTACATTTTTAATGTTTGATTCTTTCATAATAATTGTTATTTCATGGTAAAGGCCACGAATTATAATTTTAATTTGACATCGTTTCAAAAACTAAAGCAAAACTGCGTTAATTATGTATAGGTAAACGCACCGCACCGTGGTACAGTCGCGTCGGCTTTACAGGTACTTAGTAGCACACTGATTTGTCACTTTAACGACATGTTGGAACTGCTGCGCTAATCTGTCAAAGGCGGTACAGCGTCATGGTATGGACATAAGGCTGACTAATATCGTCGAGTAAGGCTGTGTACTGTGTCATTTTACTTGGAATAGTTCTTACTACCCGGCTACTTTTTGTACCTTATCGAGCTTAGGATACTGTAGTAACCCAATGATATCGCTACATAGTATAAAATAAAGTCGCTTCCCGCTGTCTGTCTGTCACTATGTATGCTTAGATCTTTAAAACTACGCAACGGATTTTTTGCGGTTTTTAATAGATAGAGTAATTCAATAGGAAGGTTTTTTATGTATAATAATTTTTGGATTATGTACGGGTATTACAGAAAACTGGCATAAACCGAAGCGAAGCGAGGGCGGGTCACTAGTTCAAGATAAAACACCATTATGATGAAACCAAAACCGTTTTGTATATAACCCCTGTTTATGAAGATACCGATATAGTCTACCTTTATGTAGACGATATTTCGCGTGGTGGGCAGACCTCAACAAGGTGGACCGACGACGTGGCTAAGGTTACGGGAAACCGATGGATGCAGCTGGTGGCGCTGGATCATCCCTCATGGCAATCGCTGGGGGAGGCGTATGTCCAGCAGCGAGCCTGCCATTTGGCAAAAATATGTTTGCCAAACGTATCGTTTCCCAACTGTTTCAGGATATATTTCAGTACCATTGTATAAAACCCTATAGGTTAGGTTAGGTTAGTTTTTATAAAATCATGAAATATTTACGGTGATATAAAACAAAGCGGGTTGGCAAATGAAACGGTTGGGAAACGATACATTTGGCAAACATATTTCGCCGAAACAAAGGTAACCCGTCCAGCAGTGTACGACTATTGGGTAAAACGATGACGATTGGCTAAAAGAAAAATATGGTAAAACGTTCTTGAAAAGCAGAAAATAAAGGCTTCCAGACCTTTATATGAATAAAAGTTATGCATGGTTTTGACACTCGACATTGATAGGCCACTTGTAAATAAGTAGTTACCTAATGGTAAATCTAGCTTGAGGTTTAAGTTAAGTTTATTTGTGTCAATCGGACGTAAAACCGTCAAGCTTAAATCGGGTTTAACGATTAAATCGAGGTTTTTTTGCTGCACGTCCTCTTTTCACTTTGCCCCTTACTAATAAACGTTGATTAACTGTGGTATAGCTATACAATGTTTTGTCCTTATCTGTCAAATTCAAATGTCACAATGACAGATAAGGACAAAACATTGTATAGCTATACCACCGTTACCGTTACCGTTGTGTCCGTCAATTGTGGACCGATTTTGAAAATTCTTTTTTGGTTTCATTGAGTATACTTCCGAGGTGGTCCCATTGTCACCAAATCTGAATCTGATCAGGGGATGAGTGAGGAATTGAGGGAACTCCTCAAATATTGTAGCAAACATATAGCGATTTTATTATTTTTAGTAACAAGTCTAGCATTTGCATTCAAAAAGTATCACTTGGTGAAGTGGATCTAGTGATGAAGAACACAGATGGCCAACGGAACTCCTCAACGGTAGGTACCTATTTCAAGGGTGGCGCTAAGATAATCTCGATGAAGATAGTTGAGCGACTACAACGAAGAATATTTACTTGTTGAAATATGGCTATGATTTTACCGCGGCGTTGCTTGCGGCGCGCTTGAAATAACTTAGTTTCATATCAACTAAGAAGTGGGACTACGTAACAGCGTATTATGATCACTAAAACGTATAAAATAACAAAACGCAAAAAATAACTTCTTTTAAAATTTTAAATACCTAATAGGTCACTCCAACTGAAGTCGGCGACCACAATATTTTCACAAAAAGCCGACATCAGTTGGACTAACCTATTAGGTACCTACAATTTTAAAAGAAGTTATTTTTTGCGTTTTGGAAGGCGATTTTTTGTTTTTTAAAACATTTTTGACACGTATATAAGTACAAGAGTGACGGATGCTTAATCCACATTTTGTCACGCGATAAACGCAATACTAGGCCCGCAGTTAAAGATAAACGTTACCTCGAGCACAAGTAAACGTGAGCGTAACGTCATCGAGAAAATGTGTATAGCGATTGTAATCAGCGCCCCGTGTCCGTATTTAGTACTAAAATATCCCAGCATGTTGACATAGACGTTGATCTTCATACCGTTATCGAGTCGTAAAGTATACGTTATGGGTTCGTACCATATTCATTCAATAGTTTACTCAAACAACTCTCTTCTTCAGACAATCTCCACTCAATCAATCTTCTTTCTTTAGACAATTCGAAAACGTAACGTAGGCATGAGGTTCATGCTATTACCTGCTAAGGAATTCGTTATTTGTGCAACAAAAGAGCAAAGTTGTTTTTTGCTGCGACAGTTGATTTTTAACCCGAGTAAAGGATTCTATACTTAATTGAATCACGAGCGTAAATACTTAAATAGTGATTCTAGGTTAGGATTCTGAGCACTGCGTGGGATTCAAAGACAAGAGATGCAAATAACTTTGGTCTCGTGTTGCACATACAACTTTCCACCTCATCAGTGAGAACATAATTTAACTAAATGTCTATTATATTTCCCGACATATCCATTTATATTGACCCGGGTCTATTTTCATAATTTTTTAACCGACTTCAAAAAAAGGAGGAGGTTCTCAATTCGTCTGTTTTTTTTTTTTTTTTTTTTAATGTTTGTTACCTCAGAACTTTTGACTGGGTGAACCGATTTTGAAGATTCTTTTTTTATTTGAAAGCTGGTGCTTCCAGATTGGTCCCATTTTTTTCAAAAATGAAGATCTGATGGTGGAATCCTTGAGGAATCGACGGAACTCTTCAAAATTTATAGGCACACCTATAGCGATTTTGGTATTTTTCATTGTAACTCGTGTATTTGGTCTTGGAAACCACTATTTGGTGAAGTGGAACTGATGATGAAGACCACAGATGGCCACCGGAACTCCTAAACGGTATATATTTCGAGGGTGGCGACAAGATATTTCGATTAAGATAGTTGAGCGACTATGACGAAGCATATTTAGGTTTCAATATATGACTATGACTTTCCCATGGCGTTGCTTGCGGCGAGATTGAAATGTTCTATTGTTTCTTGAGAAATGGGAGAATAACAGCATAATTATGATCACTAAAAAGTATAAAATAAAAAAAAAGTTTAAAAAAACAAAAACCCGCCTTCAAAAAGCAAAAAATAACTTCTTTAAAATGGTAGGTAAATAGGTCAGTCCAACTGAAGTCGGCGTCCAACAATATTTTAACCAAAAGCAGACTTCAGTTGGACTGACCTATATACCTACCATTTTAAAGAAGTTATTTTTTGCTTTTTGAAGGCGGGTTTTTGTTTTTTTAAACTTCTTTTTTATTTTATACTTTTTTTATTACAGGACTGCCCCAAAAAAGGAGTGTAATGTTTTCAGGGTTCATGTTTGTATGTATGTGAGTTTCTTTATTCCACTATAACTTCTAAATCCCTTGACCGATTTAGATGTGTGAGGTATCGTTAGAATCCTTACGTCATCCCAAGTAACATAGGTTATGTGACGTTAAAATAAAAACAAAATGGCGGACTATATACTCCATATTGTGGGGCCGAAAGAAAAAAAATATTACAAACCCATCAAGTGGGGTATCAAAATAAAGGGTTTTAAAAGACGATTACTAAAATATATACAACTTATGTGTTTAAAGCTTATTTTATTAAATTAAAACGAACATATCGTTGCTTAAATACAAAAGCGACACAAAACAAAATGTGTTTGTGTTGCATTTAAATTCGGAATGCTATTTACTTAAGGTTTTACATCAAACTATATATATAAGACGTGACTGCGCACGCGGCGCTTACGATATTTTTCAACTGAGAAGTGTAGATAATATTATAACAAGTATATGACTCAAATAACTTCTGGCTATGTTAATTCTTAAGTTCGTATTGTCTGTCACTAAAAGGTATAAAATAAAAAATAATAATTATAAAATGAAAAAACACGACTGCTGTTTAAAAACAAACTGAAAAAAGTTAGAAATAAATTTTAGATATGGTAATTAATTGAATAAATGTAAACTAGAATATAAGTGTACAGTCACAGTCATAAACATGTTTACACATTTTCTCTATATTTCAATGACATAAGGCGAAAAAGTCCACATATATATATTTATTTTGATTGCAGTCGGGGGACCTGTATGCACTCACATTCACTTCACTCGCCTTGAAGCGAAAGGTCCCCCGAATGCAATCGAAATAAATATATATATGTGGACTTTTTCGCCTTATGTCATTGAAATATAGAGAAAATGTGTAAACATGTTTATGACTGTGACTGTACACTTATATTCTAGTTTACATTTATTCAATTAACTACCATATCTAACATTTATTTCTAACTTTTTTCAGTTTGTTTTTAAACAGCAGTCGTGTTTTTTCATTTTATAATAATTATTTTTTATTTTTAAGAGTTACTTTGTCTCACGCTCGTAGTACCTACCTAACATCGATTTTTTCTCACCGTCTTTCGCTCTCAGCAAAATCGAATTTGACCACTGTGGTAAAAATAGTGTTTTTGAGGTGCTGAGGTGAAACACATTATAATGCCCTCGTGTCATCTTGCTAGCCCCCTGATAAAACGCTATAAACTTTCTTGATAATGTCAAACTCGTAAACGTTGTTTGCTTACGTGCGGACCGAGTGCTGGCAACGATAGCAACAAAGATACGTCACGTTCAAACAATGTGAGGTCGGGAGGTTCATATTGATATTAACGTCTTCCTTTGTCAACTGTGTCACCGATATAGGAGAGTTTTAGCGTATATTAGCACTATTAGCGCTAGTATTATTTAAAGTATCGTGATACATGATTTATATTACAACTAGCGACTCGCCCTCGCTTCGATTGGGTTTATGTGAGTTTAAACCAGAATTTATTATGCATAAAAACCTGCTTCTTGGATCACTCTATCTATTGATGAAAACTGCAACCTCGTAAGGCCCACCATACTACAAACAGGGAGTTTTTTGTAAGTGGGAATTTGAATCTTCCAGCGAGGCAATAAAGTTCAATTATGTTTGTGCGATAATGCCATTTTCAGTTTATGAAGATAGGAAAATAAACCTTATTTTTATTGCAACACAGTTCCAATAAAATTGCCTTAATTATGTACATCCTATTGCACACTGGGCTTTACGAGGTTATAATCCGTTGCGAAGTATGAAAAATCTAAGCGGGAGAGATGTGTAGGTACATAATGACCCCCTTAAGGGAAAATGGATACTATGGTCAAAGTTCAAGACGAAAACACAATATTTAAATTGTTAAGAATGGTCAATTTACATAACTTTGTAGCTGCATACTTATTTCTTATCATTTGTATGTTTTTTATAAATAACATCATGTTTTCTAATAGTTTACTAAAGGACCATTTTATACACATGTATGTATAAAACGATCCCCGGGATACTATGATATTTAATATTAATAAAGAAAACATCCAGGCGTTTACTTTAATCATATGTATTGCCTAAGATTACAAAAAATGTAATCGTGTGTTACACATAACATTTTAAGTCGTGAGCGACATGGAGATATTTCTTTTAGTTAAATAATGCTTATTTAATAAAATTAAACTTTAAATAATTGTAAACAACTTTTTAAAGTGGTTTATCGTTTCTAAACTCGCGGTATCATCGACAAATATTAGAAATACTTTTTTTATGATATGGAGAAGGCAAACAAGCACACATGCCACCTGAAGGTAAGTGGGATCTATGACCAGTAGAAATTTCCTAATGGGGTATTTTGATCCCAAGGATCATTTTATACACACGGAAAGGGATCATTTTACCTCAAACACCAAATTTCAAGGCATCGATCAAAATATAACTTTCAAGTTCAACGTGTGGTATTATTTATAACATAGCTGAATTATAGGTGAACGTCAATGGAATCCGCCAATAAAACAAAAGTTAAATAAAACTCAACATTAAGAATTAAGAAAGTAAAGAAATTTTAAAAATAGGCGTACCATAGATTAGACACCAATTTTCCCATTTTTATTGGACACTTGGAGAGGCACTGGCGGGGTCGCGGGGAAATACGGTTATTAAGTATTTGGATAGACATCACTAACAGTCACTCTGATACGATGGGGAATCATTTTACCTCCAGGGATCATATTGTACACATCTCCCCTACATACAGCCCTCTGTATGACGTACAGACGGCGGGAAGCGACTTTGTTTTATACTATGTAAAGATGGAACTAGAAGACGCCCGCGACTTCGCACGCTTAGTTTAGTTTACAGCTGCTCCCCTGCTTATCTACTTTACCTACCTTTTTTATAGAGAAGGAGAACCCAACATCCCTACCCCAACCTTAACTAATGTCATTACCCAAATAATAGTTTTTTTTTTACGAATGTACTTATTTTTACCCGACTGCCGAAGGAGGAGGGTAATGTGTTTCACAGCCTATATATGTATGTTTGTTCCTTTGTGTCACTAAAAAAACTAAACCCGTTGTCCGATTTTGATGATTCTTATGTCAATCGATTTGTCTTAATCTGGTGAGTGTCACTGAAGATATGACAGTAATCAAAATTCGATATGGCGGCAAGCAGACGCCATATTGTGCAAATTAAAAAAAAATCGACCAAGTATGACAAGTGGGGTATCATTGAATAGGGATTTAAAAATCATCTTTAGGTTTCTTTCATCATTTTTCATTTTGAATGATCATTTAGGATTTATAACGATTTAAAGTTGGTTAGCAACAGTCGGGTTTTGAAAGCTTGCTTTTTGTTAATTATGTGTGTCTGATGTAATGAGTATCCTTGTAAACTTTTTACTGCACAAAATATAACTAGCACAAATTAGTAAAGGTAGTATTGCTAAACTTCAGCTAACCCTGAAGTAACTAGATGAGTTAGGACATTGCATAAGCTTAGACACAAAAGTTTATTTATACGACAATACCTACACTTGTCGTACATTTTCTGAATATGTCTGTCCATTTATATTAATTCACACGATGGTAGCTGTCTTTGAGTGTCTTGGTACCTAGAGCCAATACATCAATTAGACCCAGACGGCAGCGTTGGTAACCCTACCTGATCGAGTACCAGCAGATCACAGTTAAAGTTGGAACAAGGACGAAAAGTGACTTATAAAGCCGTTGATCATTCTAAGCGGAAGCTGGCAGGTTGTGTACAATCTTATAAAAAAAAGTCTTACGAGACGTAACAAGAAATCATCATTGTTTCGGAGTAGGTAAGTACTTTAGTTAGGTAACAGAGTATTAAAAATATATAGTATGAGCAATTTCAATTTTTTTACTTTCTAAATTCTGACAACAACATTTTGAAAGAAAGAAAGAAAGAAAAATCATTTATTCATGACATACATAAAAAAAGAACAGATTAACACGTACAAGAAGGAAGTAGCCACGAAATGGTCACAACTCAGCGTAATGCTGGCATTAAAGTCAGCGCTGGTCTTCCGTTGGAACCATCCGGTGAAACCACGGAAGGTTACATACACATAATTATTTGAACACAAAACATGATTAAAAAAAACAAGAGAAAAAAAAATAATGAAAAAATAAAATAAACGCAAAACTCTGAGGTTGACAAAAAGTTTTCCATGGCCGTCCTTAGATGGCGGAAAGGGCAACAGTCCCTTAGCCTTACATGGAGCAAGCGGAGAAAACCGACATGACCTATTCTATCTATTGCAGCGGCAGCGGGCATTTTGTGGGTATAATACAAATTTAACAATAGAGGTTGAACAAACATGTGTATTCAATTAAACTCGATAAGTAGGCAAGAAAAACTAAGTCAGCCGCGTCCTGTCGAGGCAGCTAAATCTGTCCAATAAATTTTAGAGTCCCATGATAGGTAGTTAAATCTCATCAAGTGCCAGCTGCAATACCAAGACGAACATGCAACCTACGTATTATTGTGGCCTTGGTCTACCTTTAATGTAATCCCGTGGACGGCTGCTCTATAGCCTGTTACATTTTTAAAACCACTTGATTCTAAGTTCGTACCTATATATTGATTACGATGTTACACAGAAAAAATCAGTCGGCGAGAAAATCTGCCAAAAGTCCGGCAGACCAGTACCTACGGCTAGCACAAGTTGTATTTTCTCGCATTTCGCTCAGTTTATCTCTATCTTTATAGACTAGATAGAAAGGGAGATCCGAGCGACAAACAAGTCGCGGACAACTTGTGCTAGCTCTCCAGGGAATTACGTAATAGGTTGGTCAACACTATGATGACAAGTAGGCCGCATGCTGAGCTGATACCCGATCAGGTAACCGTACCGACGATACCTTCTGGGTTTAAATGATCCCAAACAAAAAGTACACATAATACGTTGCTCATATTACTTAGTTAGTAAGTAAGTAAGTAAGTAAGTAGGTTAGTTGCGATCGTCATCTATTTGTACGTGCACAAACACGTAAACAAATGCAAAGCTAAAGGGATTTAGCTATTGTTTAGTACTCGGTGTATTCACTCGCACACGCTGTCTAGAATGCCAATGACTATATCGACCGTCCCATCAAAATGTACGGCGTATGCTCACCCATATACAAATAGGCCAATGTATATGCGCTTAGAATTCATTTCCTTTGGTTTTTTATTAGGAGGTATATACCTACCGTATTTTTTTTTGTAACTATATCTTTACTTGGGACTTTATTCCTTACACAATATTAAAAAAAGATTATTTATATAGGTATGTATATCGAGTAATCTACGTATTCCTTAAATGGGTCTTAATTAAGTTAATTAATTTAATTTATAAAACAAACTATGTAACTATAAAATTATAAAACAAACAATAAACTATTCTGTAAATATTGTACTTGAATTTCTGTGTTTTGTACAATAAAGAGTTTACATACATGCATATACAAATTCAAGCGAAAATGCTGAAATAAGCGCGTAACGCGTTCAGTTTATTGAAGCGCGAAATGTAGCGCACGTGTAAGCGCGTATGTCAAAACGAGCGTACAACGCGCAGATAAAACGCTAGTCTTAGATCGCTCTTACTCTCACTTACTAGGTGACCGCAGTGACTTCGTCTGCGTGAAACTCATTTATCGTAATCCCAAGGGAACTATAAAATTTTCTGGGATGAAAGTATCCTATGTCCTTCCCCGGGGTTTAAACTATCTCCATTCCTCATTAAAATCGTTTGGAGGTGAGGCGTGAAGGCATTACATAATTAAAATGAAACAAGATAACCAAATATGTAGATTTTCTTGCTAAATATACAGGGTGTCTGGAAAACCTTTGGAGAAATTTGGCGCGGTAATAGTTCGCACGATTCTGATCACGGGGGTATGGTTCATTTTTGTTTCTGTTAATGTAAAAAAAAAAGAAGGTTTAATTATATTCATTTAGTTACTTGATGTATCGCAGCCGATATCTTGACCTTGACATTTTGATGTTGATACTATACGACCCCAAACGTTCGTAGTAACTAACGTCAAAACTTCAAGGTCAATGACCTGAGACCATACGTTGTTTACATGGTATGTAAACAAACAGTTCGCCCCATGTAAACAAAAATCATGTTAACATTTTAAAAAATAATGATTAATTTTAGTGAAACTTACTGTATTTTCATTTTTGCAATTGGAACACTAGCTGGTTTTAAATGTAAATTCACTAGATCTCTTGTTCATGCTTTGCCAAGAGTGATCCTATCGTCCGTCTTGTCGAGATCTAACCATTTACCAAAGTTTTCTGCTCTAAAGTGGCCCACATAACTGGTTTACAGCAAAAATAATTACGACTTGCATATCTGAAAATAACATAATTTAACAATGACATCTAATGACAGCCCTAAATTCATAGACTTCTAAAAGTTCTAATAGACATGGATTGCACGATCCGATTATTGCCCTCCGTATTGATCCGCATGGTATTTTTGGCAGTAGCCAACAGTTCGAATGCAAAACATTTTGTCGATGGATATAAAGGTTGTCGCATAATTCATTATAATTGGACGTACTTTTGCAAACGGGAACCAACCCACAAAGATTTGGTAATAAAATGTCAACTGTCATGCTAAATACTGTGGGTTGGTTCCGGTTTGCAAAATCTTTGTGGGTTGGTTCCCGTTTGCAAAAGTACGTCCAATTTATGATGATGTAACACTTACGATAGCCACGCCATGGAATCAATGAACTTACGTAGTACAGCGCGAAAGCTCTTAGAAGGTGCTTCGGGTTTGTACTTCTCTCTCACTCGCTCTTAATAAGAGCGTATGGGAGCGAGAGACAAGTTCAAACACGAAGCACCTTCTAAGTCTTCAGAGACTGTACATATTCATTCCGTCTTACACAAACATTCCCCTCTGCCAAAATATTGGAACAAAATTAAATGATCTAACACAATACAAACAAAAGTGTTAAGTCAATAACCTGTACATAAACTGACGTCTTCGTTCTGAGAGCGGGGTAGGCAGAGCTACGGAACTACCTACAACTCTCAAAAAGTTGTTGATAATTCCGTGACCAAATTTTGTACAACAAGGTTAACCTGTCATTATCTTACTCGTTTTCGCAATAAGAAGCTTCAAGAAAATGCAATGCTATAGCAGTGCAAATAATCCAATACAAAATTTGCGAATTTGATGTAAGGGTTTGCATGGCATCAAAGATAGATCCCATTGACAAACACTGCTTCCTGATAGATTTAAATTAAATTGGTATCTCATAGAGTACTTAGAATCTGGACTATATGATGAACTTTGCACCAGCTATTCTTCTCCACCTTTTATATTACGTATTTCTTAAGAGGAAACGAAACAAAAAGTAGGCTGTTTCTTCTCCTTTTAATGTCACGGCCACAACGTCAAATTCAATGTCGACTCTGACAATCACAGAATAAAGACTAAAAGCATAGAAACCGTACTAAATAAGCAGAAAATACATTATGGTTCACTTCTTTTTACTTTTGGTTTTCATAGTGAGTCGGAAAAAGATGAATCTATAGCCGTTCTTCCTTTATTTGGTACATCGTCACAAGTAAGGCGTGATTTGGACCTAAAAGCACCTATAGTATTTGGACCTATAGACAAGGAAAGACAAATCCTTCCTATAGGAAGGACAAAGAAGTCCCTGTGTAAAACCTTGTGACAATGACAGTTAAGGAAGAAAAAAACCTACTTTTTGTTTCATTTTTTCTCATGTAATACGTAATCTAAAAAGTAGAGAAAGATAGCTGATGCAAACTACATCTTATAGTCCGGTTTCTATGCTGTATATTCTTATTCTGTGCTGACAATAGACCTCTCTTGGACTTTGAATACAGATTAGACAAAGACATATATTTAAAAAAACTTGTGACAACTTACCAAATAAAATCATGTTGCCAATTTCACTCCGAGCAGTAGTGGCCTCATTTTTACCCGTTTGGCTAACTACGGATAAAAAAATCGGTCCTAAAAACGGTTGTTACTCTATCCTTGTCCTGCGTAATGTCCTGCCCCGTTTTCGCGTGGTCCATTCATTTTTTCCTATCAATAGGACTACGAGGGAGAACTGTTTCTCGTAGTCCCATTCGTATTTATCTACTTCCTGTATACTAAAATAGAGAAGCGTGGTTTGCTAAAAATGTAAATACGTATATAATGTTAGTTTTGCAGCAGGCTCGGAGGGCTAAACCACTCTGAAATTGGTGTCGACGGAGCTCCTATTTCTGAGTGGTGTGGCTAACATAACCGACAAATTTAACATAACCGAAACCTACCTACGTATTCTCTTATTTCCATAACCGTAAATACTAATGGGACTACGAGAAACAATTCTCCCTTGTGGTCCATTGATGCCCCTTTTTACCGTGGTCCCACCGCTATGCCCCACTGTTGGGTGAGCAGGTAATTTTTTTTCCCCGTAGACCCACTGCACTAGAGTTTTAACATATCCTTTTCAATCCGGCAGTGCCAGTGAGACCACGGGTAATTCCTCAGGTAATTTCTTTCCCCGTAGACCCACTGATCTGTTAAATGGTTGCCAACGGCATCACTAAGCCGCACTACTGACCAATGATTTATATTTCTAATTCAAATTTAACGGAGTCGACGGAGCTGCGCTATCGCGGAGCTCTTTTTCCTGGGTGGTTTGCCGCTGAACAACTAACATAACCTAAACCTACTGCCGTGGGGCAGTCGGCCCCCACTTGACAAAAAAACATGACAGCGGTGGGACCCCGGGCTAAGGGTGCGGCTCCACTGAGGCGGAGACGAGAGGAGCGGAGCGGAGCTGTGCCAATATTAACCAATAGAAGGCGCATGCGGTCACGTCGAGCGCGCCTTGCGCACGTTAGTTTATATTCTATTGGTTAATATTGGCACAACTCCGCCCCGCCCGCTCGTCTCCGCCTCAGTGGAGCCGCACCCTAAAGGCAAAACTCTAGTACAGTGGGTCTACGGGGAAAAAAAATACCTGTGCACCCACCAGTGGGGCATAGCGGTGGGACCACGGTTAAAAGGCTTATTGATGGGACAAATCAATATGACCACGATAGAAAGGGGTTGTCCTCTTTGAAGGTCATTTTTGTATGAATAATTTGAATTTCCGGGCAGAACGTACTAAATTTATTCGTTCTTATTAAAGGATATTGGTCAAGACGAGGCTATGACGACAGGTAAACTAAGGCCTGATTTTTCAATGTCCAGATAACGGTAACTGTTGGGTAACTTTTAGCTTGTTCCTTTTCTATGTCAAATAAAAGAAAAGGACCAAGCTAAAATTTACCCAACAGTACTGTTATCTGGACATTGAAAAATCAGGCCTAAGACGGCTAGTTTGCTTATTTAATAGTAGAAGCATGACAACGAATGGAACTGTTTTTTAGTCGACTTCATTTGTGTGTTAACCGGGCTTATTTAAAAATTAAGTCAAAATCAAATCAAATGAAAATATTTATTCAGTAAATTGTCCACATACGGGCTCTTTTACACGTCGGTAATATAGAGTGAATCTACTAACGCTTCGGACAAGACCATCATTGCGGAGAAGAAGCGCCACAAGAAACTCCAGCAGAAGGTCATATTTTCAAACATAAAATACAATAATAATTAAAAATAAGTTAAATTATAAGGTAATAAAGCAACAAATAGAAATTATTAAAACTAGCACAAATAAAAACATAACATGTAAAAATTAAAAACAGTACATGTCAAATACATTAAACTAAAAATAATGACTAGGAGAACAACGCGCTGAGGTCTCTACGTCAAAAGCCATAACTGGAATAATTAACTGAGAAACAAGTCCTTGCAGACGTGAACAGACCGGACCCCACAAACAGTACCCGTTCAAGAGTATGACGCGTATCTCAGTCATCGCATATCGCAACCTCAAGCATGTGTTCGGGAAGGTGGCGACCCGATCAACGACGCCGCCGTAAGCAAAGAACTTTGAGCGAGCACGAAGTGCTCATGCTGCCGGACAACGTAAAAGTAATATTGTGTGATACTCGTACCTATAGCTGTGCGGCGAGAAACATCACAGTGTGCTCTCATTTAAAAGCGTAAAAAGTACACACAAGAACTAATAAAGATAAAGTACAAAAGTAAACATACAATTTCGTGTTTGAATACACAGTTTGCCTAAAGGCATTTTTATCAAGATAGAAATATCAGAAATAACCTATACAAAATCAGTGCGAAATACCGCGGTGGACAGCCATTAATAAAAAAAAGAAGAAGGAGAAGTACAAGCATAGCGACCAATTTTTTGTTAAATTTCAACATTTGTTCGTATTACATTTGTGTGAATATCGTAGTTGTAAAAAAAAACCATAAATCATCTTCGTTTCTTTCGGTTTTTAAGGCATTTAATGATGAAATCAGATTATTCACACAACAACGGATTATTTACCTTCTAGAGGCAAAGTTCTAGTAATTAATTTACTTGACCGCTCTCTTAGGTTTTTAGCCAAGAAATTAGCCAAGGTTACAAGTTTCAATTTGACACAAATTCGACCAATGACGACCAGCCATTTGAACAGTGTTGCCAGTTTAGACCTGTAAAATTGTAATTCGTAGCTTTATAAAACGTGCCTCTAGTGGTCAGCGTCCTTGAATTTTCCCTTGTTTTCGCATGTGACCAAAGTATGCCATTTGACGCCTTTTGATGGAGCTTAGGGGTTTACCCTTGTTTTGTAGACACTCATTTCACAGAACGTATCACTTCGCAGAATTTTCGTTTCATAGAAAGCTGCTTTCTGCTGTTGCCCTTGTTGATTTCAAGTAATATTGGACTTCCGGATTGTTCCCCATTATTTGCAACACAGTCTCATTTCGCACCTTATCCCTCCACGAAATCTTCAGCATGCTTAGGTACACTCACATTTCAAAAACTTGTAAAGAATACTCGTTCGCTCAAGAGATACAGCGATTGTTAAATAAGTAGGCCTCTTATTTTTTCATTTTATTTTAATTATTTATTATTATAGCGGTATTTGGTAGTAATACCCACTTTGTAATATTGCAACTGTCTACCTATTAGTTTGAGATATAGCCCGCTGACAGACGAATGGACGAACGTAGTAATAAGGTCCCGTTGACTGTTATTGTTAGTTGTTCTATCACCATCACTACAAAGTCGCTTCCCGCTGTCTGTCCCTAATCCTATGTAGTTATGCTTAAATCTTTAAAAACTACGCAACGGATTTTGATGCGGGTTTTTTTAATAGATAGAGTGATTCAAGAGGAAGGTTTATGTATAATAAGTTTTGGATTATGTACGGGTATTACAGCAAACTGGCATAAACCGAAGCGAAGCGAGGGCGGGACTTTTATAGAACTGGTGGAAAATCAAGTATACAAGACCTTTAAATCCTATTAACCTGGAGTAGCAAGGCTTAAATTTGAATTTCCCTTTTTGTCATGATATTCTGGTAGACCTTTATCAACATACCTAATCGTTTAATAACAGTAGATTAATGGGCTATCAAGGTTCTAAAACAAAAATCATTAAAAATACCTCACGAGCTTGATTTGCTTGAATATTAAAAAAACTGGACAAGTGCGAGTCGGACTCGCCCACCGAGGGTCCAGCACATCCACACAGCCACGGTTAACTCAATTCAAAATTTTGGACCGCCGTTCCTTGCATAAAGACCGTTTTTTTTATTATGTAATTAAAAATGTACAGATTTCAGATTTATTCCTATATTTGTAGTAAAAGACGGTGTTACTTGCCAAATTTCAAAGTTTTAGGTCAACTGGAAATAACCTATACATTTTGATTCCCTCGAGTGTCAAAATACAGGTTTTTTTTGGCATAAATGGCTATATCTTTTTTTACATTAATGTAGACGTTTGATTTTTTTCACAGCTTCAAAGAACTTGTAGACCGAAGTACTCGTATATGGTTTTAATTTCAACTCGATACTCCACGCGTTCACGAAACAAAGGGTCTAGACAGACAGACAGACAGACAGACAGACAGACAGACAGACAGACAGACAGACAGACAGACAGACGGACGGACGGACGGACGGACGGACGGACGGACGGACGGACGGACAGACAGACAAATATGGGAGGAAAACTGGACAAAGGTAGCAATTTTCGACGGTAACTCTCCATAGATGGTTCCATATCTTCGTCCCTAAGGGTCATGTAAAAAATCTTTGAAGTCAAAAGTTTTGGCAAATTTTATATTCTACAATATTGCAGAACCATGATTAGCACTAGAATGAACAACAGTATAGGCAAAAAAGGGAAAAAAGCGACAGTTTTTCTAGCTGGGGGAGACAAGGAGCCGGAGCGACGAAAGATTTGGGTTACCATGACTATATTGTCCTTTACAACATATTAAAAAACTATAGCAATCGGTCCTTTTTTAGAGTACCGGAACAACGATTTACAAAATGTACGACGAAATTTTTTGTATGGGCTGCGCCTTTTCCGGTATAACATTCTTCCGGGTCAAATTTCGGAATGGCGACAGACAGATCGGTATTCTGCAGGGTCTGAACGCTCGGATAACGTTGTCACCCTAACTGTTACATGATTTGCCGCTTGCATTGGTTTAGAGACGCGTTTTCCAGTTTTGGGCCTAGCCTTGTAGTGTCTTCTGATGATCCTGCTCACCAACATCGTAGGCGGGGACCTCTCGCCGAACAGCCGAGAGGGGTGGAGAGCGGTAGACTCCTTCTGCGAAGCAGTCATCTTATAGAAGGAGGAAGCGGAGCGCAGACGACGGAGGGTCAGGGGATCCCTCCGTCCACCGTGGCACACCGGAGGTCTGAGGGTGCCTTAGTAAACTAAGGCACCCTCCGGAAGTCGTTGGCGTCGAGGCGCTACTTTCGAATGCGCTTGCTCATGGTTAGGTAACGCATTCACGGTCTTGTGACTGCCACTTACCATCACTCGTTCGTTTCTACCTACCATTTGCCACTGAAAAAATCGAACATTCATAAGAACAGTGAAAGTAAAATAAAAGCTTGTAAAATAGCACACTTTCGCATTTTGACCTACGTATTTATAATAATAGTACTGGAATTTAACTTTAATATTTATCACTCTTCTCTTGAAGTTTGATTTTTTTCTTACTTTTCCTTCAATAATTGCTTTTTCTTGTGTTTCTTTTTTAAAATATAAAGTCATAGAGTAGCTCGCCTTAATTTACCTACCTAAAACAGAGTATATTATTAGTATCTACATCTGTATTTATTTGTTTATAAAATGCCACAACGTACGTAATATTGGCCACGTTTCGAGTTCATCATCAGATCAGATCTTAAACGTCAATAAAAATACATTGACAATATTAGATATCATTTACTTATTAGTGTTTACGCTAGGTATTTTATTCGTGCTTTTATGAATTTCTTCATTTATTCATACAAACCTTGTTAAACCGTTCTCAAGTATGATACATGAGGCAAGTGATTCTTATCTAATAGAAGATTAATTTGTTTTTCGCTATTCCCTAGAAAACTACGGTTTTTGGGGCATAATAAAAACAACATCAGTACTAAATACCTAAGACCGTTTTTTTTCGATTCGTTAAGATCTTCGTTCGTAATGAAAAAACGAATAAGGAAAATTCTACGACCGGTACGCCGTCATCATCCGCTTATCGACCCGAAACTACCAAATCCAAACATGGTGAGCCTGTAATGTAGTCACTATATTATGTATGCCTATAATATTTGAGGAGTTCCCTCAATTCCTCATGGATCCCCTCATCAGATACTGATTTGGTGACAATGGGACTCTGAAGTATACTCCATCAAACTTGATTTATTGTACCCGTAGTTAAACCATCTGAAAGTATCCATCAGAAACATAATGTTGAAAGAGTAATTCAAACCGTTGACGTACTAATTGAGATAATCACAAAGATAAAAACCGGCCAAGTGCGAGTCAGACTCGCGCACGAAGGGTTCCGTACCATTATCAATAAATCTTTGTTGTATGGGAGCCCTCCTTAAATAGTTATTTAATTTTAAATTTATTCTAAATATTCTGTGAATATTTCAAGCATTTACTTGTTGCCGTTATTATTATTGGGCTAAAAACGGCAAAAAAATCACGTTTGTTTTATGGGAGCTCCCCTTAAATATTTATTTTAATTCTGTTTTTAGTATTTGCTGTTATAGCGGCAGTAAAAATACTTAACAGTCTAGCTATCACGGTTCATGAGACCGGACAGACAGTCAGACAGTCAGACAGACAGACAGACAGACAGACAGACAGACAGACAGACAGACAGACAGACAGACAGACAGACAGACAGACAGACAGACAGACAGACAGACAGACAGACAGACAGACAGACAGACAGACAGACAGACAGACAGACAGACAGACAGACAGACAGACAGACAGACAGACAGACAGACAGACAGACAGACAGACAGACAGACAGACAGACAGACAGACAGACAGACAGACAGACAGACAGACAGACAGACAGACAGACAGACAGACAGACAGACAGACAGACAGACAGACAGACAGACAGACAGACAGACAGACAGACAGACAGACAGACAGACAGACAGACAGACAGACAGACAGACAGACAGACAGACAGACAGACAGACAGACAGACAGACAGACAGACAGACAGACAGACAGACAGACAGACAGACAGACAGACAGACAGACAGACAGACAGACAGACAGACAGACAGACAGACAGACAGACAGACAGACAGACAGACAGACAGACAGACAGACAGACAGACAGACAGACAGACAGACAGACAGACAGGCAGACGGACGGACGGACGGACGGACGGACGGACGGACGGAACGGACGGACTGACAGACTGAGACAGATAGACAGACAGACAGGTGGGCAGAGGAATCTTAGTGATAGGGTCCCGTTTTTATCCTTTGGGTACGAAACCCTAATAAAAAACCGCCTTCAAAAACGCAAAAGATAACTTCTTTTAAAATTGTAGGTACCTAATAGGTTAGTCCAACTGATGTCGGCTTTTTTGTTCAAAATATTGTGGTCGCCAACTTTAGTTGGACTAACCTATTTGGTTCCTTCAATTTTAAAAGATTTTTTTTGCGTTTTTGAAGACGGTTTTTTAGTTTCCAAATACTTTTATTTTATTGTATACTTTTTAGTGATCATAATACGCTGTTACGTAGTCTCACTTCTTGGTTGATATGAAACTTTAAGTTATTTCAAGCACGCCGCAAGCAACGCCGCGGGAAAGTCATAGTCATATTTCAACAAGTAAATATTCTTCGTTGTAGTCGCTCAACTATCTTAATCGAGATATCTTATCGCCACCCTTGAAATCAGTACCGTTGAGGAGTTGAGGTGGCCATCCGTGGTCTTTATCATCAGTTCCAGTTCACCAAATGATACTTTCTGAATGCAAATGCTGGACTTGTTACTATAAATACTAAAATCGCTATATGTTTGCCTACAATATTTGAGGAGATATTATCCTTTTTCTCCGGGACTCAACACAATTGGATCATCGCTATATCTCTAAAGAAAAATTAGTCGTACAACCAGGCAGAAATACTTACTAGTTTTAAGATCTGGGTTAAAATAGCTCCACTTTTGAACCACCAAACGTATCTTTCAATATCTTTTACGTTTATTACGATGTCTTTCAGATTTTTAAAAATTATTTCTTCTGACATTTGACAGTTTGACATAAGTTTGATACTTGTCAATGCTTGTCAAAGACATTATAGCACTTGATAGCACTACCGAGTCATCATTCGAAAAAGATTAATTAAAACCGCTTTACATAATAAATCGCAGCTTGGAGTGAAATTGGCAGCATGACCCAATTTTTACACAAAACGAACAAAAATAAATAATTTGAATCTTTCCTGTGGAAGGTAAGTATGTTCTGTATAATTAAAAATGTTTTTCAGATCGCAATGAACGCCGCTAAAGCCGAATGATATACGGTTGTTGGTATCAGTCAAGCTTTAGAACTTATAGCTGACATTTAAGTAAATAAAATATAAATATAAATGTATATCACGAAAATGAATTCTAACATGATTCGAGCTTGTTAGCTCACAGCTGTACATACCAATACCAAATATCACCATACCAAATATACCAAAATATCTTAAATATCTTCATATTATTGCTTCCAATTAGATCCTTACAAAAGACTGTAGACCGGGAGATACTGACACAAAATTTCCGGTCATTTGTACCAGTATGGTGACCCTTCAAGAGTCTAATTACGTAATGACGAAAAGAAAAATGATGGTTATAGCGCTGGTACCGGCGGCCCAAACGCGTGGGCGGCCATTTGGAACCGTCGGAAAAATATGGCATGGTGATTTTCGTGAACGGCTACTCGACGATGATTAGCTGTGCAAAAATTAGCCTGGTACAAATGGTTGGATTGTTTTTTTTAGTTAACGTGTTTTCGTCGGTATGGCGGGCCTCAACGGAGAAGTATGGCATTACGCTACCGCCTACTTCTTTTTTCATCGACTATTGGAAAATACAAGAATTTTAGTGGTACAAATCGTTCGACTTTCGTAATTTATCCGACACGTTCGATTAACGTCCACGCGTTTAGGCCGCCGGTACCAGCGCTATGACCATCATTTTCCTTTTCGTTATTACGTAATTAGACCCTTGAAGGGTCGCCATACTTGGTACAAATGACCGGAAATTTTGTGTCAGTATCTCCTGGTGAAAAATGTAAAAGCAAGTAGTTTTTTATTTGGTGTTCCCAATTACTCCAATGATTGTACATAATACGACGTTGATGTCTTCTTCACTGTGGTCTCCTCTTGAAGCGCTGGTAGAAATTAACGTGTAGAAGTGCCCGAGGGGGCTACTTCCAGAACATACATCTTTATCCTTATTTTTATGTTTTATTAAATAGTGTTTTTTTTCCATTTCAAAAATAAGTTTCCGTTTTACGTCTCGCCTCGACACTGTTTCCGTATATTGATCGTTTCCATACATAATTATTATAAATATTTTTCGTATTAGTTCCATAAATGTGTAAGTAATAAAATACTGAAATTAAATCTCAAAAACAGGTTATATCAACATCCTTAGTATCCGCGGCCTTTTTTTTAAAGTGTTTTTAGCCAGGATCTTCTTTGTCAACATGATTAAATTTTTGCCCAAAACTTTCTGATTAATAAACTATTGCTTCCAACTAAATAACCACCATTAACTGCCGCACTCAGAAACGTCAATTAAGTTTAATGCTTGTTTAGAGACGTCAGTTAAGTTTAATGCTTGTTTAGTAACGTGTTGTCTTATTCTATTACTATAGCAAAGAAAGTGACAGACGCAACTTTAATCAAGCATTAAATTGAATTGACGTCTCTGAGTGCGGTAGATATTCTTATTGCTATAGCAAAGAAAGTGACAGCAGCAATTTTAATCAAGCATTACAACAACGTGTATGATGCCAGCTTTAAATGTAATTCTGATAAAACGTAACGTGCAGGGACGATTTTATTTTTACGAAATAAACCTAAAACTCTTTTCATAAAGAGTTTTAATGGCACAAGATTTAAAAAGATACTAATGTCAAATTGTCAAAGCACAATCACAAGTTCACAACTTTACTCAATGATTCGTTTTAATTATGTCTTTTTTTTCGTAGTAATCCCCAATAGTGGTACAAATCAATAAAGTAAATCCATGATTCATGATCTCGTAAAAGAAGTTTAATGTACCCACGAGTACAAGTGTTATTTTAGCTGTGTGAGTGTGAGAAGAGTGGGACTTGAAAATCCTAATCGTAAGTTTCAATTTTAAATTATTTCACATAATAGCCCTTAACAGAGACCCTCTTTTCATTTCAGAATAACGTGTCAGTTTTCTAAACACCATGGAGCTTTTAACCATGATTAGAAACATAGTTACATATAAGGAACACTTGTTTATTTACATTACGTTGTGACACATGTTATGAATGAATTAGTTAAGATGGGGCACACTGAGAGCATCGTCAGGAAAGGCGATGATAAATCAGTCTGTAACTCAGTCAAATATTAACTTAAAAAAAAGTTACCAATGTAGGGATGATCCAAATCATCCACCCTATCTACTGTTAAAATTTCTCCAAAGGTTTTCCAGACACCCTGTATATATTAGAGATTGTGAAAGATGAGTATTTTTTAATCAAGAAGATTTTTTTCCTTTTTAAACTAAAATAAAGATGAATTTCATCGTACCTATTCTTATTCCATACCTACCTACCAACCTAATAAAATTATTTAAAGAGTACTTATCGCGTAATAATTACTATAGTGATTTTAATGATATCAGCCGAAGTACGTCACTATTGGACTTAAGAGTTTCCCAAAGAGATCGTTCTCCACCATGATTGGGCATGTCGTCAGTGAGACTGCAATACCACGTAACTAATAAATTCTATAAGTTGCAAAATGTACCTTACGGATATGATCGCCAAGGTGTACTCGTATTTTGCATCTTATTTAATTTGTTAGATACGCGGAATTGTAGTTTCACCGACGCTGTGCTATTAACTTATACCGCAAAACCTAACAACTATGGTCCTAGCCTACAACAATAGTCCAATTTTCCTCATTACATATACCCAGCAATAATAGCAGTAGACGTAAGCTATCACATTTGAAGAATAATATTATAAGGAAAATTGGACTATTGTTGAAGTTTGTGTGAGTTTGCGTTAAAAAGGATAAAATAAAAATAAATATCAGGGAAAAATCTTACACAAAGTGACCTAGTTCCAAGCTGAGCTCAAGGCTTGTACCTACTATGGTCAAAGTCAAAGTCAAAGTGTTTATTTATAACATAAGTAAAATAAAATAGTGGTGGAAAAAAATATTATGGTGGAAAATATTACGTCACATGGCAAAACATATAGTTTTGCCATGTGACGTACAAAAACATGATGAGAATTTCTCAAACATACTATACTATTCTCCTACGCTAAGATACAATATTAAATTATGAACGATGAAAAATAAAATAAAAATAAATATAGATTATTACGCATCGAAATTTTCGAGCAGGAAATCTGAGATCGAATAGAAACATTTTTGTACAAGCAAGTTAAATAATTTTCATTTCAAAAAGTTTTCATTCCAATTGCTGGCAGGTTTTTTAATGTCAAGGGTAACTTATATACAATATCTTACTTGCTAAACAGAATACACTTTTATGCATAAGTGCTGTATTGGATTGGTTACTATAGAAAATGACAAACATGCTTATAAAGATAAATGTAGTCGTTGTAGTTTGAAATAGGAAAAGATGTCAACCAAACCAAGGGCGGGTGCGCCTATATACGTTATTGCTCCATAATCACGTATTTTGAAGTTCAAGAGAGGTTCTTAAAAAAAATACCCACTTTTTCATTACTTTAAGTAATTAAGTCTAAAGTTAACATTAAACAACTATTAATTATATTTTTTAAACAAAAACATGCTCGACGAAAATTTGAGATTATGTGCAGAACGTATTTGTTTACATCATTGCTCATTTCAATGGCCACCGACCATACATACTTTAATAATTAAAAAAATCCATGAGTCAATTGACAATTAATTGACAATGCACGCGCTAAAATGTGTTTTGTTCGATCGGACAGGACTACTTAAACTCGCCGCTTTAATCGCTCGTCCAGCGTCCATCAATTTCTAAGAACTTTTGTTCATGGGATTAATTGGTCAACCACTTGCCTTCAGAAGATACCACACGCCATACGTACTCGTACGACGCCATCTTAATAAGAAACAAAAACCTCGTCTAATAATGTACATACCTACAGCCGAGAAATAAACAGAGTAAATTAGTGTTGACGTGTCATTTTATGAATGAGCTCAAATTACTCAATCAAAATATTTCGAAACTATCCAAATAGAACGCGCAGTGCCAAGCAAGATGAAATTAAAAACCACCTGGACATAAAACCTTTTTTGCACTGAATTTCATAAACAGGAACCTTCAAGACCATTGTTTTAACCCAGCATTTACAAAACATCATGTAACCACACCTAATTACAGAACTAAAGAATCCAATTACCGTACTGATTCCGAGTTAATTGAATTTCTTGATTGTCCAAAAAACGTGACTTGACTCGTGACCACGAATCCAATTGAATTGTGCTTCTAGTGTGTGTGCTTTCCCAAAAAACGAAGTTAATGAAAAGGGTTTAGGATTTAAAATAAAATGGTATAAACTTTGTAGGATTATTTAAGTAACGTTCGTGCATTAGACCACTGAAATAAAAACTGAAAGTCAGCGCCGTGGCTAACCTCGACGTCGTAATGAAGGGGCCTTTATAGTGTTTTATGTTTTTGTTGTTTATTGTAAAGAATTATTGTTTTTACTGGCAGTGGCGACATATAACAGCATTTTATGCTCTAGAGCATATAATACTAGCATTGTAATCGGTCTATGAGAACAGCGAAATACGTATGTTTGACCTTTTTCTATTTATGTTATTCATTACGAGTTAGGAAAATATTTTCTTATTGGTATTCTTTCGCTATCTTTCATGTTGTCACAGAATTGGATCTGTCAACGCCAATGTTGTTGCTGGGTCGACAATAATATCGATGTCGGTTGAATTTCGCAGCTTTATTTGTTCTAATAAAGTATATATATGGCCAGTGTTTCCAATTGCCAAACAAAAGTATCTGGCAGTTACATGCTTTTATTTAACTTCCAATGTTCATTTGTAAATAGAATAGTGAATAGTCGGTAGTGACCCTGCCTACGAAGCTAGCGGTCCCGGGTTCGATCCCCGGTATGGGCAAATATTTGTGTGATGATCGCGAGTATTTGTTCCTGAGTCTTGGGTGTTTTCCATGTATTTATGTATGTATTTATCTATATAAGTAAATTTATCGTTGCCTAGTACCCATAGTACAAGCCTCGAGCTTAGTTTGGGACTAGGTCAATTTGTGTGCGATTGTCCCCTGATATTTATTTTTTATTTTTATTTATTTAAATAATGCGTCCGATTAAAAATTGGCAAACAATTTTTAAACGACTTCCCGTTGTCCGATTGAGCTGAAATGTGGAACACTATGTAAACTCGATGACGATGCAATATTATAGTGTCAAAGCCCTGATGTGATGATGGAGTCGCATGTAGGCTTGAGAATCTCTGTTATACCTTTAAGTAGTTGTACTAAACGATGGGTCTACGTTAAGAATATTGCATTATCAGTAGTTTGGTCTTTAGCTGACTTTGGTTACAAGCAGATGATGACAGTGCAGTAAAAAGTACATTTGACAATAAAAGCGTGTCCCTAAAATGAAACTTTTTGGCATAAAGAAAGAGAAAGCTAAAATTTATTGAAATCAAATTGGCAGTAAAACATAATTACGTTAGGCTCAAGTGAGATTTGTAGTTTTTTTGTTCACAGCTGAATACGGATATTTTATATAAAGAATATGTTCAATAATTTTTATATAAAATTTTGGAGATAACAACCAATTGAAAATTATAAAGAGGTCATTAATCGTTTTGGTCAAAGCTAGGTTGTTATCCTTTTAGCGGCTCTTAAAATAAAATATAAAATAATCAGATTAACTATAATGTAGGATTTGTATACTACCTAATGATAACTACCTAATAACTTTCTCACATCCATGTTTGCTTAGCGCCTGTTGTTTGATCAGTAGTTAACTCAACTAATTGTTGAAATTCGAAAAAGGAATCGAAAATTTGACATATTTCCTTGAGATTTAACCATTAGTTACGATTTTTAACAATTAGTTAGTTTAACTACTGATCAAACAACAGGCCCTTAGGTAGGTACATAACATACAATGAACATACGGCATCTGGTTAAGGACGTCGTCCTTTTCCTTGAATGCTCGGCAAAAAAGATTCGGGATGAAAATGGAGCAGACTTTGTTACATCTTTTATTTTAGGTATCCAATTTTCTCTGCCTATTCGCCGATTCTCCAATTAGGTTTTCATCTTTTGGAAATCTGAAAGTACCTATATCTGCAAGAAGAAGCTTTCTGAAGTATAAAAAAATATTATTGTGTGGGCTTGATTTCGATACTCACTCAACTGGATGAATTCTTAGTAACAATGTATTACCAACTTTACATAAAATCTTACCTATAACTAAAAGCAAATAGCAAGAAACTTACTAATAAAAAGACAATCCTAAACCCGAGTTATTTTTCCGCCCCAAGTACCTATGAATTGCAGCCTTCCACCACACGAGCCATCGCATTTTTGGTTTCAAATCTGCCACTCTTAAAAAAAATCTTTAATATCACTATTTCATTTCCTCGCAATCGAAATGAAAAACAAAGTGTATCCATCTCGAATAAAATGACTTATTTTGTGTAACTCCTTGTTGAACAATCTACTTTTTCTTTCTTATATATTTGCCCGTTTTTCATTGTCATATCGCCACCCGTCCGTCGACTGAAATACAATTGCAACAGTGGGCGTCTTCCAGCTGCAGCTGAGGTGATAAAAATGATGTGTCGACAAAGTAATCTGCAAGTATTTTCAATGCAAGTAATCGTTGCATGACGATTTCTTAATAGGCTACACGTGTTTATTTGTTGTTAGGCAACTATCTACGAAGTATTTTACTGGAGTGCAATATAAAATGCAACACCAGATTATTATGACTATGTCATTGCTACTGAATACCGTGATAAAGCTCTGGTGATCGAAGGGTCGGACGTATAAGGCTGCCTAATTGAGAATACACGCGCTAAAATCTGTTTTGTTCGCTATTTCGGGACTACTTAAACTCGCCGCTTGGACCTTCACTCGAGCGAAAGATCTCCTTTGCTTGTTGAGAGAATCACAACCCAGCGTTTATGTGTTATTCTCTCAAAAAACGAGTTTAAGTAGTCCCGTCCGACCGAACAAAACACATTTTAGCGCGTGCATTGTCACTTAGGGACCCTTATACGTTGGTGAAGTCATGCTGCCAAATTGAATACACGCGCTAAAATGTGTTTTGTTCGCTCTGTCGGGACTACTTAAACTCGCCGCTTGGACCTTCACTCGAGCGAACGATCACCTTTGCTTGTTGAGAGAATCACTACCCTGGTCGATTTTACCTACTTTTACGCTGTTGCGTTGTATCAAAAAAGCGATCTTTAAACAAACTCAGAGTAATGGTAGGACCTTGGGTAGGGTAGGGTAGGGACCTACCCTGAAACTGTAGACAAGGGTGTTATTCTCTTAAAAACGGCGCTCGGTCGATCGAACGAGTGAACGAGTGAACGCGCCACACCGACGAGTTTAAGTAGTCCCGTCAGATCGCACAAAACACATTTAGGGCGTGCACTCTCAATTTGGCAGCAGGGCTTCTGTGGATAAGATCGAGCGTATAAGGCTGCCTAATTGAGAATGCACGCCCGAAAATCGCTTAGTGCGTTCTGACGGGACTACTTAAACTCGCCAGTGTAGCGCATTCACTCGTTCACTCGTTCGACCGTTTTTAAGAGAATAACATCCCTTCACATTCACGTGTTCCGGTTTGTCTTACGACAACCGGTAAAATTACTAGGATAGAGGGATCCCATCGTATTCCTCAGGGTTGGCAAAGCATTTGCAACCTTAGGATTACAGTCTTGAAAAACTAAATATCTATGGGTCTCAGATACCACTTACTATCACACACACACTTACTATTACTATTACCATGTGATAATTTTCCTTCTTATTGCTATAAAAATAACACAACTGTCTGCCAAATCATCCGACTGTGTTGTGCGACAATGTCTTGCGCAGTAATAGAAACATTGGTGCCATTGGCGCCTATAGGTTTTGAATAGCAATGATGTGTAACGTATATCAAAACCCCAAAAATATTATTAGGCTCTCCTAATTAACATGTAGCTTATTATTAGTATAAGAACAGACTTACGAAAATTGTGCCGGCAACGTCGCATATTGTAGATAGGATAAATAAGGAGTATAAATTTACACTTATTTACTCTGTGCATCTGTTGTATTTAAATATGTGTAATGCAATATTTTGTTGTTAATAAAGTAAGTACTCATGTATGTATGTACATACCTACGTAAACTGTTAGTTGCACAAACATCAAACAATTAAACATCTGTGTAACATTAATCCTTTACAAACTTCACTTACTAGCCTTAAAAGGCTAGAAAAATGCAAATTATTTCAGTATCTGGATTGAATATTTATGTATAATCAATGGCTCGATGTCTAAATGGGATCTTTCCGCACTCTAGAGAAGATGAGTGCCTAATGTAAATATATGGGGTTAGACACACACAGGTACCTATTGCCCAAAAACTTTTAAAGGAGAAAAAGGAGTTAATTTCAAACTTTAACATATTTTGCATAGCTCGACTTACGTGCCTATTATACAGCGCAGGGCAACTTTTGTTTGCCGGTTAATTCTTCGTAGAGGAATCTAAAAGCGAATTGTTAAAGACAAAAACACCCAAGATCATGACAATTCTCACGGTGCACGTAAATCAGTGGTTCTCAAACTTTTTTAGTGATAGAATCCCTTTGAAACTCTAAATATTTTACAAAGCCCCGAAATAGGAAAAACCTATTAGAGTTTTAGAAAAAAGATAGAACTTTACATAATACTGTTATGTTAATTTTTCTTCGAAGCCCTTACACGGACCCTGTGGAGCCCCGGAACTCCGCGGAGCACACTTTGAGAATAACTAACAGATGCTACTCTTATCAACCAACGCGCTTAACAAATTATAATATATTATCCGGCGAGTTTAAGTTTTCCTGTCAGAGCGTACAAACAACATTTTAGGGCAAGCAAGTGCATTTTTAATTATGTAGCTTATAACTCGCTCGTACATAACTTCGCTCGCTCAATCGATCCTTCAGCAAGCACCAAGAAAATAACACCTCTGCGCCAAGTACATACCGCCAGTTTCTGAATTAAAGTTTAACTGATTTCAATGCGGTTTGTTTAATCCAAGACCAGAAATGTTGAACGCTTGACGCTTTTTACACGACTGCCCGAAAGAAGGAGTGTAATGTTGTCAGGGTTCATGTATTTAGGTATGTATGTACGATTCTTTTCATAACTTCTAAACGCCTGAGCCGATTTAGATGTGTGTGGTATCGTTAGAATCCTTTCACCATCCCGGCTGACATAAACTTAACTCTTAAAATGGAATGAACAACAATGGCAAAATGACAATTATTAACATAGATATATCGACGACAATATAAAAAATGGAGTCGGTTTTAAAAGCTTGCTTTTCAATTATTATCGCCAAGTCTGTCTGTGGCTTTATGGCTCTTAAAAAATTGTTGAAAGTTAATTTTATCAGGGAGGTTCTTAGCTAGTCTTGTTGGAAATTGGTTAAGCTTTTTGGAAACTAGAGGTCGTGAATAGATTGGTGATATTAATCGACTTAAAGTTATTATAACATGGCGGCAGTTTTAATAAAACCTAGCTAGGTTCTTAGTTAGGAACTAATAAAATAGATTTTAATTAAAAAACTGCATCGGAATCGGTCTATCCCTTTGGAAGCTAAGATGCCACAGACAGACCGCCCTATATTTATTTGTTTAAACTTTATTGTACAATACACATAGTATTATTAGCTATTACTACTACTAACGCTTGTGTGTTTGTTTGTTACTCCTTCACGCTGCAATGGCTGGACGGAATTGGATGAAATTTGAAATGGTAATAGCTTATAAATACCCTGGATTAACACAGGTACTTTTCATTTCGGAACATTTAAAAGTTCCCGAGGGTATTACGATAATCGAAAACTATGCGATCGAAGTCGCGGGCAGAAGCTATATACTTATACACAAAAACCTTCAATGAAAAAAATAATTTAACAGATAGTGAAAACTTTTGTGAGATTATCGCGTACGTACAGAGGGACGGACGGTGGGAAGCGACTTTGTTTTATACTATGTAGAGATGCCCTATTTAAGCCAAGTGTCGCGACCGGCGTGCGCGGGAGTGCACGTGGCACGACCACGGTGTATTCTTGGTTCATCAATCGCCAAAGTCACGGGTGAACGATCGGCTGGACCGCAAAAAAGCCCACAAGAAGTTGGTCTGGAACTCCAAACTATTATCATGGCATCATTAAAACTTATTTTTTGTCCTGTTTTGTGTAGCTTATAGCCGAGGCCAAATAATAAAACAGGAAATTGATTTTGAGTAGGTTGGGTGGGGACTTGGTTACGTGTTTTGGAAACGCCAATCGAAGTAACGTTTTGACGCATATTCCTTGGACAGAGAATTTCTTTTAAACACGCTTACTTATAAGAGTCAAACCTTAGGCGCCAGCCGCGGTTTAAGCTGGGGACCCTCTCGTCTCCAGACTCCAGACTTCTGGACTAATGGTGACGTCTATCTATCGGACTAAAGGGCGTCATCAAGGGTGTCATCAAGGGGGGGGGGCGGGGGCGGGGCTGTCCCCCCCCCCCCCCCCCCTAGAGAATTTTGTCGTTGTTTTTTTCAAGTGCCGCCATACTCTCTCATCCTCTATACTTCTACTGGACCCCCCCGCCCCCCTTGTCGTGTTCCGGTCGTTCGGGGTAGCACAAGAGTAAATATGCATCCGGGGGCAGCTTTCCAGCAATGAGTACGAAGACAGCTTTGACTAAACAGGATGATGCTGTAATGTCACAAAAATAGATAGGTACCGTAAAATGGGGTGACTTTGGAAACGCGGGGCGACTTTGATAATTATTTGAATCATCGTTTTTGTGCAATGTCTGAGTTATTATTAAGCTTTTTCACAACATTACTTGCATATGTTTCATATTCGAGCGTAAGATATTAGTAGTTCAAGTATTTTCAGACATATTGGATTTAAAACCTTCGAAACAAAAAAACACTATTTTTTGACATGCTTCGGGGGTTACTTTGATAGTGTGATGTAAATACAGGGATAATCAAAGTAGCCCCATTTTAAGAATCGAGATTTTCAGCTGCATAATTATTTTTTCCTACTAAGCCGTCTACCGTAGTCTGCCTCTAGCTGCTTTAAGTTACTCCAAATGAGTAGTCGCCAATACAATATTTTTAATAATTTATTTTACGATTAAATGCGGGAGTTACAGAAGATTTATTTTTAAAATTGATCAAACTAACCCCATTTTACGGTACTTAGTTCTAAATATAAGTTTTATATCATTTATTATGTACTTAAGCCAGTTGGATGTTTGTAAATATGGGGCTCGTTGCCTTTATTAAACGTGTATTCTTCATTTGTATGTAACAGACTAACCTATGTATGTAAACCAAATTTACTTATGTTACCATACCCAATTATATCTAACCGTGGTGTTATGATTATATGTGTACGTATCTATGTCAAACTACGCTTGTATTTAGGTGTCTAGAAAACCAAGTGCCGTTTAGGTTCATTACTATTTTTTTTTTCCCAACGATAAGAGCTAATTTAATTTATAGCGTCCTATTTAAAGCTATTAAATATAACCATAAAAGTTTTGTTTGTTTTTACAGTGCGTAGGTTGTCCAATATCCTTTTGTGTCGCCAATAACATTTTCATTTACATTTACCATTTATATTTACAATCAACTAGACTGATTGCCTGTACCCTTACATGAGTTAAAATTACCGTATTCTTACCATGAGTTACAATAAATGAACTCGCTAGCGAGTGGAAGCTCTGTCCCTCGCAAACCTCGCAAGTATTCTTATAGAGTGCGAGGGACAGAGCATTCGACTCGCTAGCGAGTACGGGAATTGTAACTCATGGTAAGGGTACTGTCCCTCGCACTCTATAAGAATACTGTGAAGGACAGAGCATTCGACTCTCCAGCGAGTACGGTAATTGTAATTAATGGTGAGGGTACTGGGCCTCTATTCTACTCGATAAACCATATTGCTTCTGAGATGTTATCATATTTTCAACGTTACAATAGCTCTTATTTACTTGACAGTAAAGGCGGCCGAGTTAAAATAAAACGTGTGCAGGCCGCTATTGTTTCACCCAGTAGAATATAGAGGCCGTAAAGACACTTTCATTCGTATTGTGTTGCGTAGACTTAGTTCTTATCTCTTTTATCTCCTCTGCGTTACAATGTAAATATTGTAAATACCTACAGCAACTAAAAATATTTACTCGGAAATACTCAAATAACTCTCATTCTAATACTCTTTTTATGCAAAAAATCTATTAACACGGGGATCATGATGTGATCTTTAAATCTGATTAAAATGTAGCATATTAATTTAGTACACCTTGTTAACCTCGTTGTCTAGAATTACTCGGTATGAATTAGCGATGTCGCTGATGATTAGAGGGTGTCACAAAACTTAACGTAAATATTACGGCATCATAAGAAAGTTCGAGTTTATCAAATTGCATCAAATAGCGTCTATTAGCATCGATCAGAACTTTAATCCATACCTTGAGCATTTTGCGACGGGTGCGCAATTTAACCGAAATAAGGTTTGGAGGAAAAGCAGCATTATTTTTTGTTCAACTTGATTTTTTACCCGTATCAAGATGCATGACTTGTTGCACGATTTCTTTAGGCAAGATACAACCTCGGGCATTTTTTTTTCAGCACCAAGAATCAAAGTTGTTGAATAAAAAACGAGAAATGCTTTACTGGCTTAGGAAGTCTGGATTTATTTCAAATACGTTTATGTTTTGGCATTAGGGTTACGTTATTGGGGATTAAATACCAAGTTTATAGCTATTTTTCGAGAAGGGGACAAGGCGTTCTTTACCAGTATCATTAAAACCTTAATAACTCCTAAACTAATTAACAATATTGGAAAGTTAAGACTATTTTGGACCGGCATATACGTTTCGTAATTATTATCGATTCACTTTTTGATGAATCGTATTTAGATTAGGCATTATATCTGTACGTGTATCTAGCAGCGCATTAGTTAAGTTCATATTGTATACCTACAGTGTGTTAATGGAATACGAGCAAACATTTAAACTAGACGTAGTTTATGGCTCTACAAGTCATGTAAATGTGGAATTTCGTGAATAACTCTTATACATAGAGCGCAATTAATTTTTAAAGATCCCATCGAGCAGCAATGTATAATGTAAACGAAGATTTAAGTCTCAGTTGATTGCAGTTTAATCGGGCTATTTCTGATACATTGCGTGGCGAATTAATCTCTATTAAAAAAAAATACAACTTATCTTAACGATACACATATTTTTATGTTAATTAGGAAGCATATTAACCGTCGTTAAATTGTTTGCTCGTATTCCATTTACACACTGTATATTATATACTCGTACGTACCTATGTGTTATTGTAATTAAATTAAAGTGTAATTGACTGACAAAGTGGTTATCTCTCTCAGGCCTACCATCATGGACATCTCCGGTAAAGTGGTGACCCCTACCGAAGAAAGAACGTCGGTAGGGTAGCGGCGATCATTCTTCAGTCGGGGTCATTTACTTATGATATTTATGTGTGTGTGTGTGTAGGCTACATTTCATCCCGGAAAATTAAAAAGTTCCCGAGGGAATAACGATAATATAAATATACGCGGACGAGAAGCTAGTTAATTATACATAAAAACCTTCCTCCTTAATCACTCTATTTATTGATGTAAAATGGTACATGTGTTGAAAAGATCTAAGCGTACATAGAAACGGACGGAGACGGCGGGAAGCCATTGCTTTATACTAATTAATGTAAACTAATAGTACATTACTGCACAGACCGGGAAATAGGCAGTTGCGGGACGAGTAGAGTTAGCGTGGCCGAGACGCAGTCGAGGCCGCGCTATATACGAGTCCAGCAACCGCCCTTCCCGGTTGAGGCTTGTGTAGTGCTTTTCTCCAACAATGTGAGGAAATTTAACACAAGTGTTATTAATATTAAAAACAGTCCCAATATTTCCTTGAAAAAAAGAACAGAAACATACGATTTAGTATAACACTGAAATAGAGCAATCACAAATTTAAACGTAATCAATTCAATTTGAATAAAATAAACTATAACATTTATTACGCGTTTATGTTATTTCGGCAATTTATTTTGTTTATGAACGCAGTTTCTATTTAAAAAAGTCAAACTATTTGACACACTTTTAAATACGTTGTAAACGCTGTTTGAAAAGGCTTAACTTTTTAACTTAACAAACAAAAAAAAAACAAAGGTTTTTAAAAGTAAAACACCAGGTACGTAATGAAATTTCATACATTTTCGCGGCCGCTGCCGTTGGTAAATAAAAAATTTGTTTTTTTTTTAATTTTGCCTGGACCTGGAACTCAGAACTTCGCGGACTGATTTTACAACAGTAAGGTTAACATTTCCGAGCATGTGGGAGAAAAGATTATTAAGTGTCCGAACTTACCAAATATGTCTTTTGCTGAGATTATCGAAGCGAGATTGACCAAACCCTAGATATTATCGACCAGCACTTACGTCAGTAGCCGGAAGTAATTTCCTAAGCTTCATCTCCATACGTCTCGGTGCTACCTATACAGGGTGTACGTACATCTAGAAACCTGGCGTAGTTGATTGGGAAATCACGCTTCCGTTAATTGCATACCGTTAAATATAGGTAAGTACCTAACTAATTAGTCAATTTACAAGAAACTAATTTTGGAAATTAGTTTTATAATAGTTCCTAATTTTAATTTAATGCGAGCATACGCTTTACCGTACAAAACTACATTACAATACAAATTCTTTATATTAAACAAGACAAAGTTACAATTACAAGAAAATAAAATATAAAATAAATGTTATAAGTATTAAAAGATATAATCGACACCTGCAGGGAATAACATTGTATATCAAATTTTATATTAGCTTGAGATACAATTTTGTTCATGCTGAAATACGTTTGAAATTAGAAGTCACAGTAAATTGAGATACAATGTTTTTCCTTGCATGTGTCGTAATGTAGATATATGTATAGTATATAAAAAAACTTGTTGTATTGTTTTGATGCACTCGAAAACTACGAGGACGGAGTCGAAGGCAACAGCTAGTCTTTAATGCATTTAAAATCCATTTACAGTTTTTACCTTTAACTTTTTTATACACATCTCGTGACTCTCGAGAGATACAAAATCGTAAACAAGTTTTTATAGCAGGAAAAATTAGTATATATTTATACGTATGATTATAAAGTATCTGTTGAGACGCAAATCCATCCCAACCACAGATCGTCATTTAATTAATTACGGATATGATGGAATAGTTACTAATAAGGGAAGAGTAGGGTTGCTATCTTGACTTGGAATTTTCATTTCATTTGTACGAAATTTATCGTAAGTTCGATTTTTTCTTTCTGAAAGCAAACCTAATCTGCTGGCCTATTGCCTAACGCACTCGCAATCGCAATTGACTTCAAAGCGGATCAATTGTTTTCATTTAGTATGCAGACTCGCATTCGGACTGTCAAAATGAAAACGATTACGATTGCGAGTGCGTTAGGCAATAGGCCTGCAGATTTGATTATTTTTGCAAAGTTAACGAATTCATAAAATGTAATTCTAACTAATGATAAAGACAAAGACAAAGACATTTATTGCCAGAACATAGTAAATAAACAGATCTTCGTGGAACAGGATGAGCTTATGTTCTACCTTAATTAGGCATGCAATGTTATAATACAGATCGTTTTTCATCAAGGAACTCCCGAACCGAGTAAAAACATTTTCCCAATAGCCACCTTGTGATTAAATGGTCAAATTTATTCAAGGGACATTTCTGTATTACAATTGGTAGATGATTGTAAATTTTGATTGCCATAAAGTAAGAATTAACTTTAAAAATATTACATTTAGACCGAGGCAAGTACAGTTTATCCTTGTGTCTAGTAGATCTTGTGAAAACTTCAGCATGAGTTGCGAACATATTAGGGTTTTTCCTAGCAAATAATGCAATCTGCTTAATATACATGCACGGCAGAGGCAGTACACCCATGGCTTGAAATAAAGGTTTACATGGAGTTAGAAAATGATTATTGCATACAGCTCTTATACACCTCTTTTGGGCTACAAATGCTTTCTTTCTTAATGCTTTCTTTAATGAATTTTCGGACAAATTAAACAGTTGATGAAGAATACTTCGAACTTGCGATATGTTACCCTAGTGTTGGTAGGTTATACTTGGTCTAAAATTAAGTTACCGGATGAACCTCTGTCTGTTGCATTGTACAGGATGATTGCTTTAAAAACGTAACTGTGTTCGTTCTGAAATTGTAACGCAGTGCAATCTAGCACCGTCTCTAGAGATTTAACTGTTACTCCCGCGTTATTCTCTTTAATAATTCACTGGCGAGATCGTCGACGAGGATATGTTGGTTTACCCAACAGAGCGTACCTAAATATCACCCGTTCGTGCGTGTCTCGACCTTGGTCAGACAAAATAATAACTCTACTGACCGGTGCAATGTAAGAAAATACGTAGGAATCGAATAAGAAAAAACATTGTTTTAGACTACGACACTATACGCCATACATTCAGTTTGAACACAGTGTCTCTAGTGTTAACTCTTAGACACTCGGTGTATACAATAGAGATAGCCGTGTTCATTCAAATACACATGCACACTAAATACCTAAGTAGTCTAAACCAGACTTAAAACTTTGTAATAAATGGATCCATGACAAAAAACATGAAATAGAGACGTCAGGAAAAAGTTACCTGTACATAGTTGTACCCACTCTGTTATCATACCTCTAATTCATATAAATACCGCAATAAGCCGTATTTTTAGATCTTCTGCATCTTCTAAACGTTGAAATACACAAATTTCAAATCAAGTTACATTTCTACCATAGAAACGTTGATTTGTAAAATACTTAAATTACCCATTAACCCCATTTTCTGAGCCAATCACCGTACCCGAACCTTTTAGAACAGAAAAAAACGTAAGGTCTGTTCATCCTTACTTGTCTTATATAGTAAACAACTTTCTAACCTCAAAATGAACCGTTTTTTACTAAAACAGCTTTTTTATCGTAAATAAAGTAAACTGAATAAACATTATGGATATCACTTGGCTAATGTATGGTCTGTGATTGCTTTTTTTGTTTAAAATAGCTGTTTTAGCCAAAAAAGGTTCATTTTGAGGTTAGAAAGTTGTTTACTATATGAGACAAGTAAGGATGAACAGACCTTAGTTAGAACTTAGAATTGAATCTGAAGAAACCTTTTCTTCAACATCAGCGTCATAGCAATCACCCTGTTCAAATTAACTCAATGTCTATAAAGGTTATTCCCAAGTTTCCCAACCAAATACAATGATAGCGTATTGTAACCTCTCTGAAGTTTGCGAAGCCACTGGTTCCTTGAGAGCTCGCTCGCCTTTGTACATATAACACTGCCAACAGCGTTATCTGCTTGTTTGAACAGCCAGCTTTGAATGCAGAGATACATCTGTTTGCCTTTATGCTCGCATACTGGAATACTGCACTAATTAGATTTTTAGAACAAGAATATATTTAATTGCTTTTATACTTTTGTTCTACAGAAAATATGGGGGTAAATATCCGGGTGTTTCAACCGCCAACATTATTGTTGTGTTATTATTATTTTTAGGGTTCCGTACCTCAAAAGGAAAAAACGGAACCCTTATAGGACGGGCAGACCCTTGTTGTCCGTCCGCCCGTCGTCGGTCTGTCAAGATCCTTTATCTCGGGAACGCGTGGAAGTATCGAGTTGAAATTAATATTATATACTCAGGTCTACAGTCCCTTGAAGCTGAGAAAAAAACAATCTTCTCAGTTAAAGTAGAAAAAAGATACGGCCGTTTATTTATATTAAAAACTAACTTGATCCCACACTGCTTACGTTTTGCTTAGTAGCAGGGCTCTGCTAATAGTGGATTCTGTTTTTAGCGTATATTTTGTACGGAACCCTCGGTACGCGAGTCCGACTCGCACTTGGCCAATAATTGGCCAAATGGCAATATTGCAATAGAAAATTGTCCCACAAAACTGTTTAAACAGTTCGAACAGCGGAATCATTGACTCTCAGATAACTTTACTTAGTATTAATTTTAGAATTTATACAACACTGACTAAATAATTAAACAGTCTTCTTTTAAATTTTGGATTACTAGCATGTAATATCTGTGTGGAAGCTATTATGAATGTAGGGTAGACGTTTCTGAAGGCATCTGTTGACAAGTTAATAATATTTTCAAAAATATTATTTCAATTTAGTTATAGCCACGCAACTTTTGATGTTAGAAGCAGCAGAGCCGGGGTAGTTTCCATTCAATCGAGAAGAACAAGAAAGTTAGTTATTTTATCTGGAATAATTAGCGTAGACAATAATGACGGTGTCATTCACGCAGCAATTAACTTCATAGTGAAACCATTTAAAGTACGTACTATTCTCTCGAGTTCTTTAAATATAGTCCATGGAACTAACAAAATTAAACTAAGCACCTAATTATATTTATACACCATTATTTTCTACGCAAGTAATACTTTTTTACGTATTTTGAAGCATAAAATCTCATTTCAATATAGTACCTATATTCAAACTACATACCTTTGTATATAGGTATTATAGGTTTTATTTACAAGGGTTGTAGCGTGTGTACTTAATTAGTTGATCACGTTTTAACGTGGAAGTCATAGTAAGTATATTCGTAGTTAGTTACACAATTTTTATCTAACCTAAATAGGTTGTATAAAAATTTTAGGTGCGCGTAAAATCCGGGCAGACAATTTTCAAACCGTATCCGAAATAATCGTAGGTACCTATTGCAATCGATCTGCGAACAGGCGACCCTGCCTTTTGGTGCCGATGACGTCAACGTAACAAAATTATACTGCTTACAGGATGCTCTAATTACCCGTGCTCGTATGGCATCAGGTGGCCTAGTGCGCTCATTTGCCTTCTGCAATATTCTGCATGCCATAAAAAAACGTTTTACCATTTAAATATACACTATTATTTACAAAAAAATTAGAAAATTGACGCAATTTGAAAAAAAATGTTTAACAGAACTCTTTCTTATTCTCTCTGAGAAGAATACCTAAATTAAATTTTAATACCGCTCACAGGGGACTTGCCTGTCACCCGCATTGGTCAAAAATAAACATTTTATTTCAAGCCCGCAGCGGCAGTAATTGACTGATAGACTGATCGCTGCAAAAAATATGGCACGAATTAGGTATTCATATTCGAGCCTAAAGTAGAATTGACCTGACGGACTAATGCCGTGGAACGAATTTGCTCCGGATTTAGTTCGCCAGTGGTGATCGCATAAGTTATTAGTAGGTACCAGGGGGACAGAGTATTGATAGGGTTGCAAATGAGTTTTCTCAATCAGAGACTAACCATTTTGCACGTTAAACCATGCACCACGATTGTGTCACGATTTGATAAATTTACATGTGTTGTTATTTTTTGCTCGTTCAACCGTGTATTCGCCGACAAGCCTTTTATTTTTCGCTGCGAAAACGCATTTACGCACTCCACCCGGGATCGGGGGGACCCGGGATAGTTATATGAGACTCGTGAACTGTGAGCGGCCGGAATACCCACTCAAAAAAAAACCAGTGTCCATCAGAGAGGTGCTACGCGATCAAATAAAGTATTTGCGCATTCGGCTGGTGACACCTCGACGCATAAACCGCCCTCAGACCTCGGGTGCGCCACGGTGGAAGAGGGCTAACGAAAAGCCTAGCTTGACTCATGAGCGAGTTAAGATTAAGCAGCGTACGTGTCTAGAATCTGGGCACACTTAGCATTGAATAAACCATAATTAAGATGCGTAGGGCCACGTAATCTTGACGTGGGTATTACTTTTTTACCTTATTTAACAAAAAATCTTGAAAACGAAACATGCTTCAAAACAAAAATAAAGTGATTGCAATGTATTTAAATGATTAAAATAAAAATCGAAACATTGATTTGATGTTCTTTACAACTTGGGACCCCTTAAGGTGACACCTGTATATTATTATGCAGTTTATAACATTCAAAACTACCTTACTCATCCTCCGGACCGACAAAGATCCTAGATAAAAAGTAAACATTAAACTACGGAGTAGGCAAGTAGGTACACGCAACGAGTGATAATCAGACCACCTTCCTGATTGGTTGAGACGCTAACTAAAACTAACTACACCATTAGAGCAAAAAACTTCAACTCACGCCTCATCCAATTACTACAGGCTGTGTAATCGATAGGACTCCGACAACGTCCGGCGCAAGGCCATGGGTAAAAAAATGAAGTTGATTATTAACAAGTATAAAAACATGACTAAGCATAAGAAAAACGAGCTAAACATTTTCGTGTCGGCCTCTAGAATTAACATCGTATCATCCAATATTTTGATGTTTGTAATCCTAAACGCGTTTGGTATGAACAGTTACTCTATCTAGCTTTTGTTTGTTCCTCCTTATTTCATCCGCAGCGCATTGGACTGTCATGTTTTTTTTGTACACACACGATTTGGTAATCTGGGAGTGATAAAGGCTGTTTTTTAAGACACAGCGATAAAACAGTATGCCAGCGAACGGATTTGCAAGCAAAATCAAGATTTGCAAACAAAATACAAGTGAAATGGTTTTATTCATAATTGTACACTGCTGTGTGAGTTTATGAAAAATTGTAACTTTCAGCAGCAAAAAAAAAACTCTATCTGTGTTTGAGTATCTGTAACGTCAATATTTGTAGTAAAAACAGCATGTTTTTTATTCAAATTGGGTTTGTATAGAAATATTACATGCACAAAATAATACGGATGACTTTTTAAACAATCAGTAACGCACTTTTTCGGACCTTTAAACATTGTAGCAAAGTAGATATCCGGGCTAACCCTATCCCGCTGTTGATTTTGAGACACGCTGTATGTACTCGTATGTGGTTGCAATGTATAGTGCAAGGAGCGGTGTCGTGTGACATTCCAATCTCGCGTATTCCGGCTGTTCAAATGTTTGAGTTAACACGTAGTTTGAGACTTTGAGCACAATTTGAAGTCAATAGCCTCAATGATTATGAGCCAGCTTTGCCTTTAAATCTCACCACCGGGTAACCCATCCTTTCATCGAATTTCACTTAATCGATTGTACGAGTATCATTTCATCGAATTTCATTTCATCGAACGCTATGTTCTGCTGAAACCATGATGTTTTCAGGATATCTTAAACATTGATTACGTACATAGGTTAGGTTAGGTTAGACTGGTGACTACCAAAAAAAGTAAGTCATGCGGCGAGAAATGCCTTTTGATAAAATGAAAATTCTGCTTAATGAGACGAATTTTTCCTTTCAATCGAGTAAGTAACGTTAACGTAAGGTTACCGAGAACATGTGTAAGTATGGCAATTGGAACAGTGCTACGTGTCGTTATTAAGCACTATAATTTTTGAAGACGCTAGCTAGTCGGTAGTGACCCTGCCTACGAGGCTAGCGGTCCTGGGTTCCATTCCCAGTATGGGCAAATATTTGTACGATGAGCACCAATATTTGTTCTGAGTCTTGGATGTTTTCTATGTATTTTTATATCGTTGTCTAGTACCCATAGTACAACAAGCCTAGAGCTTAGTTTGGGACTGGGTCAATTTGTGTGAGATCGTCCCTTGATATTTATTATTATTGTTTTTTCGTATCGTCATCGAGTAGTTAAGGTGAAGTTTACGTTTTTTATAGGAATCGCAAGTCCTCTCTACGAGGGGCGGCTGAAAAGTAATCTACCTAACAATGAAACAAAAGACTGTCGTGGCTAATTTTTTTTTATTTTTCTATATAGTCCCCTGCTAGTAAAATGCACTTATTAAATTTTTCAAATATTGAATTTAAACCATTAAAAAAAAAATCTTTCGGTTTGTCGTCAAAAAAGTCAGTAACCGCAGCCTTCATTTCGTCATCGGTCATAAACCTTCGTCCCCTGAGGTCTTTCTTGAGAAGTCTAAACAGAAAATAGTCACAGGGGGCTAAATCTGGACTATAAGGGGGGTGGTCAATGGTTTCGAAGCCATTGTCTTTAATTGCTAGCTTCGTTGTGCGGGCGGTATGCACTGGTGCGTTATCGTGCAAAATCAGAATACCTTTGTTTAGTTTACCTCGCCGTTTTTCTTTTATTGTCTCTCTTAGTTGGTATAGTAAGTTTGAGTAATAATCAGCATTCATTGTAGTTTTCTTCGGTAAATAATCTATGAGCAAAATCCCTTCTGTGTCCCAAAAGATTGTAGCCATAAGTTTACCTGCCGATGGACAGACCTTGAATTTCCGAGGCGGCTTCTCATCCTTAAATTTCCACTGTAACGACTCTTGCTTACTTTCCGGGTCCCATTGTCGAATCCAAGTCTCATCACATGTTACAATTCTAGAAATTATTTCTTCCTCTTTCCCTCGACTCATCTCCAAAAACTCTTCGCAACATTTGACACGCCTCTCCATGTCAAATGCAGTCAACATTCTGGGGACCCAACGTGCACTAACCTTGGACATGTTCAAATGCTCATGAATTATTTCATTGACTCGCTCTTTACTGACGCCCACATCTCTAGCTATCTCCCACTGCTTCACTCGTCGGTCCTCTAATATAATTTTTTTCACCCTGGCTACATTTTCATCGGTGACGGCCGAAACTGGTCTTCCGCTACGAGGATCATCTTCCAGACTCTCACGACCTAACTTAAACTGCTTTGACCAAAACTTTATAACAAATTCGGAAGAACACAAACTGCCAAACACACGTAACATACGCTGTCTGATCTCCGAAGGCGTATTCCCTTCTTTAGTCAAAAACTTAATCACCGCACGCTGCTCGATTTTATCCATTTTCACTTTTTCTACCGACATGTTTGAAACAATTGTAGGAGACAAATAAACGTGATGCAATAAACAAATGAATGTAATACATTTTGAAAATAGAATAACAAACGAATATAAATCCATACCAGCCAGCATTATTTTTGTATATATTTCTGACCAAGGAGATTACTTATCAGCCGCCCCTCGTAAAAGTATAGTAAGTTAACGATTTCGAAAAGTAGAGGCGATTCAAAAGCGTGACGTATGATTGAAATGTTGGTGCTAGAGCTACACGGTTTCAGGGTGTTAGTTACCGCCGTGAACGGCTGACTAGGTAATAGCAAACCGACCATTTGCTGCTAATTAACCACAAACTGACAGCCTCGCGCTGACGGTAATCCTGTATCGCTACGATCAGCAGAACAGGTCTTTGTATGTTAAAAAATGCAACCACCCTTGTATTACTTTAATCAAAATATTGCCTATGACATTTCTACGACTTAAAAGAATCTAATGACACCTAGTCATAAAATCCATCAAGCCATTTAGCTGCAGAGCGTGCCACAGAAATTTACATTCATAAATAAATAAATAAATAAATAAATAAATAAATATGAGGGGACAATGTCACACCAATTGACCTAGTCCCAAACTAAGCTCTAGGCTTGTACTAAGGGTACTAGACAACGATATAAGTACTTATATAGAGAAGTATATACTTAAATACATAGAAAACATCCATGACTCGGGAACAAATATTCGCGCTCAACACACAAATATCTGCCCTTACCGGGATTTGAACCCAGGACCGCAAGCTTCGTAGGCAGGGTCACTACCGACTAGGCCAACGCGTCGTCAAACATACATACAACCATTTGAAAAAGTCTACCCTCCTTCTGACGTGGTCAGATAAAAAGTTGGTCTGTCTAGGAGTTAACCTACTGGCATGGTTAGAGCCGTCTTGACGAGTAGATGACGACTGTGCAAAAAGTACAGTCGGCAACAAAAGCTTGTCCCAAAAATGAACTTTTTGAAAGAAACTTATTGTAAACTATTATTTATTTATAATAATAAAATTCAAGTTAGACTGATTATAGCCGAAACTTCAATTTTGTAAGTACCTTGTTGAACACATTTAGCGCTGATTATAACAATTTGTACAGTGTGCGTACTGTGCGTACTGTGCGTCATGGGCAGTGAACATTTAATGAGGCCACATAATAATTATGATATAGGTAGTCGGTAGTGTTCCGCGATTTGGATCTCAATAACCATAACGCCTATGTCTCTGTCCTTAAAATATATTAAACTTGATCATATTTTCTTGAGACTGTTAAACGCGAAAACAGGATTAGAAACATACTTAAATAATACTCGAGTTTTGTTTAACAAACATGACACCTTTTCCGCATATTTTTTGGTTGATTCTTCGAAATGATGATGATTTTTGGTTCAATAGTTTAGTACTTATAACTTTTTAACCCTGGTAAATCATTTTTTAAACAAATATCGTGATTTTTAAGTAACAGCAATTTTTCAAATTTTACGCTACGCACGGAAGCACATAACGCCGATTTCCATTCTATCAGTAACGTATGTGACCCCTTAATAACCGCCCAAACCTCAGATCTTATTATACTAATACCTTGTAACCGATAGCAGATTAGATTAGCTCAACATAACCACTCTGTACACATTATAGACATATTATAGCAACACTAGCAACCATCTTGCCTGCAGCTCGCACCAAATATTGAATTTGTAACTGTATGCTTCGGCTTAATCCACTACACAAATAGATTTCCAAGACCACTCCAGGATTACGTATCTCCGTATATACAAGAAACGGACCTAGCTATAAATTGGATGTACACTTGGATCCCGAAGGATTTGTATCCAAGTCTAGGAAGTTGGAACGTTTTACGTGGTTATACGCTAAGTATTCCTGAGTGAGTTTGGATCTCGGAAGTTCCTTACCAATTTTACCGTAATAAAACAAACTCTTACAATGAGTTTCGAACTCGTGTTTCACGCGACTATCTGTCTATCCGTCCTAACTTTAAAGAGTTGTATGTTTTGTATGTTTTGACGACGCTCTAGCCTAGTTGGTAGTGACCCTGCCTACAAAGCTAGCGGTCCTAGGTTCAAATCCCGGTAAGGGCAGATATTTGTGTGATGAACACGAGTATTTGTTTCTGGGTCTTGGTTGTTTTCTATGTATTTAAGTATTTATTTCTCTATACATATAAGTATTTATATCGTTGTCTAGTACCCATAGTACAAGCCTAGAGCTTAGTTTGGGACTAGGTCAATTTGTGTGAGATCGTCCCTTGATATTTATTTATTTTTAGCAGGTTGTTTTTATACATAATATGAGTTTAACCGATATAACAAAACACGTCCTCATTCTTTTTTCATGTTCTTAAACATATAATTAAAAAAAGTAGGAACTTAGCTTTTTTTTTCTCTATAGAAGTTAGAGGGTGGGGTTTAGTCGCTTTTCAGGACTTTGGAGGTCAATCTCTCCCAACAGGTTGAGATTGGGCAGCTAACAAAAAATACGTGTTTTTTATTTTAGGCTAGTCTCTAACATATATCAAAATAAATCAAATCGGAGACGGGCATTTGTGTAGTACCTTGTAAGATAAAAAAAAAACTTGATTATTTCAGACCACTAAAATTGATTATTACCATGAACAGCATTACGACTCGCAATTAGAATCGGCTTTGCCAACGTAAGTGGATTTATAAAGTTCTAATTATAACTAGGTATTAGACAGATAAAAACCGGTCAAGTGCGAGTCGGAGTCGTGCACCGAGGGTTCCGTATTTAAGATACTATGCTTGATAATCGCAAAAGAAAATAATCATTTTGTTATGAACTTTATTTTCTATGCAATAAGGTCCATGTTGGTTAGCCTATATTTTAATACAGATTATCAAATTTTGTTTTGTTAAATATTTCTCAAAAACTGTAAATAATGAACACTTCATTTGATTTTTCCCACAAAATCTAATTAATTATTTATACGTCAGGATTTTTTCAGATTTATTGATTAATAAACTTCGGAAATAAGGGGGAACGGTCATATTTTCTACATTTTTGGATATAAATCAAAAAGTAGGTACATAAAAGAAATTTTAAAAAAAAAGTTTTGTAATGTGCAGATTAAGCCCTTTCATATGACACAACATTTGCTATAATCAAACCACTTTCATTTTTCAACCAGCCCATTCTAGACCCCTTTTCAATTATTTATAAAATTATTTTCATTTTTTTGTACTAAAAACAGATGCGGGCAAGCAAGTTTTACAACTATGCCAAATTTCTGCTGAGAAAACCTGCCGTGACATACAGACAGACAGACAGAAATACAACGAAGTCTCACCATAAGGGTTCCCTTCTTACGATTTTGGTACGGAACCCTAGAAATACTCGTGTCGCTTAGCCGAAAAATCCCGTCCAAGTCACATTTGTATAATTTGTTATTAAATTAACTCGTTGACTTACGCAGTATTGTTAGCTAAGCGACGCGACGATAGGTTATTTTTATCTCGAAAAAGTACCGCAAAGTTCCCACGGAAACTACGATGAATAGACAATTTTTCCATACACATACAACAATAAGATAAAGCGGTCTTATGGGGTATGTCGATACCTACATTGTTGCCTAGGCGTGGAAAGTAAGGGATGTCTTGACGAGGTGGTTAGCAGGCCGAGCAACAGCGAGGCCTGCTAAAATACGAGTCAGGAAATCCTCGTTTCCGCCGAGGCATACATAATGCTTTTCTCAAACAATGCGAGGAAATTATACAAATACTTGATTATAAGTATTTTTTCCTACTCCTGTACTGTTATCTGTCATTTATATAGTCACGAACACTAATATAAGAATATAGATAATATGTCCGCAGAACATTCCGTAGAAAAGTCTATCTAGTCTATGCCCCTTAACAGCATTTGTGCTTTTTTGAGCCAAAACGATATGCCTAGCTGCCAAAGCTTACACCTAGGTTAATTTGACCAATCAAAATACTTCACCAAATTAAACCACCAATCACAATACATATTGACTGTCAATCGGAACGTTAGGTTCTTTTTGGTATGTAAACTCTTTTACTAATTTAACTCTTTAAAAAAACATTTTATTTGATATCAACCAACCAGAACGGAGCTATATTAAAATCGACCAATCAGGTAAAAGAATTCATTTCTCAAATCATTAGGTGCTTTTTAGTCCCTATTTCACAAGTTAAATCGATTGTGCAACTTTTTATGATATAAAACCTGGCAAGTGCACATCAATTTAAAAACAAAGATAACCATAGACACATATTTTATTGTTTTCGAATGTTTCTCGCTCGTTTGTTGTTCTGTGCTTCGTTCGTTCGTATTCTAACCTAGGTATATTAATAAAATTTTGTTAATTTAATTTTGCATTTTATTTGAAACCTAGTCGTAGAAAAAGTATTGTATGCAACGATGTATAACTAAGTCAAAAAATACTCGTGGCGTCTTGCTTTACGATGTTCGCCTGCGGCTCACATCGTAACCACACCACTCGCCTTTTTTGACCTCTCTTATACAACTGTTGCATAAACTACTATTAAAAACCTTTGACAAATTCGGAGAGAATGTTTGTTTGCGTCATACGAGTATTAGTTGAGATAGTTTGACTCACAACGAGCCGCCGCCCGCCGCCGCCGCTCCGCAGAGCGCCGCCGCGCCGCCGCCCCTCACTGCGCCCCCACAAGTTGGGTGTACGGGATTTTTTTCATGGTCCTTTCGATTTTATACGAAATAGAGAGCACTTTTGAAAAAACAATATGGACATGGACGGAAAGTGTTTTCATAATTATGGTTTTTTTACTCCTAGGAGTAAAACGAGGCATTTTCCGTCCATCTGTTTCAATCGGAAAACCGTTATTTCCGAGAATGTTTGAGAAAAGATTTTTAACGAATGCCCTTGTTAAAATTTACAAGCGATAACGTCCCAATACTTAGAGGTTAAAAAAGCAATGAGATAAAGATTTTTTTTTGCAGTGCTGGATTTTACGTGATTTAATGTAATTTTAACGGAAGTGGTTATCGTTTCGGGAATACCAATATTCCCAATATAGCCCCCATATACTTTACATAATCATATCTTTTGGTTTCACGAAATTTAGCGTTTTTAGCGTTTCATATCTAAAAAGGAATAACTAAACCTTTATAAGATCCCTTTTGTGGTTTTCCTCGAAAACCAAGCATCGTAAGAACTTGAAATGAGTCGCTTAACTTCAAACTCGGATAAATCCATGCAAAAGGACTGCGGAATTTGTGTCTTTTTCAAACAAGTTAGGTTTTAAATTCGTATACAAAAATTTAAGGAGATATCCGAGTTTGAAGTTAAGCGACTCAAATTTGGTACGTATACGCCTACCGAAGCTTCGGTGTACGAACGTGACGCGGTTATACAAGTCCCAGGGATCCACTTTAGAAAAATAAATTATCATTTAATTTGAAATGTTAAAATATCGATCCTGTACGCTGCCTGAGCATCATCTCCGAATGGACTTTTATTAGTTAAAGATTCTGGTGAATTTACTTCTCCTGGCGCCTTAGAATCAAGTCCAGTTAACGAGACAGTTAATAACATTCCATTAGTTCTTCATTTTCAGTTTTTGCAATATCCATCTAACGATGATATTCTGATAATATTTCACAACGTTTAATCATTAAGGAAACACACACGATCGACGCAGTACCTACATTGCAACATATCAAAATAATTTAGAGATATTTTTATCCTCAGGCATTTTTTGATATGTGTATGAGTTTCCTACATATTCTGTATTGTTTTGTACTTTTCTTCATAAGTAAAGTAAGTAAAAAATATTCATGTCCATGTGTACATATTATGTATGTATCTATTTGTAAGTGCAATTTAAGTATGCATTTATAATTTATATTAATGTACCTAATATATGACGGCGCTATAGCCTAGTTCGTCGTGACCTTGCCTACGAAGCAAGCGGTCCCGGGTTCTATTCCCAAATATTTGTGTGATGAGCACGAATATTTGTTTCTGAGTCTTGGATGTTTTCAATTTATTTCTCTATACAACTATTTGTATCGTTTTCTAGTACCCATAGTAAAGTGGACGTCAAAGATATGTTTACACTTTAATACCTTGTCACTTTATCCGCTATGACAATTTCATATATTCAATTTAACATGACGTTAAATAGACAAGGTACTAAAGTGTACACATATTTATGACGTCGACTGTGCAAGCCTAGAGCTTAGTTTGGGACTAGGTCAATATGTGTGAGATTGTCCCTTGATATTTATTTATTTATTTTATTTATATATTGGTATGTATGTGTATATGTATAGTCAGATCCTATGTTGCACCGTCACTAAAATCTCTGCTTTGCCGAAAGGTTATCTGTACCCTTACCATGAGTTACAATTACCGTACTCGCTAGCGAGTCGAAGCTCTGACCCTCGCAGACCTCGCAGTATTCTTATAGAGTGCGAGGGACAGAGCATTCGACTCGCTAGCGAGTACGGTAATTGTAACTCATGGTAAGGGTACTGGTATATTTCTACATAGTTCGCACTGCTAGATCAAAACAGTAGTAACTCAAAATACGTCTGTATTTAAATATCAACTTTAATACAACTTGTATGAGCTTGAAACAAAACTAGCAAGGATTTTGAGTTGATACTGTTTTGATCTAGCAGTGCGATATTATAAAACAAAGTCGCTTCCCGCCGCGCCATCTGTCCGTCTGTATGTACGCGAAGATCTTTTAAACTACGCAACGGGATTTTATGCGGTTTTCATCAATAGGGGGAAGAGGAAGGTTTTGATGTATAATAAATTCAGGTGTATGTACGGGTGTTACAGAAAACTCACATAAACCGAAGCGAAGCGAGGACCTTTAGTTAAGATTTTTTTTACATTAAAGATTTAAAAATAATGTGTTCTGGTATACCAGATGTCGGAGCTGGTCATAATATAAAAACACAACAAATTATTTTATTCGTTCGGTTCGGGAATCATATGCAGTGATAGCAAGAGTCGTAGATCCAAAAGGAGAAAACCACAACCTCGGTGTATTGCAAACCTTCATATTAAACAACAGCACATGGTTTGAGATCATTTGGACAGATCAAGTAGGGAGCATTGTGAATGCGTTTTGGAGTCAAAATTATAACAGCGTATCGGTCACCAACATAATTTACTACCTAAATACCGAGACAGACTGTATTTGTAGGTGCCTATTGAAAGAGTCTATATGTTCAAAAATTATTATACCTTACTGCCACACAGACGTCAATTAAATTGAATGCTTGATTAAAGTTACTGCTGTCCCTTTCTTTGCTATAGCTTTTATAGAAGTGTGTAATGTTTCCATTTTATGACTAAAAGTCCGGACTTTTATAGAAATGTCAGGCTTTTTGTCATGACTTTTTAAATTCCTAAATGGTAACCCTATCTGTATTTCACGTTCTTCGCGCCAACCGAATAAAGCCAATAATGATTTGTTTGAACTGCAAGTGCAGGGGCACGTTTTATAAAGCTACAAATTACAATTTTACAGGTCTAAACTGGCAACACTGCTCAAATGGCTGGTCGTCATTTGTCGAGGTTGTGTCAAATTGAAACTTGTAACCTGTAAATTGTAATTTGTAGCTTTATAAAACAGACCCCAGGGCGCGCGGCGCCTAAAGGTGCTTTTACACCGGCGAGGCGAGACGAGACGATGCAAGACGACTTTCTCGTGCATTTTCGGTGGAAATGGATATTTAGTACAAAATAAAATTCTCGCACAGCAGGGAGGAAAAACCATTTCCACCCGAACCATTATCGACTGGGCAGTCGTCATCGAATAGGCCAATATTCGTAGTTTGCCGGTAAATAGGTACTTCGTTGATAAATTGAAAAGCGGGTTATTTAAGAGAATAACTTCGCATTCGCCGGTTTACCTAATTATAGGCCTATTGGGTATAGCCACCCACACCGCAAGTTCTTGCAGTTGGTTGCCGTTCGAGATTTCTTTGATTTCAATAACCATGCATTTTTCAAGCAATTACCACTTTTAACATTACAAAATTATATTAAAAATTGTGATGATATTAAGTTGAGGCATTAATAAGTTGATAAATAAATATACATTAAATAACGCCTGTTTCCCAGAGGGGTAGGCAGAGACCACTTCTTTCCACCTGTTACGATCCTGACAAATTTATTTCGCTTCTTCCACATTCATACATGGAGTCATACATGCACGTCGGTTTCGGGTGCTTAAGATTCGGCCCTTTTCAAGTATTTCTCCGATTTGATTCGAAAAAGTACGCCTAGGGCGGCCCCTTCCGACCCTTCCACTCACTTTCGCTCTGTAAATCTCTTGCGTCAATCTTCTTTCATCTATCCTTTCCAAATGACCGAACCATTGGAGCATGCCCTTTTCAGTCTACATTAATTGATATACGAAATAAAATAGCCGCAGGCTTCAAAATAATACGATTCCACAAATTTAGTTTCGTTTTCACTTTTACCTCGGACTGCTTTGAATTTTTATTAAATTGAATCGGCAACTGGCTGTGTTCGTTACACATATATTGAGCACTGGAAAATATCACTCTATTTCTCGTTGTTTGCCAATGTCACAATTTGAAACCTATTGTATGCTGCAATACTTTTATTGTGGTTTTATGCAGAAAAGGAAAAATTTAGTTATAACAAGCTTACGATCTAGCAAGAGCGAGTGCGCTGATGAAACCTAAGCAACTGCGGGCAATAACTCGTTAATCCGTTAATCGTTAATAAACTAAGTTAACAATGTGCTTAACGGATTAACTTTTAAGTTAACTTCAAAAACTGTTAAGAGGATTGCGCCGCTTCAATCGCGTAGCTGTCAAAAACATCCATGCAAATTTAGCTCCGGGCGATAACGTTTCTCACGCACTACATCAAGGCTGATTGCCACGTTTTTTGAATATATTCTACGTGCACATCGCCTTAAAAATCACAAAAAAAAACCAGGGTCTTTATGCAAGGAACAGCGACCCAAATTTTGAATTGATTTTAAATTTGTTTCATTCTAGAAATATTTTCTTGGAAAGGAAAACGTGCAGACATAGTTTTTCATGATATCTACAACAAAATATTAAAAATCGGACTAGTTTTAAGGGGAGAGAAACCAAGAGAAACGGTGTCGCATTTTGTATGGAAACTTTTAGCTTCACAATCCTCAGAGGATTCGCTCTTGTTTACTTCCGTTAATTTAAGTCCGTTACATTGGTTGTTTGATTACAGTGTTGTCACTTGTTTGCTTGAATTAACGCGCTACGCCACACTCGTACGTTCGGCAAGGCGGATGTTTAACTCAGTCTGAAAAATATAATAGATTAGAAAAGCCGACAAATCTCTGAAAAACAAAGCTAAAACTCGATGTGAACTAGTCTGGCCTGCTGCCTTCTAAGTGAACCAGTTACAATCAATAATTTTACTAAATATAACATTGCTGTCCCGTCTTGTGCTTATTAGTGAGACTTCGGTATCTTTCTGTCTGTCTGTAGATATGTCCTACTGTAATTTGATAAATCTAACGGCTTGTTTTTGTTTATTTACGTATCCAATCCCAAAAGAAGGATTGCCCACCTATGCTCCTAAGATTAAAAACCGAGCAAGAGCAAGTTTGACCATGCTCAGTGTAGGGTTCCGAAGCCGTTACTACAAACAAAAAAAGAAGTCGCGACAAACTTAACTTTGCCGTTGGAAAACTGTTATCCCATACATCGACATAGGTCGCGGTTGGGTCGCGGTCAGTTTACCAACGTTTTCGGTAGGTATAAAGATTTAAACCGTTTGTAACTCAAGAAACAATGAAGTCTACTTAGTTGTGATAGTTTTCCTATTAAATCCATTATATGTGCTTTCATTTAAGATATTTTTCAGATTTTTAGTATTTGTAGTTTTGGCTGTAGGCGGGGACACTTGACTCTAACAAAAATTAGCGCTTTAAAGCTTAATATTTCATAAACGGATACCTTCATCGAAAAATTGTTTTCACAAACCCGCAATATTTTTGAAAGCCTATCCAACGACACCCCCCCCCCCCCCCACACTATGGAGTAGACGAAGAAAAATAATACATCCTCACATTACGTGTAGGGGAAGTATAGGTACCAAACAATTTTTTTTACAGGATTTTATTTTACCACTTTGTTGGCATGACTAATATGTATATTCATGCCAATCTACAGCTTTCTAGTACTAAGAGTCTCTGAGCTAGGCTGCGGACTGACAGACAGACAGACGGACGGACGGACATGGCGAAACTATAAGGGTTCCTAGTTTGACTGCGGAACACTAAAAACCTGGGAACTGGGCATCCTGGAAATCCTGGTTTGAGTTTCGTTCTGTAACGTTTTGCATGGATTCTGCATGCACGTTCTGCAAGTCCTTGACAAATCTTCTTTATCTTTATTTTTATTTTTTATTTATTACGTAGTATAAAATGAAGTCGCTTCCGCTGTCTGTTCGCTTAGATCTTTTAAACTACTCAACGGATTTTAATGCAGTGTTCAGCAATAGATAGAGTGCTTTAAGAGGAAGGTTTTTTATGTATAATAAATTCTGGGTTATGTACGGGTGTTACGGAAAACTCACATAAACCGAAGCGAAGAGAGGGCGGGTTGCTAGTTAATAATATTTTGATTATCGCAGAAAGGTTTTATCACAGGACTTCCCGAGGGATATCACAATTTGATTGTGCCTGGCTCGTTTTCAGATTTTTTAATGTGATGTTACCATTAAGTTGCTTGTTCTGCAGCCTTTCGCGTAACTCACTCGCAATCGTGATCGGCTTAAAAACAAAACAATTGGTTTCATTTTGTATGCAGACAAGCCTTCGATTTTCAAAATGAAAGCGATTGTGATTGCGAGTGTGCTATGCTACCAAGCATTGCCAAATACTTATTCAAAAAGAAAAAAGTCAGTCGTTAATTTATGTTCTTAAAATGTTAGTTATATATTTTTCAACAGAATCTGGTGTTATTTATTTTGGTTTACTTATTCCAAAAGATTCTGATAGTTCCAGTATTTCTGATTCGCAGCAGGTAAGTAGTTCCTTCTTGCAGTACCTTTTAGTGTGAAAATAGTAGGTAAAGGTAGGTACCACAAAAGGAAACTACCTACTGCGAATAATCCATTAAATTGATAGTCACGTTTATAGCGAACGACAGGCTTTTAATAGATTTACGCTAACAACTTTCTCCTTGGCTTGAGGATTTTCTGTCGTTAAATGTAAGTCACACACAATATAACCAAGATTATATTTTCTGCTTTTAACATGTCGTGGATCGTAAGGCCTGAAAACGATATTTATTCTATTCTATAAGATGTCCTCACGACCCGGGGTTTTGATTGGAGTAAGTAACGGCAAATATTTTTGTGAAGAGCTTGAGTATTTATTTCTTTTGTCGGGATGTCTTCTATGTATTAAAATATTGAGTAAGTATATAATGTTGTGTAGCAAAGCTACCTATTCAGATCAATGTTCATTTTTCTAATAGGAAAAAAACTAGTTCCTATACAAAGTTACATTGAAGCTTTATACAAAAAATGTCTTCGCTGTATCGAACATATGTTTTTCCATACCATTCTTAAAATAAGATTTAGGGACCCGACCGCCCTCAACAACACACTCACTACGGTAGTGAGTGTGTTGTTGAGGGCGGTCGGTGTCACAATGGTAGTGACACTACCATTGTAACACTCCCGCTAGTCAAAATAACGTAGAAAAATCAATCGGTAGCTACCAGCGATCAAAGATGTAAGTTTAGTAGACAATGTGGAACAGGCTCAGTTCAGAAGCTTATCCATCAATCAAGATGCATTATTGGCGGGAAATGCGTTATCATTATCAATGAAGATGCGCCCGCGCAGGATCCAAGCGCGGGCGTCAGTTGCGTGTCGACCGCCGAGCAAAGCGGACGTGAGCGCACGGTCGCGATCTCTGTAAACTGTAATCATGGTGAGTGGTGATCTCTGTCGGCTTGTGTTGTGTCATAGCAATTGCAGATCTTCGTGTGCTAACCAGATAACGATCAATATATCAATAGATCTCACTGGTTAAAGCTCCTTCAGGAATGTCACCCCAGGTGGACCCAGTGCGGATTGGGGGTTTCACCAAAATGTGTTATTATTTTAAATTATTGTAAAGACCTAATTTAAATTGTACAATTAAAAGGTATGTAATAAGTGCCACCGTCTCCACGTCAATCCCGAGGCATTTCACAACGATCGATCGATGTTAGGGATAATTAAACGCCAATAGTCTTAACTTAACGTAACACTAAAATAAATAAATAAATCGGTAAATAATATATTTTTCGATTCAGGCGCGAATAATAACTATGAACGTCAACAACAAAAAATGAAGTTAATGTAACAAACATATTGCATTTCTTTGCATAATCGCAAACTGCGAGTGTATGCGCACACGTAGGTAAATGTAAATTTTATCTTTATGCAAATTTCACCGTGTCAGCTGGCCTTTATTTAATCAGGCTTTACGGCGACATTCTGTTTTTCACGTATGTAATATTGTTATCAACAGATTTCTCTATTCTATAGGACGCGAACCAAAAATAAATGTCGGCTCGTCAACTGTGGTAACTTTGCTTAAAGGCATATTTTTATTGGTTGATAGGTCGCCTGGAAACCGTCAGTTGATATCAGCAAAAATGCATTTGTGCTGCAAAAAGCTATCGGATGGAAAACTGCTGTGGGTAAACAAATATGTAGTTTAATATGCTGTTGCCTGCCTTTAAAAACTGTCATCAGATGACAGTTTTGGAAGATAGGCAACAGCAACTGACACTTTCATTTTATCATAATCTAGAGACTTCACAGAAGCGCGTGGAGCTAACCCCATGTGCTTCTGTTTAGTCCACCGGAGTAAATCTCTTTAACCGAACAATTGTCCTTGCGTAGACTTGTTTCTCTAATAAGACCATGGTGATTGCCTAAAACTCGATACTGGCGAAATACACCTTGTTAATCACAAGGAGTAAAGCCATTAGGTAAGAGAAAAAACATAACCTAGGCTTTAAAAAACGTAATTTGAAATGAACAACAAATAAAACTCTTTCATGTGATAAATATCCTATTTTATTTTTATTGCGGCCTTTTTGCAAAAAAGTCAATTTCTTTTTGAATTTCCTATGATGTAGGGCGGGGGTAGGCGAATAATTTAATACATTTTGAATTTCAAATATGATGAAATGATAACTTTAGTAAGTGCTGAAATATTTATGCCTCGATCTCAGACAGACAAAGGGACAGACAGGGTTCCTTTTTACCTTTTTAATACGGAACCCTTTAAGGGTTCTGCCCTATAAACGTATTTAGTACCTCGTCTAATATCGAGTGTTTAAAATGCAAGCATTACAAATTGGTGTCGCTTTTATTAATTCAACATTATCAACGCTAAACGGCGCGGTGTACACGGACGTACCTATTTAAATTACCGATAAACATGTTTTAGCGATCAAAACCAATCATGTACCAATAAACCTCAATTAGAGTCGCGTCAGAAACTTTTCAATGATTAATAACGCTTAAATGAGAAAGACGGTTAGTTGCCGACGATTCTTAGTTCTAACTCAGTCCTATTAATAGGAATCTTTAATATGGGTTACCTTTGTTTCGGCGAAATATGTTTGCCAAATGTATCGTTTCCCAACCGTTTCATTTGCAAACCCGCTTTGTTTTCTGTAACCGTAAATATTTCAGGATTTTAAAAAAACTAACCTAACCTAACCTGTAGAGCACACGAAGGTACCTACTGAAATAAATCCTGAAAAAAATATATAACATTGGGTTGGCAAACGAAAAAGTTGGGAAACGATTAATTTGGCAAATATATTTTTGCCAAACGGCAGGCTCCGCTTTAATATACTTATGCTTAAAATGTACTTTAAAATCATCATCATCAATTACGAGTACACAAACAACAACCCACTGTTGGGCAAAGGCCTTTCCCCTTGATCTTCATTTGACCCCATTTGGTGCCTCTTTTGACAAGAAGCTCTAAAAATCGAAGTTCGAACTTACGTTACCTTTCTCTCGATTTAGTCTTGATTAACGAATGACAGGGATGGCGCTAACGTAACTTCGAACTGCAATTTTTCAAAGTACGACCTCAGCTGTTGCTCAGAAATGCGTCCTAGTCGTCCCGCCATCTCCCGTCGCTCCCTCATCTTGATAAATTATTAGCTCGTTTTTTCTTTCCTAATAAATTTTGCTCTAAGTTCAGACGCGTTGATTTCATTTGTAACAGTAAAACATCCTTACCATATATCAGTGTACAATATATACTCCATACCAATTGACTTGTCTTATTTAGGCTAAAACGGCCGTTTTCTGCTGAATAAAGCAATTAAAGACCATATTTTGCACACCATTTTCCTGATTTTACATCATGGATGGTTTATTTTATGGCAAAATTGTTATTTTAGGCGAAAAGGGAGCATTTTGAGGTTATTAAAGTGTTTAGGTACTAAATAAGTCAAGTCTATTGGTATGGGCTGTAGTTATATCTAAACACTTACAAAGGAGGACTGACTTTGTTATCAATTCTTTTTATGTCCTATACATAAAGGGCATGTGCCAACTTATCCTCTTATTCACAAAAGTGCAATAGCTAGTGTACTTGAAATATTGGACAGAAAGCGACAATGAATGAATACTTTAACTAAAATAGGTTTATTGTTCATTTATCAATAAGGGGGTTACTTTATAATGTGTAATAATAACAATCAAATACATAATTTACAAAATAGGAATATACAAAGGTGAACCTTTTAGGTGGTTACCTTTTTAAGGGATCTCTTCAGCTAACCTTAGCGTACAGTATTTTATATTTTTTTGCGATCAAAGAGTACCTAAGGAGTGGTTCGGTAAAAAAGCAGCAATGTAATATCTGTTTTTTTTTATTTATTGCTAATTATGAAGCAGTTTTTTTTTAGTAATCTGTAGACATCATACTATGAAATAAAAATACAATCATATTGAAATTTATGAGATTCTTTATGTTTTCTTAATATTTATTGCAGGTACTTTATAACTTTTTGAACAACACAATTTGACAATCTTCGCTTGCCGTTTTCTACCATGCCACAATTGAATTTCCATTTTCACAACTTGTTTCATGCTTTTAGGAATATCATCTTACGGATAAGTTATACCAATAAACTGGATTTTACTTTGGGTAGTAAGGAAGTCTCTCCAATCTAACAAAAAAGTCAAAGAGGTTTTTATACGGAAGACAAATTTCTATAAAAATGGTAATTACACCAATGTTGAAATTCCATGTAACTACCTCAAAGTGAAGTCAAATCAAAAAAGTTATACTATTGATCAAAAGACAATTTAATAAGATATTAAGGGCCGAGTTCACCAACAATTAAACGGACGATTAGCGGTTTAACCGGTGTCAAATGTATTGATTAACAGCTGATTAAGACTTAATCGTCCGTTTAATTGTTGGTGAACTCGGCCCTAAGTAGGCCATCAAACTTAAAGGAAAAACTATGTTTAGGACAAACACCTCATAAATTCTCCAGAAGACGCTGTTCAAAAAGCTTTAGGTGAGATGTAATATAAAAGGCGAAAACTTGAAATCGCCGTTCATTTTTACGATTGTTAATTTTTATTTTATTGAATAGTATCTACAGATTAATATAACAAACGCACTGCTTAAAAATTACCACGTAATAAAAAAAACATATTATGTTCTGCTACTTTTTTCCGGACCACTCTTTATTACATACACAGTATACCAGAAGGTAGGTATGTACTACGAGTATGTTTGTATTTAACGTCTCATCTCACATTCGAATGATTAACAACAAATAGTAAGTATTAAGTAATATCTTGTTTCTAAGAGTAAATACCAAAGTTTCAGGGCAACTCAATAAGCCCTGAAGCCTGAACTAATTGGAAGTTGTTAGATATCGACGTTACGGATTAAATTAAATCAAACGCGCTATTTTTAGATGTTTCCCCGAGCAATATTTTACTAAATAAACAACGTAAGAATCTACTGAGAACATTAATTGGTTCTTAAGGTTCAATTAGTCAAACGGGTAGTCCGAGCTAATCATTTATTTTCATTCTCTAGTAAAAAAAAACATTTTTTTTGCTGAAGAGTACTCTATGCCATCTCGAGGGGTTACTACTTTCAATAAAATCGGTTCATTGGTTTAGCCGCGGTACTAAAGTGTATACATATTTATGAACTCGACTGTACTAATATTAATACTTCGTTTTTACTGTATCATTTAATGGCCGGTATGACGTTTATTCAAATAATGTTGTAATCAGTTGTCTTATCATTGATAAAATAATGTTAATCCTGCGATATTGTGTTTCAAATTGGTGTACACGTTTTAAACATGTCTTTGATAAGCTTTGTACTCTGATACTCTCTAAATACTAAGATAATGGTTCACGAAATCAATAATGACGACCAAACGTAGAATACTAAACACGACAATGTATGTTAATAATTATACTCGTCGGTACACAATTTACACACGGCTGCATCATTATTTCGTTTCCGAACTTGGATTGACACACTGCCGTGTCTTTATCCCCTCGATTGAAACAATAGGGTAAATAAAATATCCAAAACATTTTAAAAAGAATTTTAATGCCTTCCCGATGTTCTATTTATTTAACAAAGATAATTATTAGTGTCCGACCGAAGTTTCGGGTTCGGTTTCGGCAGGTATCGGCATAAAAAACTTGTTCGGTCGGACTCTAACAATTATGTGTCAGGTAAATTAAGGAAAATCATCAATATACAAACTGTGTAAAAAATAAATATTACGATTTTCCGCTTTGCCTCACCTGCAGAATTCGAGATTATTTGAGGAAAATCGTAAGAAAACAAATTTAAGACGCAACCTTGCTTGATTTGTGTTAAACACCTTGCGAAGGATACCATTTCGAAATGAACTACTAACTTTAGTTATGCAATGCAATCAGATTCATTTCGTCTAGACAACGCCTCTTTGGTAGCTTTATTAACTCTAAAATTGGACTCGTCCAATCGAATACATCTAAATTAAGCACTGCGGTAGCTTCCTATCAAGCGCTGTCAAGCGCTATGATCCGTAACATATTCAGTGCCAATGGTCTTGATTTCTGTACAAAAAAAAACGATATTTCAAGCAACGAGTGTGAATTCACGTGACCAACCTCGGCTTCGACTTGAGTGATCAATTCCACGGTCAGGGCCGTTTTCAATCGCAAATAAGTAAGACAACCTTCTTCTTTATTCACTAATGTTGCATCCGCTGCACCATTTTAGCATTGATCTCTTAAATTGTAGGAATTTGCTGAAGACGGAGATCAAGTAAAGCTAGAGGCTGATAATTTGAACCCCGATTTTAAGTAGTTAGCATGAGTTAAGGTTCAGTTTATTGGTTCTCCAACTCGTCATATACAGTTTATGTATACAATAACCGACTGGTTTTAACCTTGCATTTAACCAGAACGTATCGTCGTGTGAGATCGCGACACTTTCACTTCGATAAACATTATCATGAAATGCTTAAAGTCGAATATGTCTCAGCACAAGCTCAATGTATAGGTACATGCTTTCCGAAACGGTATCACATTTTGGCCATATGACACGAGCACGTGTCAAATGAGATATTTAATGTGGACTGTTACAGGAATTATTTACTTGTTAGTTGATCTGCTGAGGTATTAAATACATTGACGGGCTCAATTTATAAATCTTGGAAGTAGAAAGTAAAAGAATAAAGAATATCCTCCTAGATAGCCCTGAAGGTGATGAGGTGAAGGCATAAACTCAAACTAAACTCAAACGCACAACATTTATTTGACAAAAACACAACACAACAAATATATCGAACATTTTCCTGATAAACCTAAAAAGTAATAGGATAGAAATAGAACATAAAAACAATTATATACAAGTAGCGAATAACATGTTCGTTCGTTAATAAAGCCATAGACACATTAGCGGCCTTTACACGGTAAAGTTCGGACCGCGGGTAACGCCACGCGCCAGTCCGAACCGTATATTTTTTACTATTTTACTATTACAGTTGCATTTACACGTACGGTTCGGAGCGAAGATTGGAATGGCGCGTGGCGTTTCCTGCAGTCCGAACTGTACGTGTGCTATTGGGAACTACTACCCTTTATCCCCTCATTCCCTTCACTAATCAATCAACCCATGTTTAAATACAACTTTGCTTTGCGGTTAAATAAGACTTAATTTCACGCTCCGGTTAACATGACTAGACTAGTTTTAGTAGGTCGTCTTTTAAAGTATGCTCCTTTACAATTTTATATTTTAAATGTAAACTCTCTCTTCTCTCGCCTTCCTTATCGCTGGCAAGCGAGACAAAGCCTCAGCTGCGTTTTGATTACTACGAACATATTCGATATCGTTGTTATAACCCGATAGTACCTAGTATGTAGGTACCCACCCAGCGCTGCATCGCATGCATCTTACTAGCTGCTATCACCGGGATACACACTTTATATTTAAATATAAAGTACGGACGCAACACAAACTGTTATATATTTGAATATATAACAGTTTGTGATCCGTGCGTAAAATATAGTGATGAAATTTCCGTATCCCGTATATTATGATCGCAAATCCTCTCGTCCTAACTTAGAATACGTGCTTCGAGCGCGCTCTGCGGCCTTTTGGGTAAGATTACGAGCCTCAGATAACGAAATACTGTCGATGATATCTGATGATTTCAGCGACGTATTCAAAAAACATTGGGTCTACTTGCACCGGTCAGCCAACGAGCAGTTGTGAATGTATGTAAATTTTATTGTTTTATGTCCTGTTTTATTTTTACAACATTAATTTTTATTTTTTTATTTTATTTTAGTTTAAATTGTAGTCATTCTTCACGCTCTGTCTCTTGTATAAATGGGTTATGTAATTGCCTGAACATAGACGATTATTTATTTATTTATTTATTTATTGTTTCATTTGAGCTACTATCTTTACAGGGTTACCCTAATACAATAGTGCCTTAAATTAACTTAATCAATCACATTTTTTTTACATATAAATAATACATTAGACATTACATAGACAATACGTACAAAGTTACATTTAAAAATTCATTATAATTACAAAAAAATAAATCCGTTCTATCGGCAACCAGATTATTATTAATTATTATATTATTTATTATTATATTATATATTATTATTATAATACCGTCGTTCCGCTTTGTTAAACGAGCACGCCGGCGGTCTCGCCACTCAAAGCCGCAGCAGAGATAAAGCTTCACCCGCGTAACATTACCCTCGAAAGCCTTATATAAACTTCTGTCCGCTCTGCGCCTTATTGGCCCGATGGTGGTGACTCCTGGTTGTCCTCGCCCGGGTCTCCGCCACCAGCGCATGAGCCTACTCCGTTGCTTCTAAACTCTACTTCTGCATTTACATTTTCTTTAAAGTCATTTGCAATGAAACACGTATAAGTCCCAACAACCTTTGTTCACGTCAAACGACTCCATCCTACCGACCGACATCTCGCAATTACACGTAACTCACGGAAATTAACGGACACAAACAACAATAATTCATACGCGTAGATGACAACTCTTCGTCTCCATTGAAGAAATTGCCCTAGCTAGCAGGATAACAGGTCCCGTCCGTTCGTTAAAGCATTAATTATAACTAAAAGGAAGCTTTAAAAAAACAACTCCTATTTGGATGATGTTTCACCAATTTCACTTTTTTTTGAAGTACCCGGTGACACCCGCCACGCTAAGAAAAATCTAACGACACCTCGTAATCTGGCCATCTGTCTTTACAATCTTTACAAGGGAACAAAGAACCATAAATACATAAATACAGCTTTAAACATGAAACTTCCGTGAGACTCAGACATATTCAGGAGATCACACCGGGTTACTCACGTAAAAATTGTAGAAGAACGCTCGACATGCTCGCCAGCCACGGCTTTAGCAACCAGCAGCCGGGCTGACAGGCTGGCCCGCAGTGTTCGTCGTGCTGCGGCCGCGTCTGCTCATGAATAGGGGACTCTGGATGAGCCCGAACTATGTCGAGCGTTCTTCGACAATTTTTACGTGAGTAACCCGATGTGATCTCCTTAATACATAAATATAGGTCCAAAACATGACCTTCCTCCTTCGGCAGTCGGTTAAAAACAGAGAGAGATATCACCTCATATCTTAATAAAATATAACAACCTTAACAAACTACGCAATACATTACGGTGGCGTATTTGTGTATAAGTAACGGCAGCATTTTGGCAAATGTTTAAAAGTTGTTGCAAATAATTAACCCATGTATTTATGTTGCAAACATAGATCTTAATAGCTAATGCCAAATAAGTTTTTATTGAGAATTAATTATGAATATAGTCATGTGAAGGCTTCACCGCGTATTTGCATTTTACTCATTTGATGCGGGTCAAAAAACTGACGTGTTCTAAATTCAAAATACGCGAAATATAGAAATAATATTACGCTGAACATTATTAAAATATAATTATATTAACGACCAGCGATGCCAATCAAAAAGAGACCATAAACCTATAAATGAATTCTTTCGGTTTTTGATATTATTATGATAATTTACCGACCTCATCAGTAGAAGGAAAGTTAATATTTGGTAACACTGACGCAAAAGATAACAATTTCCGGAGGTATCTACAGATGTTTAATGCTCGTAAAATAGTCATTAAACAAGATAACTTACTCGTATTAACCGTAACGTACCTACTTGAATTGCCGTCAAAGAATACAATGCTACTACATATGCAGGGGCACGGTTTATAAAGCTACAAGTAAGAATTTTACAGGTCTAACCTGGCAACACTGCTGAAATGGCTGGTCGTCATTATTCTAAGTTGTGTCAAATGGAAACATGTAACCTGTAAATTGTAATTTGTAGCTTTATAGAACAGGCCCCAGGTGTTATTTTAATGCATCACAAGTTTTTAATTACCTGCTGAGAAATACTTATTTCTGCATCTTACACACCACCAGGCAAAATATCGAATGGTTTTATTTTTTTTGTCAAATTAGTGTTAGAAACCGTACTTAATCGCGTAATAAAATGAACATTTACCTCGACCATTCAAGTCCCGTTTTATACTTTTAATATGAGTGAAAATCAGTGTTAGGTTGCCTAATTAGCAATACGAGTAACTATCAGCGACACAGTTATCTAACTAACCATTTGGGAATATGGTCACCTTACAATAATGCTCACTATTAAGGTAGTTGTCTCACCGTCGCGTCGACGAGGAAGCGATTAGCTATCGACTATTTTCTCGCTCAATAAACGAACAAAAGATACAGATCCCGTGTCAATCAATAAAAGAGACAATAGTAGATTGTTCAACAAGGGACTAAAACGAGCCATTATGACACGAGATGTTTAGTCACGCGAGCTGAGCGAGGGTGGCTGTGGTTCGAGTGTCATTATGGTTGTTTAGTCTCGCGGTAAACACTCTACTTTAAACTTTAAATGAGATGAAAAAAACGACGTTCTATACAAAATTACAATATTTATTATCACAAAGTTTCTTACAAATTTGTTCCGCGGTTTTTTTGTTGTAAAATGACGCTTCAAATGTCTGCATATTTAGCCAACAGATTCAAACTTGAAAACTATTTTAAAACTAATTGGACCTTGCATAATGAAATGAATTGAAATGAATTCATCCTTATTATAATTAAATAGAGTCATATTCGTAATTATTAATCGTGATTCATGAAATGAAATCGTATTTTACCATATTTTGAGGTTATTTCCACGCCCTGAAAATTGTATAATCACTGAAAATCGCTATAATTAATCCTCCATTCACAAACACCGTGATTGGCTGTTAAGGGGTTTCCAAAGTAAATTAAAAAAATATACTTTAATCCCTAGAGATTAATAACCCTTGTGCAGAGACTAAAGTAACACTTTAAGAGCATGAGATGTGAAAAATTACTTCAGTCCCTAGAGACTAATAAGAAGCTTTAGTCCCGTTGTGCAGAGACTAAAGTAATATTTTAAAAGCATAAGAAGTGAAAAAATATTAATAGTTGATCGCTAGCTGTTCACTGCCGGCGAGAGCTCTCTCTGCAACAAAAGATTTAGATCCCGTGTGAATAAAAGAGGTTGATCGCTGTTTGTTTCTACGCTTTTCTATCTCATCGTCGGCGGCGGGAAAAGTGCAACATGCAACAGTGATGCTGTTAGTGTGTCTTTTACGAACAAAATGGTACGTAAATACAGTCTTTGTCAAAAAACTTTGTTTTTATGTTTTACTTATTTTCATGTTATTTTGTATTTTTCTTCATTAATTTGAATTTTGTTTGTTGGATTAATTAATTTTTTATCTACCTAACCAAATCAAGATAGTTTAAGTTGTACAGTACATGTAAATAAAATTCATACTCGGGCAAAAACTGAGCAAAAACCTACCTTTTAGTTTGAACGCAGTAATTTTTTTTTTTTACTTTTATAAAATTTAGGAATTAGAGGTACTTACTAGGTGATTGATTTATTTAACGCGTCATCTTTTAACGTGTCGTTGTCAAAAATTATAACACATGAAGCTTGTATTTGTACATTTTAATAATTATTATTATAATCGTCATCTTCATAATTATCACCCTAAAAACATTATTTTTTTAATAGGATGTATTTCGTAAAAGAACACAAGAAAAATATAACAAATATAAATGCTACTTCTTCGACTGTACCTTTTCGCCACTGATTCAAATTTAAATTCATTTAAAAATAGACAACAAGGACGTATCAATTTTTTTCGTAGATACAGTCGGTCAAATATTTGTTAAGTCACCCTAAAGTTGGATTCAATTTGCACGACATTTTCATTTTTTTTAGCCTATTGTAGTACTCCACTGATGGAAAATATTGAAAACTCTACTAGGTAGGCACTTATTTAACCTTTTCGATAATTGTTCTTTTTTCTTTTCATTCTGTTATTTACATAAAGCAGTAAAGACACTTAAGGCGTTTTCGTTCCGCGTCCGATTTGAATCTAGTTGAGGAACTGTTGTATCCGACCGAAGGCGAAATGGCCGTGCAGAAATTTGATGAGAGATAGCGATCAATTCAAAGTGTCAGACTGACATCGCGATTTAAAAGCCCGCAGTCGAGTTAAAAAGTATGCGACCGGTTCGAGCAAATCCGTTGGTTTACTTTACACTCATGCACACTGCAGACTATCCCCCTTACTTAATATAGGTACGTTGAGTAACGGTGGTATAGCTATAAGATGTTTTGTCCTTATCTGTCATTGTGACATTTGAATTTGACAGATAAGGACAAAACATTGTATAGCTATACAACCGTTACTCAACGTTTATTAGTAAGGTGTAAGAGGTGTATTTACTGTAGAAATGTCGATAAAATGGAAACTTTAATAAGACGCGGAATTTAGTAGCATCGTGTATGTTTTTATAACTAGGGTTACTTTTGGTGGCAATTATAATTTTATTCACGTACCACTCTGATTTTGAACTTTCATATTTCAATGTTCATTGATTCATTAAACCGCTGAACCAACTTCAATTAATTTTGTTACAGAGGATAGGTAGTTATCTCCGCTATGAAAGCGTCAGAAACCAACAAATATTAGTAGGTCTGTATGGATAAACTGAACTAAAAATGCCTTTAGGTTATTTTGAAACACGACAACACTGAAGGTTGAAATCAAGGTGTATAATAGTTGGGCAAAAAAAACTACTGCATGATTCTAGAACCACGATGTGCCTTCGAAATCCTAACTGTATCCTAACCTTATCATGATCAACAGGGCCTACACAAAATACGCAACTACATAAGCATCCTTCAAGTTAAAAAATCATTTTTGGGACCAGCTTTTGTTGCCGACTGTACTTTTTTTTGCAGTAGTTGTCTGCTTATCAAGACCAAACTACTGAGTCCAAAACGGTGGGTCTACGTTAAGTATAGCGGAGATTCTGCCGCCACCTTCCGACTCCATCATCAGATCAGCCCCATGTCATAATAGTATTGCATTGTCATCCAATTTACACATGGATGCAAATTTTGAGCTTCATCGGAAACCGGGAAGTGGGTCAAATTTAACTTACAAGATATAACCCGTACATACACATGTACATATACATATACTTACATACAATACAATACAATACAAAACACTTTATTGAAACACCACATACACCAAGTAACTAAAATATACATTGCAAGTTAAATAAAAGCTTGTAAATAAATAAGGTCGTTATTTAATATTTTTATTAATTACATTAATAAGTAGGTACGTGTGCAAATATGTATAGAATTGGCATATAAATGCCGCCGTCCAAAGCATAAAGCCAATTATACGCATAATAGTAGGAGATCCGAATAGGAGACGATTTGCACCGGGCTGTTTATTCGATAAAAAGTATGTTATACCAAATTTAATATGCTAAGTAAGTAATATATGGCGAATAGGTAGACTGCAAAATTTCAGTCCAGTATATAATTAATTAAATTTTAAAATAAACTTTGTTTTAAAACATTGCAATAGCTTGTTTAATGGACGAATTACATATCAATCAAAAGTATGAAGCCTGTAGAATATGCAAACGTTAGGTTGACTATTTTTTTCCCGTCAAACTATTGAGTAGGCAGGTATAAACAGCTAAGTAGGTACTAATAATTTGAACCAAACCAAACGTTTGCATATTCTATAGACTTCATACTTTCGATTAGTATGTAATTTAAAAAAAGTTAATTTTAAATAAAAAAATTAATGATATAAGTACTGGACTGAAATTTTTCAGCCTACCTATTCGCCACATATTATTAAGCGTATTAAATTTGATATAAAATACTTTTCATCAAATAAACAGTCCGGTGCAAATCGTCTCCTATTCGGATTTTATACTCTTATACTTACTGCCTTTTTGTTTTGGACGGTTGTTGTGGTCCGCCAGTCTCCATACATTTTGACAATTTATTACAGTCGTCATATTTGGTAGAATGCCACTTGCTAACTTGCCTAGCTCTATTGTAGCCCTAATGTATACATCTCATCCAGATCCACAGAATAGGACATATATTAAACTAAATTACCAAGTGTAACGGTGTTAAAGTATGTCGCCTTGTTAAGACTGGTAATACCGTAAGGCGTAAAACCGGTAACAGGTTTTTTTCCTTAAAAAGATACTCATATGCGCTGAGTCGGGGAGTAAATGCATCGGTTGCAGGGACCGGCCCACTGCACGCTGCACGCTGTCCCATTCAAGGGGTTTCGAATGGGTTTTTGTAAGGATTTATTTAGAAAAACCGTATCGCTTCAAAGCCGTTCGATTTGCTTTTTAAAGCGCTATTTATAAGGGTTACCCTTACCAATCCGTTTCGTATAAGTCTTGTTCAATTTTGCTTTTAAAGCGCTATATTTTGAGTGACACCAATATCCATTTAACTTAAAAAAGCCGTTCGATTGGCTTTTTAAGCGCTATTTATAAGGGTTACCCTTATAAGTATTTGGTTATCAATTTACTGCTGACGATCTGAGCTTTAGCTCTTTAGGTTTCCCTTATGTGAATGGTTAGTTTAACAAATAACTAAGTCATATATTTCCAAAGGGGTTATTCTTTTCGACCGGCCAACGGGCCGGGGACGACGCGCCTAGCCTGGTTGGTATAGTGACCCTGCCTATGAAGCTCCTGGGTTCAAATCCCGGTAAGGGCAGATATTTGTGTGATGAGCACGAGTATTTGTTACCGAGTCTTGGTGGTTGTCCATGTATTTAAGTATTTATTTCTCTATATAAGTATTTATATCGTTATCTAGTACCCGCATAGTACCTACAAGCCTAGAGCTTAGTTTGGGACTAGGTCAATTAGTGTGAGATTGTCCCTTGATATTTATTTATTATTTTATTTATTTATTTTAGTGGGTTATACTTCGAGAGGTAAGTCTTTTAAAGGCTTTTATCGGGGAATGGGTGGTCGGGTCCCTGATTGGTTGTTTTAAACCGAGACCTGTGCGTTTAAGAATTAATTTTAACCGGACTCTGTCCTTCCAAGTTGTAACTGGGCGGACAAAGGCCAGCTCGAGTCTCTTGATATGGACACATGGCCTGATTATATGGACCATATCGTCCAATGTCCGAAGCGGGAACCTAGAGAGCACCTTGAAAAAACCTTAGGAAGTCAAATAAATAACAAAGACGAAAATAGGTACGGAAAAAAATAAAAGTCAAACAAGTTGTATGTGATCATTCATTATGTATTCCAATGTGATATATGAAAAAACATGTTTTATAACTTGAACATACTTCGTTTATGAAATAATTTTAAAAACACGTATGTCGCCACTGAAAACATAAAAAAGGAAAATATAGCTTAACTAAACACGACAAGAAAACAAACAGTATGATTTCTTTATTTATTTATTTGACATGCCAACGGCACACAAACATCACAAATTGAGATACACATACATAGAGGGTAGATTTAAATTTTATGCGTCAATAACAGGCACGCGCCAGCAATTAAAGTCTATTTAGGAACTAACGCTAAAAGCTAAAACAATAAATCTTGCCTACAATTAACATTCCCAAAAATCAATAAAGTATCGAAATACATTTATCAAACACATAACACATTACAGATTAAAAAAAATAAACTTTCGCGACTTCACTCATACTCGAGGTATATGTATATGCATAGGTAATGTTTTTACGCGATTAAGTCCCGTTTTAGATTTATAACAGTATGTGCTAATTTGCTTCTAGAAATCCAAGCTCAGTTTTTAAACTTTAACATAAGTAACCATAACTCAACATTGCAGTCTAATAAAAAAGTATGATATACATGGCATGTCTCCGGATCGATGTCTTAACCGTGCACCGGTGACCTAGATTCCTCGACAGTGCCTAGATGTGCCCTTCCGAGAATATTCCTCGGACTTGCGCCTTGATTAGCTGCTAAATGAAACGCTTCCTAGTTGGTTGTACGGTCACGAGCGTTAATTTGGGACCCATTTCAAGAAAAATATACTTGAAGTCGTCAATGTCATTAGAGATGTCAAGTCATTTGTAACTTTTAGGAAACTCAACCTTATTGTTGTAGAATATCAGATTGACTTTGACCTAAGGTGGGTACCAAATTTAATCTTGTGACTGTACATTACGACACATAGTTGTGTTGGTTAGATTCTCTCTGTTAAACTGTTGTACTGGTGCTCTCAGTATACAACCAAATATTTAACATTGCGCAGTGTTAAAATAATAATAAATAAAGAAATATCAGAGGACAATATCACAACAATTTACCTAGTCCCAAACTAAGCTCTAGGCTATGGGCAGGTACTGGACAACGATAAACATAGAGGAAAAGCCCCAAATATGGACTACCATATGCTATTTATTAAATAAAACACAGGATTTTAAAGTTAAAGAAATGTATTAAAAACGAATCAGTCGAAAAATTATCTGGTAATCTTAGAACTATAATAAAAATGTCATAAAGAAACAAATTGTTAACAAAAATTTCGTACTTCTAAAAAAACTCAAAATTAACCCTTTCTAAAAAGGTAACATTATATGGACCACTATGTTTATAATATGGCCTAGGGGTGCTCAATATGGACCATAGTATCTAAGGTAAGATAATTATCACATTTTTTTCTTATTATATTTTTTTTTTTTTAGGAACTTGTAATCAGCCTTATACCACGTGTCCCAAAACTCAACGATAAGCCGGCACCAGAGGATGGAGCTGCTTATGATTAGTCGAGAAAAAATAAGGAAAAAAATATATCTTTTCCTTATTGGTATTAGTATTGGTAGTATCTTGACGTGTAAAAGTGCCCGAGCGGCCTACTTACTAAATAAATTTCTTTTATCTTTTTTATCTTTTTTATTTTTTCTCGACTAATCATAAGCAGCTCCATCCTCTGGTGCCGGCTTATCGTTGAGTTTTGGGACACGTTGTATGTGGAAATAATAGGTACTATTTTAAACGTCTCCACCGTATATGCTTACTAATTAGAGCAATGTTCACATAAAAATGAAATGCCATCGACACCAGCACATTCTTCATGAGCCCATCGCTCACAAGAAGGACACTGTATCCATTGTTCTCCACGAGTGTCATCTGAAAAGAGACTGTAACAGTATAGACATTTAGCATTGTCATTATCACTTTCATCGGTGTCATCATTTACTGAAAAATCATCGTCTTCGGAACTAGAGGGCTGGCCCTTTCTTGTAGTCTTCCTTTTCTTTTGAGCTGTCTTTTTAGTTTTTTTTTGCTTCTCTTTTAGTTTTCTTTTAGTTGCAGCCTTGTTTTTCGTTTTTTCCTGTTTCTTCGACGCATTTGTCTTTTTAGGTTCTTCATCTCTTTTCTTCATTCCTTTCTTAGTTTCAGCTTTTTTCTTTAGTTCTTTTTTGTTGGATTCTTTTAATTCTTTTGCTATATTTCGAGTTTTTTTCAATAACTCTGCGTCTTCTTTCTTTTTAATTGATGTTTCTAAATTTAATTTGTACGGTGACGATGTCAACAATGTAGATTTACTGCTCTTTCTTCCTCTGTTACTAGATTTTTTAGTTAGTCGTGGTACATCAAATAGCTGCTTTGGAGAAAAGTAAGTAGAAGTAGATGGACTTTCATTATAAATAGCTTTTGCAGCGACGCATGACTTCTCTCCAAGCAAAATTACAGCTAATGCCAACTGAGCCAATGTCTGGACTTCATTTATAGCCTTGGTTCCCGCTGCCGTACTCAGAGTTTCATTTTCACGTTCTTTGGTAATTGTTTGAATTTGGATCGGATTTGCTTGCTCAATGTGAGAAATTGTAGGAAGAATGTCATCTGCCAATATTAAATCATCCTCAGGTTGTTGGTCTTGATTTACAACAGTCAGTTGGGATTAATTAACTGACGTACATGGCTCACTTTGATCCTGTTTTTTATTAAGAACATCGGGTTCATTAATTTGGGCCGTAATTAGATTATGGTCAGATTGTTGATCTCGGCTTAAAGTAATTGGTAGGGACATATTGACTGATTGTAATGGATCAATTTGGGGATGACTAGTATTATTCACAACTTGAGGTTCGCTAAATATTGTTTGCTCTTGACTTGTGTTGATTAAATTAGCTTGCTGAATATGAGAGCTTGAAGGAATAATCTCATCCGTCTCTGCATCAACTTGGGGTTCGCTAATTATTGTTTGCTCTTGACTGGTGTTGATTAAATTAGCTTGCTGAAAATGGGACTTGAGAGAATAATCTCACCTGTCTCTGCATCATCAATAAAATCGTGATCTTGAAAAACGTTTCTGTTTAATGGGCATATTCCAGTTACACGAAAACCATTGATAGCAAGTTCAGCTCGCTGTGCTCTTATGTAGGCACGCCCAAACAGTTCTGCAATGTCGTACTGTGTAGCTGCTTGAGTTTTATTTCGCATCCACTGTCGAATTTCCTCTGCCAGGTATTTTTTTAGTGGACCCATGTAAGTGCGGTCAAGAGGCTGCATTTTATGGCTTGAGTGTGGCGGTAAAGACAGCAGTTGTACATGGTTTTCACGTGCTAAATCAATCAGTTCGATGTTACGGGTATGACTAGCATGGCCATCTAAAATCAAGAGTACAGGTGAAGCCCCGGATGGCTTCGCATGCTGTAAAAAGTGCTTAAACCATTTCGTAAAAAGGTCTGTTTGGATCCAGCCGGATGGATGACATGCATGTATTGCACTAGGTGGGGCTCCTTTCATCAATAGAGGATGGTCTCGTTTGCGGGGGAAAATCATCATCGGTGGAATGAATGACCCGCTAGCACTCATATACATAACACATGTAATGGTAGCACCTCGCTCAGCAGATGTGGTGGCTACGACCGATATTCCCGTCTCATCGACGTTGTAGATATTGTTGGGAGTGTACTTGTGTTTGTCCATTGCGTTTTCTAATAAGCTATAAAATTCATTAACACTTTCTTTATTAAAGCCTTTTAATCTGGCAATAGATGTTCCAGTGGGCTGCCGAAAAGAAAGTTCTGGGTGGCGTCTCAAAAATAAGCGCAGCCACGTTATGCCAGCAGTCTGGTTTTCTTTGGAGAAGGGATGGCTTATGTTATTTTTTTCAGCTAGTTGAAAGGCTAAAGACTTGATGTCTCTCCGAGTTAAACCAAAACCTAATACCTCCAGTTCAAGTACATATGCAGCCAAATCGGCCTCCAAATTGACTGGAAATGTTGCTTTTCTCCCCAATTTTATGTTTGTCACATCCTCCATTCCCATAACTTCATTTTTTTTACATAATCGTAAAAGAGTCGTTTTTGGTACGCCAAAAGTTTTTGATGCTTTTAAAAATCCCATTTTCTTTTCTCGTATAGCCAATATAGCCATAGCCATGGAATCTTTATCCCATTTTTGCCTTTTTGTAGGCGCCATAACCTTAAACAAATCAAATATTAAAGTTAACAAGTGAAATAAGACACGAGTCCATATTACGACCATGTTCATAATATGGACTACTATTCCATATTTGAAACTACACTATTGGTCCATAATATGAACAGGTGACATTTTGTCGTTAAATATTTTTCAAACAATACTAGTAATACGTGTCGTCACACGCTACAACAAGAAAGTTTACTTACAAAATAACATTTCTAGGACACGGGGGTACAAGAATAAACGATTGTCATTAGAGAAATAATAACCTTACAAAACTCACCGAAAATTTTCATCAAATGTGACTAAAAACTTCAATCGACGATAACTGACACGTACGCGCACTGAGCTTCACGGCGAACCACTGGCGGGGAGCCGCGCCTCAATGGCGTCGAAAGCGGCCAACTTCACTTCGTTAGCAACGCCACCTAGCGAGATATTTGTGTGGTCCATATTATGTACCTGGTCCATTTTTGGGGCTTTTCCTCTACTTATCTAAGAAATATATAAGTACTTAAATATATAAAAAACATCCATGATTCATGAACAAATATTCGCGCTCATCATCACACAAATATCTGCCCCTACAGGGATTCGAACCTAGGACCGCTAGCTTCGTAGGCAGGGTCAACACCAACTAGGCCAGCGCGTCGTTAAGTCTACTACCTACGTACCGCTAGAGCGACTAATCCAGGATTTTCCATATAAAAAGTTTGTAGTAACAAATGATAAAATATGTAATAAAATAACTCAAATAAGGGTAGGTACTTAAAAATATGCGGTTTTGAAATAATAATTTACGAATTTCATTAAAATCCAATCAAAACCGGCTGTAGATTCCAGATCAACATCCAATTAGCGATTAATTATAAATTAATTAACCGCGTCAAAAGCACGTGGCGAACAAAAATGGCTGACACGGACATCCGCCCAGTGCCCGTGCTGCACTTGCATGAATAATAAGTATAATCCATATTCAGTATTGGATTGGGACGTCTTCCGGCTAGATAATGAGAGATAAGGAACACTAGTCAATAATACCACGGAGTCGGGTTAGAGTTAGATTGTCGGTGTTAGGTAGGTAGGACTTATACTTAAACAAATTGCTAACCTAAAAGTTTCCACTGTATAAATAAATCAAATTGTCTTAACAATCGAACAACAAAACAATTTGGCAGTTTTAAAGTTTACATTTTGTTATGTTCCTTCATTTATAATAATAAATAATCTAGGGATGATGGATAGAGACTGTAAACTATTTTTTGCCCCGAATGTGACAAATATATTTATAGATAGGATGTACATAATCAAGGTAATTCAATTTGAACTGTATCGCAATGGAAATAAAGTTTATTTTCCTATCTTCATTAACTGAAAATGGCATTATCGAACAAAGGTAATTGAACGTAGAACGTATTGCCTTGCTCGTAGATTCAAAATTCCACACACAAAAAACTTCCTTTTTGTAGTATGGTGGGCCTTACTAGGTTATGGTATTATTATAAAGTCCCCAACTCGCACAGAGCCTACTTAACGGTATGGGCAATTGCCCAATACATGCCCAGGGAGTCTATTTTGTAGGGTTCCTCACCCGAAGGGAGCCCAACGGGACCCTGATAATATGTCCGTATATTTTGGACGACGGCGGATTTAATAACGAAAAAAAGTAAAATAATTTAGGGGGTGCTCCTATATTTCAACGTATTTTTATTTTTATGTAAGGGTCAAATTGGGCATGATTAAACCCTGAAGAAAAAAGAATGCTAAAAAATAGACAAGTGTGAGTCGGGCTCGATGATTCGATTCGAAATCGAATTCAAATCGGAATTCATTAACACCTACTGTGCGGCGATACGGAACCCTCGGTGCGCGAGTCCGACTCGAACTTGACCTGTTTAAATCTGGCTGATGATTAGTGAGTATAATGAAAATAAAGTCACGCATCATCAGCGTGAGAACATATTATCCGTCACCACTGAGAACCAAAAATCAAACTAGAAATCAGATTGGTGTGCTTTTCTCTGTGTGGTTGTAAGCGGTTTTAGGGTAGGGCGCGGTTGGGCGACCGCCCAGGGCGCCAGATATAGAGGGGCGCCTGCGACTGGTTATTTCCTGCGCCTGGTTAGTAACCCTTGCCTTTTTTCGTATGGGTTTGAACCGGCAGATTGGGGTTGCCGTAGAACTCTCACCCAGGGCGCTTCATTCGATTCAAAAATATATCATCAAGATTTTGAAGAAGTTATGTAGGTACTATTTAATGCTCTTTTCAAGCAGTTATAGTACGTTATCGTCTAAAAATATAAAACAGTCTAAACGCACAGCCTAAACCGTTGGACCTCAGGACTTGAAATTTGGAGGGAGAATTCCTTGGGTACCCCAGGGAGCCACTAAGAAAGGATTTTTCGAAAATCGACCCCCAACAGGAAGAATTAGGGGAAGTAGCAGGAAACTAATTCTAGGCTTACAAAGTAGCGGGCTTCCTTAAGTCGTTATTAAAGGATTATTGCTATCGGCATTAGTAATCTCACAGCGCTACTTAGTTTTAATCCTATTACCTACTTGCAATATCACAATTCGCTTTGACTTCACCTCGTTATCTATTCAAAAATTTAAACACCAAAACGTACTTATAAAAGGGCTTACGCCTGACGCGCACACCACCCGGCAGTTTACGAAAATTGTATACATTTTCTTTGATTTCAGTGATCGTAGACGTTCACAGTCGGCAGCTTAGTAATATAAAATCAATGGGTAATGAAGACGAGCAACACGAGCGTAAAGTACCGTAAGATAGGGTGAATAGAGATTCGCACTGTGAATAGAAATACAATCTAAAATAAGTCATAACTTGTTACTAATAAGAACAAGTATTAAATTGACAAGTCTATGGGAAAATTAGGATAAAATCTCAGTCTTATCATTAGAAGAATATGCTTTATTTTAGGCTGTATTTCTATTTACCTCGCGAATCTCTTTTCATCCCATTTTGCCTGGAAACACAACAGAGAACAAAGAAAACTATTTAATCGATTATAGTAGATTAGAGATGACTGTAAGAACGTCCATATACTCGTATGTGTAGTAAATAGTGTTTGTCCACGACTTCGGCTTCGGCCGCGTTCGTTACTATAGTTATTCTTTCGGGAACTATCAATATTTCCAGGGTAGAAAGTATGTTACATTTTCGTCAAACGTCGACGCAAGATACGAATATGTTGCCAGGCCTGAAAAAAATTAAAAAAGTCTAAATATTTTTTTCTTTCAGTAAATTTGCCATGTGAGGTCTCTTACACAACACATACATCCATCTAATTCTAGGGCCCTTGATGGCCTACCTAACAGTAGTGACCAGCATTTAATATCTACCGTCCCCGTGATTTAACCGTGATGGAGATAAGAATCTACAGTCTAGAGTCATGGTCACACCGGAAGAACCATTATGGCATCATTTCATATAAGTCGCTATCAGCAGATCTCGCACATGCGCGCAGCCATCAGTAGAATAAAGCATTGTATTGTTCCAAACCTTTGCAACGTTTCGATCGAACCAAATCATCGATACAATCAGCAAGGAAATGATATCACTATATAACCAACGATACCGTCAATCATCATCAAATATTAATGTTTAGGTAATAATTCATTATTGATTATCGCTGCGTCTTGATAATATGAATAAATCTATTAGTTCCGTAAAATATGATAAGTTTACCTAGATACCAAACAACAACACGCGACAAAACATAGAAAATCAGCGATCGCGGTATATTGCTAAGTGGCACCTTATGTGCTACTTGAATTTGTATACTTAATTCAAAATTCAAAATTCAAATCTTTATTGCTTTTTCATGATGGTACAGCTTATTCTAATAAATAAGTAATAACAAAATGAACCCTGGAGGGCACAGCAACACCAGGAGAGAGGAGGCATAAATTAATTAGGTAGTATATTATAACCGTTATTAATTATCGTAATGTGTCTTCAGTATATTCTTTTATTGTATAATATGCTTTGTTTACTAGGACCTGTTTTAGTTTATTAATAAATATTTTTTCCTTTTTTTGTTCTTTTATACTTTCCGGTAATTTATTGTAATTTTTTATGGATATTATCAAAGGACCAGATGTTAATTTTAGACGGGAACGCGGAAGATGGAGGTTATTCTTATAGCGCAAAGATCGCGCCACAGGTAGGACTTCACGTTTTTTGAAGAATTCTGGGTACTTTCTTACAAATTTGCACAATTCTAGGATGTAGAGAGATGGGTCAGAATTTTGTGTTTGATAAAATATGGTTTACAGCTATCTTATATTAAACCCAGCTTTCCCCGTGTTTCCACTAATTCACTAATCTTTCTAACTAATTCTGCAGCGAGTGCTCATCAGGAGTCATAAAAACTGTTTGAATAGTATAGCTACTAATTAACGAAGATCTTTGTAACATTATATAATTGCAATAAATTAGGTTCTGATTACTGCTTACTGATTACAAGAGTGACAAGCTGTCAGATCCGAGTAAGTAGCATATGATAGCGTTATCCAACAGATGATTATCGTGAAATGGTAGCAAGTCCTTGAAAAAATAATTACTTTTAAGCTACTTGGCCCATAGAGAATAAATAGGTTAGGCTAATATGAATATGTGTGAAACATATATTTTAATTATTTAGGCTCAGTGTAATTTTGTCACTGTATGACAATTTGACCTAAAACGTTCCAGCCATTTATAAATAAGTAAAAATATTTAAATTTATTAGTTATTTATTAAAACTAAATTACGTAATATCTTACATGGGTTTGATTTACTTGGGCAATACTTACGTCTTTGCATATTTTAGTAACCAAAACCCCATAATGTGTGTTAAATATTTTCCGTTCCTCGTTGTGTCAATATTTACGTACTTAGGTACCGTGTTTTTTCTCTTCTATGTCAAATTCATGACAGATAAAACTTCGTATCTCTTCTCTGTTTTGATACAAGATATTGTAGGTTGATCGATCTCATTCTAATATCTGTTTATGAGTAAGCCTTCCCCAAAACACACACACACACACACACACACACACACTTAGGCACTTACTCAACTGTTACCGTCTTAGTTATAAACGCGCAATAGCTATAGTGTGCTTGAAATATGCTTTGTCCTTATCTGTCATTATAAAATTTGAATAGGACAGAAAGCAACAATGAACACTTTAACTAAAATGGGTTTATTGTGCGTTTATGAATAAAGAGTTTACTTTTGCTATGTTTAACTTCCGACGTTAAAAGAGGAGTGTTATAACTGTTATAAGTTGAACTTGTATCTGTGTATGTATGTGTTTGTCTGTGGCATAGTAACTCCCAAACAAGTGGACTGACTCGGACCCGATTTTTTTTTAAAGAACTCTAGTTTAATTGGGATGGAATTTAACTAGGTTTACCTAGTAGGTAATCTAATCTAATAATCTAATCTAATAAAATAAAAAAATCTAGTCTGGTAAAAATCGGTTGGTCGTTTAAGAGAAGTTACTCGTGTTAACTCATTCGTTGTCTAGTTGTTTTAATATTTATATTTTCCAACATACCTCCACATCGTTGATAACACCTCTCTACCTTCAAAAGCCAATAGGCGGTATCTCAAATTGAATAGCCAAAGCAGATTCAATCTTCTCCTGTTAGTATTAAGGTTCCATTTGCTACCGGAGTTTTTCTGAGATATTACCTTTTGTTTTAACAGGGCAGCTCTAAGCCATGACGAAAACCGTGAAGGCGTTATCACGCCGTATATTATGATAATTACCTTATCTGATTCTTACTTTATTGAGTTATTTTATACAAATGTATCAAGAAATATGTAGAAACTCGTACTGTAATACTCGTATTACGACTTTTCAATCCTTAACAGCACCTTCAGCTTCTACTTTCAGTTTTGTTTCTTTTTTATTTCTTAATTGAGTTTTAAGAAGTTAACCTTAAACAACCTTTATAATCTCTCAAAATCCGTTTTGGCTCATTATCGAATCTGGAGTCTTAATTTGTTTTCTTGGGCTTTGATATTTAAATTACCTGCTTTGATGAAAACATCTGATTTCTTAAGCATTTAACAACTGTAACTTGCAAGATTACACCTTTCATATAGTAAGTATAAATTCTATTAGAACCTTGTTACCATTCGGTTTAGGTAACCATACACCGTAGTTATGATACCCTCTTATACTCTCCTTCTGCAACTCCCTCTAACGGGAAAAGGGCGCAGACAGAAGCCTTCCATCATATTCCTTCTGTTCCCTCTCTAGCCTCCAGTAGAATTTCTGTAGGATCCCAGAGGATGTCACTAAATGGCGGCCACAGGATATTGCATACCTGGGTTGACTAATAAAAAAATAATGCTATAATAATAACCACAAATATATCTGTACAAAAGTAATGACTTAAGGCCGGGCCTAAAGGACCATATTTCTTCGAATTATATTTTTTTAATTCTACATTAACGTTCGCTTACATTTTGTATACTTTTTATTCAGTGAGGCTAGACAAGCTGATCAACGCTAACGTAAACGATCTTCGAATACTGAAAAAAGGAATGGGATTGACGTAGGCGCTCGACACGACCGTCTGACAACTGACGTCAATTTTGGATAACGATAACGAACGAACATCTTGTCTAGGGCCACAGATCAACTTTCGTATTATCATCAACGTATACCGCATCTCATTGAAATACCTTCGCAGGTTCCATTGAAACTTAGTCACAATACACACAATAAACTCCCTGCCCGTGATCCCTATAGCCTGTCAAAGGGCGGTTTTTATCCCATTGTCGCTTCCCAGAAGGACAGACAGGTATTCGGCCGCAATTATGGGGTTCAATGAACGAGCTTTTTTGGCGCCAAACGCCGCCATCTTGTATTGCATAATTCAAGTCTACCGACCTTTTTGCTTCGCGGGTGTTCAGGTTGCCAAGAACTCGTTAATAGCTCCGTTTTCTATGGCTTTGAATGTCAGGTAGTGAATGTCTTAAACACACGTTGGATTTGGTTTTGAATTGTAAGTAATGCCTACTTTTGTACTTTAGGGAGAATATCGAGGTTTGGTACTCATATCTTTGTTTTTTAACAGATAAGAATAAGTGACGATTATTTTCCAAACGTTTTCGACATAAACAATGTTAAAATGAGAAACGGAGTACAATTTCATCTTCTATAAGTAATTATTAACAAGTTTTATCTAGAAGATAAATATTTTTCAGTGTTATCTACGCTATTAAAGGAAACGTCTGCGAATTTGACCGTTATAGTTCTCATACAAAACGGGAAATTTTTCCTAATGATGATCTTGGTTGTATGGCAATCCCTCCTACCCTATATTATCATGTTCATGTTATGTAAATGGTCATAAAAAATACATTAAAGTAATGTTTACAGAAGTAAGGATTACTCAGTATGGATTATGGATTAACTAAACAATGAAAACAAAATATGACCTTATTTTATTATTTTAGTTTTTCCGAACCAAGTCGAAAAATTTACTGATTCATTTAGAATTATATTAAGAGAAAGATATTCATATTCACGCCAAAATTGTTTATTCTAATATCCCAGACAAAAATTCTATTTCAATTTCACGTTCAATATCCCCTCCTGTGTTCGTGTAGCAAATTGGTTATTTGGGAACTGATGTCGTTGAGAAAATGGGCCATCTGCAGTCAATTGCCCGCTTATATTCGAACGTCTAAACGATATTGTAAACGATCGGCTTCTTCATGGCAATTTTTTTCTTTTGTTATCTTCTGTGCCCTTTTGTTCAAGTCTCGACCATTCTCGACCTACAGTATCTAGCAGGTAGGTACTTCCACCTGATTTACGAAAAGGTTGATTAAAAACCAATAACAATCAACAGTAAGCATCACTAATACTATTGATCAAAACAAAAAGGCAGGTATGCCATGCATCTTAGTCCTCAGCGTTGGCAACGCATTTGAAGTCTTAGGATTGCAGTTTTGAGATTGTAGTCTTGAGATTTCAAATGTCTATGGGTCTCAGATCCCACTTACCATCAGGTGGCCTGAGTGCTCGCGTGCCTTCTCCTTGTCATAAAAAAGGGACTTTATACTCTTTTACAGCCTTTTTCTTTTGGACGGCAGAATAAGTAATGTAACAACGAACTCTAACATTTCCAAACATCGGCATTTTTCATTCTCAAAATGCTAGATTCGATTGCTCTTCTTCGTAGGTATGCACTTAAACATATTTTCATATAAACCATGCATTTCCCATCGATACGCAGTTTTAGAAATAATAATCACAAAATTTAATTTATACATTTCGTTATTTAAACCGATAAGATTGCCACAAACAGTTATTAAATTATGGCAGTGCCATTTCTCTTCTTTTATTGCCATACGTAGATTTTACAGCGCACCTGCCGGCAATATAGACTTGACGTGCTTGACAGACTCTTCCTCATAATTTTCCAGCTAAGTATTTAAACTTGTGGGCCTTTGCCGATGTCCCCTACATATAGGCAAAAAAAAAAACAACGGGTTTTAACATGGTTAATGGTGGGTGGTCTTAAGTGGGTAGTGGCTTCGACAATGCTTAATAGATGATCGATAGATAAGCCTATCATACCATCTATATCTATACACGACGATGCATCTTTCTGTATAATAAAGTTGATTTTTTTACAGTTATTTTAAACAAATAAGACGAATGCTTTTGCGTTTCGATATCAGGGAGGTAGCCAGGAAAATCACTCACAAAGCGGCATTTCATCTTGGTTCTCAGGGTTTCCAACCCTTCTTCCTACTTACCATCGGGTTGTCTGTCTGTGTGTTTTCCATGTCGAGTCGATGCCATAAAAAAGTCAGTTGGTATTGCCCATAACGACTCGGCTACATTACGGTCACCTTAAATGAACTGGGATCATTTTTAATTGAACCTTTGTAAACATAACAAGTTTCCCACTCCTCCTTTAGTTCTGACTTCTCAGCTGACTCTCTTCTGACTTGACAAGGCTTTCAATCGCTCAGTAACAGGACAGAATCAGATGTCCTCTCAAAAAGGCGACCACTCACCGTCAATCAATCTCGTACATTTCGTGGCCGCCCGCTATTATCGCCAACGCGAAAACGACAGTTCAGCGCCCAGAACTCCAATACCAGTCCAGTTGTGTACGGAAGTCAGGGGTCGCGGCCTTGATTGTGCAACGCGCTGTTACGGAGTACTTTATTGCAATGACGCATAGGCGAAATAGCGCGTCGATTTTTTAAAACAAAGATTACAAGGTCTACCTTCAATGACACGCATTATTTTCGCATTTAGGTGACGATGTAAACTATTTCCTTGCCGATTACTGTGTATTAGATATGACATGGCAAAAAGAAACAATCTTACCCAATGATATAACATAGTAAAAAGAGGTAGATACGTTATACGCACTTCGATAGTGGCACCCTAAAACCAAGCCAATTGGTACACCTTTACTTAGTCTTGCACCGTCAACGGAACCGTGATCTAGTCTGCAGAGCAACATACACTTGACTCTGTTTCGCTCCCGAAAATTAGCATACCATCCTGCTTTCACTTGTCATTTATGATTTGTGTGTAATTGAAATATTTACTGATTATGAGTGCGTAAGCCGGGCCATTTTTACACGCGGAATACCGTATAGGTAACATATCTACCTCTTTTTATATTATATCATTGATCTTACCCTTTAACCTGCTGCAAAACAGCAGTGTTTGCATTGTCGTGTTCCGCTGCGGGGGTAAGACTACTTGTACAATGACTAGCATATTATTATGGCATTTTATCTAAGTCCTCAGGATTGGCAACGTTTTTGCAGTCTAGAGATTGTCATCGTAAGATTGCAACCTTGAGATTGCTAATTTGTATGGACTGTAGAGTCTACTTACCTGCCATCACGTGGCCTGTGTGCTCGTTTGTCTACTCCAGGCCATACAAATGTGTTAATAAGTGGAACTACACTGTTTTAAGTGGCACCACCTTAAGCTGCAACTTTCAAGATATAAGAGATAGTTTGAGTTTATATTCATGTTTTATCGCCAGCCACACGTGCTCATAATAAAAGATTTTATCAAATGCTAAATTTTGCCCGCGGCTTCGTGCGCGTAATTAATGGTGATAATTCCTTAGTTCTGTATTGTTATTGTGATTATTGTTATCCTGCGGGCCTAGTATGGTTGCGTTTATCGTGTGACAAATTGTGGATAAAGCATCCGTCACTCTCGTACTTATATACATGTCAGAAAGTGACGAATATTTTATTCACATTTTGTGTATATTTTTGATGATTTCAACAGTTTTCTTGTACTTTGACATATTATGCAATCTTCATGCACTGCATACTGTGGCTTACTTAGGAAAATAAATATGATTCATTCATGTAACTCTATTCGCAAGATCATTAAAACGTAAGCAGATAACCCATCGGTCTAACTAGGCAGTTACGTATGTTGCTGACTATATTGTAATGCCTGCAATTACACGCGAAACCAATTGAGATGCACATTGCACAGCAGTCGCCTGAATGGGCAAATTAGAGGCGACCGCTAACTGTCTTAGAAAATGACGCTGAATACTTGCTAAAGCATTGAGTTTACACGTTATTGTGTCGGAACTAAACGATTTTATGGATGATTAGAGGCGGTGTGAGACACTATTGTTTATGGAGTACTCGGAGGTAAAATATGCACAAAATATTGTTTCTATAAGTACCTATTGTAAGAAAGTATTTGTAAAAAAACCGGACAAGTGCGAGTCGGGCCCGCGCACCGAGGGTTCCCGCCGCACAGAAGATAATTATTACATTCTGAGGGCTCAGACAAGAGGCACTACGCTAACTAATGTTTCTATTCGATTCGTTTTTAAACCAATCGCGTCACTGGTAGACCACGTGACTTTTCGTATCACGTCATCTACCAGTGACGCGATTGGTTTAAAAACGAATCGAATAGAAACGTTAGTTAGCGTAGTGCATCGTGTCTGAGCCCTCTGATTTCAATTCGATTTCGAATCGAATCAGCGCAAGCTCAACTTACACTTGAGCATATTTTAGTTTTTGTTATTTTTCTTTAGGGTTCGTAATATAATCATACCATATTTGACGATGTCTGTTTGGCCCCATTAGGCAACTTTCGGATACGGAACCCTTAAAAAGAGTTTTGTAATATCTATAATAGCGATATGATTTTTTATGATAAATTAATGGTGTTTCTTGTAAGCAGGGGGCCTTCTATGGCTCCGTTTATCGCGTGACAAAATGTGGATAAAACATCCGTCACTTTTTGACACGTATAGAACTTGAGCCAAATAAGCTCGCAGAAATGCAGTTATCGTTAATTCATGGACCGACTAGACAGCCTGCAATTCAGTTAAGCGACACCGTATAATTTCTCCTGACAGTAAACTGTCTATGATTATACGAGTATGGAGTGGTATTACGGAGAACCAGTGGCGGCTCTGGAATTCGATTTAGGGAGGGGCATATCCTTCGAGCCGATACCTTAATTGTAAACTACTCTAGTATAAGAGGGGTAATTAATTAAAAGATCACTAAGTCGACGGGTATCCGAATAGAACCCACTTATAAGATAAGATAGGTATCTCCTTGATTTTGTTTTCAGTATTAGAGATGTCCCCCAAGACCCCATCCCATCCCATCCCTTCTCCAGAGCCGTCACTGCGGAGAACACGCCACCCAACTTTATTTTTCTTAATGGATTATTTCCTCCCCACTGACCAACTTGCATGCACAACTAACGACAATATCTATATAAAAATCAAATTTAAGAGTGTCTCTCGCGGAGCTCCTATTTTTGAGTGTTTTGGCCCTTCGGGCCTGCTAATAGTCTAACATAAGCTAAACCTACGTCACATTTATGATGTAAATTTTGATCAGTTGAGCAGTTTAGTTAAGCGGTAGAGAAGCCACTCAAATCAAGAGTATAAACTCTAACCTTCATAATTTCCAGGTTCTCCCAACCGCGACCCTGGTGCTGGCAGCCGCAGCGCTGTGCACCAGCACCGTCATCAAGTCCCCCGAGGCCGGAGCCATCCCCCCCAACTTCGAGCTGCTGATCCTCCACAACAACGACATGCACGCGCGGTTCGAGCAGACGTCCCAGCTGAGCGGAGCATGTACTACAGCTGACAGGGAGGCGGGGAAGTGCTATGGAGGGTTCCCTAGAGTCGCTTACGTGTAAGTCTAATTCTAAATGCTATGGCGGGATTTGGTGCTGCGTCCGTCTGGATCGCTTACCCTTAAATCTGCCGCCAAGTAACAATGTTCGCATTGTCCGGCTTAAAGCCGAGCCACACCGGATACGTGCGAGTTCTAATGCGTTGTATAGTATGAATCCTCATACCATATGTCACACCGCTTGCGTGACGTACGCGTGTGCATGCTAAGGGTAATGGGCAACACAGATTAACAGTTCGGCCGATTTTAGCCCGTCAGTTCAGCGTCTCTCTCGGCCTGTCATTCCAACTGTTGGTAATGTATTTGCACGACGGCGGCGGCAGCGGCAGCGACAAGCGGTGAACGATAACAAACAAATGCGGAGACATGTATAAAGCATGCCACGAGCTGCTGCGTCGGCGATGAGGCGATATTCATTTTAGGTCTTCATCTAGGTCACGCGACGTTCACCGCTGCAGTTACCATCAAGTAAAGAGTATTTAAATAATTGAATACTTAGCGCACTGTTTTTACTTATAGAATAATAAGCATCTGCGTCAACTCCGGCCTTGACACAGAATCAATAATGAGGAGCCGTATAGAAATTAAAATCAATATTATTTTGCCACCAGCTGCAGTCGAGTTATATTTGATTGGGCAATCATTGCTACTTTCAAAGGATTTTAGATTTGAAATATATTTAGTACAGTCTTGAATTTAAATTGCTTACGGCGAGCCACTTTGAAGGCTCTTAATAAAAAATAATTTTAACCTCAATGGTATTGAAACGTTAATTCTACATTAAGTTTTCTATTTTCAATTCGTTCGGATAAATGTGCAGTCTAGGCTGGCTATTATAAACATAATTTATACCCCTCCTTCTCTAAGCGGTTTGCTATGTCACATTAAAAATAGCTACTCGCGAAGTTTGTTAGACCATTCAAGTTGGATGCAAACTACAAATTAGCGAGGAATAAATATCAAGCTCGCTGTAGAGTAGGTCACGAGCTAATTATTGGCTTAAAGACATTTTAGCCGTACTCTGCCGTGTTCGTGACAACTAATTAAAAACAACAAAGCGTGACGCGCATTGACCCCTGAGAGAACCTAAGTACTTAAGCATAAAACTAAGTATCAAAATATCACTTTACGCAAGCACCTTCGCCATTTTTATTATTTTTCTTAGCCAAACCATATAAAGTAAACAATTCCGTATATTTTATAACAACAGCTCTTACAGTCGCAAAGTTTTTAAATCTTTACAGAAAAAAATCATATACCTACCTATCGAATTACAGGGGCTTCCTTTAGTAGATAGTAAATAGTCCGTGATCTGATTCGTCCAATACTATCCAAAGGATTAGAATGTAGTATCACTACGCACATTTTTATTACGCGTTAATCCAGACATTTCTGTCTATTTAGAAATGTTCCGCATAGCTCCACTGCATGCTATTTCTATATCACTATGGATTAAAATTACATTAGTAAGAATGAGGACACTAGCTAAATCACTTGAAAATTTCGTTTACAGACGTGTGTGTAAACGTGCACATAACATTCAGCACCTACATTTTAATCTCACGTAGAACCCGTGACAAGTGTGCGTCAATTTAATTCTAAAAAAATATTGTGATGACCTTTACCACTACATACTAATACCCACTACACCCTTAATTGATATACGAGTACTCATACTGATTTTAATTCGAATGGGTCGGCTCTATCCGGATTATTATTCACTAGCTACCAACTGCTATCACTATATATTGCGTTTCATTCGATCAGCGAGAGCACCGAGGCCCGAATTCCCTCTCCAACGTGTTTTCCACCCACTCTCCCTTTTTAGGGTTCCGTGGTCTAAACAGGAATCCCTATAGTTTCGCCCGGACTGACTGTATACTAAAACAACTTTTTTAAATATCATCACTAACTGGAATTAAATAAGTAGGTTTCAAGCCAAATACCCAAACTTTCAGACTCAAGCTATTGGTTAGGGAAAACCCGCTAAAACATACGCACGCAATTTTTTAGTTGTTGTACCGTTAATTGTTACTATACTCGCGTCGTTTTAAAAGGCTCGATTTGACAGCTGTCATCGCAGTACAAAATATAACCTCAAACATGCCCCAAACACATTTTACACTGAGTTGTCAGCTATCAAAACGGGCCTTTATCAAATTCATGTAATTTGGCATCGTAGGTAGTAATTCTTTTGACCAGAGACGGAGTTGTGATTCTTCTAGTAAACATCGCATTTATTTACGTATCTGGTAACCTGATTGCTCCACCTTTTAAAACAATAAAAATATATTATTCCAGGGTGAAAGAGGCAAGGAAGAAGGCAGCGACAGGCGAAGGTCCGCCCGTGTTATACCTGAACGCAGGAGACACGTACACCGGCACCGCCTGGTTCACCATATACAAATGGAAGATTGCCGCCGAGTTCATCAATGCTCTGAGGCCCGACGCTGTTGTAAGTATTACCAAAACCTTGATCATACATTTTTTATTACTTTAATGGGCCTTCCGCATATTTGGCGATAGGCGATCGGGACAACGCGAGTGATGCGGTCATACTTTGAACTGAGAATGGTGGTTTTTGTCGTAAAGCCGATCCGTATTTAGCTGTTGGTTGCGGGTGGGATGAGCTGGGCACTAGTAGGTTCTCATAAGATAAAGACAAGGACGTCTATTGTAATATCCCTTGATACTTAGATCCCACTCCTTTCCCTATCATCCCTTTTCCTTACAGCAGACATCGTGCAGGTTCTAGATTTGTAAACGTCTGTAAACTGTGACTAATTACTATCCAGCACAGCAAATATTTTTCTACCGAACCTGCATAAAAATAAAATAATCCCGCTGTATTTAAGTACATTTCTGCATAGTTGATCGGATCGCCTACTATTGCCAAATATGTGAACTGCCTATGCCTATGTGATAATGGGAAACAAATGAAAAGCACATTTGAAGTATTTGAACACAGTGAATCACATGCACAATTTTTGTACATCGTAGATCCATGACGCACATTACACGCACTGTAGAGTAGATTTTTTTTCTTTTCATTTGTTTTTTAGTTCTAATATAGAATGAAATCACATTTTAACAGATTTCTATGTATAAAACATATTCCTTTGTTGTGTGTTGTAATTGTGCACTTAGCTGAAGGAAGAGACTATTTCGTCGTTCAATTGTTTGTGACATTGTGACGCGGAAATGTGGCTATTTAGCTTTACAGTGATTGTGCCGTCGGCGTTTTGTGATGTTGTTATTTAATTGTACATCTGCTTTAATCCAGATTTGACTAAACATGCCTATCCGATGTTCGTCGTAAATCTAACAACTAAGACCTATGATCGATCGTGACATATAAATTGTACCTTTCACTATATTCATTACTGTTTGTAGACCTATTACTAAGTTCTGTTCCTTTTTTCTTACCTTTATTGGCAAGGCAAAATAAGTTCAACATTAATTAATCTAGAAACTGACAGATACTTACAATATCGCGGATAAAATTTCGAATACACACTTACTTATACATAGACAAACTTCCGAGTATTAAAATTATCAAAAACGCCATCTATTTATAAATGAAACACGGTAAACATGGAAAATATTTCGAAAACTCGCGGATACCTTAATAAATTCCTCTTTAATATAATTAAGCCACATCAGCAAAATGCTCGGATATTTTGTTTCCCGGCTACGTAATGAGGTTTAGCTTGTCCGTGCGTTCGCGGAATTATAGGAAAAATCAATACATAGCCGACTTGTTGCGTCGCAGCGCACTACATAATGTGCAGGCACATAATCCGGTCTGACGATTTCAGCGCCCGAGAGCGTTGTTTCTATGGGTTCATGACGCACAGGGAAATTAAAGCTTCACCCAGGGATTTTTTTGTCCCCTCGAGGTCGCGTGAGTGGTGGCTTATTTCGCAACACGGAAAAGGTTTTATTTTCTATTTTTGGCGGAACTGACGCGTTTGACGTCATGATAACAGTTTGTTGTTGGAGCTTCGTCCTAACCTTACCTAATAGACAAAGCATACTATAACAAAAACGGGTTCATAGTGTGTCTATGAATAAAGGAAAGCTTTATTCAACAGATAATCCTTTATCTGGATTCGGTCAGGAAAATGAGCTGCTATTATTGTACACTGCTTCATTAAATGACAAAGACCTGTACGTTTGTTTATATATCTACCCACTTACGTATAGTTGAACGTGTACGTTAATAATAACTAGCATGAAAACAATTTCATCTTACGTGAATTTGGATTACCTAGTGATTTCCGCCTTCTAGTTTAATCGACCGTATACCGTGTTACAAATAGAACTGAAAAGCTCCTACCTCTAATCTTATCCGATTATATAAGATTTTAAAACATCTCAACTGTCATGAAAATATATACATTTGAAGAGTAAGAATATGTAAGAGTGAAGCTATGTTGCACCACTCTCTAGCTCACTCTAGAAAAGTGTGTCTCAGGGTAAACTGCACAGACCTAAATACATAATATGTTTATTTATTTTAAATAAAGAATGCGAATGTTTTCTGTGACTCTTCTGTCATACTTAGGTACACGAATTTCATAGCAATGGAAGTCACGTGGATTCCATTCTAGAGTCAAAATATAATAAACCTTCAAAATGTCAGGACAAATCAATTAATCACTAGGTATAATATAAATATTTATAACTGAGACACTTGAACACTTAGCTCTACACGCCGCACCCGGCTTCGCATCGTTGCAGAGCAAGACTCTTTGTATGAAACCTGGGGCCGGTTTTATAAAGCTACAAATTACAACTTACAGGTTAGAAGTTTCCATTTGACACAACCTCGACCAATGACGACCAGCCATTTGAGCAGTGTTGCCAGTTTAGACCTGTAAAATTGTAACTTGTAGCTTTATAAAACGTGCCCCTGGGCCTATATTCTACAACGATAAGCAATATTGCTTTTGACGCGTTATAGTAATTATTTGAACTCGGCTGCTATTACTGTCACGTAAATAAGAGCTATCCAAACATTGACAATACTATAGGTTAAAAGCAATATTACAATATTATCTCTATTCTTTAATGGCCGCTCATATATATTGTTTTATTTATTTATTTATTTATTTTACAGAGAAGAATAGAGGCTCAGGGCTGATATTCTACATGGTAACACCATATTGCTTATGGCAAGTTATCGTATTGTCAACGTTACTATAGCATATATTTACTTGACAGTAATGACGGCCTATATCTACTCGAAAATCTAATTAAAGACCAAAATCTGACAGTTCCTATCTTGATTACTTCGTTATTATAACATTATTTCATAAAAATATGAATGAGAACTCGTGTAACCAGTAATATTAGGGTAAGTTTTAATGCTAAAAATACCTACACTTAAACCAAAATGCAGTAATCAGAGCGAATGTGCGCCGGTTGAGGTTAGGATTTTGGTCTTAAATTAGATTTTCGAGTATAGTTAAAAACAGTAAGTACCATAACACGTCAAAAGCAATATGGTTTTACCGTGTTGAATCGAGACAGCGCTTCTATTCTAGGCGGTAAAATCCAAATCGTATTCGACCTGTTCGAAAACGAATCGTATTCGTTTCGTTTTTAAACCAATCGCGTCACTGGTAGATCACGTGACTTTTCGTATCACGTCATCTACCAGTGACGCGATTGGCTTAAAAACGAATCGAATAGAAACGCTAGTTAGCGCAATGCATCTTAGCGGGGCCCTGTATCACATCATCTACTAGTGACGCGATTGGTTTAAAAACGAATCGAATAGAAACGCTAGTTAGCGCAATGTATCTTGGCAGGGCCCTCAGAAACGATTTGGTTTGTACCGTGTTGAATAGAGGCAAGTCTCCTACAAATACGCCCGAGATCGGCCAGCACGGGCTGTGCCACCAGGGTCGGTGTGTAGTTGTATATTACGTGCTTTAGCGCTTTTATACCAGTCTGATTAATTTTACGAATAGCATAGGGTCGGTCACGAGGGAAGGCTATGTCCAGCAATGGACGTGCTTGGGCTAATGATGATGAATCAGTTTTAATATTACAGATAATGCTGTGTTATATGTACTTTACGTCGCTTTCTGCGTACCTATTATGGTGGTGTTTATCGATGTGGATAAACGTGAATAAAACCTCTGTCACTTACAGACCAGTGTGTAAGTGCGAGAGTGACGGATGCTTTATCCACCGCGAATACCGCGATGAAGGTGACCATAATACTATTACGAGCCCTGACTTGTCAGATGACTCAGTTAGCGGCCTCAAGCAATTATGCATTCAGTAAAGCTCATAATGTATTAAGTGATGTAACTCATTTGTTAAAAAAGTGTGACACAAGGCAACATTTTTATCACAGGATGTGGAATCTCTGCAGTGTAAGATGACAAAATAATCAAGTTATTTGCTCTCGGGATTAACACGCTTATCCTTTAAATTGCGTTTTGAAATACTAACTTTATCTTTAAAATTAATCCCGTTAGTATTTAAATCCATTAATATACTTATTTAACTTACTCACGGTGCAGGTGTGTTAAATGTAAATAATGACGTCGACGCGATATTGTGTACGTACCTACACTAAAGAGCAATGAAAACGGGTACTTTCTATGGTAATTCAATACAAAGTGATCCTTTTTTAATGCTCTTGACTATATATGATTTTAATAATATGTGGCTTTCTGTGGTGATGGGCGAATTGTGGTAATCTTTCTAAGGAAAATATATATCGAAACTAACTTTAAGATGACTCTACTAATGCTTACTTGTATTATCGTACAAACAAATTTCTACCCTGAAAACATACGTTATATAAAACAACTAAATGTTAAATGCAAGATAATCTTCACCTCTCTAATATCTGCACGCAGTGTTTTCATTTAAAAAGTATATAAATAGTTGTTTTTGACCCAACGTTTGTTAAAAGGTTAAAAAACAATGATTTCAACATATAACAAGTTTACCTTAATATATTATGTTTAGGCTTTATATATATCTAGGTTTCTTGTTATCATAATACCCTTTGTGAGGTAGAATAAACGTCAAGTATATTTATTATTATTATTATAGATATTACTTGGAGATTGACAATTTGTGTTCTACCGATAGTAACGAATATCGAGAAGATACAAGAAGTAGAGCGTTCATTGATGAATCTGTAAAGTTGGCAACACGTGTGAAACAGACGGGTTACTAATGTCTTGCACAAAATTTATTCGCACATTTTCGTTTCGCATAGCAACCATTGGCACAATCATCATTTCGCACAATTGCTTTTTGCCTTTAAATTTCTTGGCACACTATCATTTCGCACAATTTTCTTTGGCAGAATAATACATTGGCATAATGTTGATTAGAACAATACTCCTATGGCCGAATAATCGTATCGCCGAAATTGTTATGGCATAATGTTATTATAATGTTATATAGCATTGTGCATTTCCCACAATTTTCATTGGCATATTGTTAATGGCAGACGCAGTTTCAACCTAACCTAACCTAATTTTCTGGCAGCGATTCGGTTATGTGCGGGACGCAGTTTCAACCTAACCTAACCTAGTTTTCTGGCAGCGATTCGGTTCTGTGGGGATGTCGTTTTAACCTAACACCATCAACTTTGCAACTCGTTATACATTGGGATATTGTGCTATCGTACAATTATGCCGCAATAAACTCAGCGGAATGTATATTGTGCTACAGAAAATTCTGCGATATAAAATTCGGCGGAATACATATTGTGCTACAGAAAATTCAGCGGTATAAAAGTCGACGATAGTAGTAGTATGCAATTGAAATTTGTGCCAAATGAATATTATGCGACATAATAATTTTGGTAAATATATAATTAAGCGATAGTATCATTCGGCTGAAAGTAATTGTGCGAAAACGGTTATGCGAAGTGTATTTCGGACAACAGAGATTGTGCAAGATAAGGGGTACCCGTGAAACAGACATAAAAATTTATGCAGTTCCGACTTACCTAATTATATATACATAAGTACAAACACTCACGCCTTCATTCCCAGAGTGGGGTAGGCAGAGCTACAGAATTACCAACAACTCTATCCTTAGAATGCAACTAGTCTAGACCTACTTACTTCGTCCACCTGCCCTAATCTACTACTAACTACTCTATTCTAACACGCTTTATATTAACTTATTTAGATGCTTGTTACTAACCACTAACAATCGCTTTGTCTTCCAGTCTCTCGGCATCAACGACATTGAGGGTGGAACGGAAAAACTTTCCCCATTCCTAAATGACATCCAAACCAACATCTTAACAAGCAACGTTTTTCCTAACGTAGAAAACGTAAAATTACAGAAATCTATTATTTTTGATGTCAATGGAGTTAAGATTGGTGTGATTGGATATCTGACACCTGATGACAACATTGTTGAGAACAACAACATTGAATACATCAACGAGGTCATAGCCGTCCGGGAAGAAGTCTCCAAACTAAAAGCTCAAGACGCTAAATTTATAATTGCCTTAGGACATTCAGACAGTAATGTTGATCAAGAAATTGCTAAAGATGTCGAAGGGGTGGATTTAGTTATCAACGGATACAAGAACCAATTTTATTGGCATGGAAAGTCTGCTACAGATGAACCAATTACTGGCAACTCAGTACAGCGTCAAGAATCGGGCAAAGAGGTGCCTGTAGTGCAATCCGTAGCTTACGATAAATATCTCGGAAAATTAACCATTAAATTCGACGTTAACGGTAACATGGAGAAAATTCAGTCAAGCCAAATTCTTCTAGACAAATCAATTCCTCAAGATTCAGAATCTGTTAAAATAATTAACAAATACTCTTATGACGTCATGGCTCAGTCAACAGAGGTTGTTGGAACCGCGGCTGTAGTTCTAGATGGTGATTCATGCTCGACTGAAGAATGCAACCTTGGTAACTTGATAGCAGATGCCATGGTGTATTACCATGCACTGAGATTCGAAGGAGAACGTTGGACAGATGCGCCTGTTGCAATGATCCATAGCGGAGCTATAGCCGATTCCATCGCACCACCGAATAGGCCTGCGGCTGTCACCAGAGGAGATTTGATGTCAGCTTTACCGTCAGAGAGTAATGTAGTGCTCGTGACCGTAAACGGTACAGTTTTCAAAGAACTACTCGAACAATCCGTCGCGGAATACAGTTTGAGAAATCCTACAGGTTCATTTTTGCATTTCTCTGGCGTCCGTGTGGTGTACGACTTAGCTAATGAGCCTGGTTCCCGAGTGGTTAATGCACTCGTGCGTTGCCACAATTGCTACTTGCCTACATTCTATGTCATCGATAGTTGGCGAGAATACCCGATATTGATACCTGCAGCTTTAGCAAATGGTGAATATGGCTACGGAATGCTCAGAGGTCTGCCAAGAGAAGTTTACCAATATGATGAAATAACAGCTACTGCTGAATACATCAGCTTGCGTAGTCCAGTGTACCCCGAGGTATCTGGGCGAATCAATTTACTTAACCTAGACGCGGTGCCTGATTCAACGATATCTCTAAGTTCCACCTGTGCAATGACTTTCTTGGCAGCTATATCTGCATCTATTCCTTTAATGCAATAATTGATATGCTCACTATGATATATGCTATGTATGTTTAATAAACAAAAATAAAAGTACACTGGTCGTTGTTATTATGAAACGCATATATGTATAGATAAAACTACTAATTTGACGTAAAATACTTTTTCGTTCAGAGTTCCAGAGTCTAAATATTGAAAGCTGAACCTGAAAAACACATTTCGTCTTTCATTATTTATTAATAATATTGTCTTAATATCTTGAATCAGCAATTTTCTCAGAGGTTTGTTTCATCTCGATACAGTTAAAAAAATTCAGACAGGCTGTAGTTAGAGAGCAAGAGGATGTGATGATGTGATGTGGGTGAGGATGTTATATAAATAGGATTTTTGATTACGTGCACCTAGTTAGCCAGTATTTTTTATAGAAAATTAAACCACTTGACCAGATTTTACATTTACTTCCTTTCAATCTCCCTGAAATTTATTAGATCGGATTAGCAATGTACAAGTTGCAGAACATTCTGAGAAGTTAAGAAATCTTCTCTGGAAATTACTGAGAATTTTATCGGAAATATTTGAGAGCATTGAGAATGTTCTCTCTCCATACAAAATTTAAGAATATTCTTAGAAATTACCGTGAAATTCTCATAAGAAACTTTCACAATTTGAGAAGTTACTTTTCGGTACAATGCTAGATCGGATGCGTATCTACCTACGTGAATCTTGTAAAAGCATGTAGAATTTATTTTGTTATTAAAATTTTAAACGTTTCAAAACAGTATAGTATTTTATCAGATTCGACAATACAACAACAACAACAATAGTCAATTGTCTAGCCACTTCCTCAAAGTTTTCATCACCAACCAACCAATACAGTTTTAATAGTTCTACAAAGTAAAAAACAGAGCTTCCACCACTATGTAAGGCCCCTTGTACGATGTAGGTACATAATATGGCCATTGGAATAAAGATTAATTGCAAAGAAAATAAAATATTTTTTCCTTTGTTTTTCTGACGAACAAACAAATTAGAAAATTGACACTATTGTATTTACAATCGGTTCATATTCCATTAGCAAATTTCGTTTCATGGTGGGTCTTAGGAGGCTATACGTAATTATAATTGCTGCAGCACCACCACCACCTCATACGAACCAAAAGCCGAAATCCATTCAACTACAAAACTATTACTACACTACCGAACCCTGTATTCTTTTTGCGGATGACATCTCGCTGCTCACTTCAACTCATAATAATAATAATATAAACATAAATAATAAGCTTAATTCTACCCCAGAACAAATAACGGACTGGATGGATGATCATAACCTTGAAATTAATTTCTCAAATAATTTCTAAAACTAAAATTATGACATTCCACCCCTACCAAAAATCCCCCTTAACTGTAAATTTTAAATATAAAGATATACATTTAGAAGTGGTAGATGAGTTTACTTTAGGGGAAGATGGGGTGGCTTCGTACAAAGGGAGCATTCGTACAGTGGTCATATCTCGACTATCCAACATGCTGAACCGTTCATATTTGTATGCGTGACTGCCGCTCATATGCATAGGCTACCCTCAAAAAGCGATGGCAGTGCGGCAGCAGATTTCGCCAGAAATAATTAATATGTGTTTTCGCGACCCGAAAGTAATTTTTGGTTCTCCCTTGAATGCGTCTGTCTCTAATAAGTTTTACTCGAATTAGAAAAATATTTTTATGTAGTTTGTAATTAGATGCTTGAGATTAATATGTAAAAAATGGTTTTGGGATTACTTTACCAGTTCTTTTTTATTTAGATTTTTTTTCGGATCGTTTTGGTTGGGGTACCTTCGTACAGTCAAAATGTATGTAATCTTATACTGTACGCATGCACCCCATGAAATTTAAAAAATGTATATCAAGAATAATTATAATCACAAAACCAGGTCAGTAAGATAAGCCTAAAAGGTGACTGAAACTGGTAAAATAGCTGAAAATCCAATGAATCCTGGTAAAAAATGAATAGGGTACGAAGCCACCCCACGTATGGGGTGCATTCGTACGTTTCCCACTTTTTGGGAAAACCATTATATTTTGGCACAGTTGCTTTGTACAAATCCAAACTGAAATACAATTAATCACAATTATTATAGCCAAATAAGTGGAAGATGAAGTAACATTCATCTCATTTTTAAATAGCGGTTAGTTTTTTTTTACAAGGCTTTGAGTAAAAAGTGTACGAAGCCACCCCATCTTCCCCTACTCGGTATTAACATTGATCGTTACATAAATTTTAAATCACACGTGAGAAAAGTTAACACTAAGCTATCAAAATTTGTGTATGCTCTTCGAGAAATTAAAAAAACACTGACCTTCAAACGGCTCTTACCACGTATTACGCCTACGCCCACGCCTGGCTTGCCTATGGCGTCATACTGTGGGGAAGTAGTACCGAAGCGCCATCCCTTTTCACCATGCAGAAAAAACTATTGCGTATCCTAGTAAATATAAAACAGACGGATAGCTGTAAACCATATTTCATCAAACACAAAATTCTGACCCTTCCATCTCTCTACATCCTAGAATTGTGCAAATTTGTAAGAAAGTACCCAGAATTCTTCAAAAAACGTGAAGACCTACCTGTGGCGCGATCTTTGCGCTATAAGAATAACCTCCATCTTCCGCGTTCCCGTCTAAAATTAACTTCTGATGGTCCTTTGACTGGTCCTTAATGTCCATAAAAAATTACAATAAATTACCGGAAAGTATAAAAGAAGAAAAAAAGGAAAAATATTTATTAATAAACTAAAACAGGTGCTAGTAAACAAAAGATATTATACAATAAAAGAATATACTGAAAACACATTACGATAATTAATAACGGTTATAATATACTACCTAATTAATTTATGCCTCCTCTCTCCTAGTGTCGCTGTGCCCTTCAGGGTTAATTTTGTTATTACTTATTTATTAGAATAAGTTGTACCATAATGCAAAAGGAATAAAGATTTGAATTTGAATTATTTCGAACTCGAAGTTTGAAGTAATTGCCTTGTTTTCTTTGAAATAGGAAACAATGTGGAACTATTGGCATAATTAAGTAAGGTACGAATCCGGTTGTTTACGAATTTGTGATAACGAGCACAGTTAAGAGTAAGTGGAAAATAATGATGTCACTTATTAAATGTAAGTCCAAACTAAGTATACTAAGCATGAACAGTGTGCATGACGTTTGTAATTGTTTAGTTATCTATATTTATAAAAATGAGCCCCTATTTCTCCCGGTCACGCTATAACTTGAGAACGGCTGAAACGATTTGGCTGATTTCTTTTTTGTTGTGTTCGTCGTTGTCAGGACAAGGTTTGTATAAAAGAAAATGATTGAAAAATCCACCGGGAATGTCAGAAATTTGCAGCGTGGCGAAGTCGCTGGCGGGCCGCTAGTATTATAAATATTATAATAATAACGACCGCACTCAGAATGAAATTGACGATTAAAATGTCTGTAAGTACGGTGGCGGTAAGAAAATATTAAAAGGTATTCAATTATTCTGCAAAGGCGCTGTTCTAATAACAGCTAAGCCAAGCTAGATTTTTTAATCGCATTCGCTGAGAACAAACGAGTGCAAATTGCGTGATTAACATGAATATTTGTTTCAAGTCTTGGATGTTTTCTAAGTATTTAAGTATTTATTTTTCTCAAGCGTATGTCGTTATCTAATACCCTTAGTACACGCCTAGAGCTTAGTTTCAGAGTAGGTGATTTATGTATAGCTACTACTAGTTTCATAAAAAGCCATCGGCAAACATCGTTTTTATAAGAAGGGTGAACCAGCCGACCGCTATCAAGCAAGATTCTGGGAATACCGTAAAACGATCCCCTAATATGGTTGGGTTTTATTTAACCAAGATTATTATCAGTTGCTTGAACATTTTGTTACCTTTTTGAACCCAATCAAATACGTATTATTGGATATAAATACAACAGCTAATTGACATTGACTCAATGATATTTTAACACGCTTTTTATGTTTGTGTATTTCAAAGGAACCTAGTCACTTGTGATTTTTGCTGAGTTATGACTGTTATGAGTGCTAATTAAGACTTAATTAAGACTAACTAATTAATGTATAACTCTTGAATATCATAGGTACTAATAATCATGTTAGGTGACCCAATAAGTACAATGTACATTTCTTGTCAATGTCATATTTCTGCTTTATTTGTTTTACACGGCTTGTTTCTACTAACCGATAAGGTAAGTGACCACAACTAACAATAGTCATGTTAAATTATTTTGAGATTTTTTTCTATTGCGTTTGGCAAAAGTCTATCCGCGAATAGCTAATTGTATTTTTCACTGCTCGTTTTTTTTAAATTGTTTTTGAGTAGAAAATCTCCATAAATTCTGATTAAAATCAGTGGTGCATGGATGCTATCGCAGAATTAAGTATCAGTATAATTTGAAAAATGTCGTATCTAACTTTTTCAGTCACTTGGAAACCACGAGTTGGATAACGGTGTATCGGGACTGACACCTTTCATCGCCAACCTGACCTGCCCCGTGCTCGCAGCCAACCTCATCCTCTCCAAGGAACCCTCGCTGCAGGCTGAGCTAAACCTCATGAAATCAGTCATTTTTAACGTTAACGGCACCAAAGTTGGAGTCATCGGCTACCTCACACCGGACACTAAAGTCCTCGCCATTAAAAATGATGTAGAATACGTCGAAGAAACCATTGCTATAAAAGAAGAAGTAGCCAGACTGAAAAAAGAAGGCGTTAAAATATTGATTGCTCTAGGTCACTCTGGTTTCACTAAAGACTTGCAAATTGCTAAGGAAGTTGAGGACATTGATTTAGTCATCGGAGGTCACACCAACACGTTTCTGTGGAACGGAACAACGCCTGACATCGAAAAACCTGAAGGACCATATCCAACTTTAGTAAAACAACGTTCTGGACGTTTAGTTCCAGCCGTCCAAGCGTATGCATACACAAAATATCTAGGAAAATTACACTTAGTGTTTAATTCTGTTGGCGAAATTGTCTCTTTTAATGGGAATCCTATTCTGTTGAACAGCTCCGTGCCGCAAGATCCAGACGTCTTAGGCATGGTCCAACATTACAGGGGAGAGGTTACGAAAATATCTGAAGTTGTGGTTGGCTATACGTCCGTCATATTAGACGGACACTCGTGCCGCTTAAAGGAATGCAATATGGGCAATCTTATTGCGGATGCCATAGTGCATAAATACGCATCATCGTACAAAGGGGATGGGTGGACAGATTCGCCTATTGCTGTAATTCAGGGTGGCGGTATAAGATCTTCGGTAGCGCATATAAATTTACCATCCGCCGTAACGAAAGGAGATTTAATAACTGTGATGCCATTTGAGGCAAATACTGTGAAAGTATCTGTGAACGGTACTATGGTTTGGAAGATGCTTGAACATTCCGTAGAAAGATATAATCCAAGCCGCGCTCCCGGACAATTCTTGCAGGTTTCGGGTATTAGAGTAGAGTACGATTTCCAGCGCCCGCCTGGAAGGAGAGTTGCGAAGGTGTTCGTACGTTGTGGATTTTGTCTTATACCTATGTACTCAGCGTTAAATAAGACTGAAATCTACAACGTTCTAATGCCATCTTTCTTATCAACGGGCGGCGACGGATTCGCAATGTTAGACGGCAGGCCATCACTCCCTTTGAATTATGATGAGTTACAAGCGACAACTGAATTCGTCAACAAAACCAGTCCAGTATACCCGGCCACGGAAGGTCGAATCATAATACATAATGAGAACAAGCTCAAAGTAAATTCTGCCACTACACTACCAATATCACTAAGCTGGTTACTTACAGCTTTATGCATTCCTTATCTTATGTAGTAAGTAATATCAAAGAGTAGGGATGGTCAAACAAAACAGTATTATGAAGTATTTAAAGTAAGGTACTCGTACTTAACTTACCGTTCAGGTTTATTTTGGTTGTGATTTACAAAGATTTTAAAAGGTACATTTAATTTATTTTAAACTGTTAAACATTGTTGAAATAAAAACTTTATTTGAAGACTGGTGTTATTGACGGATACATTCCGTAAATTTCTTGATTTGATGATACCTTCATTGCATGTATAAATCTGTAATTTGAGATTCAATTGCATCTTGGCCGCCGATACAAAAGTATACAAAATTGGACTACAAAAAATTACTTTCGTAACTCAAACGAGACAAAACAATTGAAAAGGTAACAGAAAATATATCTGTCTGTCTACCTATTCCCATCAAATAACTTACCGCACCTTTCTATTGTTACAGTCTCTCGGGAACCACGAATTTGACAACGGTGTGAATGGACTAACTCCGTTCATAGAAAATTTGACATCCCCTGTTGTCACCGCTAATCTAATCCTAACCAAAGTTCCAGAGCTAGCTGCTGAAACTAATCTCAGGAAATCTATTATCATTGACGTTGACGGTGTTAAAATAGGGATAGTCGGATATCTTACGCCGGAAACAAAAACACAGGCAATTACGAACGACGTTGACTACATTGATGAAGTGGTTGCTATTAAATTAGAAGTAAAGAAATTACAAGAACAGAACATACGTATAATTATAGCACTGGGACATTCAGGTCACGCTAAAGACCTAGAAATAGCAAGAGAAGTAGATGGTGTGGATTTAGTGATTGGAGGTCATACAAATACGTTTTTATGGAACGGTACTAGTCCTGATGCCGAGGAGCCTCAAGGACCTTACCCGACGTACGTTACACAAGCTTCTGGACGTAGAGTGCCCGTAGTCCAAGCCTACGCATATACAAAGTATCTCGGCAAACTACTCATGACTTTCGATTCAAATGGAGAAACAAATAAAATAACTGGGCATCCGATTCTTCTAGATAATACGATACCTCAAGACCAAGATGTTATTAAAATTATTGAACGGTATAGAAACGACGGTCTCAATGTTGCAGATGAGACTGTTGGAAGCACGTCCGTCCTATTAGATGGTGGAAGTTGCAAAACCGGTGAATGTAATCTGGGAAACTTGATAACTGATGCCATGGTGTACCGGTACGCTTCACACTACAAAGGCAAACACTGGACAGACGCACCTGTTGCCATTATCCAAGCAGGTGGCATAAGATCATCTATATCGTACATGAGCATGCCAGCTAATGTTACCAAAGGTGACCTTCTTATTGTTATGCCATTTGAAGGTAATTTAGCAGCAGTGTCTTTTAATGGCAGTGTCCTGTTACAAATGCTTGAGCACTCTGTTGCTAAACCTAGCGAAATAACACCACCCGGTGAATTCCTTCAATATTCCGGAGTAAAAGTAGTGTATGACTACAAAAAGCCACCAGGTTCAAGAGTGGTTTCAGCACTAGTGAGATGCTGGGAGTGCAAAGTACCTAAATACATCAAACTTAATAAAACACAGATGTATAAAGCGATAATGCCTCAATTTGTTTCGAATGGTGGAGACGGGTTCTCCATGCTAGTTGATCAGCCTAAGGACATATTGCCTTATAATGAGTTGCAATGCACAGAATATTACCTGAGACATCGCAGTCCCGTCTTTCCCCAAGAGGAAGGAAGAATTGTTATTTTATTAAACGACGATTTAAACGGTTCAACCAGTGTGACTGTCTCGCTTAGTTTAATATTTACTTTATCCATAAGTTTATTATTTTTATAGAGTTCCTTAAACTAGCTTTCAGCATAGTATAAATGGAATCTATTTATACCTACTACATATGCTTTAAGCGTCTTCAATTTAAGTCAATCAGTGAAATATTGAACAGTTTTCCTTTCTAAAAATCAAGACCCCAACATTAACGCATTAAGTAAGACTAAAAATTTCAAAAAAAAAACCGGCGAAATTCTTTAGATATAACTTGGATACCAACGTCGGACCCTATTTGTACATTTGTCGTTTACAAATTGTAAATTACTTATTCTGGTTAATACAAAAACTGCCAGTAGAGCCCTGATATATTAAGGGCCACTTGCACTAAAAATGTTACACTGGGCTAACACACTAACTTCAGTTAAAATAACAGTTTTCGTATGAATCTGGCGCTTACTAACTCGAGTTAGTGTCTTAAACCCAGCGTCAAGTTTTTGGTGCAAGTGGCTCTAAGTATGCAACTTACTTAACTTAGACTGAAAAAGCTAGTTGCAAAACAGAGATGACAGTTTTTTATGACTTGACTTTTACTTTGACGTTATTCGTAACTGGCACCTCACTCAGTTCATAATTTCATCAGCTCAGTTTATAATTTGCTTCCTAAGCCACTATGGAGTATGTTAGTGACTTTGTCAACTAAAACTTAAGAGTTCGTCTGATTTGGTTTAAAACTTCACGTTGACATAGTCCATCTAGTGTCCTAAGATTCAAAGTGCTTGACTGTACAGCCCTAAGAGTCTAGGCCCAAAATGCCGTAGGTACCTTATATCTAGTAAAATATGTTAAAGTAAAGTCAGTGGAGGTTTGAGGGTGAGACGCGACCGCCCAGAGCGACAGATATAAAGGGGTGCCTGCGGCTGGTTATTTAATTCTATTCTATACCATGCCTTTTTTCGTATGGGTTTGAATGGCACTCGCTGGTAGTACAGTCAACAGCATAAATAAGTGATCATTTATGTACCTTGTCACTTTAACGTCGTGTTTGAAATGTCATACAAAATTGTGAAACGATTGAAAGCGACAAGGTACATAAATGATCACTTATTTATGCTGTTGACTGTACTAAAACCGGCACAGTCATAAAAACTGTCATTTCTGACGCGTCTTACGACGGACATCCCAGTTGAGATCAATTATGGCCTGTTATTTGATCGGTAGTTAAACATACTAATGGTCAAAAAACGTTAGCAATGGTTAAAATCTCAATGAAATGTGTAAAATTTTCCATTCCTTTTTCGAATTTTAACAATTAGTTACGTTTTTGACCATAAGTAGTTAGTTTAACTACCGATCAAACAACGAGCCATTAGCCTAATGGCCTGTTGTTTGATCGGTAGTTAAACTAACTAATGGTCAAAAACGTTACTAATGGTTAAAATCTCAAGGAAATGTGTCAAATTTTCCATTCCTTTTTCGAATTTTAACAATTAGTTAGTTTAACTACTAATCGAACAACATGGCCTTAGGCAACTTATATTCTCAGTCGATACAACTTTACCGTGTTGCAATTAGTAAGAGACAAAACTGATAAAAATATATAAGTACAAATAAGTACCTAGGCAGTATTATATTAGACTGTGAAATTAAATATTTTACCAGCCGAGTTATTTAATGTAAGTAGGTAATAACTTACTTCGTAAAAGTTAAAACTTTGTTCAAACAGAACAATTGTCAAGGATTGGTAGGTATAATAAGGTACAGTGCGATAGCTCTTATGGCCCCTGTACACATTGGGCCAATGCGTTGGGCAACGGTATTGGGCCAACGACTACTTGGCTGCGCTATTGGCTCGTTCGTTAGTTGGCGACCAACGCTGGCCAGCCAACCGGCTGGTGTCGGTTTTCATGCACACATCAAATGATCTTTTATGAAAGCGCCAATGCAGAGTGATCAATACGCCAATGTGTAAACTTGATTCCATATTTTGGCCGATTACCTAGGTCCAACGCATTGGCCTAATGTGTACGGCGGCCATTAGAAGGTGCTCATAGACTGTACTTGGCACAAGTTATATTTTCTCGCTTGTCGCTCAGTGCGTCCCTTTTGTTATTGACTGGGCAGAGGGAGATTACCGAGCGACAAATAAGTCGCAGGCAAGTGCTACCCGCCCATTAATTTCGCTAACATGACAAACAGGGCTGATATTCTACTCGGTAAAACCTTATTGCTATTGGCGTGTTTCCGTATTGTCAACGTTTTGATAGCTCTTAATTTACTTAGCGGTGATGGCGGCATATTTAAAACAACACCATAACACGTCAAAAACAATATGGTCTTACCGTGTGGAATTGAGGCCCTGGGACCCTAATATGGCTGCGTTTATCGCGTGACAAATTTTGGGTAAGGCATCCGTCACCTTCTGACACGTAAATAAGTACGAGAGTGACGGATGCTTTATCCACATTTGACACGCGATATAGACGCAGTCGTACTAGGCCCGCAGGTCATTAATTCGATGTAGGTACAGGTTTAGGCTTTTTATTAGCCACGCCATGAACGCTGAAATGTCACCTGTCACCCGTAATTGACAAATAAATTAGGTGTTCCCACAGAGCAGTTATAAAAGTACTTCGTATATAAGTAGGTAAGTACTGTATAAGTTACTTTATATGTATTTTATGGTTCCAGGGCAAATTGAGCCCTATTACCCTAATGTCGTCCGTCCACCATTCGTCCGTCTGTCCGTCTGTATGTCACAGGTTTCTAGCACGCAAACGGAATAAGAAACAGACCTGAAATTTCATATTTTATGATAATTCATTTATTAATTATTTTTAAGGAGTGGGATACATGAAAAAGTAATTTCTTTTCTACCACTTTTCGTTGCCTACATCTTATTTAACATATTTTATCGTGGAAACTAATAAAGTGAAAGGCCTTTCACTTTATTAGTTGTGTGTGTGTGTGTTGTTGTTGTGTTGTAAATCTATGTATATTAGGTTATGTACGGTCGACCTAATAAGTAGCGGCACACTTTAGTACTTTGTCACTTTAACACCTTGGACAGATTAGTGCAGCAGTTCAAACATGACGTTGAAGTGACAAATGTGCACCTCCTTCTAAGGCCGACCGTACCTACTCGTACGATATACTGTATTTAAAACTAAAAATACAGAACACGCCTGTGCCCAAACATAAAAGTTAACAAGCCAGCATTGCTTGATCTCTGATTACAAATATTCGATACTGGTCTGGAGTTCTCAAGTCTGCTGGTACAGTCGGCCTTATAAGTAGCAGCACACTTAAGGTCTGGGGCCTGTTTTATAAAGCTACAAATTACAATTTACAGTTTACAAGTTTCCATTTGACACAACCTCGACCAATGACGACCAGCCATTTGAGCAGTGTTGCCAGTTTAGAACTGTAAAATTGTAACTTGTAGCTTTATAAAACGTGCCCCAGGGGCCTGTTTATAAAGCTACAAATTACAATTTACAGGTTACAAGTTTCCATTTGACACAACCTCGACCAATGACGACCAGCCATTTGAGCAGTGTTGCCAGTTTAGACTCAAAAAATTGTAACTTGTAGCTTTATAAAACGTGCCCCTGTTCATTCTTACTTGTCTTATATAGTAAACAACTTTCTAACCTCAAAATGAACCTTTTTGGCTAAAACAGCTATTTTAAACAAAATAAAGCAATCACAGACAATACATTTGCCAAGTGATGTCCAAAATGTTAACTCGGTTTACTTTATTTACGATAAAAGAGCTGTTTAGCCAAAAAAGGTTCATTTTGAGGTTAGAAAGTTGTTTACTATATAAGACAAGTAAGTGACAAAGCACTTAAGTGTGCTGGTACCTACTTATAAGGACCACCGTACTTTTCGTACTAAGTAAGTTTTTTCACACAGTCGTCGACTGTACGGAACCCTTAGTGCGCAAGTCCAACTCGCACTTAGCCGGTTTTTATCGATTTAGTTTTAGTATTTAGTAAATGTAAGGTATTTTGATATGGTAAAAACGTCCAATGAAATTAAATAAATATTTAAGAAGATTGTGAAGCGTCGCTAAAATCGCGTTCCCGTCAAAAAAAAACATACAAAATTAGCTCCAGGCGATAACGTTTCTCACCACCTAAATCAAGTCCGAATTCCACGATTTTTGAATATTTTGTAGTTATTATAAAGAACTAGGTCTGTACGTTTCTGTGTTTTTGTCTCATCCTAAGAATTATTTTCTTGTAAAGGAAAACGCACAGACATATTTTTTCATGATATCTACAACATATTCAAAAATCGTATAAATCGGACTAGACGGGAGAGAAACGTTATCGCATTTAGTACGGAAATTTTTAGCTTCACGATCCTCTTAATTTCCAAGTATTATTGTCGTTCGACTAAGAAAATAGCGATAAGAACTAAACATGATCTGAATTAAATAATGACTACAAGCCTGATGATAACTGATAACTTGAGATACATGTTAAATGCTAGAAAAAAGAACAAATGGTAAATAATTACCGAATAAATAAATGAGCTTGTGTGAAGTGTTTTTTCTTTTGTTTTATTTACCAGACACCTGATAGCGAGTTCAGTTCGAGGTGGGTATTCTTATTATTTTATTTATAAAAACATCCTGTAGAATATAATCTGTAATGTTTTTTACAGTCGCTCGGTAACCACGAATTCGACGAGGCTGTGGACGGACTAATTCCTTTCATCAAGAACATATCTTCGCCCGTAGTCGCAGCCAACCTAAACCTCGAAAACGTCCCAGAATTAAAGGAACTTACAAATTTATACAACTCCGTGACACTCGCAAGAAATGGTGTCAAAATCGGCATAATAGGATACTTGTTACCATTAACTAAATATCTGGCGCCAAGAAACAAAGTAGAATACGAAGATGAGATTCCAGCCATTAGAAGAGAAGTCGAGAAGTTAAAACTCCAGGGTGTTGAAATCCTAATGGCCTTAGGACACTCAGGATATTTAACAGACGTAGAAATCGCTAAACAAGTAGACGACCTCGATGTAGTCATCGGGGGCCACTCAAACACCTTCCTGTGGAACGGCGACAGCACAGAAAAACCAGAAACACCAGATGGACCATATCCTGTGGTAGTGAATCAGGCCTCTGGCAGGAAAGTATTGGTCGTTCAGGCATACGCTTACACGAAGTACATGGGCAAGTTGCATTTGACATTTGATTCAGAGGGTGAAATCACACATTACGATGGTTTGCCCATATTGTTAGACAACAGTATACCGCAGGACCAGGATCTTCTAAAAGTAATCAATGCCTACAGCGATGATGTGAACAGAATAAGCAACGAAATCGTCGGCAAATCAACAGTCTTACTAAATGGAAACTGCCGCGTGAGGGAGTGTAACATGGGAAACTTCATAACAGATACAATACTTAACTACACAAAGCAAAATTTTGAACCACATGATGTTAATATCGCGGTATGCCAAGGTGGTAGAATACGAGTATCGTTAGATGCCGCACAGAAGCCTTTTAATATTACTAAAGGAGATTGGTTGAGTGTCTTACCATTTTCAGACACCTTAACTATCGTGACAATGAATGGATCTGTATTAAGAATGGCCTTGGAACATTCCGTGGCAAAGTGGCGGCTGATCGACCAAGTGGGGCAATTCTTGCAGTTTTCGGGCATGGAGGTTGTCTATGATATATTAAAGCCGCCGGGGGCTCGTGTCGTGAAAGCTTCTGCGGTCTGCTCTGACTGTGGTAACTTAGATTTATCAGATATTAAAGATGACTACAAATACAAGGTTGTGATGCCATCTTTTCTAGCCGAAGGCGGAGATGGCTTTAGTATTTTTATCGGGTTGCCACAAGAACTGCTTCTATATAACGAATTAACATGTATTTATGATTATTTAGAAAAATATCAGGTTATAAGTCCAGGACTGACGGGCCGTCTCACGGTATTAAATGAGAACAAAGCAATTGGAATGTTAAACAGGGCAATGCCATCGTATAGCACTTCCATTCATTCCAAAAACGTGCCTCACATTGCCATAGTATTGATATGTAGTACAATATTTTATCAGATTTTGTTAGGACAATTTTTATGATTAAAATTGGGAAATTAACTTGTTTGACTCAAGGTTGTAAAGTGAAGTGTACACACTTAGTAGTTTAGTTCCTGAGTACAAGAGGGTGAGATTACATTTTAATTATAAACTTAATGAGACCATTGTTATTTAGAAAAGCGTAAAATATTTATTTGTAATAATTGATATTTTTATAAAATATATGACAATAATATGATTTTACTCATTAAAAATCATTACACTTAACTATTTTATAAAATAAATCTGTTACTACTATAAAACTTTGGTTTTACATTTTTCCCTGAACACCATAGCAATAGCTTAGGGGTTTAGGTAGTTAGAGATTCCAAACAAACGTTTTTACAAAACGAACATTTAACCATCGAACTACCTAGATCGCATTCTAGGTGCACGAGTATAGGAGGTATTCCACCTGTCCAATACCTTCGTCCAACGTGCATTTGATCAAATAAATTGGGCGACTTCATCAAAGGACAATGCCAGACCTTGGATTAAAACACTTTTTATAAAAAAAGCCCGCGAATACGAAGGATGTTGATATAACCTGTTTAGTATGAGATTTAAGTTCAGTATTTTATTATTTACAAATAGAGCCATCTATTAAGATACTTTGTAAATAAGACATCTTGCGAGTAATTGGACAGATGGAAGACCGTAAAGCGATTCTTGGTTAACAAATACGCACATACGTTGAAACTCCCAACGCAACATTACACCTGTATACTTGACACGGGTGGCTACGCGTACACTAGGTACTTATGCTCGTTCATTTTCATTATCATAAAAAACTGTTCACAACACGGCGAAAATAAAGTGAGTCTAATTGAGAACCTCCTACTTGATTTCGGTTAAATGCTACAAAATTAAACATAAACATAGGGTTTACAATGCGAATATATAAAAAAAAGGGTTTAACGTATTAGCGAAATATTTTGCTAATAGTTATTCAAACTTTTTATTTTAATTCGATTAACTAGCTAGCTTGTTTTTCCCCATATCCACTTTATTTCATACATGGACACGATAAGATCACTGAACCTCTTAGGCAAAAGGGATATATCCGCAAGTTAATTTAAGAACATAAAATCAAAAGCAAGAACATGTATAGGTACGTTCCACTATAGACATTAAGTTGACGTGTAGGTAGGTACATATTGAATTTGTTACCTTGCAAGAATTTTTATTTTTACCCTTGATTATTATAATAAATGGGTTAAATTAAGGTAGCATATCTATTATTCTTAACAATTTTCACAGACGTGAAAATAATCATACAAATAATAACGCATAAAAAAAAAACATTTAGTAATTTATTTATTTTAAACACCATGTGCTCAAATTTTAAGATTAAGAATTTAAAACGGACGGATACACAATTTATGGCACAAATTTTAGATTCTTAATTAAAGTTACATTAAGGCACATGACTTAAACTGACACTAAGGCACTGACATGGCCAGTGTAAACCAGCTTAATCCAATTTTAGGATTAAAAAACCAGTTTGCACTGTAAGGGTGGTCACTCACGGTGAATCCAATGGACTTGGCCCAATCTTAGTAAAACAAATGGACGGACACCAAAATTTTCGCCTACTCATGAAAGGTCAGTCTAATGGCTTTATGAACCCACAAATTGGGATGCCCTTGAATCACGGACAATCATTTGATTGAATGTATCATTTCATCGAAAGCTATTTTGCTGAAACCTTATACCTATATACCTATAACCTTATTGTTTTTAAGTTATCTTAAGCATGGGTTACGTAGGTTAGGTTAGGTTAGACCTGTGACCACCAAAAATTTTTTAAATTATGCACGTGTCGAAATGAATGTCGATGAATTGAAAATTCGGCGAAGTAAAACATTCTACGAAAAGAATGTAGATGATTCTAGGGTAAACCCCCGCAAATAGATGACTTGTCCATCCAGTGATTATATTCATTTTTTTACCTAATTATGAGGAATTGATTGGATTTCAATTAAAAAAATAGGCACTTAGAAAATTAAGTCCCTATTTCTATGGAGAGGCCATTTTCGATCCAAAGTGCGGCGCAAGTTTTCGCACTCACTATCAAATGAATCTTTTACGTAATTGACATCAGCCCAAATTTTTTATCAATGGCTGTACGCCGCGCCAACTGATGCGATGCACTGACCGTCAATGACCACCTTCACCGGACGAAATAAAGTGCAAACTAGGATTTCTTAAAATGCATTCAGCAGGTGTTAAGTCCATGTCCGTAAACATCGGTAGTATAATACTGTAACTCCAAAATAAAAAAAACAACTTAAACAACATTACATATCAAAACATAAGACAAAATTACTGTAACTCCAAATTAAAAAAAACAACGTAAACAACATTACATATCAAAATATAAGACAGAAAGTTGCTTGTCTTTAAGGCAGAGTCACACCGGATGCGTGCGCGTAGACGTGCACGTGCTCGTGTGCGATCCACAGTATGAATCCTGATACAATATTATTATGCACGTGGTCGCGTACGTCACGCAAGCGGTGTGACATATTGTATGAGGATTCACACTATACACAGTGGAACGCGCACGTGCACGTCTACGTGCAAGCATCCGGTGTGGCTCGACCTTAATGCGAGACTAAATTAAGGCTGATCCACCCAAGACAATCTAATTTGCGATTGAAGCTTCTATTGGTATGTATTAAGTGCAATCGAATCTTTGGCCCATTACCAGTGGCATAACTATACTAACTAAGGCCCGTGGCAAATTCGTCGGACAGGGCCCTTCTTTCACTTTTATTAAAAATAAAACCTGTGCTCACGGCCTTTCTGACCGGCATTTTGCCTGCTCTGCCACCCTATAGCTACGCCACTGTCCATTACCCTGGTTTTTGTTTTATCAGCAAAATTTATTCACACAATCCCATTTGATTCCTAACCTAGTCAGATTGTCCGCGAAATTATATAGTTCCATTATAATATAGAGCCATTATAGTTCTGAGGCTCAAAACTCTACTATACCTCATTAGTTTACATTGATTGATCTTAGAGTTACTGGAAGCCCTTACTTCCTATTTTCTTATAAACAGTCTTACTATATCCATAAGGCACCAAACCTTGGAAAATCTGAAGGCACTGTTTCAGACTCTCCTGGCACTCAGCCAAGTCCACACAAGGGCCATAGGACTCTAAATCTTCAGCTAATTTGCAAAGAGGTTCGAACATGTCAAGTGCTGTACCCACATCTCCAGTCTGTAGCTTGTCTATAATACCATTGTTTAATATTTTCTCTTTGCGTTTGGAGAGTTTTATAGGTATTTTTTTACTAGAACAACCCATTTTCATGTCCATGTAAGTAGGCCAGTTGTTGACGCATGCTTCGCAGTGACAAATGAATTTATATTGGAATTTGAGATTTTTTTGCCTTTCAAGGCGATCTTCAAGAGCATGATGGTTCCTGGAAGTAAGAAAATTAGCACTATTTAGCCATAATCAGACTAAAATTTTATAATAAGGTGAAGGTAAGTTTTCCGTTTCATAATAAGCAGAGCAAATTTAAATGCGAAATCCAGAATTTGTAATTTGAGTATAACAAGTATGTCTTTCAGACTAAAATTAACAAGCTGTCTAGCGTAAACTGTTTCCGAAAATTGAATCTCGAAGTTAACATGAACAATAGAAGAAAATAGAATACAATAACACGGCACACGGCTGCTGTCAAAAACCAATTAATACTTTAAGACATTAACTGAAAATTGAAATTTAAACTAACTATAATTTTCTTGCCGCTTGAAGGGATATAATACTATTAATGATGTAATTATATCTATCCTCCTAGGTCCCAGTGTACTTTATAAAGAACAAATTACTGAAGACAAAAGATACCCTATTGTTTATTTTACTAGGTTGCTTTTACAATCCTACTAAAATAGGTGCCAGGTCTCACGAGGCTATATATTTGAATGTTTGTGTCTCAATCACCCATTAACAGCTAAGCAGGTTTATATGAAATGGACTATCTGTGTGCGAGTACAATATGTTCATGTGTTGGATTTGTTTTGATTTGTGTGATTGGTTTAATTGCAAATAAGCAAGGGTAAAGTATGAATTCTTACCCATAGTTATCAAAGATTTGCATTCCTTTCTTGATAGGTCTTAGTGCAAACAAACTCATTTGTTGTGAACCCAGCTTGGAAAATCTGACCACATTAGGAGCACAGGAGTGGTTCAAGAGGCTGTGGAAGGCATATGGTGCACTTGCAATACTAACTTCATCGACAAAGTTGCCCTCTGCATTCTCAATGTTTGCACTTAGCCCATGCATATTGGTAGCGCTTGTCATACCGTGTAATAAGAGCATTTCAGAAATACAACTACGTACTTTCTCATCATCAGTGGCAAAAAGTGTCTTGTCCATTAAGAATTTTAGAAACACTGCCGCAGTTACAGATTTTTGAAATATATCTGATATAGAGCGCTTCTCAATGTTAGAGGCTAAAGTGTGAATAGATGTATAATATTTAGAATCATATATCCACTTGCCGTTATCTAAAATGCAGCCTCTATGTTCTGAATCCAGATTTGACTCAGCAAGTTCAATTGTTTTCATCAAACAGTCCCAATCTGAATGGTCATTACGTGCTTTTATAGTGGTTCTTAATGCAAGCAATTCTAGTTTAGTGAATTTTAGGTCAACTAAAGCTGCCATTAAAGGGCATTCTATGGAATGATAGTCCTTCCAAGCCTTTTCTTTACACACATTGCTGCAATATAGGGTAAAGCAGCAATTATCACATGGAAGCAGATTCATGTCTCTTGAGAGACAGTAGCTGCAACTAAACAAGTATTCAGAATTTAGCAGGAGAACAAAATATGGATCTTCTTCCACTAAAACTTCACCAACTTTAATGTCTTCTCGGGCAACCACATGCCGACCCATTTCCTTGCTGTAAACCACCTGTAGTTTACTACTTGCGCATAAGTAGGTGCCATCTTTTGATCCCTTTAAATTAACTATCCCATTGATTTTCTCAGATGTTTCCAAATCTGATGCTACTTTTTCTTTAAGGTATTGTTCAGCAGACCTTTGTCTCTTCAGCAATTTTTCTTTTAATTTCTCAGGATATTTAAGAGAAAAAACTTTTTCAATATCTTCTAAACTTTCCTTATATTTCTTTAATGAGAATAACACAGCAGATCTGTTTGACAAGGCTAAAGCATAATCATCCGAGTCTACTGGAGCATGAAGAAGGGACAAATTATAATATTGCCAGGCTTCAAAATCGTCAGACTTCTTGAAACACTCATTCCCATGGTTACGGTACTGTATAGACAAATCATTTGACTTGTGGACCTCAAGTGCTTCAGGAAAAGCGTTTAAATTGCTCAATATTTCATAAACTTGTTTAACTCTTTCTGCATTACTTTTACAAGCCAGTAAACGTTGAGAAATTTGTGCGATCTCACCTTGTGACGTTAATTTCGCGATCACGCTTTCATAACAAGAATCAATACTCATTTTGAAGAGTTGTTAAGTAGGTATTGATTAACTGCAGTAGGTACCTATTGAAGGACTTTTATAAGTGAAAATGTCACACTTCGCGACGCCTTTTATCACCGTAAACTTAGGCTGCGAGATGATGTTTGTTATTGAGCAACGATTAAGAGCTCAAAATATCACGGCGGACAGATCCGAAAGAGGTTAGTCGATCTGAAACAAGACGTGTTGCGTTCCATTACAATCAAAAACTGCACAATTCACTTCATACTTTATTGGATAGTCTTAATTGGTTTAAATATTACTTTACAGTGCTTACCGACGTTCTAACAGTTCTACTACACCCGACACTTTTAGAAGAGCTATTTATACCACAACCCGTGGCTACACACGCTGTCGTCAGGCAGTTGCTTCAAGATATCTCGGCCACTTCCATCATGAAACTAGACGACTACTCCATGAGCAAACTATGGGAACTTTCAACAATGATCTACAAGTGGCAGTTATCGGTGGCTACCAATCAAAACATCTTTGACATTACCCGGCGACATTTAAGATGTGTTGCCATGATAATGCCTAAGAATTTCCCAAAATGCATAATAGAACACACCATGAGAAAATTTGAAGCGCTAGCCCAGAGATTCACTGATGAAGAATATAAATGCTTGAGCAATACGCTAGTTCTATGGTTTTCGGAGTATCACACAAAAATCTCTGTATTGCTCAGGCTGGGACTTCAAAGAAAGGACGGAACGTTTAATTTGCCCTCAACATTACCCCCAAACATACTAACTAACTTAGGTGAAAATATTTATAAATACGACCATAAGAAAATTTCTGTTGAAGAACTCGAAAGCCACTGCGCTGACACTAATGAAATCAGTTGCCTTTTAGGCCCTATTGAAAAAGTATCTTCAATACGGACAGTGGTAGAATTACAGTTGCCAATTGAACTGTCTAAAAAAGCTTCTAAAAAGAAAACCCTTGAACTGAATAGAGACTCTCAATTTGAAAGTATTATTATGACAAAAATCAAAAACAAAAATACTGACCTCAATTTCATTCCTGACATACCAAAATCCCCACGGGAAGATTTGCTAGAAATGATGAAAGATTTGGAATTTACTTAATTGTTATGTTACGACATGAAAAAATCTTAAAATTTACAATAAAAGGCAAGTTAATAACAGGCAATTTTCGTAAAAAAAAGGGGTCTATAGTAGGGACCTATGATGGGGACTATCCCGCATTTCTACTTTATAATGAAATTAAAAACCTCTATTTCTCTTATGATTATAAGGAGACCATGTGATTGGAGAACCAATTGGATGTGCACCATCCATGAAGTTATAGATATAGGTGGAGGCCACACTCTCTAGACCAAAATGAAGCTTCTTGAATGTACTTTTTCGTCATTCTATCTCAAACAGTTTAGTCCCCTCCTCTCTTTCTAACTACCCTATTTAGAAAGAGAGGAGGGGACCAAAGTGTTTGAGATAGAATGACTTCAAGGACGCTTCATTCGGCTTCAGATAGTGTTGCCTCCACCTTTATCTATAACTTCATGATGTGCACGTCCATCGAATATTGCGATTGTTGAACTTTGTTGAGAAATGTATAGGTAGTATGTATCGCTTATAATATAACAACAATTTATTTGACGCCGTCTTACTCTTCTTACGTTCACGCGCGAATGCACGAATGCAATACGCGAACGCATGAAAGTGTAAATGTGGAGGGCGTTCGTGGTTCGCGCCTTGTTGTCGGTGTTTTTGCCCGCGCCCGCGTCAAAGCACCGCAAACGCGCGAACGGAACAAGGCTCCACATTCACGCGCAACTTTTATAAAATATTAGCCCAATAAAGGGGTGATAGACGGGCGAGTAAGTACGCCGTACTTATGCCGTACTTGGGCATTTACGCGAAAAAGTGTACCCAATTAAGGACTGAAATTAAGGAACTTTAACTTTTGTCAGTTTTGGCGGCCGTCAACGTATAGCCAATTTTCGTTACAAAACTGACAAAGTTAAAGTTCCTTAATTTCAGTCATTAATTGGGTACACTTTTTCGTAAACATACCCAAGTACGGCGTACTTACTCGCCCGTCTATCACCCCTTATAGGTACCACTAATAATGGATAAAATAACACAAAATTGATTCTATTACGATGAATACTCGTCATCCACCATCTTCGTTTCCTCCATTTCTTATTAATTGGTTTTTTACTTGTAATGTAGACCTATTTACATCGTCGAGCGCGCGAACGTAGTGCGCGCATTCTGTACTAGAGCAAGAAGCCCGACTATGCTGTATTTTTTTTGCTTAATGCTAGCTCCCTCTTTCGTTTAGGCTGGGCGAGGCCGACATGCTGTTTTCTAACTGCTTTAATGTTTGAGAAGGATGGCAAGCCAGCGGCCCTACTCTGAAAATCGAAGATCGAAGTTAAGTTAGGTCCATCCGTGTCAGTCGTTATTTGAGAATAAATCGAGAGAAAGGGATGGAGTTAACGTAACTTTTTCAAAGTAGGACCTCTACCTCACCTCGTCTCGACGAGAGTGTGGTCTAGCATAAAAAGACCAACCGGTCAAGTGCGAGTCGGACTCGCGCACCGATGGTTCCGTATTAAAGATAGCTTGGTAACTGCAAAAGAAAATACTCATATGGTTCTGAACTTTATTTACTATGCAATAAGGTCCATTTTGACTAGCCTTAATTTTAATACAGATTTAAAAGTTTCTCGGTTATTTCTCAAAAACGAAATAAACGGACACTTCATGTTATTTTATCATAAAATATAACTAATTAAAACTACTTATAAGTCAGATTTTTTTCAGTTTTTTTGGATTGTAAACTTCGGAGATAAGGGGGGAACGTTGATTTTGTGTACATTTTTGGCTATAAATCAAAAAGTACATCATAGAAAATTTTAAAAAGTCGTTTTGAAATAGGTAGATTGAGCCCTTTCATATGACACCCCATTAGCTATGATCAAACTACTTTCATTTTTCAACCCCCCATTGTAGACCCCTTTTCAACTATTTATATATTTAATTTCATATTTTTTTTTACTAAAAACCGGTGCGGGCAAGCAAGTTGTATAACTATGCCAAATTTCAAGGTGATAGCATTTGTAGTTGCTGAAAAACCTGCTGTGACATACAGACAGACAGACAGACAACGAAGTCTCACCATAAGGGTTCCTTTTTTACCATTTTGGTACGGAACCCTAAAAATTAAAGGAAGTTATCAGTTAACTTCTGCATTTTTTTTACCAGTCCAATCTAGTAAAGAATAACACCGCTCTTATTATCTTAGCACGATAAAATAAAAGTCGGGAGGTTAAGCTATACAATTTTTCAAATCATTACTGCTCTCATCGCAGAAGAAAGAAACGTGAAATACTTATCTGCTGTGTGTGGCTGTGTCATTAAATTTGTATTTTTTTCTTCAAGTGTTTCCACTAATAATACGTTCGATTTGGTATGTTTTTTAAGTAACTCCTTTTAGTCCTTACCAACTGCCTCTTTACCTTTCGCATCTTCAGTTATTTTCCACATTACTTCCCAAATTTTTTACTTCTTAAACGCCAGCAACGCACCTAGGTACCATTACTCTGGTATTGCGAGTATTCATGGATAGCAGTGCACATGTCGTCTGTTTACCACCATAACTCGTGTGTCATGCCGTTTCCGATCCGGTTTCATAGGAAATATCACATTAAGCTTCTTAACTTTGAAAGAACGTTATAATTAAGGGTATTTGTCTTCTCTAAGATCTTATCGTAACCTGCTTCTTATTGTTAACTTGCCTTTCTCTTAATTCTACTCGTATACCACTCTTCACTTTTCTAGCTATCTGTTTGTTGGATTCACTAAGGCAAAGCTAGAATAAATGTCAACGCATTTTTAAAATCCGTCTATTTTTATTTTTTCAAACAATCGGTTCCTTTTATGGTTTACCTCTGGAACATTTGCATTATTTTATTACCTATCGCAACCTGTGCCGTAACGAAATTTTTTTGGGCGTCTCTCAGGTCTTTTATTATTCGTAAGGTTGTCTGAAATATATTGATAGATATGTAGCGATTATTATCGCCTGTTGTTTACCATCTTGGATTAAATTGTTATTATGTAGGTATTTAAATTTGAATCCTCTGTTACGTGTTATTGCGTATTCTATTGTAACTCTTGTATTGTTTTATTATATATTTTTGCGAAATTTGGATGTTATTCTATTTAATCGTTTTCAGATATGAATACTCGAGCAGCTCTATGTTGGCTGACGGCCATGGCCCTATCTAGGTATGCCCAAGCAGACTGGGTCACCTGGCCCCAGTGCCCGAACAGCGAATCTCACCGCGTCTTAACTCCTGAAACCCTAGACCACCAGGCCAATCACTTGAGCCTAACTCACTGCAACATTACCACACTGCAGTCAAGCATCTTTGACAACCTGCCAAACCTATTATGGCTGGAATTAGATCGCAACAAAATCGAACACATAGACACAGACGTGTTTAGTTCTGCCATAAAATTACGTTATATATCATTAAGCGACAATAAATTGGTCGGAAACAAATTACATGCCGACTTATTCCGCAATTGCTCCAAGTTACTAGAAGTAGATTTTTCAGGGAACAACATGTCCGATTCACCGACTAATCTCTTGAAGGGAACTAACCTTCATTCCCTGCGAGTCTCGCGTTGCTCCCTGCGTCAGTTGCCCACTTTCATCACGAACCATTCCTTATCCAATATGATGCGCTTGTACCTATCTTACAACGTACTTACGACCCTAGACAATCCGGACATGTTTTCCTTCGCCGCAAATCTGCAGACCCTAGATCTCGCTGATAACCGCATCGATGTTATAAACAAGGATATATTCAAAAAGTTAAATAGTTTGACTAACGTAAATTTGCGATTTAACAAGATTTCATTTCTTCACGAGGAACTATTTCAAAACATGTCCAACATCGCTGTCATCAATTTAAGCAATAATCTTATCGAGTACGTACCTCCTAATGCTTTTCACGGAAATGCACTACAATATCTCTACCTGAATGGCAACAGTTTGCCCCACTGCCCGTTAACTTTTGTGCAGAGCTTGCAAAATCGGGAACGAAGCTGGATTCATTTTACTTTGATAACAATCCATGGCAGTGCGCGTGTTTGAATGACATTCTAGTCGAGGTGAAGGAGATGGGCATTAGTTACACCAGCTTGAGATTTGATGGCCGATACCATGTGTGCGTCATGGACAATTTCGTATGCAATAGAATACGGGACGACTACCGCTTGGCGTATGACCACTTCAGCAAAAAGGGTGGTGAATATTTACTTAATTCCTACTAAACATTCAACATTAATCAATAATTTAATAGCAGAACGGCAGTATATTGGCTATTTTAAGATCAAGCAAACAATCTGCTTAAACAATCTCAAATAAATTGAAAGTTTCTTTGTTGTTGTCTACATTTTTTTTTCCTACTTGTAATTTAACAAAAGACTAAATACACGATGGACTTTGTTGTTGTTAGAAACTTGTCAATTCGAGATCTAAATTGATAAAAATACGGAGTAATCATGCCGTCGACGATAAGAGGCGGTGTCCGGGAGATTCTGTATACTATTATACAGAAGTACAAAGAAAAACTAGAAGAAAGAAAAGCATTATTGATGCAAAAAATTAATTGTTTAGTTACGGTGACCAAATTTATAGGTTAGTACGGCTTTAGTACGGCATGTTCATTTTGATACTTCTTATTTCTCTATGTGCAATCCTAAGTTTAATTTACCTTTTTCTGTCTATTATACGATGAGATTAAGAAATTAAACGAAATTAAATTCGTTTCAGAAAACCTGGACGTGCACGTTGACAAAAGTGTGCTGGAAAACGTAAAGCAGCTGAAAGAGGTTGAGGAAACTTAGTTAGCCTGCCAGACTCAGACGAAATATTTGGAAGAAGTATCTTCAATGACCGGTAATTACTAAAATTATCATTGTCTTTCCCTATATAATAGGTGTAGGTACCTATTGTCTGTCCCTATATCATGTTGAATCTCTTAGCATTCACAATTTTATTAAATTAATTTAATAGACAGATGATTAATGTAACTGACACTCATAGTTTCAATAAAACAATAAGGAGGTGTTTAGTTAAAAGATATCATAAACATATTATTTGATATGTATTTTCTGTGTGCGGAGCAAACAGCATTTTGTTGTTTATGAACCAAATGTACACTGTACAGTCGATTTCATAAATATGTGTACACTTTAGTACCTTATCTATTTATTTAATGTCATTTTTGATCGGCCAGATATAAAAGATGTTCGGGTTATATGAGTCTTCCTTGTTCTTAAACCGTTGCGATTAGAACCTCACCGATGCAATTTCATTTCACCTAAACCCAAATGTTTTTAGGGCTGTCGGACTGTACAATGGGGCTGTACTGCGCAACCACACAATGTATTTCTAAATGGTGTTCTGTTTATTTAACACTTTCTTTCTTCTTACAGATATCAGTGTTTCATCTTTAAAAAGAATAAGTAATGAGGGAAAATTAAACAACGGTGTCTTTAGTACTCCCGGAAAAAAGCGACCTCACAAGGCCACGGTGTCTAATTTGGATAGCTTTGACATCCAAGCTATCCGAAATAAAATAAATGAATTTTATATTGTAAAAAAACAAGTGCCTACACTCAGATGCTTATTGGCAGAGTTGAGAGAAAGCATCGGTTTTACCGGATGCCTTGAGACTTTACGCCGAATACTAATGGCAAATGGATACGAATTTAAACAAAATACTGAACAACGTTCGATACTTATTGAGCGTTTTGACATAGCAGCTTGGCGACACCGCTACCTAAGGACTATTGCATCAAAACGTGCTGAAGGTAAAAAAATAATATACCTGGATGAGACTTACGTTCACCAGAACTACAAAACAAAAAAGTCGTGGCAGGGGCCTTCTGCGCCAGAGGTGTAAGGGTGATGAGAATAATGTTACCTCTAATTACTTTATTAAAAAGGTTGAATATAATATTCCTCATCATCATTGTTTTATTATGCTGTGTGCGACACAGACGAAAACCTCTCGTATCAATGAAATCTATCAACAGCACGACTAGCACAAGTTGCTCGTGACTTGTTTGTCGCTCGGATCTCCCTTACTATCTAGTCTGTTACGATAGAGACGCACAGAGCGACAAGCGAGAAAATACAACTTGTGCTACACGTGCAGATCACTATATTTTCATGTCAAATATATTTCGAAAAACCAAATGTGCTCCAGTCACTGTCATCGTATTTTACCTAAAGTGCTTTTCATCAAAATATAGCGCTCGTAATAATATATATGAAAATATAGTACGCGTTTCCTCTTCCTTTGTGCCCACCAAAATAAATAAAATAATAAAAGTATCAATATCGTTTATTCCTTCATTGATCGGTAATACCATATCAAGATTTTTTGAATTTGCCGCTTTTTCCCAGGTTCAGCTTTCATTAGACAGACTCTACCTATTTTTTTATTATAGCCTTTAGTCATGAATGTCATGAATGATATTCATTATGTATAACTTTAGTATACTAAAGTTTATGAAACGACGATTCATGACGATTTTAACATGGTCGAAATATTATCAGAAACTCGCCAAACCTTCTAACCGCGGTAAGCACCAGTTTTTACTTTTTAGTGCCAAGCCAATATTGTTAATAAATTAAGTATAACTTAGTTAAGGTAAGTACCTACTTATATAGATTTTTGGTAAAAATAGCATTAGTTCCATTTCAATAGTATGTGGCCGTGCTAGTAGTTCTCATACAAACTTATTATTACTATTAAGTCCCAGGGAGACGGGCGAGTAAGTACGCGTACTTAAAGCTCGACGACCTTTTTCTCCCGTGATACCTTTAGAAGTTCGCGTACTTAGGGTGACATACGGGCGAGTAAAGTCGCCGAGCCATAAGTACGGCGTACTTACTCGCCCGTCTATCTGGGCCTTATAATTTGAAAACAAACTGAGTATAAAGGCTGCGTCCACTAGGCTCGCCGAGGCGAGTCGAATCGAATCGAAATAATTCGCCTTCATACATTAACTATGAAAGTGCGTCGATTGACATACATTCTAATCTCGAGTCCGTATATTCGTCGAATGTACGAAAGAGTTTTATAAAACTGTCGATAAATCCTTAGTTTTTGTATTAGACATAAACTGCATATCCTGGCAACATCATATTCGGGTTCCGGGTATTCCCTCCATAGACCGACTCTCTTCACGTCGTCAATACCAGTGGGTGGACACTCTCATACAACGTTTACTGTCCATATGTACTGGTCTCTAACCTTTTGATAAATACGTAAGGAAAGGGCTCAAGTTATAATAGTTTGTCTCGAAATTTTCACCAACATTACAAATGTTTAAAAAGTAAGTTATCTGTGGTTTTGTTACGTCAAAAATTTTCACAACCGCCATTTTTATCGAAACTTGTAAAACTTGTTCGTTTTGATGGTGATTGTAGTATTTTTAATGTTTTAGTGGTATTTTTACGAGAAATTTACTCTAAGCATTATCATATGAGACAGTGACTCTTTTATGTAAGTTTTGTTTTCGTTGTTCACGATTTAGTGACTGGTTTTCCGAGCAACTGACCCCTATTTTAGTTTGTGATTGTTTATTGACTCTTTAAAGTTCTTTTTGATAGTGATAATTAGTGAGATACTGACTCGTTTGTGTTATAATTTAGTTAAAAACCATGTCAATCGTTTTTATAAGAAATGTGTTGTCCGCGGAATACGACGTGTCTCAGGTTCAGATGTATTTTTGGCTGCGTTTCCCTAGACCCCGGTAAGTAAAATTATCTTATCCTGTTTCTTAATAATCTATTGCTTCTATTAATTCCATTTTTATTGTCAATCAATTATGTGTATGATAGCTACGCTTTCACGGCTAAACCGCTGAACAAATTCGATGGTATGAAGATAGCTTAAGTCCTGGAGAAGGACATGGGTACTGTTTATCCCGGAAAATTGGACACTTCCCGAGGGAGTAGGGAAAAAAGACTTCTATGCGGATTTAATCGCGGGCCAAACTGCCGTTATACCAAAGAAGGCTGCGAACTGCAATGTAGTAGACGAAGCATGCTATACTCTATTCGTAACCACATTAAATTTAAAATGCTTATACTATACAGTTAGCCTCCTTCATTGGTGTTACGGCAGAAAAGCAAGTAGTATTATAAATGTAAAAGTAAGTCTGTCTGTTTGTCTGTAAAACTTCAGAGCTAAACTGTTGAACCAATTTCAATGAAATTTGGCAAAGGCCAAAAATTTTGGAATATTCAAAAGGCCATAGGATACTTTTTATCCTGGAAAATTAAACAGTTATAGTTTTGTTTAACTAATAACATAATTATCACAATTTGCACTTTGCAGCTACAGGTGCTGCAATAGGACCGGAAGATTTACTTTATTTACCCATTGAAAAATTGCATAAACTGAAGTTTGTGAGTGGTATTCACTTTTCCGGAGAAGACTTCAATGAACAAGGAAATCGGTTGCTGAAGCATGCAGTGCCAAAACTCCATTTATATTTTCCACCTTTGCCGGAGGAAGTAGTTTCCTCTCCATGTTGGTCAGCAGATAGAACATAGAGGTAAGTATCATAAAACTATAATAATAAGAAACAGAAATTTATGTTTGGTTCTGCTTAGAATCCATTCTTCATCAGTATTTCAAGTTTTAAGTTTGAGGGAGAACATAGTTCCATTAAGAATGTGTTATTGCTGATGGCAATCACTTTGTCTTCTTATTGGGTTGGGTTTTTGATAATCTCTAGCGTCAGAAACCTGAAGCTATTCTTTTTACCAAATTTGTTAACGAAAAAAAAAAGGCAGAGTTTCTATGTTCAGCTGTATGTATGTTTTTTGTTGTGTATATGTTTATCGATTACTCCGTCCAATTTTGGACTGATTTTGAAACGATTTTTTTGGTTAATAGGGATACTCCCGAGTTCGTCCTATTGTCACTAAGTCTGTATCTGATGATGGGAACCGTGAGGTCTGAAATATTATAGGCATACACAGCAATTTCAGTATTTTCAGTAACATGGCCAGTATTTGCATTCAGAATGTATCATTAATTGGTGAAGTGGAACTGATGATGAAGATCATAGATGCCCACCGGAACTCCTCAATAGTACCTATTTCAAGGGTGGCGATAAGTCATCTCAAGACGGTTAAGCGATTATGATGAAGCACATTTAAATAGATTAAATATATAAAACACTATGACGTTCCCGCGGCGTTGCTTGCAGCGAGCTTGAAATCCTATCCTACTATCCTACTAATATTATAAATGCGAATGTTTGGATGTATGGATGTATGTTTGTTACTCAATCACGCCTGAACTGCTGAACGGACCTGGGAGAAATTTAGCACAGAGATAGAGTATAACCTGGAAAAGAAAAAAGGCTACTTTTTATCCCGGAAAATTGGTCAGTTCCCGAGGGAGCAGCGATAAACGACTTCTACGCAGACAGAGTGGTGGCAAAAGCTAGTATTTTATAGTTTTTTATTGAGATGTGGGCCTACATAACAGCATAATTAGTATGATCATTAAAAAGTATGACACTGCACACATTTACGAAACAAACTATACTGTTATAAAGTAAGAACAAGGATATATCATTATGTTCATCTATGATCTATCTATACTGTAAAGTTTGTAATTTTGTTTGTTTGTATGTAGGGGGTAATCTCCAGACCTAGTCATCCGATTTCAAAAAATATTTCACTGTTTGAAAGGTACATTATTCGAGATGAACATTAGCTAATTGATTATATATACGTTTAACCCGAAGCAAAAGCAAACATCTGAACTTTAAAGTGAAATGGAAAAGAACAGTGCAACAATTCTAACACAGATTGTACTAATGAAGTAGAAATGAGGTACCGTACCATGCTAGCTAGCTAGCTAGCATAGATTAATGCTCTGATGCATTCACACATGTGAAAATAATAAATAATCTTTTTTCTTTGTATTGTTCCTAGGTGCCATTGTGAGAGACATAACAAACATTGATGTTGGAGCCCATCATTTGGAACCTGTGGGAGCTTCCACATCTAAAATTTTACAATTCTAAGAGTGACACTTGTATAATACACTTATATATTTAAATCTTTTTTAACCGACTTCAAAAAAAAAAGAGGATCTCAGTTTGACCAGTATGTACAGTCCAACTATTTTCTTAATGGCAATCATCGTTTTTCTATGACACATGCGTGACAAATATACTGTCAGTTGCGAGTGCAAGTGTGAAAGCTATTAAGAAGCTGGGAATACTGTATGTATGTTTGTCCGCGATTATCTCGCGTTTGGCTGAACCGATTTTGATCCCGTTTTTCGGAAAAGTATTTGTCACACTTAAGAGAAGGTTTTGGTATATTAACCGACTTCAAAAAAAAGGTTTTCAGTTTGTCCCGTATTTTTTATGTATTTTCACCGATTACTCCGTCAATTGTGGACCGATTTTGAAAATTCTTTTTTAATTTGATAGGCTATACTCTCGAGGTGATTCCATTGTCACCAAATCAGGATCTGATGATGGGATCATGGAGAAATTGAGGGAGCTCTTCAAATATTATAGGCACACTTATAGCGATTTTAGTATTTTCAGTGACATGGCCAGTATTTGCATTCAGAAAGTACCATTTGGTGAAGTGGAAGTAACGATGAAGACCATATATGGCCACCGGAACTCCTCAGTGGTACCCAATTCAAGGGTGGCGATAAGACATCTCAATGAAGACAGTTAACACTTTCATTGCCGCCGACCCGCTAGGCGCGTCCATTTTGTATGAAAATCAGAGACCTTGGCAATGAAGCACATTTAAATAGTTTAAATACATAAAACACTAACACGTTCCCGCGGCGTTGCTTGCGGCGAGCTTGAAATATTCTATAGTTTATTATTCAATAAGAAGTGGGACTTCACAACAGCATGTTACCATCATCAATCCATGTTACCATCAGCATGTTACATCAATAATATGGTACAATATGTACAGTTTATCGAGTACCACCCTGTAGAAAATAAAAATAAAATGTTTAAAAAAAAAACAATAAACCGCTTTCAAAAAAAACTATAAAATAACTTCTTTTCAAATGATTATCGCTTTTATCATGCCCTAGGTCAGTCAAACTGAAGTCTGCTTTTGGTTAAAAATATTGAGGGACGCCGACTTCAGTTTGACTGACCTAGGAAAGAAGTTATTTTATGTTTTTTTTTAAGGCAGTTTATTGTTTTTTAAGAAGATTTTATTTTTTTACAAGCTTTCATTTAGTTTTACCTGTTACAGACACCGCTTTTACCAAATCTTACTAGTTAAATTAGACCCACTTCCCGGTGTTCGATTGAGCTGATATTAAGTATACCTATGTAATTTTGGTGACAATTCAATAATATGGTACCATAGAACTGATCTGATGATGGAGACGGACGGTGGCCACAGGAACTCCTAAACTACTCATGATAAACTCGTCGTATTTGGTTTCGTTGGATTGTTCTCGACAAGTACTATAGACATAGGTCGTGTCCAGGGTCTGATGGTGCCGGAAGGTTGGCCACACGAACTCCTAAACTACTCTTGGTAAACCCTTCGTGTTTAGGCTCGAAAATTTAGAAAATTGCTTGTTTCCAATCGGAATAAAATTCTTTTGAACTGTTTAGTTCATTTTATATCAATATAAAAGCTAATTTTAAAAAAATGGTTCTAACCTTTAACATTTACCTATTTCATTTGTAAACAGCAGATGTTGCAGTCAAAGGACGGGAGGATGCAGTTGCAATCGAGCCAGCTGCAGTGGCTGTCCCTGTGGAAGAGTCCAGTTCTGCAGGTGAACATTATTCAGGACTTAATTTTTCTAGCTATATTTGGGTCAAGCAACTTATGGTGTTTACTGATTCAACTACTATCCCATTTTATTTACTCGACTAGCCCTTTCAAAGCAGGGTGTCCACTTTTTGGATAGTCAGGGAAAGTCAGGAAAGCTATGGGTTGTCAGGGAAAGTCAGGGAAGCTCTGGGGAGGTCAGGGGAAAAATATAGTTTCAAAAGAAAAATACTTTTCATTCATATCAATTGCAACATTCCAACCAACATCAATTCTGTCCCAGGAATTGTTAAATGGAAGGACATTTCCTATGGTAGCTAGATGCATTTTATTTTCAGCATTGGAGGGACCTATAGTATGATTTATTATCATAATAGATTTCTACTTTTTAGTAAGTAGGCACCTGAGGGTGATTCCACGGGCGTTTCAACCGCCGTCAGTCCGCTGTCCTAAGTATTTAAGAAATAGGCGATAATATACTCAAAATTCGATCAATTCTGGCAAGAATTACGATAACAGTATAGCTCTGTGTGAACGTTAGCTGCTTGGTATAGCTCATTCTTTCAATATTCATGAATGCGGACTGACGGCGGTTGAAACGCCCGTGGAATCATCCCTGAAAGGTTTAAAAACGTCAAACAAAAACAGTGTTCTGTCTGTTACAGTAAAGTGAAATAGATGTGATTTAAGTGTACCTATATTTATTAATAGTGAAGTTTGAAAGCAAAATGAGTTGAAAACATTGTACATTTAATAAATCGTGGTTAGATCCAAAACTTTATCCTGAATTTGTGGATTGGCTTAGCGAGGTCCCTGAAGAGCCCTTATCGGGCTATTGTAAAGTGTGCTGCAAATCATTTAAACTCTGTAATATGGGCAAGCAAGGAGTACTGTCTCATGCAAAAGGACCGAAACATATAAAAATGGTTTATACATATAAGTTAAGGGAATAATTTTTCCCTCCATATCTCATTAAATATTGATCCCAGCAAAAAAGTGTACTGAATCTTTTTTGTAGAGAATTTTATGTAGGTAAATTAATTATTTAATTGAACATTTTTTGCTATGGGCCACCGTTTACGAGTTATTTAAGAAAAACTAAAAAAAGGGACCTTTACACCCCCCTCCACCCGTTAGCTCCACCCCCACCCATCAGTACTTTTAGTATGTGGTTTAAAACACCATTCCATACAACTATGCCAAAATTCGCTTATAGTTACACGAATTTTTTCCCCTGATTTGTCTTCGTTGCTTAGGCTAATATGTATTCCTTTGGGAACTGTTTATCTTTCTGGAATAAAAATAACCTGTGTTAATCCCGGGTATAAGCTATCTCTATTTCAAATTTTACCCAAATCCGTCCACCAGTTTCAGCGTGACGAAGTAACGCACACATACAAACTTTCGCATCATCACTACATATTATAAAACAAAGTCGCTTGCCGCTGTCTGTCTGTACTTATGTATGCTTAGATCTTCAAAAGTACGCAACGGATTTTGATGCGGGTTTTTTTAATAGATAGCGTGATTCAAGAGGAGGGTTTATATGTATAATACATGCATAGTATAGTAGAGAAACATTGATAATTTTAGAGGTTTCTAAAGTGATGTCGAGAATAAACACATTTTTTTGCGCTTACATTGCAAACGCTGGCTAAACCTTAAGAGATATATCAAAATAATGTATTGAAGAATTGTAGTTCTTCAAAAAACCTTAAGAAAAGTCCGCGATGGCATATGTTTATCTCCTAAGGTTGACTCACAGTAACCATTTTTATCTTTAAAATTTTATTAAAAAATATTAGGTTATTTGCGAAGCTATTTTCTCCAAGTCAGTATTTATTCTTATCCATATAAATACGTTAGTTACCTTGGGCATTTAATGTAGATTAAAATTGTCCTTTGCACTATATTATTTAAATAAATACTTTAGAAGATATGGCAGATTTAAAATTACGCGCAACCTCAACCGGTATTATCGAAACGCTTGGTCAAGCAGCCGCGTTTCGCCCTTTAGTAGGTACAGTGGCCTTCATAAGTGCATGGACACCTTAACGTCTATAATGCTGTGAACACGTGAGCCCGCTTTCGTAAGAAACAACCTAGATGGCGTTGTTAACTGAGGCAGTTCGATTATTCTTTGCTACAACTATTAGACGTTTTAGTATTAGAATCGATAATTTCGCCAGTTAATCCTGAAGGGCCGCTGGCGTAGTTAGTTGATATCCTGCCTTAATCACAGGGTCAGACCGCGGTTCGGGAGGTCGATTCTGTCTATTATATATTTTTTAATTTATGAATCTATTCTTTTTTTAATCATTATCGTTTTCAAAAAATGATACTTTTGTTATTCAAAATAAAAAATCTTTATTTCTTATAAGGATTATATTTAATTCTTAAAAACTTTACTTACTTATATTTATATTAATAAAGAAATACAAGCTTTTCAAATTATTAAATTAAGGAAATGGGTAGGTAGTTAGATTGAGTTTAGGTTTTGAAACAAAGTTAGTTTTATGTTGTTTTTCATATTTTTGAATACAAACATCTTAACATCTACATCTACATCTTAACTAATATTATAAAGAGGAAAGATTTGATTTTTTGTTTGTTTGTTTGAATTGAATAGGCTCCGAAACTACTGGACCGATTTGGAACGTTCTTTCACCATTAGAATCCTACATTATCCCTGATAAACATAGGCTATAGAATATTTTCAAAAAAGTTAGGGATCCGTATGAAAACTTCGGTAATGTGACCAAAGGTGTGAAAAAAATACCAAAAAACGCGTACGCTGAGCAAAGTGATGTACTACAGTTTTATAGAAGACATCAATGTCTACAAAAAAGTCAGAAATACCATATGTCTAACTATAAAAGTAATGTCTCGATAACTACTTTTTCATGTTAAAATATGCAATAGTAACGCCGGTAGGTACTAACTAGGCCCCATTATTCGTACCTTGGTATTAATCCTTATCCAAATAAATCACTTCGTTTTCAAGGCTATATCAGTACCTGTAAATTAATTTTTGAATTATTCAAATCGGACATCCCATTCAAAAGTTATCATGAGTGTAAGTAATAATTATCAAATTTGAAATTAAAAAAACAGCCCTCTAAGTTACTTAATTGGTTTTATTTACAACAGAGAATAGATAGACACGTAAAATTTTGGCTAATGGTTCCTGTATATTGTGTAAATGAGTGTAACATGAAGCCTATAGCCCTCAGCAGAGCATCAAAGAGTGTATGTACATACATACATAGGTACCTACATTAAATCACGCCTGTTTCACAGATGGGTAGGCAGAGGCCACTTCTATCTTTTCACTTTCAAGAGTGTATGTGATCACCAGTGATCGGAATTAGGTGAGCCAAAATACGTACTCTTCGCAAGAGGACATAATATAGAGTAGGTAGTAACAACCGGGTTAAGACTATGAGAGAGCTATTTTATCACCAACTAATGGTCAAGTAAGTATAGAAAATGGCTTAATTATATCGAAGATCAATGCACCGACACACACATTCTACTCTGTAGACACTGTGCTCGACCTGGAAGAGGCTGTCCATTTCCCAACGGAATTTCTCAATTCCTTGCAACCTTCTGGATCGCCCCTCATAAATTGGTTTTGAAAGAAGGGTGTCCTATTATTTTACTACGGAACCTTAATCCACCCCAATAACATCTTTAAAAACGTTCATAATAGATGCACAATACTGACATCCGGATGTGCGGCTGGAAAAGTCGTTTTAATTCCCCGGATTCCATAAATACCAGCGGATTTACCTTTCCAGTTAAACGACTGCAATGTCCCGTACTATTATAGTTTTCAATGACAAATTACAAGTCACAACAATACATTCAAAGTTGCGGGCTTAGACTTGATCGTTGAGAGTTTTCCCATTGACTTATGTAGCCCTTTCGCGCGTCACTTCCAGGCAACGTTTGTTTGTATTGTGCAGTGAAAAGTCCGCTGTAAACATTGATATAGAGAGATTCTATGATAACTGGCAGTCACGATTTCTAAAAAAGTCATTAAATAAAACCTCTATACATATGCACCTATCTATAATTTGAAAAGTATGTTATTCCAGATGAACTGGGATTATTTTAACTTATATTAACCGAAGCGAAGCGAGGGCGGGTCGCTAGTTTTATAATATTAGTAGGATTAGTGTTATGAAATAAGACATTCGCAAAAGTTCGCTAGCCCCCCTTCAACAAGAGCGCGTTTGAAACATAATATTTATTAATTACAGGTTGCGCGCCTGTCGCCGTTAGAAGGCGCACCAGGAAGAGGAAGAGAAGTGAAATGGAAAAACCAATGGACGACAGGGAAGAAAAGCTTATTAAGCGGCTCAAGGAAGCAAAAAATGCATTGCACGTTTTGACAAAAACAAATTTAGATAGGATTAAATCAGACGTCTTAAAATCAATCATTGAAGGCGTATTAAGAAATCAGTCCAAAAAGGCAAGAGGCAAGCGATGGGACCTAAAAAATAAAATATCAGTCAATAATATCAATAATATTTGGCTATATTCAAAAGGTCACCAAGGACCTACAGGTTCTTGGAAAAAGTTATGCCACTTCCAAGTGAGAAAACCCTACATAGGGTTTTGAGAAGTATACCAATGGAACCTGGAATAAATGTTGAAATAATAAGAATGTTAAAGAGCAATGCACACAATCTGTCCTTGGAATCCATTGTGGAAGACTTGTATAAAAGATTATTCATAATTTTCATATTTATGCCTGGCTCCATGGGAATTCTTTTTAAAAGCCTTTGCAGGGTTTTTTTCACTAGGCAGTGGTAGAATTTTGTGCAGATGTCTGTATGTTCTGGGAGATTTCTTATAAATTGCTAGTGCTGAAATTTTATCTTCCATGTCCCACCTTTTTCCACTTGGATTTTTTAAATAATTTTTAACAGCATTCAATATGATGTTTTTCAAAACCTGCGTTTCCAACTTGTCCACGTTTATAGATGTATTTGCTAATGTTTTCAATGAACATTTGGCATGTCCAAGTCTCTTCAACAATTTATTTTCTCTTGGGGATAATATACCTAAAATGAAAAAATAAGTAAATAACAGAATCACAAAAATAATGTATTTAATCAATAGTAATTCTCAGTTTTTTGTCAAGGCTCAATAGTTGCCGATCAGAATTCATTTATTTAAGCTAGACTGTTTTAAATATGTAATAAATAACATTAATAATACACAGGCAATAATGTTAGTTCACCATTATTAATTCTGATAGAAGAAAGAAAAACGATGACTTTTTTTTGGACAATGTTTTTCCTAATGACAATGACAATCCATACATTTCATAAATATAATACTGTAGTGATAAAACCTCAACACCCCCCCTCAAGTATAACTTGCCTAAGCATTAACTTAGCATTATCACGAAAGGACATATTACGTTATTAATTACTACTAATAAACAAAACAACATAGAAGAATATACAGATAGTAATAGAATTACAAAACTTTAAGCTTACTTACAAAAAAATATGTTTAATAGCACCCAGGGGTTTCGTGAATATGTCAGCAACATTTTCGTTTGAAGGCACATATGAAATGTCGAACATTTTCTTATAAAAACAGTATTTTATAAAGTGAAACTTTATGTCTATATATTTGGTGCGTTTACTATTTTCGTTGTACTCAATCATACATATGGCACTTTGATTGTCTACAAGTAGGCGTGTTTTAATGTTAGTAATACCAAAATTTGAGATTATGCCTTTCAAGTAGACGAGTTCTGTTGTAGCCATCGCGGCTGCTACGTACTCCGCCTCTGCTGAAGATAAAGCAACTGTCTGCTGCTTCTTCGTGAACCATGATACCACTCACGCTTTTTCGGTCCTCCTTGTCGCTGGCCCAATCTGCATCGGTGTAGCACAGCAACTGTTTTTCTTGTGACTTCGTGTATGTTAAGCATTTGTTGGATGTAAGTTTCAAATATCTTAAAAACCCTTTTTGCTGAAGTCCACAGATTATTTGTGGGCTTGTCCAAATATGATGTTGTGTAAATATGATGTTAAATAAGTGATATCTGGACGTGAGATTGTAGAAATGTATATAAGACATCCAATAAGCTCTCGGTAAGGCACATCATCTACTTTCCCTTCTGAAGTTGATACTCCCTGTTCCATAGGGGTCTGTGCTCCCTTGCATTCTTCCATTCCAATTTTTTCTAAAACTTGTTCTATCAATTTTCTTTGACTTATCTTTAATTTTTCACCTTCTCTCGATATTTCCATGCCTAAATATTCTTTAACTTCCCCTAAATCTCGTACTTTAAATTCTTCTTTAAGTTGATCCATCGTTTTGATTATTCCTGTTTGTTTTCCTGTCAGTAATATATCGTCAACCCAAATTAATAGCCATACATTTTCTCTAACATATAAGCAAAAATCATGTTTGGATTGTTCAAATACTTTTGTTGTAATGTAATTATGGAACCTCTCGTTCCAACACTTAAGGTCTGATTTTTATTCCCACAGAAAAAATGTAAATAAAGGTGTTGCCGTGAATGAAAAACATTTGCAATTTTCAAAATATTTAAACTTTCCACATGTATAAGAAATCGACTTTCTATAAAAAAAACTATATATTCTAATCAAGATAGAAGAATTTAATTTGTTGATGGCAAACTTAATTTTGATATAAATTCTTTGTTGTATTAATTTAAAACGAGAAAACTGTTTTTGTATGCATAATTTATTTATTGCACTGGTATCATTGACTCGATACACCTGTGTCAACAAGTTAAGGGCCGCTTGATTGATGTGAGGCGTAACTTCACTCGCTTCGCTTCACAATTCGTGCTCCCGTCGTAATCGCTTTCCAGTGTCTCATTTGTTCGATTTTAATTTCAATTATATTTCTTGCTGGCCCAGACTTTGAGATTCCCTGAAATGTCACTTTGACAGTGACGTAACTTTGTTTACATTTTTTCTGTGGGAATAAAAATCCGACCTTAGGTGCTTCTCTTAACCCATAAAGAGATCTTTTGAGCTTTAAAACTTTACCCTGTGTTGCTTTTACGCCTTCTGGGGGTTTCATAGACACTTCTGTATCCATTTAAAAAACGCAGTTTGTACATCTAATTGTTTCATAGGAAAATTTTCTTGTACTGCTTGACTACACATCATTCTAATTGTTGATACTCTTGCGACTGGTGAATAAACATTGTATATGTTTGAAATCCTTTTGCTACTAGTCTAGCTTTTTTTCTTCCATCTTGCTTGGTTTTAAATATCCATTTGGTATCAATGGCTTTCTTTCCATTAGGTAACTCTGTTTCTGTCCACGTATTCAATTCTTGTAGTGATTGAATTTCGCTATTAATAGCTTTCTCCCAATCTTCACCTTTATTAATAGCTTCGCTATATGTACGAGGATTAGTATCTGACATTAAACAAAATGCTATGTTTGCGTAATGAAACTGTTCTTCCAAATAATAATCTTCTAAATAAGTCGGCATTTTTCTTGTTCTTTGTGGTCTACTATCTGAATGCTCTTTTTCTACATTTTCCTCGACTTGTGTTTCTCTCTCTTGACTTATTTCAGTCTGTTCGTTTCTTTGATCAGATTTCTCTGTTTCGTTCTCTTTTCCTCGTTCATTTGACATTTGTTTCTCTATATTTTCTGACTTCATCTTCTTCGTTTTTGTATATAAATGCTTCATTCTGTTCTCTTATCTTCGGTTCGAATTTAATGTCGTTCTCATCGAAACGTACATCACGTGACATTATAATTTTGTTTGATTCAGGATCCCACAGTCTGTATCCATTTGCAGAATATCCTACCATACGCATTTCTTTCGCCCTTGGCTCTAGTTTGTCTCCTCTAGGCATTGTTACTACCCAAGATTTGCTTCCGAATACTCTTAGTTTAGATAAGTCTGTTTTACCTCTTATTATGGCCTCTGGAGTCTTGAAGTTGATAGCTGCGGATGGACATCAGAGGCCTCAGACAAGATGCACTACGCTAACTAACGTTTCTATTCGATTCGTTTTTAAACCAATCGCGTCACTGATAGACCACGTGACTTTTCGTATCACGTCATCTTCCAGTGACGCGATTGGTTTAAAAACGATTGGTATATAGAATATATAGTTTTTTTAAACGTTAGTTAGCGTAGTGCATCTTGTCTGAGCCCTCTGTTTAGTTGGTAAGTAGCGCACGCAATAGCTTCACCCCATAAGTATTTGGGTACGAGTAAGTTCGATTCTAGTAAAAGCGTTCTGGTTCTGCTGTATAAAGTTCTGTTCATACGCTCGGATACTCCGTTTTGCTGCGGCGAATACGGTTGTGTAAACTGAATTCTTTTTCCTCGTTCTCTGCAAAATGTTCGAATTGTGAGTTTTTAAATTCTCCACGTTATCACATCTTACATTGTTTACTTTTACTCCGTGTTCGGTTTCGAATCGTCTAATGTAATTGATTATGTTGGTGGTTGCTTCACTCTTTGTTTTTAATAAGTATGTATTGCAAAAATGCGAGAAATCGTCTATTATTACGTGATAGTTCCATTCACCATTTATACCAGGTGTACGTATTGGCCCTGCAATATCAGTATGAATTAACTCACCTTTGTATGAAGATCGTGGTCTGGTGACAGGAACAAATGGTAGTCGGCTCGCTTTACCCATTATGCATGGACCGCACGGTTTTACACTCGTCGGTAAGTAAACGCATCCAGTTCAGATTTCGACGATTGAGATGGCTTAGTCGTTGGTGCCATAAATTGTCGCTATTTGAACTAGTGTTGGCGTTACATGCAACACTGAAACACACCTCAGCCTTAAGTAAAAATAGTTTTCCTACACTTACTCCATATACCCGTTTAGAGTTTGAATTTTCTCTATAAATTGCTATGTTTTCTTTGGTAAAAATTACACTGAAATTGTTATGTACCATTATTTTGACTGACATAAGGTTGAAAGACAGATTTTTGACAATGAGTGCCAGTAAGTTTATTTTAATATTCTGGTACTTCATTTCTATGGAACCCTTTTTTATTTGCGATAGTGTAGTTTCCGTTAGCGATGTAGATTTTAAACGGGGTTTCTAAGTTAACGATGTTCGTCATGTATTTCGATAAATTTTCGTTTATCAGATGTTCCGTGCACCCTGACTCGATGACCCATTCGATTCTGCTTCCATCTAAGTGAGTTGAGTTTTCGCTGTCTGTTGTGACGAAGCCGAAGTGATCACTTGGTTCATCTATTGTTACGTGTCCATAGTAATTATGATTGTTCCGCTGGTATCTGCCTCGCGATCGACCTCGTGGATTCGCTCTACTAATTGTTAAAATTGTGTAATTCCTTTATTTATTTCACTTACATTACATATTTTTTTCCGATAACCTTTTAAAGATGTAATAAATAACATAAATAATACGAGTACACAGGGAATATGTTAGTTCACCATTTTTAATTCTGATAGAAGAAAGAAAAACGACGACGTTTTTTTGGACAATGTTTTTCCTAATGACAATGACAATCCATACATACCATAAATATAATACTGTAGTGATAAAACCTTAACAGACTGTTGTTCCAAATTATGTAATGAATATGTGTTCAAAACAATACACAAAGCATTTTATATTGTAATTAACCACATATTCAAAATGCGCTATCGCAGAATGGTTCAGGTTTTATTTGTTGGAATATTTCGTGAAAGATTTTGTCAGTCATACCAACATTCTCCCAGAGATACTAATTTATAAAAGCTATTTTCTGCACTTATTATTATTAATCAAATATTTCTGACAAACTTTACGAGTACATGTATATTTTTGTTAAGAACTTTATCAATGTAAACACTGATAAGTTGTTGTCAAATAAGCATGTTTTATACTTCTCAAAAATATCTTAATGCAGTGATGGAACCGGATAAACATCGAGATGTGGGCCGATTGCCCGACAGTACGGTCAATTTGTAACAATTTTCGTGTTACGCAATTATAATCTTAGATCACCGTTTTCCTCACAATTAAAACCTCGAGTGCTCTAATTATACCTGATACTAAGATTTAATGGCAGCAGTCAAAAATGTGCACTCGTTGGATTGACATTCGTGGAGCTGTGCAGGCCTATAATATATAAATCTAAAAAAGTCTCTAAAACCTATATATTATTTATTAATTTTTTGTTCCTTTTGTGCTTGTTATGATAACGGTTTAATGTACTCGCATAATAATTAAAGAATTGTCACACAGTCACTAATTTTCACGAATGTTTCTTGGAGAATTACACTGCTGATGATGAGTGATGACTAACGTTATAATCTTTTACACGGATACCACAGCATAGCATGCATGTGTGGCATATTTAACTTTGACGTAGACTGGATTAACTACTGCGAAACAGTTATAATTTCTTTCATTTGCTTGTACTAAACGATATGCCATGCTACTTTACCAATGTAAATCACCTCCATTGTGAAAATTATTTCAGAATGATTTTGTATAAATGTGGAATATCATACAAATGTGAGAGGATATTATATGCATATAGTGTACACATATCCATATAAATATGCTCCGATATCGTCTAAATATACTTTTAGTAAGTTATTGTCACAATAAAAAAAGAAAGTAGGTTAGGTAGACTTTATGTTGGTATTTTTTCAAACGTTTAATAGATTTATAAGACATCGGGATTTCATACATTTTTGGTCCAAATGCCGGCCAAAAAGAAATTATGCTATATTCTGTTAGAACTTGTCAACCTGAGCATTTATTGGGCACCAAAGGTGGACAAATTGTCCTTGTTTTTATTTTAAACTGAAAATTCTATATGTCGGTGTATTTAACTTACATAAACAAATGAATTGGTCTACCAGTGACATTTGAATATAATATACCATGGTTCCAAACCTATTTTTGACACGAGAATTTTGGATTGTATCGAGAGTCCAGCCAGCAGTGGACGTCTTTCAGCTGAAATGATGATGATGCGATTAAGTCCCGTTTTGTTAAAATAATATGTCGTTATCAGGCAGACTAAGAATTGGCTGTTGCTCTCATATCATGTGCATAGTATAGTTTACGAGCCATGCACGAGATTTTCCAGGAATAACACTCCCAGCTTTTGGCTCGGATAGAGAACATTATTGTTGTGCCAGACGATACTGATTCTATATTATTGAATCAACCCTTTCTGTCCGGATGACGAGTTAACTCGTTTTGTGCGATGAGCTCTCAGATCCGGTAGACGAGTATACTGGATTTTAAAAAAATTGCCATTACATACTGGATTAGGGCAATCGACAGTCACTTGCAAAACGGGACTTAATCATCTTAATCATTTCTGTTAACGAGTTAACTCGTCTACTGGACAGGAGCCGATATTATTTCACTGAACCTGACATACTGGGTAGATTTTGTGTAAGTACCACTTTGCCGGAACGAAAGGGTTAAGCGAAGATACGCCTGCATATAATATATTTTATTTATTTATTTATTTGTAATAAATCCCTAAATACACTCGGTACAAGGTCCTCATAACACCATGGAAATTGGTCCTACAGCTTTGGTGTCAAAATTATAAATGCTCAGGCGGACAAGTTTTTACAAAATATATCATTATTTCTTTTTGGCTGGCATTTTTATATTTGGGCCCAAAAATATGATGTCTTTAGCAAGCAACTCTTATCTCGATTTTGCGTGAAAAATTGTGCCTTAATAAAAGTAAAATATTAGAATAACGTGGGAACAACACTTAAATTATTATATTTGATTTCACCAGATTACTATATTATAAAGTATTTTTAAATCACCAACATTTATGGGACCTTGCTCATTAATAGTCGTAAGCATACGCATATACATTTATGCCTTGTTTTTGTTAGTATTGTAAATTTTTCTGATGAATTCCCTTTACTGTAAGGTTTCTTTATTTTAAAAATAAATGACTTGAAAATCAATAGTTTTTTTCCCTTGTATAAAACTGCATGCCATGCAATTCCACAGAGCATACAAACGTGAGTATCGACAAAATGTATCGACTTTTTACGTCACTATCTCCAAAACTATATCGATAGAACATTACAACTAGCATCACTAGTATTTTTTCTGTAAGGTTGGTGAAAATTTCGAGACAAATGTTAGCTACGTGCGATGTATGAAGTGCCGTCTCTTAAAACGTAGTGATTATATTCTCTTTGGTCAATACGAGTATAATCTAATGAAAGAGTATTATAATATATGAATATAATAACGTGTATCTCTGTGATAAAAATATAACCTGAAGTTCTGAACGCAATCACGGATTCGTGCAATTTTCACTCGGTTTCTAAAATAAATATTAGCAAATAGCAGGTAAAATCACCAGTCTACGGTAAGCCCATGTATGTATTATATTATAACATTTGCTCATTTTGCTAATTACAGTGACCTCGAGTAATAGCTACGCCTTTTGTCAAATCAATGACGTAGGTAGGTTTTATTGGCCAAGTCTTAACACAACTCGATAAAAGCAAGTGTGACCAATAATAGATTCAAAAGGTATAAATGAACAATGAACTGAAAAAAATAAAATAGAGGCACTAGTATGGTCGAATTAGCAGAAAGTATGGAATTAAGTCGTGTAGTCGTGCATTTTTGGCAATCGTTAGAGGGCTTAACTAGATAGTTTTCCCCGGTTTGCACCGTTTCTATTATGTACGGAAAGCCTTTAAATGTTAGGTATAAACTTTAAAGTACCGTAATTTTGGAGTATGTTAAAAACTATTTGGTGCAAGTTTAGCCACATGTAAAGACCCCTTTGATACTTAACGTATCTTAATTAAAAAGGTGTGAGATGTATCAAAATTAAGTTATTTGTTTTTCTTAGATTGCGGCTCGAGGATAATTCAGTCGGTTGGTGCAAACTTACATTAAGCTTTTTAAAGCATAATAAACGCCCAGTTTATTTTGCACCCCTGTGCGAATTATGGAACATGAATTTTTCATTATTTTATAGATTGTACTTTGGGGCAAATTAAGGTAGTCGTGAAAATTTATTCATGGCACTTGTTCTAAAGATACTACATTCGCACCTTATAAAAAAAAGGAAAAATATAACGGGAAGTTTATCAAATGTAATCGCAGCGAACGCCAGGCGACCGCGGGCATACCTATTTAATCTTTGCCGCGGGTAGTGGGCGCGGGGCGGGGAAGAGCGCAACGCATGGCACCGCACAGTCAGTTACTTTGTGAAAATTGTTGTGTGATCTGATGATCTCTGTGTATCCGATACAGGGTGGAAAAAACGCATATGAACGGCAACTTCCTTTATATTCAAAAAAGAAAATTCTACACGAAGAAGACTTACTTTTATTTTTTTAAACAAATATTACTGCATTTTTGGAATTTGGTCTGCCTTAACCGGGAATCGAACTGGTCGAATATATGACAAAACAATAAAACCATGTATTTTTTATATTATTTAATTAATTTGAAGGCGTATGTGTTGTAAGTTTAAAATGATCACTATCATGACCCTTTCGATCTGTATCATAAAACAAGACTTTATTGTTGTTTTGTCATATTAGACCAGTAGTCCAGTAACCATGTCGCCTGAAAGTACGGGGTACTTTGCGTCAAATTCGGTAGTTCTGATTTTTTGCAGACTTGTTTATGATGTTGGCCAAATTAATAATCCAAGTTTGTGACTTCAAGCGCCGAACGCAACTTGGTCAAAAATAAAAAAAACCGTTAACATTTCGGACTTTTCTCAGACTGGCGATTATAACCCTAAAGGACTAGTTTTTGATAGTAGCTTCTTCGGACGTTTTAAATAAGACTAAATTTGCTACAACATGAGACTAGAATTGTCTCTGTGATAGTTTTCGAGAGTCTCGTGTAGGCGGTAACATGGGCAGATTGAAGCTGGTTTTCGTCGCAGCCCTGGCAAATAGTAAGTTGGTATCGCAGTTCGTCGAGGTTGTTCAAAAAAATTGGGAAGTTCGATAAAAGTTGAATTTTGAAAAGCTTAATCTCGTTAACTATTGGGTCTACAGAGACAACTCTAGTCTCATATTGTAGCAAATTTAGTCTACTTTAAAAACATCCTAGAAAAGTACTATCAAAAACTAGTCCTTTAGAGTTACAATCACCATTATCTGAAAAAAAAACCGAAATGTTCACGGTTTTTTTATTTTTGACTAAGTTGCGATCTTCTCGGGGTCACAAACTTGAATTATTCATTGGGCCAACATCATAAACAAGGCTGCAAAAATTCAAAACTACCGGATTTGACGCAAGCCCTCATGTATAAAGTTACTGGAGTACAGTACAGTTCGTTTTCCGGTTAAGGCAGAGGAATTTCCAAAAATCCATAAATGCAGTATTAATTGTTTTTTTTTTAAATAAAAGTAAGACTTCTTTGTGTAGAATTGGATATTTTCAAAATTTAAGGTAGTCGCCGTCTATGTGGCGTCTATTTTTTCTCTTAATTCCGCATGATGAAAACCTCATATAAAAACGGACAAAGTTAAACTGAGTAAATATACCGATCTTACTTTCGAGGTTCCACCACCATGTGGAATGATCACTCTATAGTTATTTTCCAAATAGTTTTATAGCTAACGGCATCCTCGAACTACACCTTCAAAGGCCTTGCTAGGCTGCTTGATCAGAGCTAGATTCAGAAGGCAGTGAATATACTTCAGAATGCACAAATAATGATGACATTACGAGTATTATTGTTTACATTGTCCGCTCCAATATATTTGCTGGTGACTACACCGTTTTGATATTAGACACTTACTTTGATTATTGACGATCAGAACTCAAAATTGATTTTTTTCTTTATTATTGCATTCCTTAAACCAACTTTATTTTTCATTAAAACTTGTATTACAAGTTAAAAAATTCCACTTTCCCACTTAATATCCAATTAATATTATAAATGCGAAAGTTTGTGTATTACTTTGTTACTCCCTCACGCTGCAACGGCTGGATGGATTAGGATGCAATTTGAAATGGAGATAGCTTAATAAAAGTTCCAAAGGAAATAATAATAACCGATATCTACAGAAGCTATAAAACATAAATTAATTAATAAGTACAGTCTCGGAAAGGGAATGTCAAAGCATACTTTAACTAAAATAGGTTTATTGTGCAATTATGAATAAGAGAGTTCAAGAATATTTATTTAATTAAAAAAGAAAATATAACCGACTACTACGCTACTTTTGCCCATGCCTCAAGAACCATGCATCATCGGTCCGTTTACGCGTGCGTGCGCTTCTGTGGCTTTATTGCTCTATGGTAATAAGTAATTTACAAACATACAGAAAACTGCATGATCCCGATAAGAATGCCAATTTTTTATGGGGTGCGAATTTAAAGTAAATCAAATGAATACGATTGTGACGATTTTCAATTGTTCAAAATTTCCCCCGAAGTACGAAGACCGTTAAACGTAGATAACTACTTTCCGGGGGTTGCACCCCGGTGCAAATTAGATATTGTATTTAGTTATTTTTTCTAATCATATCCTCAATTTGCACCGCGTTCTATATTTTCCCCCGAGCCGCGATGGCCGAAAGTAAGTTTTTACTTATATATATTTTTATTTATATGTTCCGTAGGTTGAATTAAATGAAATAATACGTGCAAATGTAGATTGAGATGGATTAAAACGTATGCCAAATTGCACCGAGTACACCTTTTTTCCCTCGTTAGTTATGACCTTTGCAAGGTTTTCAACCAATTGCACCCCTTTCCGGGGGGGCGAATTTATTAAGGGATGCATAAAGCTCGATTTTTAACCCGTACAAAGCAATCAGAAATGTTTTTATCAATTCTTAGAATTATTTCCAGACTTTAGTGAAATTTCATCTAATTTGCCCGTACTACACCCAGACCACCCAGTTGCGAAGCTTAACCTACTTGCAAAGGTGGGTGATTATTCGGCGTTTTAACCGCCGTCATTATTGTCTTCGCATATTATTCAAAATAAATTTTAAATGGAATGGCAAAACTAAAGGACGTGGGAGTACCTTGTTTCGCTAATCAACAGATTAAGATTCGAAACAATCCTCAAAAATGTAAAAAAAGTCCAAATGTATTTGCAGGTTGGTCATTAAAGTGGTGATTAGTTTAGTTTTCAAGTAGGTATGTAAAAAGATATAAAAATTCTTTGTAATACTAATATATTTTATGAATGATAAATTAAAAATAAATAATATAGAAACACTGTATTGTTGCATCAAGTTTTGCACGGCTGTATTATTTCAAGAAATGGGTCAATATGGCGTGCAAATTTAATTATTTATTATATAGGTTTTTTTTATCATGACGAGGCTCCCGTTTATAAGTGCTAGTATCTTTCTTTAGCTAAGATTGCAACAGGTTTTTCTCTTATACTGTTCTATTGGTTAATTTATCATCATTATTAATTATTACCCTCTGCTGGGATGGAGCACTTGTAACAATTGTAACACATAATATATAAGCTCTCCTGGAACAACTCAGCATTGCCTCACAAGCCATTTGTTAAGACATCCAAGAAACTTTCGCACTCTGTGCTCACTCCAGAGTCCAGATCAGAGCTTCAATACAGGCGGTCTGAAGTAATACGAAATATCTTTTTACAGATACAATGGGTAGCTTCATCTCTATGGTAGTTGTGAACACTATAGGATGTGTGATGCTGATGACTGGGGCGACCTGGGCAGCGCCTATCCTAGGATTCACGAGGCTTGGGATAGCTGCGGGGAGTATAGCCTCCTCAGCACACTCATGGTATGGCGGGTACCTCGGCGCCGGGACCATAATCTCCTTGCTCATGGCTCGGACTATGGGCTGAATTAAGTTTGTATCACTGACATCAATAAATTAATGAATGTAAATTAATGAATGTTATTGTTTTTTATTATTTTTAATAGTACCAGACGCTGCTGGACACAAATACGACCTGAAATATTTGTAGAGTTCAGGAACAGGATATATTTATTTTGTTGATAAATTTTATAAATAAATAAATAAATGGCAATGAGACAAGGAAGATGACCTTAGACTTCTCATGGTTCGGACTATTGGTTGATTTAGGCATACATGTTGCATGTAAGCCACACTTTATTAAATTACGTATACTGACCCTACCATGTCTGTACATTTATGAAATTGCAAACTATGTGAAATGTAACAAGAGCCAGTTCCCTGTTTTCAACAGTATACGTCTACGCGGCAAGATTAACACAAGACCATTTAAAACAGCATTACTCGCTAAAAGCGTTTTTGGAATGGCACCTAAAATATTTAATAAAATTCCAACTCAAATATTGACGACTGAATGTATAAATGATTTTAGAAAACTACTTTTTAACTTCCTAGCAGATAAGGCCTACTATAGTGTGCAAGAATATTTACGCGAAACCAATTGACAAATTAGATGAATGCTCAAGCATGTCGCATGCTAAACATATAAGATATTCGTATGCCTCTGGGCGGGATGTAGTTGTACTTAATATTAAAATGTAACATCTGTTTTACCTACATTCAACAAATAAATAATTTGTATTTTGAATTTGAATTTGAATGTTTTTCTATGAAACACAAGTGACAAATATATAATGTCTTGCGAGTGCAAGTGTGATAAAAATAATGATAGCCTGTCGAACGGTATTATGAAGCAAGTCTACTGCTATTCTTTTCAATTTTACGGGACTGGCGAGACTGCTCACGCTCAGTAGATCGAGTTGCACAAGTCGCAAATCTTTAGTACAAAAAAATTGGATAAAATCAAATCAGTGTAAAATGAGAAATGATGAATTATATTGACTTCAACTACCATTTCCTTTCACCCAACATAAGAAACCGATAGAAATATTAGTATGTTTGTATTACATTTAATCTGCTAGTGGTTGACACGGGATCTATCAATACATGGTGATTCTCAGAAGAGGCCTTGTCTTACAGTAGAGGTTACTCAGCTAATATGAAAAAATAACAGCTTTGATCTATTGACTAAAGGAGCAAATAAAGTAAACAATATATTGAAAAATAATTTTATTCATTTTTAAAATGTTACAAACTATGAGAATTATTTTAACATCACCGCTGCACCAAGTATAGGCAACAAACACAAATTTTTGACACATTTAATTTCCCAAATGTAAGTCACAAATCAACACTAAAATTTAACATTTCCTTTGGCATTTTCAATTTATGCTAACAGAAAAAATGTGTGTTTGTTTTCCTCTGATTAAATTCTGTCCAAAGAAAGCAGATCACACAACCGTTTCAAACACCATATGACTATAACTATTTACAAAGTTTGCATAGTTAAGTCAATAATCACTTTTGTATCTAGTTATTTTTCTCACGTTTGAACGCCATACAAAATTGTCTAACGTTTTAACGCTACTGTGACGCTACCTACGAAACTAACGCTCTAGGGTTCGATTCCCGATAAGGATAAATATTTGAGTGATGAGTACTAGTGGAGAGTGTATTTTGAGTGGCTCTTAGTCTTGGAAGTATTTATAGTCGTGCCGATCTAAGAAGCCCGATTTAACAGCTGTGAATGCAGTACAAAATATAGCCTCAAATATGCCTCAAACACATTTTGTACTGAATTAACAGCTGTCAAATCCGGCCTCTTCGAACTGAGCGACTATAAGTATATCTATGTATACTGTTATCTAGTACCCATAGTACAAGCCTAGGCTAGTACCACCACGCAGCTCTAGAGCTTGTTTTGGGACTAGGTAAATTTTCTTTAGATTGCCCCCTGATGATAAAGTACAAAAGTGATTATCTACTATGATTATGACGTTGACTGTACCAAACCTCTCATAATAAATAAAGCTGGCACAAATAGAACGAAATGTGTAGGATGCAAGTACAGATGGAAACTAGCCCAACTTGTTTTTTTATCAGTTAGTACCTACATACATATTAAAAACGTGTAAAATATCCTTACCTTATTTAGATATTTTGTAATGTGAGAATATTTTTTTATTCTTGGACATTATTACGTGTGTCATAACTGATATTATCGTTTTACCCACTCCTACCAGATTGTGTGAAACAAACTTACAACAAACTAATATTAAAATTATTTTTAAACCACAGAAGAAATACTTTAATAATTTTACATTTAGTCCTTAAAGTTTGTTTTACGTTTTATGAGTTTGTACAAGAAAAAAGTATAGGCCCAATATTCTATTACAAATTAGGCATTTGATTTTTGCAATAAGTGTTCTAATGATAAACTTTTATATTTCTTTGTAAACTCAAAAAACGTTTAACCCTTTTTAAGTATATAACTTATTAACAATTGAAAAGTAAACCAAACAACGTATCGAGGTAGAGGTGACATAGCTGACAATTTTGCTGGCATAGATTTGTTGACTGCTCCTTTAACAATACGTTAGTAAAGGACGGACTTAAATTGTCAGCTGTAACACACTATATGTATCAAAATACTATATAAATACGGAATGAGTTCATACGATTATAAACTAAATACTGCAAACGTTAACACTATAAGTTTTAATTAGACGAAATATTGTCAAAAACTGCAATTACAAATAAACGTATAAAACAAAATTAACAACTTTATTGTAACAATTGTTACATTACAACACAAGAATTAGTAAGTAGGTATATTAGACAAAGTAGTCGCTGTTATTATCCCTGACTACGCCGGATGCACAGTGGCGCCCTCATTACTATTATTGTGTTTTCTAATGAAGTAACGTATTGTCTTGAAATCGTAGGATGGTTTTTTGTTGTACAAATAAATACACAATTTATTGGGTATATGATTAAACTTAATAACAATTGAACTATGAGTGAGTAACTTAACGGAAAAAAGTAGCCACCTTTTTCCGTTAAGTTGACCATACGAAGGTTAACCTTATTATGCTTTGTCAATATTATTATGCTTTGTTAATATTGTGTATTCATTTGTAGAGGTACAACGAACAACCATCCTTCGATTTCAAGATAATACTTTAGTTAATTAGAACACACAATTAATAGTAATTAGGCCGCCACTGGACACTCGGCGATATCTTAAGGCAATTACATAATTAATGTCTGCATAATGTGTTTATTTTATTTTCATGAGCATGTCAGTGTTATATTTTTTAATGTAGGTAAATAGTAACAATTAAGATTTAACAATCTACAGTCCAACAAGTGCACGAGCGCCACGGGTGACGAACGTTTGTTTTAACAATTATATATATGTTTAAAAAAACTGACTAATAACCGAATTTATAAAGCCGTTTTAATTAGTTACATTATTTTTACGTCAATCTGCGTGTCAGTTTATAATAAGCTAATGATTGTATTAACATTGTACTTTTTTTGGTTAACATTGTGAGCCCAGACGCTTTTCGCTGAGCGTATAAAAGTCGTATAATAGTTGATCTAATAGAAAAATGGTACAAAATGCAAAACATATATTAACATTTCAAGCAAAAAGGATAAATGTCGATTTAGGCGAGATCGCCGTAGCATTGTGATTACAATATTGAACTAGAATAATATGAATTTTATTTACAAAGTAAATACAAAGTCGTTTAACATGAAAGGAAGAGGAAACGAGCACCGCACTAACTGGAGATCATGTTACAAGAGCTGGAACTAATGGATCGAATGAGTGAAGTGAACCAGAAATCGAAGTTCGAAGTTACGTTAGCTTCGTCCCTGTCACTCGAGGCTTAATCGAGAGAAAGGGACGGAGCTAACGTAACTTCGAACTTTGATTTTCAAAGTAGACCCCAGAGGGCCCTGCCAAGATGCATTACGCTAACTAGCGTTTCTATTCGATTCGTTTTTAAACCAATCGCGTCACTGGTAGATGACGTGATACGAAAAGTCACGTGATCTATCAGTGACGCAATTGGTTTAAAAACGAAACGAATAGAAACGCTAGAAATACCGCTTATTGGCTAGGAGGGCAGTATTATGGTCGTTTTTATCGATGTGGATAAGCATGGATAAAGCTGTCACTTTCTGACCATTTTATTAGTTCGAGTGACTCATCCACGTTTGTCCACCCCGATAAAAGCAACCATAATATGGGCCCAGCTGGCTAATTCGATGATCTACGTCGACAACTTTAGTCCTCTATGCGAATCACGCATATAAAAAACATCACATATCACAAACACACTATTTTCTTGCTAACTCTCGTGAATTTTTAAGAGGCCTACAACTTAATTGAGAGCCGGGGTAAGCATGAGGTGCGGGGGTGAGGTACGATAAACCGTGACAAGTCACCATTGCCCTTCCCCCCACCTCATCATTACCTCGGCTCTCAATTAGGTTGTAAACGGTGCAGAAAGTAGAAAATGACCGACGAGAAACATTTAACTATCTAATTGGTCGATTTCGCCTCGCTCTATATCTCGGCTGAGATCCGCTTCAGTGGAAACGCATCCTAACGACCAAATAAATACGTCTGATTCGCATTAAAAAAAATAAGCGTAGCGAACACTTACCTACGATTCAAACCCATAAACTAGCGTTAGTTAATGCGAAGGAGTACAATGGTAAAGTGTATGACTATTTCAAAGCTTCGCTGCACAATACATTTAAATAATAACTAAGAAAATAATAAATAATACAAACCGTATAGCCATAACCTGCAGTATGGTACTGCTACCATCTCCATTTTAGTCTGTAATTTTTTTTGTTATAAAGCGTACAACGCTACAATACAGTCATTATAGCAAATTGCATGATGATGCGGATGCTATACTTAAGCCATAATGAATGGTTCAGCAATAATCAATCGATATTTGTACACTTTATCTTTAATTTTTACATACAAAAATATTCGGGTAAAACCCTTTCTCACAAATGTTTCTTTATGTACAGTATTATTTCACCGATTTTCGTGGGGGTGTACTTACGATACTAATCCCAGTTTCTTTCAATAACCTTACAGAAACAAAACATATCTTTCTTGTCAGTTAGCTGACCGCGTGGCTTATGAAGCCATCCAACTACCGTTATTAAACATCTGAGTATAGCTTACAGATCTTACTTAAAAAAAAAAACAATACCAAGCGCCTTCCGCATTTTCAATAATTATTTCCAGCCATGCAGTTACGCTTTAGAGAGAGTAGAGTAAAGCTCTTTTCAGCCAATTGCCGTCCCTTACGATCACTGATCATCGGCAAATAATGTGGTGAACAGCCTTCAAAGATATTACTCACTACCTCATCACTATCAGACAGTCACACGTCGACTAGGCAATGATTGCGCCAAACTTCTAATACACTGAAGTTGGTTCGTGCATTCGGACGGTTTTTCTTTGTAATGCGACGCGAGTAGTTGCAGTGTTAAGAGTGGCCTAGAAATTTGGCGCGAATGTTGCAATCTGTACACTATGTTTCAAGGCTTGTTAAATAATGGTTTTAAGGTCAAAATGAGCGTTTTCTAAATGCTTTATTACAAATATCGCAAGTGTGAGGTTTATCTGCCTATGTTTAAATGTTGTATAAGCCCTAAACGTGATTAGACAATTCGCACGCTTAAGCCGCAAGTAAAATGTGATCAGAAATACATAAGATTTTAAATAAAAGCAGATGTATTGCGAAATACGTAAATGACACAACCCAGATAAGACAAATTACAACTTACAAAATTTTAGCCTTCGTTCAGGCTTCAGTCCTATGTAAAAAAGCGTTCAGGTATACAGACACTTGTCTTAATATCGTATCACTCACAGCCGGTATGTTCTCGGGTTTCCCACCCGTCATCTCGTGTTATAGGAACCGTGAGTGCATCCTCGTGGTGTTGGGGGAGAGGCTCTGGTCCGCGTCGCCGTAGACCGGCGTGTAGGGGCTGCGCGACCAGCTGCGCCGCGCGAAGGGCTCGGGCGACGCCGGGGGGATCACGCTCTGCGGGGCCTCGGGCAGCCGGATGGAAGATTTGCGCCCCCATCGGTGCTGGACTGTGGAAGATAAATATTCTAAATTAGGCTTATCCCGCAACTCCTAGTAAAAGTAGTTTAACGTCATGAAGAGGGCTACCGAGCTAACGTACGAGGCGATTTTAATTGGATAGCCCTGAGGACTAAGCGGGAATGTTTCTGCGCTAGTGTTTCACCAGTGGTCTTCCTACAGCTAAACAACGTTACTGCTTGACAGGTTAAAGGTTGGGATGGTGGTAGTGATCAGACCCTGTACATAATTCTACCACTACTATCAATGATTTATCGTTTCTCTAAAAAAAACTAACGGAATTTTCAGGTAAAAATTGATACTTTTCAGATTTAATGAAGATGCTACTAGGCTACCCAGGCACTTAATTAATATAATATAGCAATAACAAAGTCTAAGAGCAGTAACTAAATAAAAATACTTACTGTACATATATGCCACAACCACGGCCGCCACCGTAAGCATAGTAGGCACGTAAGGCCGGACGAGAGTGAAGAGTGCACCCAGCAGCGTCCCGCACGCTATCTCGCACTCTCTCTCCACCTCTACGCGCAACTCCTGCGCAGTCAACCGCGAGACGACGCTCACCCAGCCAAAACCGCACACCGAAACCTCATTCGTAATCGTCACTGTTAATTCATCGGCGGAACTATGTTGTTCGATTTTCAAACCAGGAGAAGGCGTAAGTCTAACGGATTTTAGCACGTGTGCGTCTCCGTAGATCGTGAAAGTAGCAGGAGGGTCGAGTAGAGATATTTTAGAGCTCGATAGGCGGATCGGAGGTACGAGTAGGACTCTTGTGCATGTCCTGAGAACGCCCCATTCGGCGCAGAGCTCGATTTCTGACGATTCTGTGATGGGAGCCGCTGGGACGACCGAGCAGCCTACTTGACCTGGAATAAGAAATAGTTCGTTTCCGGAAACACATTGAATTGAGTCTATTTTTTTTTTGACACTAAATTGACACGATACAATTACTACTTCTGTGGCTTGACATGTTATTTTCATGGATAAATGGAAAGCCACAAAAAGTTTCAAACATAATATGAGAAGAGTGTTTATAATATAATATATTATAACATCTCATCTCTTTATTTGGTCTAGCCTTACCGTTGAGTATATCCAAGATGGGTTTGGCAGAATGCGGCGCCTTCGCCCGGCAAGTATAAGGCAGCTTAACCTCTATGCCTTCCAACGCATACTTTTGCTCTTCTGAGCACAGCAGAGGTCCGCCGGCCAGGCCAGTTGCTTCGATGGATAGCGGCACCATAGTTGACGGCCACTCGCCTTGGACGAAGTCCATCTAGAAGTAGTATCTAGGTAAATGACCGGTCAGAGTATAATGTTGAAAGTTGGGAAGAGGAGCTATGATTTGAGAGTGACCGTGATTATGCAAACATGAAAAAAATTACGTTACAAATTTACAAAAAATATAAGTCACGTTGCCAGCGCGAGAAACTTCAAGCTACTACCACCATAGCAAAGTAAATTAAATGTCTTCTTGTCCGACAGATTTTATGAGTGACGCAGAGCTAAAATTAAACAGCAAGGTTTAAGATAAACCATTTATAATAATGTTCTACTGTAAGTCGGATCTACGTTTTGCTGGAAAAATGTTGATAAGACTTATATTTTGGGTATCATTGTTTGAAGAGGCACTGTGAAAGCTTTGGTTAAAATAGTCGGGAATAAACGTAGCCACTCGCTTAAGTTCAGTTTTATTCAGGCCACGGCCAGCGCGTGTTTAAACTGGGGTATAAAACCACTTCGGGATTATTCGTGGGCAGTCGGCTAACATCGGCTTCAGCCTACCTTGTCGACGGGCAGTTGCACGAGGGTCTTCGAAGCGGAGGGGCGGTCGCGCCGCAGGGAGTGCTTGTTGGCGCCCATCTGCGTGAGGACGGCGAGCGACGCGTGCGAGCCGGGGTACAGCGCCACCTCGGGCGGCACCGACCAACCGACGCCGTCGAGGCACACGCCCCAAGAGCCACTCACTGGGAGAAATACAAAATAATGGAATGAAATATGTTTCAATCAAGTAGAGAGTGATTTTTAAAGAGGCCACAAATTAGATTGGTAGGTTCTTAATCATTCTTTATCCTGGCGTTTTTTAGGGTGCCAACGAGACTCTATTTCTAATAAGTTTCCGCTATCCGTCTGTCTGTCTGTCCGTCAGCGGGCTTTATCTAATGAACAGTAACAGGTAGACAGTTAAAATTTTCACAAAGTGTATTTCTTTTGCCGCTATAACAACAAATAACAAAACCTAAATTATTAATTATAGGGTACAAGAATGGTAAAGAACCCTTCGTGTGCGAGTGCGATTCGCACTTGGCCGGTTTTTAATTGAGTATAATAGTGTATGCGTTACCTATAATCTTATCAGCGTGCGAATCAGACCCTGTGACCCACACCTCGTCCTTGACAGTGACGCCGCCGGCGGTCGCTTGGAAGCTCATGAACCCTCCGACAGAGTCCAAACCTGCGAGCACAAGTTCCGGGCCCAAAGCACTGTGAAAAATAAAAGTTAGGCGTCGCTCATACTGTACAGTATCTAAATAGGATTCAGTAAAAAAGAGATGTCATGTATTTCAAACATTTGTCAGTCGGTATTTTGTTGAATGAACTGATTGATTATAAGGTAAGGTTTTAGTAACAAGTTTCGTAAAATTCGACTAGATTAATTGGGCCGTATTAATAAACCGCTGAGGAGCAAGTCCTATAAAGTCGTCACGGTGTACCGGCCACTAATATCGTAAGGTGGAAATCGTCTATAAAAAATGAAATCTTTCAAGACACGTCAAAAATTACATTTTACAAAAATTAGTTCACGTTTTGTTGCGCGCGGCGCGCTCTTGCGGCGTCTTTTAACCTTTTGAACGCCATACGTCGAATACAAAATGTGCCACCCACACGCCAAACATGTTTGCTATACTATGCAAATTACACCTTATTGCTACGAAACAAAGTCTCTTTTAATCTTGAACTCTTGTCGGCTGTAGCCGACGTGGCGTCAGTGGCACGACTTTTAGTCGACGGCCAGTGCCGACTGTGGCGTTGAAAAGGTAAACACGTTCCAGCCAAAAGGAGTTCGTTAATACGGCCCTTAAACCCCAGCATTATTCCCCCACCTGTCTGGGCGCGGCGTGTGCGCGACGGGCGCGGCGGCGGCGCCGGCGCCGGGCGCCAGCAGCGCGCGGCCCTGCGCGCCGCGCAGCACCAGGCGCACCGCGCCGTCCTCCGCGCCGCCCGGCTCGGCCGTGCAGTACGCCGGGACCGACACCTCCACGTGGGTGATCTTGCAAACGAACACCGACCAATGTTACCACGCTTTGTTTATTTTATATAACGGTTCTAGAGCTGATCTCGTGATGGAGTCGGGATGACTCGGCATCAGAATTCTTTCTTATAGACTTAAAATAGACCCATTAGTTTGACTATATAATTATAGTCTCTATAAGTAAATGATGATTATGTAAAAAGGACAGTCGGCAACAAAAGCTTGTATAAAATTAAGTTTTGATAGAAAATACTTCCACTTTAATGTTAATCTAAGTAACTACTTCCCTGACCACCGCGATCACCAGATCTGACTCCTTAAAGATAACGTTATCAGACGTAAAAGCACATGTTTCGCAAAACTTGCGATACTACGATTGAAGTGAGTGCATCGTTTGACTAAAACGAATTGCAAAAAAAAAAAAAAAAAATTGTATAAGTGTTTCCCCTAGATATGTCTAAGCATTGATCAGTGCAAGGTCACACTATCCACATTTCATTCGATTTCTAACTTACAAATAAGTTAAGGGTCTAAAATGTTTTAATTTTTCCAATCCCAATGAACAAAAAAAACGTATAAAACAGTTCTTAATTTGAATTTGACGTGCTATTTTGGAACAGTCCATTTGTCCCAATTAATTTAGAATTTAGCTTAACATCAGACACGCCTAACAACTCACCGTTTCTCTATAAATATTGTTCCTCTCATCCTTATGCTGCGCGATCACAACTCCATAGCCCGGACTCAGTGCCTTGAGTTCCCCTCCAGGCGATACTTCGAAGCCTTCACCGAAAGCTTGCCAAGTGCTTCTAGGTAATGACTTTAGCCGAATAGTTGAACCAACGGCAACCGAAAGACGGTCGCCCGAGTTCATCGGTTGGGGAAGACCCTGGACGGAGACCTGGATGTCGGAGACGGCGAGGATTTCGATGGTGCTGTCCCAGGACCGGGATTCTGATATCTGCAATTGAAAGTTAAGGGAGATTTCCATCAAACAATCAGGCCAGATAATTTCTAGTCTGAATTAGAGAACAAGTTTATCCAAAAGATTAGTAGATGAAATAAAAAAAATCCGGGTAATATTATAAGTATTGCACCACAAGCAGGGGCTCTATTCTATTTGGTAAAATCATTGTGCTTCTATATGCTATCGTATCGTATTTTACACGGCTGCCATTGGTGTCAAGTAAATAAGAGCGTAATGTTAACAATACCATATCATGCCAAAAGTAGAAATGAGCACCAGAATAACAGAGTTAGCACGCAGTCCACAAGTTTCAAATAATTAAAAAAAAAACCACACGATACCTGTCCCATATTTCGCACTCGAACGTCAATGGTGATGACACCAGGCTTCAACGGAATGACTCTCACAGACACTCCCTCAACGACGCTTCTTTCCAGTTTATCTGAAATTATTACATTATTTGTCTCATGAAAAATTAACAAATATCTACGACCGTTGATTGGACGATACCTGTGTTTTGGTTTTGGCAAAGCGAGCTCGAAGCCGGCGTGTCGTCTTAAATCATCTGGTAGAGAGGTATCACTATCACTACTCATAAAAAAATAGTGCCTTGACGAGAAACAAACAGACAACAAAGCGTTGCAGATAGCACGTGTGATTTTTAATTTATTCTTGAATCGTGCACAAAAAAGAGTAAAATATCCTACCGCTCACGTCGGGGACCTTCGTTCTCTGTTCGGAACTAAATAAATGAATAGTCGGTGTGTTCCTACACCTGCCTAAGTGTGTATTCATTATCAGCGAGTGTCGGGACTCACCGTCGGCGTGCGTGGTGTGGAGGCGAGCGGCGCGCGGCTCGCGGACGGCCCAGGCCACGCGCGGCGCGGGCGCCAGCGCGGCCAGCGCGCCCGCGCCCAGGCCCGACGCCTCCAGCCACAGCGGCGCCGGCGACCCCACCAGCAACGTCTGCGTCGCCGCTCGCACGCGCAGGCCCGTGATCGGGATCACCTGGCACAGATATCGCACCTGATCGACGTGTCCGAGGCTTTCGATTGCGTAAGTTAGGACATAATCCTAAAACAGCGGGGACATATTGGACTAAGGGGAAACGCTCTTAATTTATTTTCCAATTACTTGTGCATTAGAGAGCAGTAGAAATTGTTAACTACAATGCTTAAAATAAAACAGTTGAAAAGATACAGACTTCTTTTGAGAAAGTTCTGTTAGGAGTTCCCCAAGGTAGCATTCGAGGGCCGCTTCTAATTTTAATCTACTTTAATGAACTTCCCAAGGTAGTTGATGTTCCATTTGTTTTATATGCGGATGATGTCACTCTACTATTCTCAGAGGAAAATACCAATGATAATATTTAGAAACATATAAATTGTATACTGGATAATATTACAAAATGGCTTGATAGTCGTAACTTTAAGGTGAACCTTAATGAAACTAAGCTTATTCAATCTGATCATAAGTCTTTTGTAGTGTCAAATGCAAATATTTCAATAAATGAGATAATCATATAAATTTTCTTGGAGTCGAAATAGACTCACATCTAAATTGGGAGGCGCATGTCGACGCGGTAAACAAAAATATCAATTTTATCATATACTTATTCCCAAAACATAGCTATAAGTGCATATTACGGAACAATTTACCCATTGCTCACGTACGCAGTAATCTATTGGGGAAATTCTGCTGCTGTAGCCTAGACGGAAATACTTTTAAAAGTTCCTTAAAAATCTGATAGATAAGGTCTACTATGATTTAAATATTATAAAATATTCTTATTCTTTTAACCCCCTATTTTATTAACCTGTCAATTACAGCTCTTGCAGTACCTGCCAATACAATTGCGCAGATTGTTCACCATTGCTTTTTTTTGAGCGATTAAAAACTAATAAGAGTAGCCCCTCTTCTATAGCTAAATAGACGCACGAGAGAAAACACGAGTTGTGTTAGTTGCATAGGTTAACGACCTTAACGAATTCCATTGATTTCGATTTAATTTAGTTTTACCTCAATCTCAGCCTCCGCGCTAGCCATCTCGACGTCGGCGATGTCTCGAGCGACGAGCCGCACGCGCGCCGCGCCCGGGGACAGCGCTTGCACCAGCCCGGACCCGCTCACCTACGGATACCAGCGGTGTTGTAACAAATTGTAGTACTATTCAGGGCACTCATCTTTAGATCGCGTTCACTCACATCTGCCTTACAGTTACCGATTCACGAGACTCAAACCGACGACATAAGGTACGGTGACTATAGTACAGTGCATCCATTTTCTTAATAGAGATCGGCAATCTTCGTTTTTCTGTGACACACGAGTGACAAATATAATGTCAGGTGCGAGTGCAAGTGTGACAGTGCAATAACCAGCCGAACGCTATTAAGAAGCTGAGAGACTTGACAGAAGCGCGTGGAGCTAACCCCATGTGCTTCTGTTTAGTCCACCAGAGTAAATCTCTTTAACCGAACAATTGTCCTCGCGTGTGATATCCATGGACTTGTTTCTCTAATAAGTCCATGGTGATTGTCTAAAACTCGATACTGGCGAAATACACCTTGTAAAACACAAGGAGTGAAAGCCATTAATTAAGAAAAAAAAAAGAAGCTGGGAATACTGTATCTATAGTCTGACAAATTCGTGCGCGACTGTCTGTCCGTCAGTTTGTCAGTCCGTCCGTCTGTCCGTTCATCCAAGTATCCATCCGGCTGTCCGTCCCTGTTCGTCCGTCCGTCTGTAAGTACGTCCGTCTGTCCGTACGTTCGTCTGTCCATCCAGCGGTCTGTTCGTCTGTCCATCCGCGTGTCCGTCTGTCCATCTGTCTGCCTATCCGTCTGTCTGTCGGTCTGTCTGCCGTTTGTTTGTCGGTCTGCCTGTCTGTCTGTCTGTCCGTCCGTCCGGCTGTCAAATAAAGTTAAAAGTTAAGGGGTCCCTTACAAAAAACGTGATTTTTCCGTGGTTTTTAATAGACCATAACAATCGCTGTATCTCTTGAATCGTTATAGATGGACACTTGATTTTTTATACAGAACGTATTAATACCAAGTCCACTAAAAATAAAGGGAACACAACAAAAAACATGTTTTTTTCGATCTTAATATTATAGGCGGGACGGAAGCCTTCGTGTGTGAGGCCGACTCACAAATAGCCAGTATTTTATTTAAGTCAGAAAATGTACGTGTATGTGTCATGTACGGCTGCGAAACGTGGACCTTGAAAGAAGATACCACAAGACGCCTACAGGCGTTTGAGATGTGGTGCTACCGTCGCATGCTGCGCATTAGTTGGACCCAGAAGGTCAGGAACGAAGCCGTGCAGGAAGAAGAAGAAGAAAATACAAGTTGGACACGAATGGGCAGTCATATTATGATCACTGACCTCGAGTGAGGCGCCAGAGCCGGCCGGTGACGCGTATAGCAGGGCGGCGAGGTGCGAGGGCGGGCCGCCCACGTGGCGCAGCTGCAGCCGCCCGCCCGGCGGCAGGCGCGCGCGCGCCGGCACCACGCCCAGCGGCGGGAACACCAGCACCTGGGGCGGGACGCGCAACACATCACGAATACCGCGCTACGAACACACCTTAGCTAGTAACACAGTAAGGTCAATTTTGCAACTTAAGGAATTTGTCAGTTACGAAAAGGGCTCGACCGATATCACTACATATTATAAAACAAAGTCGCTTGCCGCTGTCTGTCTGTACTTATGTATGCTTAGATCTCCAAAAATACGCAACGGATTTTGATAAGAGTTTTTTTAATAGATAGTGATTCAAGAGGAAGGTTTATATGTATAATACATGCATAATATAGTACAGAAACACTGATAATTTTAGAGGTTTCTAATGTGATGTCGTAAATAAACACATATTTTTTGCGCTTACATTGCAAACGCTGGCTAAACCTTAAGAGATATATCAAAATAATATACTGAAGAATTGTAGTTCTTCAAGAAACCTAAAGAAAAGTCCGCGATGGGATATGTCTATCTCCTAAGGATGAAACACAGTAACCATTTTTATCTTTAAAATTTTATTAAAAAATATTAGGTTATTTGCGAAGCTATTTTCTCCAATTCAGTATTTATTCCTATCCCTATAAAAACGTTAGTTACCTTGGGAATTTAATGTAGATTAAAATTGTCCTTTACACTATATTATTTAAATACATACTTTAGAAAATATGGCAGATTCAAAATTACGCGCAACCTAAATCTGTATTATCGAAACGCTTGGCCGCCGGCCCTATAGCCACGTATAGCCACGCTTCGCCCTTTAGTACCTACAGCCTGCAGCATCACATAGTATCAAACACCGGAGCTCTCCTGTTTGTTACGTAGGTACTTAGGGAAATGGGTAGGTAGTTCGATTGAGTTTAGGTTTTGATTAAAAGATATTTTTATGTTGTCTACACTTCTACACTTATAATATTATAAAGAGGAAAGATTAGATTTTTTGTTTGTTTGTTTGAATTGAATAGGCTCCGAAACTTCTGGACCGATTTGGAAAATTCTTTCACCATTAGAATCCTACACTATCCCTGATGAACATAGGTTATATAATATTTTCAAAAAAGTTAGGGATCCGTATGAAAGCTTCGATAATGTAACCCAAGGTGTGAAAAATATACCAAAAAAAATCCTTACATCGCGTACGCTGCGGAAACTATTGACAATAGAGCAATGTGATGTACTACAGTTTTATAGAAGACACCAATTTCTACAAAAAGTTCACAATACCATATGTCTAACTATTACAGTTATGTCACAATAACTACTTTTTCATGTTAAAATATGCAATAGTAACGCCGGTTCTAACTAGGCCCGATTATTCGTACCTTGGTATTAATCCGTATCCAAATAAATCATTTCAAGGCTATATCAGTAAATTACTTTTTGAATTATTCAAATCGGACATACCATTCAAAAGTTATCATGAGTGTAATAATTATCAAACTTGAAATTTAAGAAACAGGCTGAAACAGCCCTCTAAGTGTCTTTAATTGGTTTTATCTACAACAGAGAATAGATAGACACGTAAAATTTGGCTAATGGTTCCTGTATATTGTGTAAATGAGTCAGCAGAGCATCAAAGAGTGTATGACATAACTACATAGTTACATTAAATCACGCCTGTTTCACAGATGGGTAGATAGAGACCACTTCTTTCTTTTCACTTTCAAGAGTGTATGTGATGATGAGAAATCTATTACTTAAGTATCTAATAATTTAACCGAAACCATGCATCTCTTCTCTAATCTCTTCTCTAAATAGTATAAATTAAAGTCGCTTCGCGTTGTCTGCCTGTTCTTCCGCTAACTCCTTCTAAACCACGCAACGGATTATGATACGGTTTTCACTGTCATTCTTGGGGTCAGGGAATTTATTCTTGATGATTTAAATGTACATTTCATTCTAATGACGTTTTAATATAATTGAGAAAACTCAATGTTTTCCTACTACGCCGTCAATAATCGTTTTTCGAGCCCTTACATAGCAGCGCTGGCTAAACCTTAAGAGATGTGTCAAAATAATGTACTGAAGAATCGTAGTTCTCTAAAAAAACTAGAGAAACGTCCTCGATGGTATATGTCTATCTCCTAAGATTGAGTCACAGTAACCATTTTTATGTTTAGGATTTTATTTTAAAATAGCAGTGTTTTACCAAACAATAAAACACTTATTAAGCGAAATACCTTATTCGAAGCCTAATTAAATATTTGAGAGTGGCAACACTGTTTGGTGTGACGTAACGGTCGCTGATTGGTCAATATCCCCGCTCCTTTTTCCCTCCACGAGTTTTCCTTTACTCCCACCAGGTGGCGTCGCGTCGTTACGGCTGGAGCCGGAGCGCGCCTTATCCTCATTGGATCTCAAATTAATCATTTTAATCAGTAAATAAAGCAATGTACTACTTAGTAATTATCAAAGTGAATTTCAACAAAATTGAAGTGAAGTAAATGTTTTCAAAACTTTCCATACAAATATATGCAGTGGTAGTGCAAAAAACACCAAGTATAATATTAAAATACAACTGAAAAGTGAAAGTGGTTCATTGCAAATAAAAATAAATCTACCGCCTGGCAGAAATAAAAGTATAGGCTTCGAATAAGGTATTTCGCTTAATAAGTGTTTTATTGTTTGGTAAAACACTGCTATTAAGCTTCAGTACCGTTATTCGAAGCCTAATTAAATATTTGAGATCTGTCTGTTATCGCCTGGTGGTGAGACGCCAATGTGATCGAGTTTAGGCACATAATATATACCTATGTAAATAATGAGTTTGTAATTACTTATTATCAAACCTTTTACAGAAATAAGCTAGAAGCTTATTATTAGAGATAGAAGTCAACAAGACGTGTGATGAAGATTAAATAAAATACCAGTAAACACTATGAATGTTTATTTGCAGACAATTTATAATCATAATTGAATCGTGGTAACAATTTCATAAATGAATAACAGTAGAAAATACAATGTATTGTTAGGTATGTAATCAATCAGTGCAGTTTTGCGTTACATCCTAAGTTTAGTACATAATAAATTGAAATCCACTGGTAAGTGAAGGCATTTTATGATGTTTATTATGTAAAAATAAATGGAATCGGTACAGACTGTTATACTTATTTACTCTCCCCTCTTAGCTAACAAGTACAAAAATACATGGTTATAATCAAAATTTGTACAGATATATTTCAGAATCTTAATTATCTACTGGAGCAAAGGTTTTGGTTACAGTAGAGGCCGGTGCTAATTGTTTAATTTCTCTACAATAGTAGTTTAAAAAAGTGTTCTGAGAGCGCCAGTTGCCGCGAGCTAGGATATCATCTAAAGGGAGGTCCTGTACCCAATTTTTAGATGCTACTGCTGGGCGCACGCTACCCGGGCTGGCTCGGATGCCGGCGTCAAGCAGCGCTCTCTTAACCCAGTTCGCAACAACTGTTCGAGATGCCGCCTTAGAAGGGCCACACGTTGTTACAAACAAATTGTCAAACTTACATATGCTACTGCTACGTCGTTCGGCTGATAGTGAGATAACTTTTTTAATCCAAAATATGGGATCTAAATTTTTACAATCTTTATTTTGAAGTAAACGCCATCCCGATTGCCTACATGTGGCAGAGTCAGTCTTAGATCCGAAGATAGGCCAAAATGTAATTGAATTTTCAGTCATGACACAATCATTGCAATTAATGGATAATAGTGTAAGGTCATGGACTCTGCGGCCTGAACATAACAAAAGCAAAATAGCGGCTCGCTTTGAACATTCATAAAGGCTATTTTCATTGACAGCACCATTTCTTAACGACTCTATTAAAATATCAGTATCCCATATGGGAACTTTGTTTACTTTAGGAGATTGAATGGAAATAGCCTTTAACGCATGCTTCACAAGGGTGTGAGAAGCTAGATTAAACTGCATATCAGGGTCAATAAGGGTAACAACCGCAGACTTATGGACTAAAATAGTAGAATAAGCCAGACCGACTTTTTGGTGTAAATCGATTAGAAACCTAGCCAGGTCGGCAGCACGGGGCTTAAAAATATCAACTTTATGATCTCGTGACCATGAGCACCACCGTTCCCAAGCTGGCTTATAGGTTTTTAAGGAAGATTGTCGCCAGCTAGAAAGTAACAAGTTCTTTTGTTCCTGTGACCAACTCCTTACGCTCTCCGCCCACCCCCACATATCCATACTTCCAAGGTCATGTCCTGGGTTTGTGGTGGTGGTTGGCCCGTGGCCGTGTCCACTAGGACTTGATCCAGAGCAAGTATTGTGAACGGTGGAGCTAGAGCTCGATTTTTGAGGTCGGGCCTCCAAAATACCTTCAGCCACCGCGGGGCTACGATCAAGTATAACCCTGTTGCTGTGTTCAGGTGAGATAGGACACGAGGCATCAGAAATGGAGGTGGGAATATCCAGGCCAGCTGAAACTCCCACGTGCGACTGAACGCATCGTGAAATTGAGCTTGGCGATCGGTCGCGTCTAGTGAAACATAATTGGGGACTACATGCGCCATTTTCGACGCGAACAGGTCTATTGTTGGGGTTCCCCACTTCAAGAATATTCTGTTTGTTATTGTGGGCTGGAGATGCCACTCGGGGTTGGCAGATAGGCGAGAAAGCCGATCTGCCTCGCAATTGTAACTCCCGGGGAGATAATGAATTTGGAAATGAATATTGTAATGGTCTACAAGATGAAAAATGTTGTAACATATATTCATTAGGGCAGGAGACCGGGTTCCTCCCTCGTTCCTTAAGTAGGCAACTACAGTTTTGTTGTCGCTTTGTATCATTAGAGTTGAATTTGCTAGGTAACGACAGAGACCTTTTAAGGCGTATAGAACCGCTAGCATTTCCCTCCGATTTGAATGGAGAGTTGATTCGCCGTGAGACCATTGTCCCCATATCTTTACATTGTCTATTTGGGCACCCCAAGCTAGCATTGATGCATCGGTCACGAGATAATGGCAAATTGGTGGATAGTGAATCAACGAATCGCTGTTTACATTGTTCATCCACCAAGACAGTTCGTGCAGAGCCTTCTGTGGAATAGGGAATCTGTGATGGACGGGCATGTATAGAAGGCGTTGACAAAACATTAATAGGGCTCTGTGATTTAATCGTCCTCGTGGCACTGGAAAACTGGCAAAGTTTATTGACCCCACTATGCTTTGGGTTTCTTTTAGGCTCGCTGACCTTCGATTTAACAAGACCCCTATTTTCTGCCTTAGTGCCGTGCATTTCTTGGCCGGTAGGAATTTCCTGTTGGTGTGAGGGTTCCAACATATACCTAGGTACTCTATGACCTTCAGAGGGGACAGCTTGGACTTTGTATGATTGACCTGCCAGCCTAACTGTTTTAGCATATGCACAGTCTCGAGGGCATGTTTTGTTAGGGTCTCTGGGTTTTGATGTGCTAAAAGAAAATCGTCCAGATAAACTATGATCCTGAACCCTTTTTCCCTTAAAATTTGGGCAACCCAATTGGTCAAAGACGCAAACATTTTTGGGGCACAGGCTAGACCGAAAGGTAGACAGGTCATCTGTAGCAGACGACCGTTGAAGATCAACCTGAGAAATCTTTTGTGGTTTTCCGCGACTGGCAGGTGGAAATAGGCATCCGATAAATCTATTTTTACCAGCCAATCTGAGGGTTGTAGAAAGGCTGGGATTCGATGCATGTTTATTAGTTTGAATTTCATGGTTGGTAGATACAAATTTAACCTTTTCAGGTTGAAGATTGGACGGGAGGAGCCGTCGCTTTTCGGAGTCAAGAACATTGGAGAGACAAAACTGGGGCCATGGCTCGCAGGTTCTAAAACTCCCTTTTTTAATAATGTTTGAATGGCTTCCTGCATTCCTTTTGAGTATGGGGTTTGAAAATTTTGATTGGGCAAGAAAAGCGGGGGTTTCCTGTAAAAAGGGATTCGAAAACCTAGGATCAACTTTATTAAGGGTGAAGGGGCATAGAGCGATTCCCACACGTCTACGAAGTTCTTTAGTTGCCCCGCTCGAAATGTGTTCAAGTCAGAACTTCCTTTTTTGGGTATAGTCCCTGCGCGGAACGTACTGCCCTGACCTTCCCTGATTACGGGTGCTTGGTTGCTGATAGCCAGAGGGACCCTGAGGTCTTGGTATTGTGTTTCGTTGGCGAACGGACCTTCCTTGTAAACTTGTAAACGGTCTGGTTGGGCGAAACGTGTCGCGCCAGCCCATCGTAAAATTGTGATTGCCTTGCGCAGGCAAAGGTCTGGATAGGTCGAGGTAAGCACCTTGCGCGGGTGCTTTATGACCATAATTAATTTGACTTGTGCCTGCTTGCGCAACAGGTTTATTTTGACTTGCCGATCGAATCGGCCAAAAAATCTTAGAGCTTCCGCCTTGTCTTTCTATGGCTACAGAAAAGGGTTTCGTTTGAAAGAGATGCTGAGAGCTTGGCGGAATCTTTCTTAAGGATTCCTTAAAGAACTTGTCCTTTACTGAGCGGAGAATGTTATCTCGTCGCTGTTGAATAAGGTCAGCGCGGTGACCACATGCTAATTGCAAAGCGTCATTGGAAATTTTTCTAAAGCTACCCTCAACAAAAAGTTCCTTAATTTTATCTTGCAATGACTGCGGGGTTAAGTCTGTGGTGTTACGCGACCATGTTACCAATGACTCAAAGGAAGCCTCGGCGGCCTCGCCTTGTTTAATGAGTGCGTGTGTTAGCGCCGCAAAGCCGCGTTCGATAACACTCAAGTTTGAAAATTTATCGAAAGGTTTTAATTCGTCATTTGTTTCAAGGTCTGTAAAGGCCGGTTGTGAACAGTAAGACTTTTGTACCTCAGAATATCTAACATTTGACCAGTCTTCTGAATCAAAGTGCTGAATAGCAGTTAAGAGGTTGACGTGAGCGGGCAAGGATTTTGGAATCGATGACTCCTTCAGAACGGTATTTAACGAGAACTTTATAGCTGATGAATTATCATCGGAAGCCTGGGCTTCCTGATCAACTGTTTCATATAACTCGCCGCTCACGTTACCCTCTATTTCATATTCACAGTCATCCGAAGGGGCTATCGGGCCCATGGATTGTAATTGCAACATATTACTGATACAATTTTGAATTTCGCTAACCTGATTGGTCAATTGCTGTATAGCATCGCTATCGCTACGCCGTTGCCGCTTCCGTTTTGGCGCAGACCGTGATTTCTTCGCTTTCCTTTTTGAAGTTGCAGGATGCGGCGGTGGCGGCTGTGATGACGGCTCAGCCGTGGGTATAATCTCCTCTTGGGATGATGAACTGGAGCTAGAAGAACTTGAGTCCGACATGCTGTTTTATCTCACAGTATTAATCTGTAAAATAAACTAGAATTAATAAAAAATAAATTATTTTTCGAACGGTAAAAACCGTTAAATAATAAAAACAGCAAAACTTACAAATTCCTTGAATTTGTCAACCGTACGTCTCCACAAACAAGACGCCAATGAGGATAAGGCGCGCTCCGGCTCCAGCCGTAACGACGCGACGCCACCTGGTGGGAGTAAAGGAAAACTCGTGGAGGGAAAAAGGAGCGGGGATATTGACCAATCAGCGACCGTTACGTCACACCAAACAGTGTTGCCACTCTCAAATATTTAATTAGGCTTCGAATAACGGTACTGAAGCTTAATATTAGGTTATTACCGAAGCTATTCTGTCCGATTCAGTATTTAACCTTATCCAGATAAATACGATGGTTACCTTGGGCATTTAATGTAGATTAATATTGTCCCGTACAATATATTATTTAAATAAATACTTTAGAATATATGGCAGATTCAAAACTAGCAACATAGAGTAGAACTCAAAACAAATATGAGTTTCGTTGTCTGCACGTATGAAAACGGCTCTTTGCAGAGTCGTTGTTCAAAATAGGAAATGGACAGAAGCCCCAAGAAAATCAATCAAAATCAAAAGCATTAATCTTCAAAATGAGAACCTTTGCATTTTAGTAAAATAATTAGTCGACAATGTTTATTCCGAAATTAATAATATTAATTCTAAGACTGTACTAAGGAGAGAGCTATTTTATCACCAACTAATAGTCAAGTAGGTATAGAAAATCAATGCACCGACACAAACATACTACTCTGTAGACACTGTGCTCGACCTGGAAGAGGCTATCCATTTCCCAACGGAATTTGTCAATTCCTTACAACCTTCTAGATCGTCCCGCATAAATTGGTTTTGAAAGAAGGGTGTCCTTTTATTTCACAACGGAACTTTAATCCACCCAAATAACATCTTTAAAAGCGTTGATAATAGAGTACATAATACTGACCGGATGTGCCGCTGGAAAAGACGTTTTAATACCCCGGATTCCATACTTTCCAGTTTAAACGACTGCAATGACAATTTACAAGTCACAAGGTCAAACATTCAAAGTTGCGGGCTTAGACCTGTGGGCCTAATATGGCTGCGTTTATCGCGTGACAAAGTGTGGATAAGGCATCCGTCACCTTCTGACACGTAAATAAGTACGAGAGTGACGACGGATGCTTTATCCACATTTGACGCGCGATATTGACGCAGCCATGCTACTAGGCCTGAGCGTTGAGTGTTTTTCCCATAGAGGTATTATAGCCCTTTCGCGCGACACTTCCAGGCAATATTTGTTTGTATTGTGCAATGAGAAGTCCGCTGTAAACATTGTATATAGAGAGATTCTGTGAAAGCTGGCAGTCATGATTTGAATTGAATTTAAAATCTAACGGCATCAAAAACTCAATTTCGCAAAATTGGACGTCTTTCTAAAATCGTCATGAAATAAAACCTCTATGCATAATGCACCTATCTATAATTTGAAAAGTATATTATTCCAGATGAACTTGGATTATTTTAACTTATTTTAACCGAAGCGAAGCGAGGGCGGGTCGCTAGTGATATATAAAAAAAAGTTGTGTAAGTAGTGGTCAGGACAAAGTTTCTATAAAAAAAAACACCTAGGCGAGGCCGGGCACGAACAGCGAGTAAGTTATAAGAATGTTACCTCAACATCAGAACTCGAGACGCCTCCGAACGTGGCCCTGACTTTTCCGGCGCCCTCCTTGATCCCGCAAAGCTGGCCGTCGCCCACCGTGAAGTGTCCGCTGAGCCGCCAGTCCGGCGCGCGCGCAGTCTGCAGCCGCGCGTGCGACAACCCCTTCACGACCGCCGCGATCGGGACGCACGCGCCCACGCACACGGCGCGCGACGTTGACACTTCTACGCTGAGGACTTCTTCGATGTGGAGCTGGGAAGGTTATAAGTGTTAGCAGATTCGAGCTGTAAAGCTTTTGCTTATTTTTTACCGCCGCAATGAAACAATTAACTCGTTCCTTTTTCAAAATTATGTATGAAAAATCAGCATTAACTGACTCTGAATGCGGCTGTTAGTGTAGGTGTGTATAAAGAGCATTGTTTTTCAGTGTGACAACATTTTATATGTAGTGATTAGCTCCATTTACGACAGGGCTTTTAAATAATGCAGCTTTGATTTAGAGTAAATTAATACATAATAACTGCCTGACTACTGAGGGCTCAGACAAGATGCACTACGCTAACTAACGTTTCTATTCGATTCGTTTTTAAACCAATCGCGTCACTGGTAGACCACGTGACTTTTCGTATCACGTCATCTTCCAGTGACGCGATTGGTTTAAAAACGAATTGAATAGAAACGTTAGTTAGCGTAGTGCATCTTGTCTGAGCCCTCTGGGCACTTTTTAACAATATCTACGAGTATGCAAACAGTTTGATGGTGTTTATGAAACTAATTAAGTTACCAAGGTATTTTAACTTCTGTCTTCTTACGAAGTTGATGGCCAGTAACTGAACGACATCTTCTAAGTGGCCAGTCACATAAGGTAACCCGCGGTGGAAGTCGTCCGAACACCTGTAACCAAGTGACACCCTACTAACCTCAACGCGCTGCTTATCCCCATGCACGCACTGGTCGGTGACTTGCAGGTCGTAGGTGCCAGGTCCGGGCACCACGGCGGCCAGGCGCCCGCCGTCCACGCTGCCGCTGGAGCCCTTGGGCGCCGCCACCGCGTAGCGCCCGCTGCCGCGGCTCACAGACGCTATGCTCGGGACGGACTCGCCTTCCCATGCTATGTTCACCTGTGGACGAACGTTAGTTCGTCAATTTGTGATAAGCTGGTCCCATCCTAATCAATAGCACAGTACAAACAGCGCTTCGTCTTCAATGGTATCGCGCGGCTTGCGTGTGTGCTTGCAAAGACCGTACGCACCGCGCACCACCACAAGAAAACTAAACAGGACTGACCGGTTTAGTCGGGGCCGTGTTTGATTGCTAGCGTATTAAGTATCGAGCGACGCGCAATGACGCTACCCGAACGCCCGAGCGGGAATAAGTAGCAGACACTCCTAAAGGACCAGAGATTTATTAGATCGCTATTTAGCGATAAGACCGCCCCTCTGGAATCACTTTGTAACACTTATTTTGTATTTACGTTTCGTGCTGTTATTGTATGTGGTGTTCAATCAAGACGTTTTGAATTGTATCTCAGAAAATCGAAGTCCCCCGTAGATATAACGATTAACAAATTAAAATAAACGCCAACGGTACAAGAATAAAACATAGAACAACTTCCTGTCTTCACGACGATAATTACTAAATTCTCTGAATTGTTGCCAACTAGGAAACTTTATAAAAAGAATTAATACATGAAGATGAAATCATCCATAAAACTTGCTTACCTTCAAGGGTTCAATTTTCAATGGAGCCACTACTCTGGCCTGAATGCTAGCAATAGCGTCAGGGATGCTCGCTTTGAGAGTGCCGCTCCAACCGACGGCTTGCTCATCCGCTACCACTAGCTACGGAACAAAGGACAACTGAATTATTATTATCAGTACACACATCAAAAATGTCTGACGATCAAAAATATGATATTATATTGATACTGCGTTGCGACACATTGCCAAATATTAAAATAATGTAGGGAACTAGGGATATTTTTGATCCTTAAACATTTTGATATATGTAGTAGGAGGCTAACTTTGAAAGACAAAAATCGTATTCGGTTATAATAATAAAAAAAAAAGATAAAAGATGTTTATTCAGTAAGTAGGCCGCACGGGCACTTTTACACGTCAAAAATCTACCAGCGCTTCGCAAGAGACCACTGCTGAGAAGAAACGCCGCAAGAAACTCAACAGTAAGTCGTTTTGTAAAAATTACTGATACAATTATAGAAATTAACCTAGCATTATATAAAACAATGAATTTAACATTAAAATATATATATCATGCGTTGAGCAGGAAAATGTGTCAAAACTCAGTATGTTCAGGTGGACTCATACCTAAATAGTAATAATAATAATAATTAAATATATATATACGAGGGGTGGCTGAAAAGTAATCTACCTAAGTATGAAGTAAAAGACTGACATGGCTAGTTTTTTTTTTATTTTTCAATATAGTCTCCTGCAAGAGAAATGCACTTATTGCATTTGTCATAAAGTGACATTAGACCGTTAAAATAATATTCTTTTGTTTTCTCGTCAAAATGATCATTTACGGCGGACTTCATGTCTTCATCAGTCAAGAATCGTCGCCCTCACAGATCTTTTTTTAACAGCCTGAATAAAAAGTAGTCGCAGGGGGCTAGATCTGGACTATAAGGTGGATGATCCAGCTGATTGAAGCCATTTGCACTCATAGCTGCCTTCACTACTCGAGCGGTGTGCACTGGGGCGTTGTCGTGCAATATTAGAACTCCTTTGCCCAGTTTGCCTCGTCGTTTCTCTTTTATTTTTTCCCGGAGCTGAATTAACAAGTTAGCATAGTAATTAGCATTCATTGTAGTATTTTTGGGTAAATAGTCTATCAACAAAATTCCATCGACATCCCATAAAATTGTGGCCATGAGTTTGCCTGCTGATGGACGGACTTTAAACTTGCGAGGAGGCTTCTCTCCCTTAAATATCCATTGCATAGATTCCTGTTTGCTTTCAGGATCCCATTGGCGAATCCATGTTTCGTCACAAGTCACTATTTTAGAAATAGTTTCTTCCTCCATACCTTTGCTCATTTCTAAAAATGCCTTACAACACTGGACACGTCGATCCTTATCAAATGGAGTCAGCATTCTGAGCACCCAACGAGCACTGACCTTTGACATTCCCAAATACTCATGAATAATTTGGTGCACCCTTTCTTTACTAATGCCAATGTCTCTTGCAATCTCCCACTGTTTTATACGTCGGTCTTCCATAATAAGTTTTTTGATACTGGCCACGTTTTCATCAGTAACCGCGGAAACCGGCCTTCCACTGCGATGATCGTCTTCAAGGCTCTCGCGGCCATTTTTAAATTGCTTCGACCAAAACTTTACAATGAATTCGGAAGGACAAGAGTCACCAAACACCGCCAACATGCGTTGTCTGATTTGCGATGGAGTATTACCCTCCTTAGTGAGGAATTTAATAACCGCACGTTGCTCAATTTTAACCATTTTACTTTTTTCTTCCGACATGTTCACTGCTCAGAGCTACCAATTCGAATCGAAGCGTAATAAACAAAAGAATGACGGCAGTTTAAAAAAAAGAATAAATAGCCAATACGATACCATAGTGGCCAGTAACATTTTTTTATTATATATAGACAAAAGAGATTACTTTTCAGCCACCCCTCGTACATATATACATATACTTACCCATGACGGTGCAAAACAACCACATAGTTTTGATACATTCTCCTACAGAAACCGTGTCCCCTAGACACTAATTATACCTACAATGTTTACATATTTTTCTGACTAAGCTATTACTAAGTTATTTAGGTGTTTAATTTAGGCCAAGCATTTTTATCTGTTAGATAGTCTTCAACCCTATAATAAGCTTTCGACATCAACGACTTTTTCAAGTAATTTTTAAGTGCTGGAAATGATAACTTTAAAACTTCGTCAGGTAATTTATTATAGAAATGAATGCATTGACCAACAAATGATTTATATACCTTACGGACACGAAATTTTTTAATAGCAATTTTATTTTTATTTCTTTTATTCAAATTATGTATATCACAATTCTTAACAAAAGAGTCTTGATTTTTAATGACATAAATAATATGCTCATAAATAAATTGTGACGCTACTGTCAAAATACTAATTTCTTTAAATAGTAATCTTAAGGAATCACGGGAGTTTAGGTTATATATGGAACGAATGGCTCTTTTTTGTAACACGAATATAGTCTGTATGTCAGCAGCTTTTCCCCAAACCAGTACACCATACGACATAACACTATGAAAATAACTATAATAAACTAAGCGAGCTGTCTCAACATTGGTAAGTTGCCTGATTTTCCTAACAGCATAAGCTGCCGAACTTAATTTACCTGCTAGTACTGCTATATGGGGACTCCATTGCAAGTTTTAATGTAATGACTAAAAAGTAGGCACACCGACTATGCCCAAGAGGTAGCGATAAAAAACACGTTATATTTTATTTATATAGCTCTTCTAGAACCAGAATCAGTCTGGCAACCAGGAGAAGTCGCGTTTACACCTGATAGCGATTATAAACTTGTATTTGTAATAATATGTATGAAAAATAATTATGCGTCTGGCATAAACATTTTTGCCTGTAGCAACACTGGCCACAAAACCGAAACGAAACCGGATCGAACACAGATATTTAAATCAAAATTACACTTTATCGCATTGGAATGTTTCGGTTTCGGTCCGGTTCCGTTTTGATTTCGGGGCAGTGTGCTTCAGGCGTTAACTTACTTGGTAGTATTTAGACGGTACGGGAACCGGCGCGTACTCCGGATCGGTGTCGACGAACAGCCTGTCGACCGCCCTGAACTCTATGCCGGGGTGCTTGGGTTCAACTTCCCACGCCACGCGCGGCCCGCGCTCGTCCAACAGCTCGCGGCCGACCGCATCGTACAGCGTCACTCTTATCATAACTTCGTGGCCGGGACGTAACCATATTCTGAAATATATCTCTATTTGGTAAAGTAATCTTACTAATATTATAGATGAGAAAGTTTGGATGTTTGCTACTCAATCACGCTTCAACCACTGAACGGATGGGGATGAAACTTGGCACACATATAGAAAAAAAATATTGGAAATTTGGACAGTTCCCGAGGGAGCAGCGATAAACGACTAATTGGCGGACGGAGTCGCGGGAAACAGCTAGTAGATTATGAAGAACATGGAACCTATTTAATTTGTTTAATTGAGAATTAAAGGCATTTTTTTTTGTTTATGCAAATTTAAATAGTTTACATACGTGCCTACGTGTTTACTTATGCTTGTTGTGTGCGAGTAAATTTTTGTAATAATAATACTCATAGTAGCAGATCACAATAGTAACAACATAGCCATTCCCCCTGCTCCTACTAATATAAAAAAAATGTTTTATCTAAAGCAGCTGGAGTGGATTTGGATACAGATAGTCCATGTCACGTGATCCTGTATGATAATGTATGATAACAAAGTCAGTCTTTCAAATAAAAAAAGAATTTTTTTAATATCTGTGGTCTGGCTAGCATAATGATCACGTGTTTTTTTCGTTTCATTATAAACACAATCAACGCGATTTTCATCAGATTTGAGGGAACCCTTCGCTCTCGAATTCGGCCGCCACTCTAGAACTTTTGCATCCAATTACCCACTTAGACAAAGTATAGTGTTATAATTAAAGGGTGGCTGACGGATGCAATATGGTGACGAAAGCATAAGATGGATAATACATCTAATTTCGAGTACTATTTATGTATGAAAATATGTGCAGTTTTTGTTATAAATTAGTACATATTTTGTATATTAAGAAAGTATCGGTCCTTGTCCTCGTTTAAGTGATTATGATTAATATGATTATTTACTTCAACAATAAAATTCTGTAACTCTTTTGCAATAATGTTCTATTTTTTTAAATCAGATTTAGTGAAATCCATATTAAGGATATCGTTCGACGTTATAATAAGTCGGTCGGTACCTGGGTGCGCCGGAGCAGTTCCCGGGCGCGGCGGCGGGCTCGAGGCGCACGCGCGTCACGTGCGGCGCGCACGCCGCCTCGAACTCGGCCGCCTCGCGCTCCTCGTCGTCGGCCACTAGCTCTAACCGCGCGTCGCCTTTCTGCAACGACAGCAGTCGTATAAGTATGTAAGTTGTATGCTTCAAAATATGCAAGTCTATTTTGGACCAATAATAGAATGGGCTGAAATTTGGACCACATGTAAACCCGACGATAATGCAATATTATGGTATCAAGGAACTAATTTGATGATGAAGTCGGAAGTTGGCGACACGATTTCCGTTATACTTAACGTGGACGTACCGTGATGGTTAGTTTGAGTCTTGATAATTAGCTTGGTCTGGATAAGTAGATAATATAATTGAAAAAAAATACAGTCGGCAGAAAATGTTTGTACTAAAAATGAAATTTTAGACAAAAAATATATTTAAATTGAAAAGAAGGTGTTTGGAAGTGTTTTAAAGAGATAAAAATGCTGGTTAGAAAGATTAATAGGTAATAATAAAATAGCATACAATGAAATTTTCTAACACTGCATTAAAATTACTCAAAAAATCATAATCATCGTTGCTTTGTCTTATATATTTTATCCCATTCGTTTTTAATGTTTTTTAATTTGAAGTATCTTTATAAATCCAAACTGTAAGAAAGGAACCTCGCAAGGCCGCGTGCAAACAAATGTACATAATAAGGCCATTGCAATAAAGATCCATTACAAATGAGATAAAGTACAATTTCCCTTGATTTTATTACTATCAATTAAATTAGAAAATTAACTTTATTACAATCGCAATAAGGTTCACGTTCCATTGGCAAATTTCGTGGTATGGCGGGGGTTAGGTTGGTGGTGAGAAGTGAGTTACCCGGCGGCAGGCGACGGTGAACAGCTGCAGGTCGGGATGGCGCGCGGGCGGCGGCGGCTCGCGCGTGTTCAGCTCCGCCACGCGCGGGTCGCTCGACTGCGGGACCAGGGCTTCGCCTTCCGCCAAAACCTTGAGCAACAAATAGCGTCTTTAAAAAAAAAACTATACTACCACCATTTTTACCAGAGTAGACGAGCTTAACAACTAAGCGGACAATGCGACGAAATCACTTCGTGCCCGTTTAACGGTTGTGAACCCACCGAGCGAGCGGGGTGCTCTACGGACGTCTAGTGTGCTGAGAGACGAAAAATCCAACAGGAACAAATGGGAGAGGAGAAATAGAAGGATCCGAGCACCTGACATTTTTGCTAACCAAAGGCTAATAGTGACTATACTTCGTTTGTTTAGGCAATAACTAAATGCAAACAAAACAAACTACGTGACTCTGTTGATTCTTATACAGAGTGTGTATTTTTATTGGCGCTATAACACATAACAAAAGGATGAGACTCGCACTTAGACAATTTATTGTTTACATTTAGATAGTTACCTACACAAATGGAGTATAATAGCCTTGTAAGGCCCAGTGTGCAATAGGATGTATACAGGGTGACCCAGAAACCGACGTCAACCTGCCTAGGGCTGATAGAACAGCTAAAAAGCTATCGATTTGACCCCTATGTATGTTCAATTGTTCAGCGATTTTTGCTAGTTTCAGAGATATTGATCATTTTAATCTGAATTTTTGTAATTTTCCCTTATGTCCATGTCACGAAAAATCATTAATTTCATGTTTTATTCCATAAGTTTTTCAGTGGTATCTTATATAATTAGAATCAGTACGAACCAGCAAAGTTTTTAAACCTATTTGCCCGTTTTTTTATCAGTAATTTTTTCAAGTAATCACCTAAAGTTGTTTTTTCCATACAAAGTGTCGGACACTTAGTATGGAGAAACAAACTTGATGTGATTATTAAAGAAAAAAACGGGCAAATAGGTTTAAAAACTTCACTGATTCGTAATGATTCTAATTATGTAAGATTATGAAACTTATGAAATAAGACATGAAATTAATTATTTTTTGTGGCATGGACAAAGGGAAAATTACAAAAATTCAGATTAAAATGATCAATATCTCCGAAACTAGTAAAAATCGCTGAACATACATAGGGGTTAATTCGATAGCTTTTTAGCTGCTCTATTAGCCCCTAGGCGATTTGACGTCGGTTTCTTGGACACCTGTATAATCAATGCAATTTATTTTTCTCAAAAATGTCTGGTAATGTTGACATTACTATCTACATATTGAGACGCGAAGGACATAGTTTACTGACAGATCTTAATTTAAAAAAAAACATTGCGTGCTCGCTACACTAGCCCGCAATGTTGCATACAAATTCCATTACTATCTAGCTTGTAACTTTTTAAAAAGTGAGAAAGCCCATTATAAAATGATGGCACAAGTCTTATACATCCAAATTTTATTCGAAACATAACTTTTTCATCTGTGTCTGGAATAGCTTATGTCTTTTTAAAAACAAAAGCTTGCGATTCTCCTTGTCATAAACAAAAAGGCGGTAAAGAGTGATAGTTTTTTCACATGAAGTTTGTTTAAATGCAATTAAAAAATGAGTTCAAGCGATGAAGATTTTACTCCAACACAAAAAAAAACGTGCGATTTTTGAGAAAAGCACTATATTTGCCTCGGCAGGAACAGGAATTGGAACAGGAACAGGAAACGGAAGCTCGTCCGTTTAAAACAATACTCGGCCCGCAATTGACAACATTAAAAAAAAAAGTATTTCTGTTTTTTCGCGTTTATAATAGCTCGTTAAAAATTAGACTACCCGTGTTTCTCGGTTTTTCTTTATTTAACTTAAATTCGTCGTTAATAATTTATTAAAGATATAGTCATTAAAAAGACCGTATATACAAAGTTAGGAATACTGATGTCGTGATCTTAGCATGATATAAAATAAAAAAGTAACTTTAAACATTAACAGAACTGACTGTCATGTCATGTCACTTGTCAACCATAACAACTGTAACAACATGAATTCGTCGACTTTGGGCAGATTGCAGCTATCCGCTTTTACAAATCCGTTAGTCACTTTCATTTTAAATAGCGTATATCAAAACAATAGTATTACGAGAATTGAAAGCGTGTCGTTAGAATCAAGTAACAGTTGTACATTTTTTTCAATTCCTATACGCCGCGCCGACGAGCGCGGCGAGGCGCGGCGGCCACACGAGGCGCGGCGCGGCGCGCACGGCCACGCGCGCCGTGTCGCCCGCACGCCCGCGCGACACGCGCAGCGACGACACGCCGCGCGTGCTCCATGCGCACTCCGATGACGATGAGTTAGTCGAGCGTCATAGTTACCGGCAGCTGCGCGCCGACGAGCGCGGCGAGGCGCGGCGGCCACACGAGGCGCGGCGCGGCGCGCACGGCCACGCGCGCCGTGTCGCCCGCACGCCCGCGCGACACGCGCAGCGACGACACGCCGCGCGTGCTCCATGCGCACTCCGATGACGATGAGTTAGTCGAGCGTCATAGTTACCGGCAGCTGCGCGCCGACGAGCGCGGCGAGGCGCGGCGGCCACACGAGGCGCGGCGCGGCGCGCACGGCCACGCGCGCCGTGTCGCCCGCACGCCCGCGCGACACGCGCAGCGACGACACGCCGCGCGTGCTCCATGCGCACTCCGATGACGATGAGTTAGTCGAGCGTCATAGTTACCGGCAGCTGCGCGCCGACGAGCGCGGCGAGGCGCGGCGGCCACACGAGGCGCGGCGCGGCGCGCACGGCCACGCGCGCCGTGTCGCCCGCACGCCCGCGCGACACGCGCAGCGACGACACGCCGCGCGTGCTCCATGCGCACTCCGATGACGATGAGTTAGTCGAGCGTCATAGTTACCGGCAGCTGCGCGCCGACGAGCGCGGCGAGGCGCGGCGGCCACACGAGGCGCGGCGCGGCGCGCACGGCCACGCGCGCCGTGTCGCCCGCACGCCCGCGCGACACGCGCAGCGACGACACGCCGCGCGTGCTCCATGCGCACTCCGATGACGATGAGTTAGTCGAGCGTCATAGTTACCGGCAGCTGCGCGCCGACGAGCGCGGCGAGGCGCGGCGGCCACACGAGGCGCGGCGCGGCGCGCACGGCCACGCGCGCCGTGTCGCCCGCACGCCCGCGCGACACGCGCAGCGACGACACGCCGCGCGTGCTCCATGCGCACTCCGATGACGATGAGTTAGTCGAGCGTCATAGTTACCGGCAGCTGCGCGCCGACGAGCGCGGCGAGGCGCGGCGGCCACACGAGGCGCGGCGCGGCGCGCACGGCCACGCGCGCCGTGTCGCCCGCACGCCCGCGCGACACGCGCAGCGACGACACGCCGCGCGTGCTCCATGCGCACTCCGATGACGATGAGTTAGTCGAGCGTCATAGTTACCGGCAGCTGCGCGCCGACGAGCGCGGCGAGGCGCGGCGGCCACACGAGGCGCGGCGCGGCGCGCACGGCCACGCGCGCCGTGTCGCCCGCACGCCCGCGCGACACGCGCAGCGACGACACGCCGCGCGTGCTCCATGCGCACTCCGATGACGATGAGTTAGTCGAGCGTCATAGTTACCGGCAGCTGCGCGCCGACGAGCGCGGCGAGGCGCGGCGGCCACACGAGGCGCGGCGCGGCGCGCACGGCCACGCGCGCCGTGTCGCCCGCGCGCCCGCGCGACACGCGCAGCGACGACACGCCGCGCGTGCTCCATGCGCACTCTATCACGCAGCATGCGCCCTCTGCAACAAACAACAATACTTTATTTTGTTTTTCAACTAAGCCTGATCATTTCAACAATTGACAATAGTAATTTGTGCAACAAGAGAGCAAATTTGGTTTTTGCTGGGAAGGTTGATTTTGAATCCAGTTTTTAAACAGCAAAACCTGCCTTTTTGAGGTGCTGAGGTGAAAGTAAAATAGAACGGACTGACCGTAACATAGAGCTCTAATAAAACGAAGTGACCACTGCCATATTACCTGCGGGTTGCACCCAAGGCGCTGCGGTGACGTTATGCGGCTCTGGCCCCTCGAGCAGAGACACCGCGAACGATGCGCAGTTACATCTACAACAGAGATACGTAACTTATTTATCTCTTGGGAAGTTAGAACTTTAAGTACGAACGTTAGGCCAAGAGGATTATATTATGTCTATAGCACATCTTTTTGCCTGCCAGTCCCCTGCGGCGGATTACGTCTCAGTACACGTTAGCCTATCGTACTTGGCTAACACGCGAAGCCGACAGCAGTCTATATTGTTAGCGCCCGGCGCCCACATAACTGCTCCAATAGGCATAGCATACACTAACAGCAATAGCAAACTAAGCTTACGTGTACAAAGAGCGAAACTAGTCTAAACAAGAGAAATACATCTCTCAATGCAAGCTCAAGTTAGCCGTACAAATCGATCCACTCACGGCCATGGGAGTCTAATAGATGTAGATGGCGCCAAATCGGTCGTTAACGCATTCCATCTAGGGCATGCATCCCGGTATTCCGGAATCTCGTAATTCCGGGATCTCGGACGGTTTTTTCCGATATTTCAATTCCGGGATTGAGCGTTTCAATATCGTAATTCCGGGATTGATTGAATTAAGCTTTTGCGTTGCCATACTTGCCATTTGAGACCTCGAGCAGGTAGTAAATTCGTTGTTAGACAAAGGAATGTGTTGTACCCGAGAACGTTCCTGTATTTACCTCTCTCTTTCTCTCTGTATTGTCCGGCTAAGACAACTCGTATCATATAAGAAAACAAGGAGTGATTGAAACTGTGATTAAAAGCCTATTTTTTATTTGTAATTAAAAACACGAATGGCAAATGTTGTTTTTTTTTATTTACCTATTCAAAATCAGCATGCGTGGGGCATTTTATAACCTGAAATAATAAAAAACCCAATCCCGGAATTAATACCGGTATTCCGGTATTGGGATTTCAATATCGAAACTCAATACCGGGATTGAAAACCCTGCGATATTGCATGCCCTAATTCCATCTAATAATTTGTTTTTAAGGAATTTGTACATAGACACAATAAGTGAAATATCCCTTACGGGCTCGCCACAACTTGAACTGGATTGCGAAAATAAATGCATGAAAATCTCTTCATCGTCATCGACTCACGGCTAATTCTTTTATATGAATATGTTTTTTGCTACACGTCAACAGCTGTCGCCACCACGCAAACCACGACGCTAGACCCCTAATATACAAAGCTTACAATGGCAAGTGAAAAAATTCTATTTGGTGTACATTAGCATTACATTAGCGTAGCTTGTATGAACCCCGGTATTGTAATAACTCGTCGACCTTGCATTGTATGTAACATTGGCAGTTAGGCTACAACTTACACATGGAAATTGTAGTACTCCCCAGTGGTGGGATGAGTGGCGGTCAACGCGACGTGTAGCTGGTGCGGCTTGCCGACGCGCGCGTGCCCCGAGGTCGACACTTGGACCAGCTCCGGAGGCGCGGATAATACTCTGAAAATATACAATTCGATATTTTTAGGTTAAGTGCCGAAGAATTTGAATCTTTGATTTAAGGCTCAGCGACACCGCTTGCGTGACGTGCACGTGCACGTGCGCGTTCGCGTTCCACTGCGTTGTATAGTATGAATTCTCATAACGACATGTCACTATACAACGCAGTGGAAAGCGAACGCGCACGTGCACGTGCACGTCACGCAACCGGTGTGGCTCGGCCTTTAATAGTAGTTTACCTGACGGTTGCGTAATGACAGGCATTACAACATGAGTGTGGTTTATGAAACGAGCCGCAAGGCGAGTGTTGTAATGCTAATTACGCAGATTCTCGTACAATACTTTATCTACACACATATTATAAGTACTCTAAGATGGGTTCAGAAGCCGAAAGGCAAATGACCAGCATTACCTTACCTGACATCTTACATGACAGCTGTAACGTAATATTGAAATTACGTTATCGAATATTGTAAGGTAATGAGATCCAAATTTGGAACATCTTCCAAAATTAACAGCTGTCATCGCTGTCATCTACTAACACAGGTAATGCTGGTCTTTGCCTACGGGTTTTGAACGCATAAAAGAGGACTTCTGATATGAGTGCCTGTAGATAAAAGACATTACACGTTGTAACATTGTACGAACTAACACGGTATTCAGGTGGTTCGACGCATTTAACTGATAATTACCTATTTCATTTGGAACAATAAATATTTCTTATATTGGCATTTGCTTAATTCAGTGTGTAGAAATAGATTATAATCGGTACCTAATTACATTTGACCCCGTACAAAAATGTTCGATTCGACTTGCATGAACTTTTTTATGAAATAGTATTTTTCATTATTTTCAAAATCGTAGAATGCAATCTATTACATACATTACCTTTTTTGGTACATTTATGCACGTATAATATAAATTGGTTAGTGTAAAACAATCGATCTTCACTATATTAAATTATTTTCTAGATTACGTAAAACAGTGAAATTTACATGTTAAACTCAAAATTTTAATTGTAAGTTACAAATAATAACCGACACTATCACTATCACTACGAATCAAACTAGGACACCCTCTCCCATTGGTATGAATCGGATGGCTAGATAGTAAACCGACGCGTGATATGTCTGGTGACTCACATGCCCCCGGCGCGGACGTGCGGGTAGTTGAGGAGCTGCACGCGCAGCGCCAGGTCGCCGGCGCCGCGCACGGCCAGCAGCCCGGCCGGCGCCAGCGCCAGCGCGCCGCCCGCGCCCTCCGCCTCCGACCACGCCACGGGCTCGGGGCCGCCGCCGCGGTGCTGCAGCTGAATCTCTCTGAAAATAAAACGCTCACGTTAACCTTATGTCATTCACACGCCGAACATGTCTGCTACGCTATGCAAATTACAATGAAACAAGGTCTCTTTTAATCTTGAACTCGTGTCGGCCGTATCCGTCGTGGCGTCAGGGCCACGACTTTCAGTTGACGGCCGGAACCGTCAGTGGCGTTCAAATAGTTAAAGAACTTCAAATGGCGCCAACGTGATGGAAGATTCTGCGTGATTTGGTTAACGAACGAAACGAAAAACGATATTTCCCTTTCTACAAAAAGTAATGGATCCTAGTAAAATTTTAAACATGCCCCAGTTATTATCTTACGTATACTTCACTTACTGGAATGTATCAGTCCACGCCACATAAAGCTCCGGAGGCACCACTTCTAGCGGTTCTACTGCAACTGCTGACGCTTTACCCTCCACCTAAAATTACATGTTCAATTACATAATTAACAAATAGTAACAAGTGCATGTATGTAATCAAAGTATCAAGGGTTCCGTACAGAAAATAAAATTGTGTAACTTATGGTAATTTTTTTCCACTATAAAATAATTCATTCCAAAAATTGTTTTAAAATACTACTGTTTTAGAGACCTTTCCGAAGAATAATGGCTATGCGCATGTGTCTCAGTGTGAAGACTGACAAGAAAGTGATCCTATAAATAATCAGTTTGTATGTAACAATCTAGCTTAAGAAAGGCAACTCACATCAGAATCAACAATATTCCACCTACCTTTTTAGAAATAGTCCTTCCAGCAATGGAATACAATTTCGCTGTTACAGTAAAATCTCCTGCATTCTGCGCCACAGCGTCCGTTATTGTCCCATTCTCCGTAGATCTCAGCAAGTCCACATTTGCTTGTCCATTAACGGTCAACCTAACAAGCAACTGATCACCCGCAGTCAACGGATGCCCATGGACATCTAACACTACACAGTGTATCACAAACGCTTCAGATTGCATGACTAGATTTGCTGGTCTGATTGATACTCTGATGCTGTGTGGTTCAGCTACGGTTAGGGTGGCTGTGGCTACCTCATTTGCTCCAGACATGAGTTGGATGGTAGTGGTGCCTATTTCCGTACCCCGGACCAGACTAATAGCATCCTCTAGGACGGCTACGTCGCTGGAAGGGATTTTCATGTAGTAGAGGGTCTCCGCGATGTCTTGAATGGTGAGGCGACCGGCGCGGGCGCGTACAACTCTGTGAAACATAATATTATACATGTCATTTTTAACAAAAATCTATTTTTACTTATAGTCCTAGGAGAGACGTTGGCAAAACCCTGCTTTATATAATTGTTTCAGACATCTCGACCGACGATTCGCACGAAGCTTTAATACTTACGAGTATATTGTCTTTTGAGAACTAAATCAGATTTAGGTAAGTATGCTTATCCTGTTCATCGTCATCGTCTGGGCTAGTCCACAAACTAAAAGTAGCTTAACATCCTATTAAAGAGCTATTATTGCAGCCTCTCTCAAAGATAGAATTCGAATTCAAGGTGACCAACACTTAAAGTTAGCAGGTTGAAGTGGCAATGGGCACATCTGTCGCAAAACTGATAACCGATGGGGAGACAGACTGCTGTGGGCCGAGATAATGATGATGATGATGCTGCTTATTCTCTTCGAAATCATTGTCACCTACAATAGGGAGACCATGTTCTAATATATTACTGAATATTAACAACATCTTTACTAACCTATAACGCAACGTGTCCCCCGGCGCAATGACGGCCATAGCCGGAGTCAGCACAACGCTAGCCACCACGTTCAGATCGAAGTCCGTGCATATGTTCTTCAAGCAGACAGTGACGCGGCACTCCCCCATGGCTAGCCCATGGAGCAATACGGAGTAGGAGCGCGCTCCGAGGCTCTCTAGCTCTGCGATGCCACGGGGCGCTTCGTAGTCTGTGTCGCTCCATCGCATCAGGCTGGAAAATGATGTACATTTATCATCCACAATATCATTTTATTCCTTAATTTCAAAAATTTAAAACGTGCATATTTAAGTCAAGACACTCACAAAAAAGGACTTTAATTTGATTTGTCACAGGTACAGTTTGCACTATATTTTCTATTTTCTAATTTGCCCCCGTATTTAAAATTCATTTATGTATGTTACACGTCCATGTTTGGATCGTAGTAATTCATGTGTAACAAAATTCAATTTAATTAGTCCAATAGCTACAGAGCAAATTAGCTGTGATAAGACGTAGAGACACATATTAGTAATAATATAAGAGTTCCTTTTTTACATGCCGATGTACAGAACCCTAAAAAATATAGTGCTTTGTAAATTGCATGTAAAATGGCTTGTAAGGTAACCGGATAACACTTACTCAACTAGTGGGTCTTCACCAACATTACTGCCGAGGTTGGCAAAAGTCCATGTAAAACTCACTCCTTCTAATGTTGAAAATTTGTTACCTGAAAAGAAGTAACATTTATAGGGCTTCCTGTTCCCAATGGCGTCTCTATGTGAAGGATTAATAATGCGTCCAAAGCAAAAGGGCAGTATACAGTTCAGCGGAGGAATCTTTACAGACAAGTTAGAAAGAAAGTTTCGAGCCACCAACTAGTCGAGGACATTTGCTATGCGTCCAGCTATATGCAAAATGTTGTTAGCTATATAGTGGTTGCCCCATAATTGGGAGCGCCAGCATTTTTCTACACAATTGCCTACAAATAAATAAAAAATACAAGACTGGGTCCAAATGATAGGATGTTTTAAACAGCTAGCTTACCTAGGTCATCATACGCAAAGACTTCAAAAGCCTCTGGAGCTTGTTCCAAGTACAACTTCCATGTAGTACTCATCACTTTCAGTGAACTTATTTTATCAACATCCACATCACCTCGGAGTATCTGCGATTGAAAATCAAATTAGTCTTAAGAAGTTCTTTGTTACTTAAAAAAAGACACAAAAATATTGTTTTAAAAGCCTAAACAATTAATACTCAATACTTTTCAAATATTGCAAAAGAGACCTCATATGCCTGAGACATGCACAAATATTAAAAAAAAAAACATTACAACAAAACCTGAATAGAGTGGAACATGGTAATTTTTTTTTTCATCTCCCTCGTACAATGATTGACAAACTCTTGAACCTTTTCTAAGGATATCAATATAAATGTAGCCTTAACTATTGAGGCCATAGCTTTTAAAAAAACATGATCAATACTATAATTGGTAACAACCAACCTACTTGGTATTTTGTACAAGTAATCTTTTTATGAAAGAATATGTCATATGTCATGTTTAAATTTCAACTGTTATTATTCTGTCTTGGTTGTTATGTGATGCAAAGTAATTTTATTTTTGCCCAACGTTTATTGCAGTAAACACATATTTGTTGAACAAGATCTAGTATTATTTATTTAATAGCAGTGCTAGAGATTTCTACAGTATACTAATGATAGGAAATCATATTCAGGTTTTTTTAATATGATTGGAAATTGTGTAATCAATTGGAATAGTCAGAAACAACAAAATGTAGCCTGCTCAAGTACTGAAGCTGAATACTATGCTCTTGGTAGTGCAGTAAAAGAGGCTAAATTATTTTTTTACTTGAACTTGGTTACAGAAATCAGTTGCACTCAGGACCTATAACTATTTTTAATGATAACCATAGTACTTTGAAAATTGTTGAAACTGAATGTTTTAGGCGATGTTCAACATCATTTTATATGTGAGTGTGTTGAAAACAAAATAATTTCTATTTCATATAAACCTTCACAAGAATTAGAAGCAGATATGCTTACTAAAGCTTTACCTAAAATTAAACATCAATACTTTGTTAAATGCTTAAACCTATGATAATTGTTTTAATGTAATGATTGTTTTTGATTATTATTTTTAATCTCACAATATTATTATGTACTTATTTAGTTGTTTGATTAAGGGGCAGTGTTAGACAACCAACCTTCTTGGTATTTTGTATAAGTCATCTTTTTATGAAAGAATTGTCATATGTCATGTTTAAATTTGAACTGTTATTATTCTGTCTTGGTTGTTATGTGATGCAATGTAATTTTATTTTTGCCCAATGTTTATTGCAATAAACACATATTTGTTGAACAAGTTCTAGTATTATTTATTTAATAGCAGTGCTAGAGATTTCTACAATAATTATTGACTAAAAATAATGAGGCAGCAGTAAAATTCCTATATGTATGTAAATAGTCTACTGTTATGCAAATTCTTTAGTTTCACAAAAATTAAAATAATCAAAATTTCGGAATCGTAGCAGTTTCCCGCCATTACAAACAATGCGCTTACCTCGCCGCTGTTCACTTCCTCAGCGAGGATAATGACGGAGCCGGGAGGCACGCACGTCTTGGACACGGAAACCCGCGCTGCACGTGAACAATGCCCCCAGGAGTCCTCGTAAATCGGCACCAAGTCAATGATGTCATCGCGCGACAAACTCCTACAAAAAAAAACAATTGTGCAACCTTTCTGACCACGTTACACCTGCAACCAAATAATATTATCACTTACCAGGTATAACAACCACCCTCAATGATCTCAAACGTGAAATTCACCGTCAAGTTTTCAAACCAAGGCAGGAGCACCCTTGGAGTGTTTATTTTTGCACTGTCACAAGTACGCACACTCAAAAAAGCAACCAATGTTATTAGCAGAGTTCTTTTCAAGGACTCCATCATTCTAACAAAATTATCTATAAGAATTACATAAGAAATACCAAAAATTAAATAACTATTTGGCCACCTCTAACCTACAAAAACAACAAGCGCATTTTGAAATTTTGACAGTTTGATTGTAAAGTGTTGCTGCTGACAAAAATTAACTATTTTGGGCATGATAATAGATATACAAAAAATTATATCATATTCCTAATTAAATATTAAAAAAAACTACATAGAAGAAATTTAACTTTTTTTATAAAATCCAGGAAACTAGAGTTTACACAATAACGCTTTCTAAGTAATTAAAAATAGAAAACCGGGGAACCGATAACCTGCCTAGCAGAAATCAGTAGCAGTAAATGTCATATAAAATTAAAAAACATAAACGTCAAAATAGAAAAATGGCTGCTTTGTGTTCGTCATTATGTGTTTGGTGTCGTATTTTGCGCGAATATTACACATAAAACTAGAAATGTGTGTAATTTGTAACTGAAAACCAACGTCTTAATTATATTTTTAACCGAATAATTGTTATATCTGTAGCCAAACACGAAAAAAAGCAATGTCGGTCAACAAGGCTTTGGAGTTGAGAAGCAATGAGATCGATAAAAGCAAACGTCGTCATAGAACTGACGACACTGTTGTTGCGACAGCGGCATTGAGTGGCGGGGGCGATAACCAGAATTACGTGAAGATGGAGAGCGTAGAAGACAGCGCGGGAAAGCCTACGGAGTTGTGTTTACAAGGTAGCTCTCACTTGGTGTCGAGTACTACGAGTAGTTTGGCCGATACGCCCGGTGATTCTGGTGTTTTGTGTTTGGACAGTGAAGCCTCTGAAGTGACCAGCCAAGCGTTAATGTCACACAGCTTGGTGGGTGCTGAGGAACTTGCGTGCGATAGTGTTTACGATCCTGCACCTTCCTGCTCTCAGGACATGGTGAAGAGCTCTACCAGTAGCGTTATGACTCGCAGTGATATCGATAACCAAAACACGGCCGCGCTCGACGACGTCCCGGAGCTACTCGTGGAGACCAACAAAAAATCGCCAGTCTATGAAAACTTGCCAGATGTAGTGTTAAAAGCACTAGAAAGTGAGATGGTTTGTGCTGAAAGTTTAGAGAAGCCGGCTGTTAGACCAAATGAGCCAAAGAAATCTCAGTCTGAAGATATTGTTTATAGAAGAAAATGTAGAAAGAAGTCCCAAAACGGGGGCTCACAGAAAAAGCGAGTTTCATTCCATGAAGATATTTTAAACAATACTAAAACTGACAATATTCACATTGAACGCGGTTTCATTTCTTATGGACCAGATAGCTCCTACTGTGATAGATTTAGGCAAAAGAATAACATTATGACTGATAGGTTTTCGTGGTGTGCCTCAGGAGATAGGTCCCCGAAGTATGCTGCAGATGTTGCGCAGCAAACTATGTCAGATCTCCTGGTTTATGGCGACTCACAAAGTGATAGAAGTGGGGTATTTGAATATTGCCAAGGTTATAAACATGAAAACCAAGACAACAAGGACAAGGACAATAATAATGAAACTAGATCCAAAGGCAAACTGTATGGATGTGACTCCAACAGTTCAGATTCTAATTTCAGCTGCGACTCCGAAACATCTTCCAGTGACTCATCCTCGTCACATTCTAATAAAACTGAAGCTACTTTACTACATAGGAAATGTGATAAAGCGCAAAAGTCATATTCCTGTGATGGATTTGAGAACAATGCCCATGTGGCTTTTATGAGGAAAACATACTTCTCCGAGGCTGATATAGACCAACCCCACAACCGAATAAAGAAACCTTTAGAAGTATCACAAAGCACTAATACAGTGAAATCAGTTTTGAAGAAAAATCGCTATATAACCACAAATGTAGTTGAAGAGCGGAAACAGAACTCTAAAGTTTTAAACTTATTGGATGCTAACAATATAATTGATTCATTAAAGAGCTTCTATAAAAATTTCAATTTCAACTTTACACCAGAAAAAGGTTTACCTGAGAACAGTATAGAGTTGACTAATGTAGTAGAAGCGTTGTCCTGTGATGTCAATCAAAATAAGCAACTCTGTAAGAGCTTAGACTCGGGCTTCCAAATTGATGATGAAGATGACTTTGTTGAGATTAATCTGAACGGACAACACCTGGAAGGGCCTCCGAAGGAAATGGTATCGTCAGCCATGAGTAGTCTCACAGGAGACAGGACACCAAATGAAGGATCTCCGCGTCACAAACTCACTCTTAATATGAAAGCCCAATTTGATAAGAAAACTGCTAACAAAGCTGATGCATTCCCAGCAGTGAACAAATATGTTGTAAACAATGAAAGTACAGTTTATGAACATAAAGGTGTATCCTATAGTTATGTGCATGATACATTCCAAACAGCATTTGATGCTCCCAAGGAAACTTTTGTCCCTATCCCAGAGAGTACACCAGTTCAAGAGCTAGTGACAAGTGCAAGCAAAATTGATTTTACTCAAAAGCAGACCGACACAGACTCGTCAAGCAGAGCATCCACACCAAAGAGACAATTTAACAAAAATGTTCAGGATGAAACGGAACTAAAAAATGGGATACCAAAGCATTTATCTTCTCCTAAAAGGCAAAACGTAAATCGCTATAGCCGTAAATCTGCATCAACAGTACAGAAAGTAAATGAAGAACAGGCACAAATTAACAGCGAGAATTGTTCCAATACAGATAATTCTACGCTTAAAGGTGGGGAAGATTTCGCCGACGACTTTTTCGACAGTCCTTCGAACCTGAAGCTTCAGTCAGATAAATCGGCGTTACTTAATCGGTACTTAAAAAATGTATGTCAAAGGAAAGACTTGGAACTGAAAATACGGAACAACAAGTTCTTCCAAAACAAGTTGCGAATGGAAAAAGGTTTTCCTAGTATCTTATTTCCGTTCGACGATGTGTCGGAAACATTTCACATTTCCGCGGCCCGGATGTCGCGGCTCGTTGACAAAGAGGTGATTGAGAACAAAAGGCTGTCCGTGCGGCTGCTCACGGCCGAGGAGCCGTCTTACTTCGACAGCTTCGAAGATAACGTCGCCATTGAATGCAACGAGAAGTTGAGGCTGCAGATATTTTCGTATCCCAATGAAACTTTGAACAGGGTGAGTTGATTGCGGTTTGTTTGTTGTATACCATTAAGAGAAACGTTAAATCGTAATCATGCTTTCTAGATACGACCTACTTTCTTAAATGTACTTGCATTTTAAATTATTTCTATATCTTGAATACGCTAGAAGCCTTACAGATTTTCAAAGTAGGTACACGTTTTTAAGTGACGGACATGAAGATGACCTACAGGTGCCACATGTAAGGGTGTCTGACATACAAAAAGCATTTAGGCACAGATTCGGCGAATAGGTATTACGAGCGTCGCATCATGCTTTAAACAGGGAATAATAGTGATAGCAATAATGTTTCCCGTCATTTTCTATCTACATCGCTGTTTGGTTCTATCTTTGCTTTGCCAAGAAAGAGAAAGGAAGAAATCGGTTTTAGTACCTACCAAATTATGGCCAAGATCGCTCGTCACAGAATCGCGCTTGATTTTCTTGCTGGCAATGAATCATTTGATTCCATTTTTACCGTCGTGAGAAGCACCCAAACATCATCGATGTATAAGTATTAACCCTTTAACCGCCGCAACCGACCCCAACACCACGCCCGCACACCGTCATGTACTTGTTGTATTATGCACACAAAAATGTACGAAGCATGATGATAATCACGGTTATGGAATCCTGTTATCCCTTATCAGAGATAGGACTCGTCGAACCGAATTCGACTTTGCTCGATCAGTTTACGTAAATAAAACTTCCAAGTTTATATTTCTGGAAATATAAAATTAACAATACTTAGACAGAATTATAAATTTACTTTAATACCTACAATATATTATTTTAATAATATTGTTTTGGCTGATACTATTATTACTTATTATTATTTATTATTAACAATGTTTTTTGACCAAATATTTTTCATTTTATAAAATGTAGAACAACTCTGTTACAATAGGGCGTCTATGGCACGAATGTCCGCTAATGTGTCGTTGTCGAACGTTCGTACCATTAAAGGGAATAATCATACCAGTATCTTCAGTATGGAAATCTCTTTTCAGATGATGAAAGTGCAGTCTCCTTACAACATGGAAGACGGTTCTTGGACTCCGCTATTGGTATTCATCACGGACTACGCCCTGTACGTGGCCGGTCTTACCCCCGGCGGCAACGAGTATGAAATCCTATGCAGACTGCCGCATAACGAACTAGACGCCATTGCTGTAAGTTATATAGATATCACTTACATACATCTAACACAGTGATCCCCAAAGTGGTCTATATCGACCCCCGGGGGTCGACGACAACCAGAAAGGGGTTCATGTGAGCGGAAAAAGAAGATGGGGGTCCGCGATCATGGATCCCATTTAAACAGGTCGTGACTTTCATTTTGGCTTTCCACTAATCATATTATACATACAACCATAGTAGGAACCTACTAACTTACGTAATACTTTCTTATTAATCTGTCTATATAAATTACGTTTTTTTTTCGTGCGTTTAAGTTTTATTTCGTAAATAATATTTTACCTCGCTACATTTTAATTGTACTCCCACTTGATCCGTGCATAAGATCCCGAACCATTTTTGATATTAGGTAACAGGGGGTCTACTCAAAACCGAAAAAAATGCTAAGTCGTCTATGAGACAAAAGTTTGGGGACCTCTGATCTAACAAAACATAATCAGCCTTAAGTCTGTTCTGGAGGCCTTTCCAAACGTATTTATATATACAGGGTGGTACTCGATAAACTGTACATATTGAAAAGGATGAAATTTTAGGTAAATTTATCGGTAAAACAATTTTCTTTTAAATTTTTTTGCCACTGGTTTTGTTTTTACAGATTGTCAAACTTTTTAATAAAGTTTGGGTAGTACACTTACTTGTGACGGTGTAACTTTTGATCTAATAGCCCAAGAAAGATAAAACAAAATTACTTGACGTTAGTTAGGTTTATAATAATTGATAACAATATTAGACCAATTAAAAAAAATAACTGAGTAACTGCTTTTTTTGTGGAAAATTACTGCAAAAATATCATTTTGTTTTCATAAAAACACGATTTTCTCAAAAAAAACAGATATTTTACAAATATTTTTTTTAACGTATATTTAGATCTGAAATTAAACGAGGAATAATAATAAGCAAAAAAAATTGTGAAATATCAAAAAAACAAAATGACATTTTTGCTGTAATTTATTAAAAAATTTAAGAATGGGTAAAAAAAAAGTGGCTAAATTAAAAAAAAAAGATTTACCGATAAATTAACCTAAAATTTCATCTCTTTCAATATGTACAGTTTATCGAGTACGAGGGCTGCCTTTTAAGTTCTGTCGTTTGCAAAACTCCCGTGATTATTAAAAAAAAAACTAGTATCATCTTAAAATATTTGAATTTCGAATTCAAAAACAAAAGAATGTCTCGAGATCGGCCGATTCGTTTTAGTACAGCGTCGGTTCAAAGTTGACAAGTCGGTTGTAAAAATGGAAATTTCGAAGGAAAATTTACGTGCGATAATATTTTACAACTTTAAAAGGGGTTTAACGCGTCTGAAGACGTTGAAGAGCTGACTACGGTTTTTAAAAATGAAGCACCATGCATCAGGACTGTGGAACGTTGGTATTTGGAATTTCAACGTGGTTGCTCTAGTCTTAGTGATAGGCATCGTGAAGGCCGACCAAAAACAGCTGTAACCCAGGAAAACATTGATGCTGTACGGCAACTGATCGTCGAAGATCGCCATGCGACATACCGCGAGATAGAAGCTTCATTAAGCATTTCAGGGACCAGTGTTCAAAATATATTGCATGATCACTTAGGTGTAAAAAAATTGATCTCACGCTGGATACCACATTTACTTAGTGAAGACCAAAAAACGGCTCGCGTTAGATGGTGCCGCAAAACTCTGCGGCAATTCAACCGAGGAGACTCTAAACACGTTTATGACATTATCAGTGGTGACGAATCTTGGATATATGCCTACGATCCGGATTCTAAACAGCAGTCGACTGTTTGGGTGTTTCAAGATGAGCCAAAACCGACCAAAGTAATACGCTCACGGAGCACTTCGAAACAAATGGTCGCCACGTTTGTAGCGAAAAGTGGCCACGTTGCGACCATCGTGCTCGAAGATCATAAAACAGTTAATGCTGACTGGTATACCACTGTTTGTTTACCAGAAGTTATCGGCGAGTTCCGAAAAAATAACCCAAGACGTCGTATAGTACTGCACCACGATAATGCTAGCTCGCACACCGCCCGGCAGACAATTGCGTTTTTAAAAGAACAAAACGTCGAAAATTTGGATCACCCGCCGTACAGTCCAGAATTAAGCCCTAATGACTTCTTCACTTTTCCAAAAATCAAGCAACGACTTCGTGGTCAACGGTACCGGACGCCTGAAGAAGCGGTCGAGGCATACAAAACGGCCATTTTGGAGACCCCGACTTCGGAATGGAATAAGTGTTTCGAAAACTGGTTCGATCGAATGAAAAAGTGTATTACATATCACGGTGATTACTTTGAAAAACAATAAATACCATTTAACACTTAAATTGTCTTAAGTTTTTTCAAACGACAGAACTTAAAAGGCACCCCTCGTACCACCCTGTATAAGAGAAAAAACTGATTGTTTATTCGATCAACGCACAGCCGAAGACGCTGGACCTAGGGACTTGAAATTTAGAGGGAATATTCCTAGGTTATCCTAATAAGGGTTTTTTGGAAATTCATACCTTAGTGCGTTTTTTGAACTTTTTATCTCCGAAAATAATAGCTACGTGATTGTAAAGCATTCAAACATGTACACAGACTTGCATAACTAAAAACTTGTATTCATTCATTAGTATAAAGCTGTTACAAAATAATAGCAGTAAACAACATACAGTAGGTATATATCTAATCTACTAATTAACTAAGAGCAGGTTGACCTTATATCAGTTGCACTTACTATAGTCTAGCCTATACTCGTACTTATGCATGTTGCGATTACGCATGAGTATTAACCCTGGCCTCGTCTTATCCGGATTTAGTAAAGATTCACGATATCGCTCCAGATGAGGCAAAAAGCATAGCGATAACGCCGATAACGCGACTAAACCATCAGTAATATATGTATACTGTCATCTATATCTGAAGACTAACCTTCTCACGCGGCTTAGTCCGCGCAGACATTATTTATCGCTATACCCATGAGAAATGTTTGATTTTCAAAGATATTAAGCACCCTTTGTCCCTCTCCTGGCTGTAATAGATCTCTGTACAGTCAACAGCATTAATTACTATCTATACAGCCATAGCCTCAAATATATGTTTACATAGACTGCTTGCATAGAGTTGTATAAATATTTATGGCATCTTGGGAACGTCCTCTATATTTATGACTTTGTTTGTACCAAAATTCACATCGGTAGGTTGGGACGTTACATCTTAAGGACAGAGCACACAAAGACACTTCGCATTGAAAATACTTATTAAGAGGAATAGCTGGATGCTAATAACCGAGGCGGAAATTATGACTAATTCTAATCAAGTGTATGAGATGCGCATATGACGCGCGCAGCTCGCATTCTTGGTTTATTCTGCGTATAAGGAAGGTTTTACATCACAAACAGACAGGTTTTAGTAATTTTCTGCGTGTCGATTACTTTCGATCGAGATTTATACAGGGTGACTTCAAATTGTTAATATGAAACACTTGGTTGTGACCTAGTTAATGACGAATAATGTATTACATTAACTCGGTTGTTTACATTAGCCTTCTTTAATTATCGTTAGTTTCTAATACAACTAATAATTACATTAGTGCATTTAATAACTAACTGTCATACCTGACACTCGATTTTATCAATCTTATTTAAGCATAGTGGTAGTGGTAGGTTAATCGCATTGATTGAATAAATGGGATTAATAAAAACATTACATTTTTTTTAAATTAAATTAGCAGCATGACACTTAGGAGAGGGCGTTTATTTAGGAAAGATGTAAAACATTGATTTTGAATTTGAAGTCACCCGGTATATTTCAATAATTCCCGGTTCAAAGATGTTCTCAAGATGCATTTAAAAATAGAGTCTATTGACAGCAATCGATCATTGAACACTTTCATTGCCGCCGACCCGCTAGGCGAGTCCATTTGTATGAAAATCAGAGAGCTTGGCAATGAAAGTGTTAAGTTAAGTATACTTAATCACCTGATAAATATACTTGATAGACAATTCGAACATTTATGCGTTTATCCTAGTTGGTTGTGACCCTGCCATCGCTATCGGTCCCAGGTTCAACTCTCGGTGTGGACAAATATTTGTGTGACGAGGGCAAGCATTTGTTCCTGAGTCTTGGATGTTTTCTATGTATTTCTCAATATGAGTATGTTTATCGTTATCCAGTACTCATAGTAAAAACTTAGAGCGTTCGATAAAATGATGGGTCACCTTTGGGACTAGGTCAATTTGTGCGAGATTGTCCCTTGATATGTGTTTATTTCTCATTGACAGGTCGGGCCAGAGGCTCAGTACGTGCAGATCATCGATGTGTCCGGCAACATAGCGTGTTCCATCGTGACCGGTGAGGCTTCCCTCGGCGCGAGACTGGTGACCTCTCTGGAATGGAGCGCGCGCACCTCGCCGCTGCGGATACAGCGGCCGCCCGCGCTGATCCCGCTGAGCTGCCGCCAGCTGGCCGCCGCGGTTGCTAGGCAACGGCACCAGGACAAGGTTAGTCTCCCAACAACTGCAGATAGTGGACTTCTCCAGTCGCATGGACTATTCCACGACGACGAGCCTTCCCTTGGCGCGAGACTCGACCTCTGGAGCGCGTATACTTATTAAATTTTGGAAACAGATTTAGCTAGATCGATTATTAAATCAGCAATACGCGATACATTTCAATTTTAGGCCTTCCCTCCTTTACGCATACATTAACGTAATTTTATTCATATTACGTAAAACCAGAGGACGACAAATCATATAAGGTAAAAAAACAGCTACAACTGGTCGCCAAGCCTTATGAGTCATTGCTATTTTTGACCAATTATAGATAGTGGACAAATGACGAATGAATAAACACAAATAACTATGGATTTACCTCTTTCGGTATGAATTATGTACAAAACTTTAAGATGAAAAACGTGATCAGTTTCCAAAAGAAGACCAGTTATATCTCAATATGTCCAGCCGATTCACAATTTGGTGATGGTTGGTGCATTATTTAATTTTAACCCTTTACTCAGAAGATTTAAGCGTTGCGTTGAAAAACATTTTCCTATTATAATTATGTTTTTCTATATTTGCGCTTGCGGCTCCGTCCACGTAGAAGTCGTTTATCGTTATTAAGAGTACTCGACTGTCTATCGCCGTCACACTCTGGCATATCTGTCAGTATATTTGTTATTCAAGAGGGAGAGTGTGAAAGCGATAGACAACCTATACACATAATAAGAACAACCAGTATCAAGTAACCAAGTCTATTGGAAAATTACGTTAAAATCTCGGTCTTATAATTAATAGAGAATTAGAGATTAATAGAGAAGAATATTTTAAGCTATATTTCTAATTACCCCGCGAATCTCTGTTCAAACTTCCGACTTGAAAAAAATAATTCAATGCGGTCTTTTTATTTGGCTTCTTATATCCTGGCGGCTAATGTTAGCTTAGTTTCATGAAAATCGATAATGAATCAACTTTAAAACGCTCCTAACATTATCGTAGTTTGTGAACATCGTCGTTATTATATCTACGGCTGAAGCATAATTGACTCAATAGCAATAACAGCAATAGTATGCGATAAACCAATAACCCACAGATAACCGATAGTAGGTAAAATATGTTGTTTTTTTTTCAGATGAGAATAACTTATCGTTATTTTGCACTCGTTTCGCCTCTCATTCAAAGTCAAAATTAGGAATTAAAAACAACTGTATGTTCTATAACTTCTATGAGTGATTAATAACAAGAATTGGAATATATAGATGAATATTATCTATGTTAAATCTAGGAAAAGTGTCCAAAATAATACCATTATTAATTTATTATTGCTGTATATTATTGTTATATTGTAGCATGAAATATCAACAAAGTATATTAATAAATTGAACTTTTCTCAATATTACTAATATAGTTATTTTTCCTGTTAAATGATCAGACAGCAATATACTATTGATTCTAATTTCTAATTAAATTATATATATTTCGGCATAATATAAATGACAATACCTCATAAGTCATAACATTATATCAGCAACAGGCTTATAATGAAAGGTAAATGTCCTTCTGTCCTGCGAAATGTTTTTCACTGACTATAAGATAAAAAATAATAATTGTGTTTTGAGGGTTGAAGTACGTAAATACCATTCACTTTGTAGGTCATATCACAAAGAAATTAGGTGTGTTTCATATCGCGTGGAACGTTCAGTGACACTAAACTCGTATAGTTCGTTGCACCGACGTTATGCAAAAGCAGTTTATAGTGCAACCTAACATATATATTTTGCCGTGCTCTAGCTAAAACTCCACTTAGCCACAAATCGAAGTTTTGACTAAAAAGCAAAAACAGAATTGAAAATCTATGAAAATGCATTTAGACATATTTAGGGACTCTGTATCTTCGAAACTAAAAAAGATAGAGAAATAAAACTTAGACTGGTCAACGCAGCATTTCTCCCTCTCTCACGCTATTTAAATGAAAACCTGTCTAAAGTCACTTAGAGGAGTTTTAGTCAGAACACGGCAGTATTTATGATCCGACATCGGAATCTTTGGGGTAAAATCAAATGATAGAGGGAGTTCATCGTTAAACTTACGACTTGTTCCCTATACAAGTGATCATTCCCAGATTAGTTTAATATTCCGCTTCTTCGATTTAAAAAGATTTATTTAACTTATTATCGTGTTGTGCTTCTCTGTATATTGGGATTTGCAGTTATGTTTACTATTAAAATTGCTAAAATGAACTATTAGATTTTGTTCCATATTTTTGGGCGCTAAACGTATTAACACGTCTTTAGAAATGACACTTTTAGGTGGCAACGACGACATTAACAACTATTATTTCATAATGAGTGTTTATGCTATTACTAATTATTTATCTAAAGAGGTTTTAACAAAGAGATAATAAGTAATACCTATCACATAATGCAATTATGGTAGCTTAGCGGAGTTAGCAGTCATTCGAATTATGTTTTTTGTTACTCTTATTTTATCATGTTTAACAGAATAATACAATAAAAAAATTCTACAATCAAAGCTGGAAGAGTTCTCTAGTTTAGGCGAAAGGCATCGACAAGTGAGTTTATTGATATAACTCCATACTTGTGATACAATTTTGCTCCAAAAATTCCTGTGAATTTTTGATTATGGCTTTGTACTTGTAGGTACAAACTACGCTTATTTTACTCCTCATCTGACTATACGGATTGAATAAGATTTAAATTATGACCCATAATCTAGGGCTAAAAGAATATTGTTATACATTAGCAAAGTTCATTGTTTCCATATAAAAGTTATTAACACTTTTAAAACAAAAAGCAAGCTTTTTAAAAACCCAACTGCTGTTTGGATAATATAGTCAATGTAATGTTAGTTATCATGTTTAAGTATTTTTAATTTCGCAAATTTCACATTTAAAAAATAGTACGACGAATCTTACGACACTTCGCTTGTCGAAATCGGGCCATCCGTTTAGCTTTTACAAGGGAACAAAGAACCATACATACATACATATAGGTCAAAAACATTACCCTCCTCCTCGCAGGCAGTCAGTAAAAAGCTGACAGTCAACATTACATAATGTTTTCTCAAACATGCAATGGAATGTTGGCGTTATGTTAGTTATTTTAGGCCTCAAAGTATCACGTTGCGGGCGGACCACCTCGAGAGAACTTTAAAGGAATTTCATTCAAAATTGAAGGCCTAGGCCAGGAAGTAGTTTTTTTTTTAAATTTTAATGTATACATTTCGGCTGTGTTTATGAACAGGCTAAATAGCTGTTTTTTTGTATATAGCCGTGCATCCAACCAAAGCGTTTGCATAAAGGCACCAGGTACCAGGAGGGCAGAAGTTATTAGGGGTGCGTAGCGCAACTTAGATCGCAGGCAATGTAGCACGGGGCGGCGCGCCGCGGGGCGCACCCGGCACAGCGCGGATGACTGAGCCCTGTAGGTTACTTTTAATGTTTATGCAATCCTAGTACGTATTTGGCGTTGTAATTTTTGTTTTAATTTTTTTAATGAATTATTTATGTTTGAGAAAAGCACTATACAAACCTCGGCGTGAAGTGGGGTTGCCAGCCTCGTAACTATCCTTCCTCGCTTCGCTCGGCCGTCTATATGAACTCGGCCGGCAACCCCCTGCTTCCCGGCCTCTGTAGTAATGTACTATTAATGTGCTGGCTTCACAACTACAAAAGAAGACGGAATCTCAAGTAACTTTACCAATTCGTTCCTCAGATGTCGGAGATCCTGTACTACGGGCGCGCGTGCTCGGGGGACGCGGGGGACCGGCTGATCGACGCGCCGGGGGCCTTCGCGCCGCCCTTGGAGGGTTACCTCATGTGCCGCACCGACAAGAGCCGCCGCTTTGAACCCTGCTACTTTCTACTCAGGTACATCAGGTTCCTCAAGTCAATGGACCTTTTGGGCTTTTCGAACGGCGGGGATGCTGGTCAATGAGTTGTACTACGCTTCAAACATTTTGCATCGGCACTAAAACGTCACTATAATATATTATGACGTTTTGGTGATTGGGTCACGTTCAATTTCATTTGACTATGGCGTTCAAGAAAACGAATCTATTTAATCATTGAGTTTTAGTAGGGCTTTAAGCTGACTTTATAAATTGATTTAAAACTGTGGTATATGCATTAAATGTCGAGTCTTTACCATCATGCGAGCTAATCTTGCCGCTAAGCGGCTGTTCGCTGTTGTGTTTTGGTATGAAAGGTAGGGTATACAGTGAAACGTCTAGTTATGGGGTGTTACATCTTGGTCCTTAAAGTTTTCGTTGCTTTTGAAATCGTAGGATTGCAGAATAAATTAAGAGCCTCTACCTACCTACTTAATTAGGTACTATCGTATGACTTCTCCACAACGTAAAATGAAAAAAAAATACATATTAACATCTTCCCTTCTTCCAGAGCGGGCGTGCTGCAGTGGGGCCCGCACTCGCCGGACGGCTCGCCCCTCCCCAACGCGATCGCCCTGCGCTCGGCGGTGGGCGTGCGGCGCCACGTGGACAGCTCCCGCCGGCCGCACTGCTTCGAGATCGCTCTCGGCAGCGGCGCGCGCCTGCTGCTCGCTGCCGCCGACGAGCCCGCGGCCTCCTCGTGGCTGCAGTCGCTGCTGCTTCACGCGGCCCAGGTACAATACTATACAAAACCACTTTACTGAACACCAAACGAAAAATTGGGAAAAATACAGAACATTCAAAAATCTAACAAGTAACTATACAACAGGTGACCATTTCTCGAAACACACTAAACTAATAAAGTATTTACATACATACATACATACTAATAATATTAGTTCATTAAAATAAATTTTCTGCAAGTCTACTAGTGAAATGTACCGCAAGTACTAATATTATTAGTCTAGTTTCGAGAAATGGGCCCCGGGTAGGTAGGTTCTGCTTACACTAATGCTTTAATGAATTGTCTATCATCATCCGTCATCAGCAGGAGTTTATACTAATTTTTTTGAGCCTTTACGCTCATTGCTTGTCCTACAGATAGTATTAGCATTATGATCGTGTCAATAAAGAAATATCAGCTACTGCTGATTACAAAAAGTATACCAACTTTTTGGCAAAGATTGTGTGACTTCGCTAAATGGGTGCAGTATGCAGCGGCCAGTTTGATCCTTCACCCCTTTTAAACTTTGCCAATATAGCTCCAAACCCAGTTCTACGTAAATTTTCCAATATTTTCTCATGTGCTTTCCATTGTCTCTGCAGGCCCTTGAAGAGAAGGATGGCGCGGCGAAAACCGAGCGTTTAGGCGCGCCGGCCTCGTGCACCGTGCTGGTGACCCCGACGGAGGTGATCAGCGTGCGCGACTCTCTTGACCTCACGTTCGTGGCCGGCGCCGCGGCGTACCTCAAGGAACGCGGCTCGGACGCGCTCCTTAAAGGTAAAAACGAAAACTTATGAATGAAACACATCATATGTTCATTCAAGTTCTTTAAATATAATGTTTTCCTTTACAGAATACATTGAAGAGATGAGGACGGAGGTGGAAATATTAGCGTGTGGCTCCATCAAGAATCTGACCGCGTTTAGGATACCCGACACCGACGAGAACTGGTGCTGTCTAGTGAGTAGCTTTGAACTTTGCCATTTTGCTTTTGTTCGTTTCGTTCCCGTAGAACCTTTTTATTTTTTTCCGTTTTACCCCGGGTTGACTTTTAACCCAACCCGAGGCAGCGCGTTTCCGTACTAAACTCGCCTCCGCCACGTTTTGGAAACGCACCGCCTTCGCTCTCTATGCATTTGAGGCTCACGAGCTGGTCCCGTGTGATCTCTCGCGAGCTAAGATGCACGATAGTGAGATGCTAGGTCCCTATACTTACCTTCCACATATACTCGTGTATCGGACCATCTCTTAACTCAAATATAGCAGCCGTATTTACGTGCAGAACACGCGTGATAGATGCTGCGGAGGTCCCAATTGTTGTTTTAACTCGGTATCGCGTAGGAGTGGAGCGTGTGCGAGGCGCGCGAGCGGGGCTCGGGGCTGGCGCTGGTGCTGGCGAGCGGCGCCGAGCTGGAGCGGCTCATCGCGGCCGTCGAGCGCGCCTACTGCAGTCTCACGGTCAGTGCTACTCGCGGTGATACATTGCGTCGCTGCAATAGCGCTGCAAAATGTTACAACAATCCGACAATGGATTGCTACAAGAAAGCGGGCCATCGCGTAATGAAACCGAGCCTTTACGGTGCTGATACACTTTAGCATTTACTCTAGCATTCCCATTGGTTGTTCGCTTCGAACAAATGTGAATGAATGTGCTCAAGTCTTGCACCATTATAGGCATTATTATTATGAAGTTTATGGACCTTGTTGCTCGAAATATAAAAAGTCTTGGGATCCCTTGGTTCTATTTTAGGCCTCGCTCAGGAACTAAGCGACAGTGCGCGGACAAATCGGACAAAGTATGGTTACAGACTTAATTTGACAGACCATGAAGGTCGAGTCGATACTGAAATCTTGAAATTTCCTCATACACTTTATCAATCAAATAAAAATACAATTGAAAATTAGACATGTCACCGATAACTTACTTGGTGAAAGTATTTAGAGATCTTAGCTAATGGTCAATTGAAAATAAATTGCATAGAAACGCAAAAAAGATACAAAGATAATTTATTTGATACGTTACAGGGCCGAGATTTTAGGCGGTAAAAACCATATCGTCTTAGACTTGTTATCGTATTGTCAACGTTTTGATAGCTCTTATTTACTTGACAGTAATTGCGGCAGAGTTTGAAACAATACCATAACAAGTCCAAGACGATATGGTTTTTAATGCCTAGAATAGAGACCTGGTAGGCATAATATAACATAACTTTAACAAAAAGCAAGCTTTCAAAACCCGACTGTTACTAACCAACTTTAAATCGTTATAAATCCTAAATATTCATTCAAAATGAAAAATGATGAAAGAAACCTAAAGATGATTTTTAAATCCCTATTCAATGATATCCCACTTGTCATACTTGGTCAACTTTTTTTTTTATTTGCACTATATGGCGTCTAATTGCCGCCATATTGAATTTTGATTACTGACATATCTTCAGACAGACAGACACTCACCAGATTAAGACAAATCGATTGACATAATAATCATCAACATCGGACTACGGGTTTAGTTTTTATAGTGACACAAAGGAACAAACATACATATTATATAGGCTGTGAAACAGATTACCCTCCTCCTTCGGCAGTCGGGTAATAATCCTATTGTTTTTCCAACAGTGTGAGCCGTTCCCGCTAAGCATAGTGGAAGCATCCAAATCCGCCTGCAGTATGGCTCACTCCAAGTTCGAAGCCGCCTGGACACACATGCTACCACAGCAATAAACCAACTGCCCGACACGAGATAAGATCGGTATAAAGGTAGGTCCGGGAACTGGAGCTGAACATGTTTAAAGCCCTGTCAGTCCTTGGATACCTTCGTATCAAAACTATTGTAGTTGGTAAAATTACAACAAGAGTTTTATTGACAGTGTCAATAAGGTTCAAAGTAAAATAATTTCTTATTATTTTTCTTCGCGAGCTGGACTGTAAATTAGTAAGAACGCTCCAGGCTGTATTCTCATTTATTTTAGTGCAGCTTTTTATTTTTAAAGAAATCTCGAGCTGACAATATTGTGGTTTGCGTTTCTGCAACAAAGGATAAATCCTAAAAATCCATTCTAATTTACAATTTGTAGGTACAATCAACATCAAAAGTAGCTAAGCAGAATAACATGCTCAAAATGATTTAGACACGACGTATTCTCTTGACGATAGAGTCGAGTGCAGACCATTTTGACCTCTCCGGTTGCGTAGCTACTTCTGCTGCTGACTGTACGTATAGAATTTTTCCCTGAATTTTTTTTTGTTGCTTTCTACTGGTATAGTTTCGCGGGATAGTGTCATTTTTATATTGAGATAATGGAAATAAAATGCATCAATGAATTCAATAATGTTTCATATTGTAGATAGAATTGGGATTATGTAATGCAAATAGCAATAACAATAACGTGTTTATGCAGTTGCTTAGTAGATTTATATGACGCATTCGATTTATGACCGACAAGGCGTAAGAACACAGCTTACTCTTAATGGAAAACTAGCCTTAATATATCTAGTTGTAGGTCTATGATCGATCGTAGTAAATAAATAATTTGACGAGCATAATATGTCAGTGGTTGTATTTACATTCACCACAAACCTCCACTTGTTAGCTATTTGTATATAATCAAGGATTATTCTAGTAAATGATGTAATAACTTAGATACTGTTGAACCCGCATTGAATACACGATGAATACTATACATATTTCAAAATGTTCAATAATTAAATTAAATTATATTCAACCGTACTAGATGTTTGCGGCAAGATAATTTTAAACATTAATTGTTATTAATTACGTAGTAATGCAATGTAAGGGATAAAATATTACTTAAAAATGAATTCTACATTCATTATTATAATAGGATGGATTGGCGATCCCTACACCTTGCCCTTGCCTAGTAAGACAGTATTTAATGTCTTTTATTATGGTCAATATTTAAGATCATTAGTAATTTGTTTGTCCTTTTCAACGTCAATAACATAATACGCACTACAGATATACCGCCAACCCAAACGAACAAATACTATAGAAACTCCTCGTGTCATACATACCTTCCCCCTCATTCATAAATGCACTATAATCCTATTTTAGTTGAAGTATGCTTTGTCACATTCTGTCAAATGCAAATGCCACAATGACAGATAAGGACAGCATATGCTATAGTGCGTGGGAGGGCTTCTCCAAAATATTGAAAATTGCATCAATTTATCAGCAGTCATTAACATTGTTTATTTATTGTATTTAAGTTGGCGTTGAAAAGTCCAAATCTGTTTTTAATAACAATAACCCTATAACATATAAATAACTTGTCGCAAATACATTTCGTATTCTACCATAAAACTCTTGTATAATTCTGTATGACAGAAACATTTGTAAAGCACAATTAGGTGACATCGTACCTTAAATAACCAATATGCTTCCCACATTATTAATAATAATTCTAGAATTCTAGATAATACTCAAATGTACTCTCAGCAGGCATTCTGCTGTTTGTAAACTTTAAGTATAATAGACACAATAGATTTTCGATAATTACAGTCGATATAAACTATAATCGATTAGTCCAGTCTTTATAATATATCGAAACATTATAGAAAAGGAAATGTTCTCAGTATTGTATGTACTCCCTTTAAGAAAAAAAAGTAGTATTTTAAGAAAACTTTACGCGGCTTCTATTTATGATATTGAATAAAATAACTGCATATCTTCAATTATATCTCAAATGAATAATGATATTATTTTTCAAAATGAATTACGAAAACATTTCGCACGTTTACAAGAAAAACCAAGTCTTAAAATCTTTATTGGTCTTCAATTTTGATTGTAGCTCTTCTTGGACTTTTAAACGTGCGATTCATAAAATTGTGATTGAATTTTATTATTTTTGTAAGTCGAAGGTGTGGTATATGGTTCGTTCCCTGTGTCAGCCCTGTCATAGTTAATAAATATGGCAGGGTATTGTGATGTCACGCGGAACGCATCGCATCGTAGTTGGCTTCTGCAGTTTTGTGAGAACGCGCTATTCTGAAACTTGAACTTGTCGTTTTCGATGCAAGTCCCGATGCTCAAGATACACGCTAATGGAACGTATAGTCAATGGCAAATAATTTGGTAACTGTTAAAGTTCTCAAAAATATGTATACGCGCTCATAACCCGACCTCGCGTGTTGTATCTTGACTAAAGTCAAGGAATCGGTAAAGGTTGCTAGGCAACCACCAATCAATAGGCAGCATTCAAACAGAACGCGTATTTTGCTGCACACGTGACGTAATTGGCCTACTCTCTTGACTCCAGAGTCTAGAGTGAGTCCACTCTATTAGAGCTGCGTAAACGTATTTTTACAACTTTGACGGTTATCATATTTTTGTCTGCGCATACCGCGAGTTCTTTTAAGGACCTCCGGCTTTGTACTGCTCTCTCCGTAGCACTCAGAATCAATTAATGACGATTAAGTCATTGCTTAGTGATGATTTTCATGCACAAATATGAAAAAGGAACGAGTTAACTGCCTCTACAATGTTTCTGAGCACAGCGGTCTTACTCTTGGTACGCTCCATAGTGAGCGTAAAGGAACCCCGATGCCCTTTAAAACCACTCGCGTGAAATGGTACGTACGTATAGTGTCGGCATCTACACTTACGAGAAAAACAATTGCATCACTTCGCATTTTTTGATGTCCACCGATTATCTTTGTAAACCGACTTTACTTTCTGAAATATTTAAATGAATTCATGTTTCTTGTAATCTAAGCTTTACAAGATGTAAACAAACATGGAAATTATCTATACATTATTTTATTTAAATATTTCAGAAAGAAAAGCTGGTTTACAAAGATAATGGGTGGACATGAAAAAATTAAAAGTGATGCAATTGTTTTGCTCGTAAGTGTACATACTGAGCCGCGGAAGGGAAGCATCGACAACCCTAACAAGTTTTACAGAATACGGCAGCTTGGCGTGTGCTGGCTAAAGTAGATTTTATACGTGGTCAAGTTTTAAACAAACCTTTTGTAGCTTTATTGTTTTTAAAGTTATTTTAATGGTTTCGTTTTGTCCAAATTATATTTTTGACTCGTTTGAGAAGATTGTTGGATTATTTTTTATTATGACAGCTTCGTTGATATAACAGATAATCTTAACACCGGGACGTAGTTCTGCAAACGGGAACCAACCCACAAAGATTTTGCAAACGGGAACCAACCCAAAGTATTCAGCATGACAGTTGACATTTTATTGCCAAATCTTTGTGGGTTGGTTCCCGTTTGCAGAACTACGTCCTTTATATAGAGTTCATAAACCTACCGTCTCTTTCTGAGTAGGTTTGTGTGAAAGTGCCACACTATGCTTTTCTTAGGACCTCAATTCGTTAAATGATGCAAAATTCAGGCGTCATAGTTAATATTCGAAATTTTATAATGAAGCATTATAGTATGGTCTTTCATATATCGTAGACCGATTTGGATTAAACTCCATATTAAATGATAAGTTGTCATTGGCATCAAATCCTTCAGTGCGAATAAAAATAATCCATAGGATTCGATTATTTTGACAACTACCCAGCTTGCAAGCAGCAGCTTCAAATGATATTCAATGATCTTATGTACATTGGGCTCGGCCCCTGCGCTTAGAACAATTTCCCCCAGTGGTTGTCCTTTGATATTTAATTTGTTACCAAATATATCAATGTATGATATCATTACGTATGTATAAGGCCGCTGTATGGCCGTGTGATATTAATGTATGTTAGCGTAGACTTTAGAGAATCAGATATTATTATCATTTATCCAATCAAATACCATTTCTATTACGTTTACATCGAAGATTATATTTTTTATGCAATTTTTAGGTTACTCATTTATTTTATTTAGCGTAATAGTTTTTTAGATTTTGTTCAGTTTACATACAGGGTGTAAATTTTGGTTTTATATTAGCCATTTTTGTATGATTCAGTTAATCAAATTAATTATAATCGAAGTAAGGCGCTTATGTTTTTGTATTTACGCGCTTTTAACTTTCGTAACTGTGATTTGTGTTGTTTAATATTAAGTTTATTGTTAATGCATAATATTAATTAGCTTCGATGTTTTAGCTACAATATTATTATAATGAAATGTATGATCATTTAATTTGATGTTATTTATTGCTATATTAGCATGCGGTGTTTATCTAAATTTCGCTTATTTTGAAATTAAATTATAATAATGACAATATCATCTGTTGAGCGGTGCTCGCACGACCACTTATGCTAGCTCTAGGCTCGATTTTTCATCCTTTTCCTCGTCTTTAGTCTGAATGAGACGACGTCATGTCAACTGACCATGACTTGTGTATTTATGAGTCTGGCGCTAGCATGAAATGTTTCGGTCGCGTAAGATTGGTAGCTATAAAGTATTAATATGAACAATAATAATATTAATGTCATGCTGTATATGAAGTTTTGTCACAAAGAAAGATTGTAAAATCGTGTATGGATTCTCATTTTCATTCACTTGCTAAAGGATTCTTCAACTATGTAGATCTTTATTCTTGCCTTACTCGTAATTAATTGATTTGTATTCTCTCTAAAAATGTAAATTAAAGTTGAAGAGTCATCCTTACCCAATGTAGTATAGCCTCTTGCATTGTCATACATTGTACTCGAATACAAAAACATTCGAATCGCTTCCATTGTTCATATAAATGAAATCAATAAATCTTTTGCGGAAGTATTTATTTTTTTATTTCTTGTTATTTCCACCAAACCACCAAAGGAAACACACAACACACTCGAAAAAACAAAACGAAGCCGAAATTAGCCGATTCTCTCTTTCCAAAGGTCGATGTGCAATCTTTACCGCCGGGCACTGTAGTATATGTTATTTTTGATAGGACTTAAGTAGACCTGACGCCTATAATGCAGACGTGGGTTCAGCCAGAAAATAAGGCCGGTCACTGATACTTTAACCTTTTCAACGCCACAGTCGGCTCTGGCCGTCAACTAAAAGTCGTGCCACTGACGCCACGTCGGCTACAGCCGACAAGAGTTCAAGATTAAAAGAGACCTTGTTTGGTAGCAATAAGGTGTAATTTGCATAGCATAGCAAACATGTTTGGCGTGTGGGTGGCACATTTTGTATTCGACGTATGGCGTTCAAAAGGTTAAAGTGAACATTAAGATGCAACTACATCGATAACCGATACTTTAATGACATGTAATACTTTAATGTTAACATTAAAGCACAACCACAGATACAGGTTTCTTAATAAGGGCATTTGCTTGTCATTTCTGAACATATTATGGGGAAGTTATGATATGGATGTAGATAAACATAATTATATACGTAGAAAACATGCGATACTCAGATACAAATAAGGGCTCATCCCACAAATATTTGCCATCACCGGTTGGGGGTGGGAATCGAACCCACGACCGCTAGGTTAGTAGGCAGGCTAACTGCGACGACAAAATTACAAAAAAAGTTAGTTTTTCAGTAGTAATACCTAAATAATAACATTGACCAATAACAAAAAACCATAAACCCAAGCGAAATAGACTGAGTGATCAATTCCGAATGTGGTGTAGATATGTGTGCTGCTTATGTTATAACACATTCATTACCATCCGAGTTATCGGACGTGACTTAACAACACGCCTCTCGTAAAAATTTCAAATGTCATCCCAGTATCGTACAACACTCAGTGCCCCATAGCCTGATTTCCATTTGAAATGGACCCATTAAGGAGTCTTATACGTACGTAAAGAAACCAGTTACAATACTGACGCAAATACCCGTTTGTAAACAAGTGATATAAATAAAATCCATACATATATACATACATAAACTCACGCCTTCATTCCCAGAGTTGGGTCGACAGTGCTACAGCATTACTAACAAATCTAAATTTTTTGTTGATAATTCTGTAACCACATTTTGCATAATTAGGCTAACTAAAATCCAGTTGCAATTAATTAAACTTAACTTAACAAACCACAAAATCAGCAAGCTGAAAACTATAATCCGTAAGAGAAATGTTCAAAAACAACATAATTAAGTATAACAGACCTGGGGGGTTATTATGACATAGCTATGCAGTTCATTTTACGGCGAGCGTAAAGGACAGAGCTATAGCAGTTATATAGCTCTGTCCCTTTCTCTCAGCGTACACTGAACTGCATAGCTATGTAACATAACCCCCTGAACAATTGGAAAAATCCCGTGAGAACAAAGATAAACAAAGTCAACGCAGACAAAGTCGCGAGCTAAATTAATATAATGAAATGGAAAAGACGCCCATATTTTGTTTCCAAGTCAAACCTGTATCGGTCGTAATACATAATAAAGTTCAGACATATCAAAGGCTCGATTCTTTCATAATATTATCTCGCGTGGTGCAATGGGTTAGGACTGTTGTTTACTCCGATCGTGGTAGGGTTGGCACGTAAACTTGTTTGTCAATGTGATTCTAATCATAGTCCAAATATTCCAGTATAACTAGTATTATACTACTACTATAATACTAGTATGTATTATTAGTACTAGTAGTATTGCTGTAGCGTTACGGGTGGGTGGCAAGGTTTGTGAGGCGCACCGATGCATTTGTGGGACTATGGTTGAGGAGAATGGTCATCACGGGCTAAGCTGCCAAAGATGTGCGGGGCGGTTCCCAAGGCACCACTCTATTAATGACATCGTTCGGCGGGCCATGGTTTCTGCTAACGTTCCCTGTATTTTAGAACCACCAGGTCTGTCTCGAACAGATGGAAAGAGACCGGACGGTCTGACGTTGGTTCCATGGCAGAGAGGGCGCTGTCTTTTATGGGATGCGACTTGCGTGAGTACTTTCGCCGCTTCTCATTTGAAGAATACTTGTAGGGCGGCTGGGTCCGCGGCGGAGACTGCTGCGAAGATGAAGCACTCTAAATACTCTGCCTTGGAGCCAATGTACGATTTTGTCCCTGTCGCGGTGGAGACATCGGGACCTTGGGGTTTGGAAGCCAAGGGGCTTTTTAAGGAGTTAGGCCGTCGTCTGCGTGACAGAGGGGGGATCCTCGTTCTGGGTCGTGGCTGGTTCAGCAGGTTTCCATTGCAATCCAGCGGGGCAATGCGGCCGGTGTAATGGGAACGTTTGAACCAGCCACGGTGCGGGGTTGGTGGTAGGATAAGTCTGTGTTTTAAAATTTGTTTTGTTAGTGTTAAGGAGATTTGACGAAGCGGTTGCCGATGATCATTCATATGTAAAACGTTTTGACGAAGCCTGTTGCTGATAATATGTTAATGTATTATTTTCTTATGTGTTATACTGAAATAAATGAATAAAGATTTAAATTGTATAACCTAACATATACCTATAAATACTTAGCAATAAGTTGGTAGGTACCTATGTAGTTTTTTCTGTTTATATCATCCATGGGATACATTCTAAAAAGTATAAAGATGATTACTGCTGGTTACTAAGAGGTACCCTTAAGGTCGTTACATTATTGTTGGAACGCTTTAGAACCCTGTCATATTAACATAAGTAAAAATTGCGACCCTCCGATTGCCCCGATCTGCTAATAGCCTCTTAACACCCCAATACCTATTTAAGTAACATTGTGATTGCAACCTTGCCGACTTAGCTCTTGGGTTGCCTTTAATCTTTGGTAAAATGTCCCCAAGCGAAAATGTTCAGTGGCCGTACATAATACCTAGAACTACAATTTAACAACTAACTAAAGCATTGCTAATCAAAATCGCCAACATTTCACCAGTACAGTACAAAATAAAACTGTTATTAAACAAGAGATAACATAAACCCAATTATATTGACGTGTACTTTGACGACGCGCTATCGTAAAAGACTATAAGTAGTCGACTTGTTTTTGAGATTATTCGAGTTATCTACAAGAACCGGCTGCATTTCCATACTTGTAGGATTGATATAGCCCCAGCCTCCGAGTAACCCTCGATAGTTTGCCTTCGACCGCGGCAATCCGAGCACGGTCTCGATTGATAAACATGTCCGGATTAAAGGTAAGTGATTATGCTATTGTAACTTTTGATCTTGTGATTTGTTCCTAAAGTGAAAAGGAACTGAGCCAAAGAACGTTAACAAATTGTAAGTATAAAGTGCATAACGAAAACAGACTTTCAATTTTATTCTATAATGTGTGTGATTTTTTTTAAATATTTTTTTTGCTGTTTATGCTTTTTTGTGGTGTTGTACCAACTTGTTTGTTGTTATGAGTTGATCGTTAGGTCAGCTAGATTTTTAGCGAAACTTTCTTTTCCGTTCTTTTCTTCTTTGTTTATTTAATTCTAGATGAGTTACTCGACAGCTGAAATGCCAACTGCGCCAAAGGTCTCATCTTTGGATTCAAACCCGCTCAAACACATATTTTTGTTCAAAAAGTATTTATTAAATAAAAATCAGTAAAAAATAAGAACTCGATGCCTCATGGCATTCTCTACCGGTAGACCAAACAACGCGATTGTTAATATCTGTCTATACATAATAATATAGGTACATCTAATATCTACAATCGGCCCAATATGTTGTCTTTTGACCCTAATCCAAATACCGAATATCAATGTTCTCTCGATCGCAACCGCATAAACGGTGCAAGGGCGCCCTTTTCAAAAAATTGGCATAGTTAACGGCTAAACCCTCAATTAAAATCTTTTATTTTCCAGTTTGTAACGAAAGTAAACCATAATGATTCAGATTCAGATTCAGCTTTTATTACTCAATCAATACCTATAACACAGCATAAATTACATGACGATGATGATGATGATTTAGGTATAGGTAGTAATTTTCGTTACGAAATGGAAAAAATAAGGATTCTAATTGAGGCCTTAACTGCCTTAACTAACTATAACTATTTTTGAAAACTGCCTAAAAATTTCTTGACAAATAAAGTAAATCCTATTTCCTAAGTATTTGCAACGCTTTCCATTCGCGAGCTCACGCCATCCTTTACTCCATCCTTTATTAAGTCAAAAAGATAGCGCGATTGAATTAGGGGCACGACAAACACGACAGTCTGTTTAGACCATATTAGGATATTTTACCATGACAGGTAACGTCATGCTGGTATTGGGGTGAAATGATATTGAAATTGTACCGAAGTTCGATTATAAATGGTTTAATATGTAAGTAATTATTAGGTTACTTGAAATGTTTTGTTACTCGATACTACTTAATTAGCGCCTCTATTCAAGACGGTAAAAACAATATCGCATTTGATCTGTTATCGTATTGTCAACATTTTGATAGCTCTTATTTTCTTGTCAGTAATGGCGGCTGACGTCATAACAATACCTAACAGGCAAACTACGATATCGTTTTTACCGCCTAGAATAGAGGCGCAGTTTAACCGTCAATGTACAGTCAAGGAAATGCATTCGCGTACCTTTTTGACACTTATTGTCATTGTGACAAGAGTGAAAAAGGTATGCGAATACATTTCCTTGGCCGTACCTAGATATGCAGGGTCTGTCAGAAACTCTACCACCATTTTACACTTTTACCGCCATGCTGCAGAGTTCGCAATGTTGGTGTTGGGTCATGTCTGGGAGTACGATGACCGATGAAATTATGCTAGCATAGTATTTATATCTCAGAACTTAGATTAGATGGATTTGCCGTCTTGCGAATGTAAATGTCTTAAAGGAAAAGGCTCGTGTCCTATTCGGCTCTTTAGGAAGGAATTTCTATTTGCGTCTTAGCGCTCGGGTAGGCACCCAGGGTTGTTCAAACTTATTCTATTTTAGCCACCTTACTTGGCCATACTTTAATGTATATTTGATTTACTATCATTGTAATGTAAATTACACACCCCTAAGGTAAGTGGTTTACAGTTTTGCATGTGGTGGCTTGCGGCAAGCACACACGCAAAGCGCGCGATGTAGGTTGTTTGAAGATGAACTACTGTTTTATTTATACTACGCCCGTATACCTGTCTTCAAGATGCTATTAATAATATAACCAAAGCTCTCTCGCTAGTACCTGTCAGGGTTCGGGTCAGAGTTCTCGTCGGAGGACCCGCGGCGGCGCGGCGCGCTGCCGGCCGGGCGCAACACGCCGCAGCGCTGCGCCTACGGCCTGTACGCGGAGCAGCTCTCGGGCTCCGCCTTCACGGCGCCGCGGCACGACAACCGCCGCTCCTGGCTCTACAGGTATGTATACCTAACGAAACTAGGATTGTAAACTAATTACGGTAGGTAGACACCAGACAAATGTACCTATGTATCTACAGCAGCGATAAAGATTCTGTGCATTCGATGTGGTTAATTCCGTTTCAAATCGATCAAAATTCCGAATTTTCATAATTTCGAATGCAATGTTTTGATAGAAGACTTAATTTTGTGATATCAATTAAAAATCAAACGTAGGACGACCCAAAATATCATTAAATGCGTCTTGCGTGCTGCAGGATCCGTCCATCTGTGGTCCACAAGCCCTTCAAACGGCTGGAGGTGGCCAAATACCTGACGCATAACTGGGATGAGCAGGAACCGGACCCTAACCAGGTAATAAAATCCTTCTATTTTGCTCCTGGCCGTCGTGTACACCACACGGCGCGGCGTCGCTCCGGCTCCGAAGATGATGGGATGCTTCGATAAAGATTGCCCTTGGAAAACTATTCTTTTCTGAGCAACTTTTCAGCGCGAGCTACGTAAAAAGTAGACGTCTATTAATCAATATATGTATTAAAAAGTATTTCCAGTACCAAGGAAAATGAGAAATAATTTAAGCTTGTATCATTCATTAGTACCTACATTTACTTGAGGTGACTTTCTTTCTGTCAACTAACACGTAACGCACAATGAAGCCTTTGCCTGGGAAATAATAGGCTGTCCTACTATATACCTATGTATGATGTCCCACTGCTGGGCAAAGGCCTCCCTCCCTTCTTTCAACGTAGCCCCATCTTGGGCAGTCCCGCACCAGTCTATTGATTGAAGGCATCAAGCTCATCTTCCCAGCGACGCCTTGATCTGCCGCGACGCCGAATTCTGTCACGTGCGACCCATTTTGTACACACTTCGGCCAACAATTTTACCCAACCTATTCCCATTTGAGCATGGCGGCAGCTTGAGCTTCATCATCTATTTTAGTATTGGAGCGCAGTACCTATTATATTCATCTGCGGTTGATGATTTACCTCCCAAAATGCTACGCTCCATGGCTCCCTCAGGGCCTGGACACATGTCCACGGCCCGGCGTCGCTAACGTGAAACGGCGCGGCGCCGTAGAAAGGCACGTTGCCGCGACGTGCAGATAGACGGTGCCGTCATTATAAAGTACAATATTAAGCCCAATGTCCTGCGCGTAGAGTTTAAAATAGTTGAAGCCGTTATCAGACGGCACCGTGTATTTGCGGCAACGTGCCTTTCTACGGCGCCGCGCCGTTTCACGTTAACGACGCCGTGCCGTGGACATGTGTCCAGGCCCTCACAAAACCTTGAGGGCAGAACATTCTGAACATTCTGAACATTCGTCAAAGGCCTTCGTAAAATACCAAGTCCGTGCTTCTGACTGACTTTTCGTCATCTTCTCCTCAGTCCCGGTGGCTCCCGTTCGACCTCCCCTCGGCCCCCGTGGACTTCGTGGCGGGCCTCCACACGGTGTGCGGCGCGGGCGACGCGCGCGCGCGCCACGGGCTGGCCATACACGTGTATCTCTGCAACAAGTCCATGGACAACAGCGCTTTCTATAACAGCGATGGAGACTTTCTTATAGGTAGGTTTTATAGTCTCGTGTTATCGTAGTTGAAGACATTTTCAAAAATGCAGGGATTGATATTAGCTTTTACCGCTACCGCTGCCCATATCAACATCGATACAAGTACATTTGCACTGTCGTGTCGAGAGATAAAACACATCCCCCAATGCCCGCCTTCCACTGCGAGCGGAGCGGGCTCCGTACGGACTCGTTTTAGCTTACAACGGTGATTTTCAAGTGTTTCCACCGCAAACAAACCTCTTGAAGTCACCGTTGTACGCTAAACGGAGTCCGTACGGAGCCCGCTCCGCTCGCAGTGGAAGGCGGGCATAATAACGCTGTGTATAATGCGCAATTAAGGCAGCAAGGAGTTTAGGTAATGGGTTAAGCAAGCAGTAGTAAAATTAACAGGGATGATTATAAAAAGGAATTTAGGATACTTAGTTACTAAAATGTAAAGACAGAAGAAAAAAAATAGAACATTCACTTTATACGAGTCCCATTGAAAGTACATATTTTTAGCATGTTTTTAGATATTATCTTATTGTTTCAGTTCCCCAACAAGGAACCCTAACGATCACCACAGAGTTCGGCATCATGGAGGTGGCTCCCAACGAGATCGCCGTCATCCAGCTCGGGATGAGATTCGCTGTTGCTGTTGATGGACCGTCAAGGTAAACCATATAACAATAATCGATGTTGATGCTTTTTATGTCGAATAATCGAAAAGCTCCCGGTAAAATTAATCTGATGGAGCGAACAGTGCCAATGCTATCTGCATACATAGGTAATAGTTGTGCATAATCGTTAATTAAATATTTTAAAAGGTTTGGTCAAACGGCAAGAAACACTACCAGTACCTAGAGAGGGTAGTACTTACGCTGGTCCTACCGTATATATAACCGAAAATTTTTGATCAGCGCTAGAATAGTCGCTTCATTGAATTAGAACTCATATATGCATGATGTAGGATGCATCCTACGTAGCAAACAATTCAATAAATATTACACGTACCTAATCAGCACATTTATTAATAAAAATAAATATCATTAAAGTTAACTTTTATTGCATGTAGTCCTCACGGGCACTTTTACAAATCCGAGTCTACCAGCGCTTCCCAAGAGATGGTGAGAAAAGCGACACAAAGAAACAAAACAGTCACTCATATTCATTAAAACAAGACCAAGACACACGGTGGCAGCACCAATACTCTTGTAGACGCGTTTAGTCTCCGCTTGCAGATCTGATGATCCTTCATTTTAGGGGGTACATTCTGGAGGTGTTCGACGGGCACTTCCGGCTGCCGGACCTGGGCCCGATCGGCGCCAACGGGCTCGCCAACCCGCGCGACTTCCTCACGCCCGTCGCCAAGTACCACGACCGGGATAACATTGGTAATACCTACTGCTGACTACATACTCGTTCAGAAGCCGAATGGAAATAGTACCGACGTCCTCATACAAAGATTTGGAATTTAATATCGCAATTCGAAAAAGAACAATTTGAACGCATCGCGTTGCATATTCATGCACCACTGGACTGAGGTCGAGATATGGCCTGCGCAAACCGGCGGACGGGACGGCAGGTGGTATTAAATTTATAAATGTAGAATATTTCATGCTATTTCAATTAAAATAAGGTATAAATTTCAATGCTTTGAGACCGACCTCGGAGCATCGCCGCGGATTGCGGCGGAGCAAATCTAAAGGGAAAATTCCCCTGCCGTCCGCCGGTTTGCGCTAGCCCTTAAGCTATTTTTTTACGTTTTCACGACCACGCGTATATATACTATAAATTGAGCGACGAGGACGAACATCCAGTTTATCCCAGCAGTTTCCACCCGGGTTATACAAGCGGAGGAGTAATATTTGACTTACATTTAAGAACTGTTAAATCCTATATAGCGTCATGATCGTTATACGACCAAGCTCCTTAAAATAAGATTTAAAAAAAAAATACAATGACCGTATACCTTCGTATAGCGTATTTTAAAATTACCGCTATCAAATTAAACAAAATCTTTGACAAGTCTTTGACTGTCTTTTTGAAGGCTTCGTATAGGTAAAAAACTTAAGTAAAGGTCCTCTTGCATGTAGTAGTAACACATCTGTATAGACCGTTCGACATTCTATATTTGAAATTTAACGTAAATTCCATATACTTTTTGTACACAACTACATGTGACTACATGCAGGAGGAGCTTTACTTATTTACCTATATACCACTTCTAAGCCTTCGAGCTATCCTTGCTTTACACGCCTTGCCATTTTTTTGGATTATTGGAATGCATTTTATTATGACATTTTGATTTCCTTTTGGTGTAGATTTCACAATAATCAGCAAGTACCAGGGCGCTCTGTTCGCGGCTCAGCAGCGCCACTCGCCGTTCGACGTGGTGGCGTGGCACGGCAACTACGTGCCCTTCAAGTACGACCTGGCCAACTTCATGGTCATCAACTCCGTCTCGTTTGACCATTGTGTGAGTACCGAAACTCCTTTCTCAGGTACATTACGTCGCCTAAGACTTGGTTGAGGTTAGTTGGCGGGTCGTTAGTCTAATAAAGACTGCAGCGCAGGATGGTTACGACGAACACCATTTAAATCGAAACTTCGGGTGCCGAGTCCTTGTCACTCGTCACTAGACACTAAATTGAGAGAAAGTGATGGAGCTAACGTAGCTTCAAACTTCAATTTTCAAAGTCAACCCTCAGTCCAATAGCTGTGGAATAGCTTCAGGAAAATCAAGGTTGTAGACAGAAATCCCCGAAGCTTGGCGCAGGCAGAGGATGTTAGCTATGCCAATTTCATTGCACTTGCGTTAGATGCAAAAGTTTCCTTTTTATCACAAGGAGAAACCAAACGATACAGGCTATCCGGGGGGCTATTGCCTAACGCACTCGCAATCGCAATCGTTTTCATTTTGAAAGTCAAAGGCGAGTCTGCATACAAAATGAAAACAATTGTTCCATTTTGAAGTCGATTGGGATTGCGAGTGCGTTAGGCAATAGGCCAGCTGATCTCATCAGAATCTGAGACCCATAGACATTACCTACCTACCAAGAGTAATATTACAAGACTGGCAAATGCATTACCAACCCTGAGGACTGCGAGTAAGAGGGAATGCCTCTAGGCTGGTAATTCCACAGGTTACCTTACTGGAACACAACGCAAACACTTGGCGGTAGGTTAAAAGATAACGTGTTAGCAATCCGGACGGAGCCTGCTGTACAGTTTACAAATAAAAGGTTAACCTTTTGATCGCCACAGACGGCTCTGGGCCTGAAAGTCGTGCCACAGACGCCACGACGGCGACAGCCGTCACAAGTTCAAGATTAAAAGAAACTTTCTTTCGTATCAATCAGGTGTAATTTGCATGGCATAGCAAACATATTTGGTGTATTTTGTATTCGACATACAGCGTCCAAAAGGTTCTTACGCAAATCAAATTCTGTCTTACCAAATGTGTACGGTACTATCTTCCTCGCACCTATGATATTACCTACCCTACCTTACACTTACTCTTACCGCAGGACCCGTCAATATTCACGGTGCTGACGTGTCCGTCGACGAAGCCCGGCGTCGCCATCGCGGACTTCGTCATCTTCCCGCCACGCTGGTCCGTGCAGGAGGACACCTTTCGGCCGCCCTACTACCACAGTAAGTTTCGCTTTTTTTTCCTAATTAATGGCTTTCATTCCTGTTTTAATTAGGTGTATTTCGCCAATGTCGAGTTTTAGACGATCACCATGGACTTATTAGAGAAACAAGTCCATGGATATCACACGCGAGGACAATTGTTAGGTAAAAGAGTATTTACTTTGGTGGACTAAACAGAAGCACTTGGGGTAGCTCCACGCGCTTCTGTCAAGTTCATGATGGTCACCTTTATCGCGGTGGATAAAGCATTCGTCACACTCGCTGTCGCCACGTTTTCCAAAATCATACATGTCTCGTTATGCCTCTGGTTCAAGACATTATCGTAATAATGGAGCGACAAACTCACATGCATGATAATATAGAGAGATAGTAATACAAATCTGCTTCGCATTAATTTACTGTTAACGTTAACTCCTTGGGTGCCGCGTTCGACGCCACAGGGGGTCCCGTCCGAGAGCAATTTCTCCCTTATTACGGGTTAGACCCTGTCGTCTAGCACGGAGCCCAAGGGCGGGACCCGAAGGCCCCCTGTTGAACCTCCTCACACCCCTACAGTTCAACCCAAAGCCTCCAAAACAATATCAATCTTTTGCCATCTCTTTACATCGTCAATATTACAGTTTATAAACACTTACCAGTGTACAGAACCATTATCTCTCACCTCACAAACTTGTCATAAACAACAATTCCAAACCTCAACCGTCGTCCATCTTTTTTCATCGTCAATATTACAGTTTATAAACACTTACCAGTGTACAGAACCATTATCTCTCACCTCACAAACTTGTCATAAACAACAATTCCAAACCTCAACCGTCGTCCATCTTTTTTCATCTACTCTCCCTCCAAAGCTATATCACCTCCCCCAGAGTTGCCAGGCATAATTATTTCGTCTAAAAATTACTACCGAACTAAAGGGGTTCATTCACTAGCATATTTAATGCATATCGCGATCATTCGCGACATTCCCCACAGCGACTAGAGTTGCTGCTAGGTGAACAATTGACCCGCCCACTCAGCAATCTTCTCACTCGCTCGCATTACTATATCTCACTTGAGTCTCCCATCTTCTATCGGCAAGTCATCAGCTTTAGATTCTACCTGTGCATCAATTGTACCCACCTGAGGAATTGGAGGCAAAACTTCCAGACCGCTATTTCCAGACTTGCAATTCCCAGTACTTCTCGGACATCCTCTATTTGGAAAAACTGGCCCTTCTTTATCTCCCCTCACTTTAAGTTTACCGCGCATACACCGATCCAGTCGGTCACCAATAGAAACTTCTTGCAGTACCTGTACTTCCGGCAAAAGCTCAAATCCTGTGTCAAAATAAATGACGGTTTCGAGCGGGTAGAGATGTTCAATAGATTAGGAGATGTTGACTGATGAACACCAACCCTTATAATCTGTTATGAACACAAACTCAAACTCTTGCATAAGCTCTCGGCTCTCGTTCAACCTTCAATAAACTTTTCTTTACCTGTTTATCTGTCAGCGGAATGGAACAAAATATTTACCAAACAGTAGAACGTTAGCAAGTTTCAATATGTAATCCTATGACAAAATCCAGTTCAAATGATCAGATGATTCGCCTCATATAACGAATGTGCATTATTAAACAAACCTTTGCATCAAAGAAAACTACCTACTACTATTCAGTTTTCTCTTTCAAAAAAGAACTCACTCGAAGTGTAGACCTATAATTTCCTGATCACGAAACCAGCTTTCTAACTAAACACGATTAATGTCCCCCACTATGAACATGTCTCCAAATATATCTGGCTGCATCGCATCCAGACACTCCGCCACTACAGCAAGCAAGTATAAAATAAAATGGGCCTTAAAACCATACAATATTTTCCTTGCTTCCATGTTCCCACGTACTTCCTTTAACACAAAGTTCTCATAGTAGAAACTAAACTAGTTGAAGTAAATATAATCTTCATCGAGATTGCTTCATTAAGTTTCAACTGAAATGTTCTGTATTCCAGAACAATAAATAATTACATAGCTCTAATTAGGTCAAGTAAGTATTACTTTCATAAAGCATTTGTCATTTGAAGTTTCCAAATATCCATAAACTTTTTAATTTCTTGAATATCATTTTACCTTCAGTTTACAATTTAATTGTTAAATAGCATATCTGTAGTATTTTCACTTTTTACAAATACCATAACATTTATCAGCAATGCTTACCAGCTGAGACCAAAAATGGGCTAGAAATTATGCCAAAAAACTACACAGCAAAAAACATTAATGGACTAAGTTGTCATTTGACACTGGCTTCAAAAATAATATCAATACCCACAGAAATCTGGTTATGATCTTATTATCAGGCTTCAATGCAACTTAAAGAAAGACCTTAATGACATCTGTATTAATTCTAATTTTGTTCAACTTAGACTTACTAGTAAGAGAGTTAAGTATTGAAACATAAACAGAAACAAACATTCATAACACATCATTATTCTTTAAATTTTGAAACATCATACAGCATGCAGCCACCCTTACCATATGATAAAGTGTTGATGGCTCACCTTAAACAAGATCCTGTTGTTGGTCTATCTCCTCAATAATTACTTAATCCAACTGTTCCTTAAAAATTACATAAGTCTCCCCTTCCAACATGACCATGTCAGACTGCTGTAAATTATTATTCTTAAACCAGCCATGTATGCTAATCCAGTTTGAACTTCAAGACAAGTTTGAGGACCTTTTCACATAATACCTGTCTCCCTCGTACTTAACAATATACCTAATTGGTTACATCGTCTATGGTTGTATATATCAATGTAAGCACTCTTCTTGTCTTTGCATAGTTAAGCCTGTACATATTTTCCTACAAGTAAATCAGGTTAAACATAAATATGAATGCACCACAATTCAAACGCACCGTTTGAATACCACACAAAAAATCAACAAAGAAAACATAAACAAAACACATAAGGCTTTGTTATCCCTAAAAGATGATTTCTTCCAGACAACCTAAGAAAGAAGAGACGCTGTAAAGTAATAATTAAAACAAAGTAAACAGTACAAAACAAGTTAAATAACCCAATAAATAAAATAACACTTGCAAATCAAAACCACTCCACCAGTTATATCACTCTGGTCAATTTCAGTGAGAGTATTTTGCTCAGCGCTCTATAACCTTAGTGTCTGATACAAATGAACCAAACGCTGATGATGACATTATATATTTACTTAGACTATTTAATAAAGGTATTCTTTCAGTAATGGTAGTACAATATTTACCTGCATATGATTGTGTAGTCATATAACTCTTGAGAGTATTGCTATGCAATACAACTTATTCTCATTAAAGACCCTCGCCATTGCCACCTACATAATCATATCTTACCTTATTTACAGTAACTCACACCTTACCAATAATCCTATGTTCAATTGTCCTTTTGCTGATATTAACTGCAATTCACAACCAATAATACCATCGCTCATGTATATTATAGACCAACCAGTATTATTACACACACACACGCATACATATTACACATATTATACACATTGGGCTAAAGTACACATGTATATGTATACATATACCAAAGGGGTCTTGTAGTATTTCACCTAGATTCACAACAGAACAGAACCCTGCCCCTCAGAGAGAAAAAGTCCATCCCGCTGGGAGCTCCCGAGACAGAAACAAAGTGTTAATAAGGTAATAAAACCTAAACCAATATCAAACATTGTTTTTTTTTTTTTTCATCTGGTTTTCATTATAAAATTACCCCAATTAGCACTTAGGTTAGTAGTAGTACTATTACATAAATACAGTTGGATATGATAAAGTTGTAGTACGTACAACATACTTGTTTTCTAGGCTAGGGTTTAGCCAACCTACCTTCAGCTTATCCAATATCACATCGTGTTTCAAGAAAGATCTCATTAGATTAACCAATTTTTTGTTAAAACTATCAATTTGTATACTTAATACCATAAATCCATCATCGGTAAGTCTTCACAAGAACGTTGACTGTAATGTAATTATTTCAAATACAACAATTATACTTAACCAACGCTTACTTTACCTCACAACCAAGTTTAGCTAGAATTTATAAAACAAAACAAAACTGTTAGTGTGCAAATAAGCACGTTCCAACCAGGCATTCGGTGATCATCAATGACATCGTATTCTTCTTTTAAATCCTTATTTACTTATACACAATGTGAATGAACTTATTTTTATTAAGAATTAACTTTTACACCAATTATACGTAGAAGTAAAACTTTTCAATTTTATCTTGTAAACAAACAATGAGTAGTGGGAAGCAGACAATGTGTTTTTGATGTTGCACCATTTTAGTAAACACCGTTGACAAATCACGCTACCATCATTAAAATAAATGGGCCAATAGGAGCATCGGAACCCACTCCAATGAGTTCTTATTGTTTTTTTATTACGATCTTAACCACAACCACTCAACGAAAACAAACTTAGTATGATGTCAACGTGACAGTTCACATATTTACAAACAGCTGCCTTTTTATTCAAAGCATAATTTAAAATTCGAGTTGACCACAACTCAACTAAATACAAATTAATAAGTGAGGGTTAGGGTAAAACACAAAATTAAAAAACACATTGTTTTCCTTAATGCAAACCCAGGAAATACACAAACAAAATAACAGTTGAGAGCCAAGTTCCACCACCAACATATCAAAAAATAATAATTGTAATGTCACAGCAAAGTAGCAAACACTTAGCTTGTCAAGTCAATTATTACAATATCCAAAAAGCAAGGTGTGGGTACTATTTCCAACCTTTTCCAACAATGCAAAGTCCAATGTGCTCAATCAAGAAATAAAGTTTAGTCAGTAACACGGTCACTAAAAATAATGTCATCACTTATGACAAAGTAGCCAAAGCATTGCAGGTCAAACAATAAAAACATTTTAATATCCAATCACTCATTCAATATATATTTTGTATGTATGTAAATGTAACAATGCATCCAATTGCTCAGTATCACTTTCAACAGTGTATGGTCCAGTTCAAACAGTTCTTTCAGTAAAAAAAAAAATGTCAAGTCTTAGTCAAAGTCAACCTATTTGAAGCTATAATTTTGGCCCAACTAATGGCACCAATATGACTAATGACACAAAATTCTCTCAAGAATACTATTTCAGTGTCCACGATTATGAGGTTCTCAAACAATCTCATTTCTTTCTGTTCAACAACACAAAACCGAGCTGAACTACTACTGGCTCACTCCAGCAGCAGTAACGTAGGGCACGTTCGGCCTCTAACGTTCTTGAGTTCTCCATGCCTATCAGCTGAGAACACCGGGCGACCGCTACACAGTGGTCCGTAAACACAAAGCTAGCAATGCGTGGGGATCGTCATCCATCCAACGCACCTGTCATCTGCACCGGCGGCTGTGAAGGCGGACATAATCCTGCCTTGACATATTACACATGACATCTACACAGCAGCACAAGAGGTTCAACTAAACAACCACTGCATGTGCCCTCTCCCGCATAGCAACAGCCGCTTTGAATGACCAGGGCCCTGGTCACTGAAAGCAGCAGTACGCGAAGGATCGGAACCTTCCACGCACCTGTCGCAGTCCCTTCCTACTACTAGTGGAGAACTCTATTTCAATACTCAACAATAATTTTAAACAGTCAGTTTCCCAAACAAGTTATCAATAACCTTGTTTAAATAGTGAACAATTAAATTTTCTATTTTACATTCTCACTGAAAAAATATTTCCTGTCCAACTTTAGTAGCAGTTTTGTCATATAAGTAAGGTCGTCACACGTCACAGTCACCTTTATCAATTTTCTATTCTTTATCCCAGCACGCTTCACCAATTTTGTCGCCACGTTTTCCAAAATCATACATGTCTCGTTATGCCTCTGGTTCAAGACATTATCGTAATAATGGAGCGACAAACTCACATGCATGATAATATAGAGAGATAGTAATACAAATCTGCTTCGCATTAATTTACTGTTAACGTTAACTCCTTGGGTGCCGCGTTCGACGCCACAGGGGGTCCCGTCCGAGAGCAATTTCTCCCTTATTACGGGTTAGACCCTGTCGTCTAGCACGGAGCCCAAGGGCGGGACCCGAAGGCCCCCTGTTGAACCTCCTCACACCCCTACAGTTCAACCCAAAGCCTCCAAAACAATATCAATCTTTTGCCATCTCTTTACATCGTCAATATTACAGTTTATAAACACTTACCAGTGTACAGAACCATTATCTCTCACCTCACAAACTTGTCATAAACAACAATTCCAAACCTCAACCGTCGTCCATCTTTTTTCATCGTCAATATTACAGTTTATAAACACTTACCAGTGTACAGAACCATTATCTCTCACCTCACAAACTTGTCATAAACAACAATTCCAAACCTCAACCGTCGTCCATCTTTTTTCATCTACTCTCCCTCCAAAGCTATATCACCTCCCCCAGAGTTGCCAGGCATAATTATTTCGTCTAAAAATTACTACCGAACTAAAGGGGTTCATTCACTAGCATATTTAATGCATATCGCGATCATTCGCGACACTCGCACTTACATAGATACTGGTTAGAAAGTGACAGTTGTTTTATCCACGATAAACACGTTACGACTATAAAAGACCCGCATTATAGGTATACATATAATTATGATACGATGGGACAGCGAGCTGTCGTTTGATAATGTGGTCCGAATTGTAAATCTGGCATATAATTCGCTTTGTTTAGTCTATCTTGCTTCTAAGTACCCTAGTATGTACCTGTATACAATAGTAATTACTAACCTAATTACCTAATTCGGTAGGTGTGTCATTTTGTAAACAACATTATTCGTAATAAAATCCGACCAAACAAATATTCAGATAATATTACCAATTAACTAGTTGACCCTGCCCACGAAGCTAACGGTCCTGGGCGCTTGTTCACTGAGCGGATCGCTCCAAACTACTTAGTACAATCTCTGTAATGTACTAATTCGGACTTTTAGTTCTTTTAGTACACTAGTACGCTGAAAGAAACTGGTCTGTTCATGCTCCTTTGACCGAATGAATGGCCGGCTTTGCTGTCAGTGTCACTCACTGCTCTGCCTGCTCTGTTCTGCTCTTGCTCCGCGTGTACTAAATGCTCTAAGAGCAGAAACTTTACGGAATAGTTCGTTCTAGTACAGTGACGGGAATTAATTGTTTTTGGCTCTTAATACATGTACAGTCATGACATTAAATACTTAGACACGGTGTAATTAAATACTTAGGCAAAGTGTATACATATTTATGAACTCGACTGTACTACACAACCCTACTGGGTTCAAATCACAAAAGATATTTGTGTGATGAGCGCGAATATTTGTTCCTGAGTCATGGAAGTTTTCTATGTATTAAGTATATATTTCTCTATATAAGTATTTATATCGTAGTCTAGGAACCCATAGTACAAGCCTAGAGCTTAGTTTGGGACTAGGTCAATAGGTGTGGCATTGTCTCGTGATATATTTATATATTTATTTTTAATTAACTAAAACTTAATTAACTTAAATTAAACTTACATTTATTAACTTAATTAATTAAATTAAGGTGTATTTTGCACTTTATTTAATTTTTACGTTACGCGGTATTGCGGTTTCACCGACGATCAGTTCGATCAGTAACATTGTATGTAAAAACTTCATTTCAAAAGAAATAAAATAAATGTTTAATAAAACAAAAATCCGCCTTAAGAATGGCATTTTATGAGAAGTTATTTTTTGCATTTTTGAAGGCGGGTTTTTGTTTTTTTAAACATTTATTTTATTTTATACTTTTTAGTGATCCTATTTATGCTTTTATGTAGTCCCACTTCTAAATGAATGAGAAACTATAGAACTTTTCAAGCTCACCGCAGGCAACGCCGCGGGAATGTCATAGTCATATTTAAACCTAAATGGGCTTCGTCATAGTCGCTCACCTACCTAAATCGAGATATTTTATACCATTAAGGAGTTCCAGTGGCCACCTGTGGTCTTCATCATTAGTTCCACTTCACCATTATAGTACAGTCAACAGCATAAATAAGTGATCATTTATGTACCTTGTCGCTTTCAATCGTTTCACAATTTTGTATGACATTTCAAACACGACGTTAAAGTGACAAGGTACATAAATGATCACTTATTTATGCTGTTGACTGTACTTTTCAAAAGCAAATGCACGAGTTATAGTGAAAAATACCGAAATTGCCTATAATATTTGAGGAGTTCTCTTGATTTCTCTAAGATCCCATCATCAGATCCTGACGTGTTGACAATGGGACCAACTAGAAAATATACCCATTCAAACAACGAAAAAATTTTCAAATCGGTCCATTGGTCTTCAAGTTTAATTACATTTTAAATACATTTAAAAAAAACCCGACGAATTGAGAACCTCCTCCTTTTTTTGACGTCGGTTAAAAAGAAAAAACATTTACTTCAATAGCACATATTTTATATTATTTTTCCTATTTCTTTAAAGATAAAATTCAACACCGTCATATTTGATGTACCTAATAACAAAAAAGTAAGTAACCTTTCAGAATTCTTAATCAAAATAAACTTAAGAACTAAAATCCACAGTCTGACCCATTAAGATTAGGTCCGGAGTGACCTGCATGACCCATTAGGAACCCCAAGACCCAAGGCAAACGGGCACACGTTTTATAAAACTACAAGTTACAATTTTACAGGTCTAAACTGGCAACACTGCTCAAATGGCTGGTCGTGATTGGTCGAGGTTTTGTGAAATTAAAACTTGTAACCTGTAAATTGTTACTTGTAGCTTTATAAAACGCGCGCCTGATGGTAATTGGGTTAGGATCTGTACCCTTACCATGAGTTACAATTACCGTACTCGCTAGCGAGTCGAATGCTCTGTCCCTCGCACTCTATAGGTGACTCTAAATACTGTGAGGAACAGAGCATTCGACTCGCTAGCAAGTAGGGTAATTGTAACTCATGGTAAGGGTACCTACTGAGACCCATACACATTAGACATTACAAACTAGACATTAGTATTCGCGGCAATAGAAGCCGAGGGAGCGACACTTCTGGCACAGGTGCTGCGGGTGTTTCTTGGATTGGTCGCCCACGTCCAGCCCGTCGGGCTTCTTCAAAGGCCTCTGTAATTACGAACATTATGTGTCAGCAATCTTATATGTTATTTGTAAGCGCGGAAAAGGTATGCCTTCGGCTTGCCTCGCCGCGCCTGCTCCGCGACGCTTCTATGTAGGTATTTCACGCTTTTGTTTCATAGCAGTTTTTTTGATTAGGTGAATATTTTCGGGAATAATCGCTCCGAAACTTGCATAAATTGTGTCCTTTACCGTTTTTGAGTTATTGCCGAAAAACTGCGCTTCTCAACAAAAAGACGTAAGTGCCATGAATATACGCTCTTTTGCTGGTCCACTTTTTCCGGGTTCCGTTTTTTAGGGTTCCGAAGCCAAATGGCAAAAAACGGAACCCTTATGGATTCGTCATGTCTGTCTGTCTGTCTGTTCGTCCGTATGTCACAGCCACTTTTTTCCGAAACTATAAGAACTATAACTGTTGAACCTTGGTAAGTAGATGTATTCTGTGAACCGCATTAACATTTTTTGAACGAGATCTAGTAAGTAGTTTTTTTTAATACGCCATAAATCGTAAACCGCAATTTACCTTTCACGGAACCCTTCATGGGCGAGTCCGACTCGCACTTGGCCGCTTTTTTTGAGATAGATTTTTGTGTTTCTAGTAACGGCTTCGAACCCTACATGCATGTTCCGACATGCTCTTGCCCGCTTTTTTTTTATACAGACCTGTTTATGCGGAAATACGTTGATGCGGCACTTGGTACACTCCTGGCCTGAGTTGGCCCACGAGTTCGCGGACATCCAGCTGCGCTTGCAGTTGGGACACTTGTACTCTCCGAAGCACCGCCTTTTACCCTGGTACGGCGTCAAACCCTCACCTTTGGGCCGAGCCTGAAATTTAGAGAGAAAAAACTTTGCTGTCGACTCGATATTGGTTCTATTTTGTACAAAAATTGAGGCACCGAATTTGTTGAAAGTTACAAATCTATGGGTACAAGAGTTGAACTTACCTTTTTATTTTGACGACCTGGCATTGTTCGTCCCACGTTACTCTCAGTACCTAGGCCTTTGCACTGCGACCGGCCTCTCGTCTGACTGAAGTTGACTGAACCAGACTGAACTGAATATTTGCTTTCAGTTTTCAGAACAAATCATTGCACTTCAACAATAAAAGCATAGATTATTTTGAATGAATGGCTGGGCTGGTGGTTAGGGAATTCCCAGAGGTTCATTTCACGAAGCTACAAGTTACAAATTACAACTAGAAGTCTCTTTCTAACTGCTTTTGCTAGAAAGAGAGTTCCGCTTGTCATTTGTAACTTGTAGCTTCGTGAAACGGGCCTCTGGAAAAATATAAAGGTTACATTCATTGTCTGTCTATTAATTTGACTAGTCCAACGCCAAAATATTAGCCCACTCACGACTTCAATCTAATTAATGGTTTTTAGAAATATAAATAAGTTAACGAACCCGAAAATAAATATAATTACGCCCATTCAAGGGCTACGCGACGTGATACCACAGCCCAACGGCCATCCCACTTCGCACTCACATTGGCATTCACGATCAAATAGTTAGTACCTATAACGAATTAACTACCAATCGCACGATGAGAACGAAAGTGACCTAATACGAAAATCAAGCTTTTTGGGAAATTAACGACATGTTACGTGTTGGGAAGTTTCTCCTTAATTATATCATAACTTCCCGAAATGAAGAGCTTAAGAAAAAAAACTTCTCTGTGTTCCTTGCATTCCTCAAAAAGGACATCAAGATTTAAATCCTTTCATAGAGCTTACCTTATTACGCGCGATGTAACGAAGCACTAAGTTTTAGGTCACTGTTTTTTTTAAATTACATGCACACACTTCTGACGCAATACTAAATTCGTCATTATTACAATGGCGAGAGAGGCGGGGAGCGCGGAAATGAAAGAGACACGAAGCCTACGTTTGTCCCTTTCCAGCCCAAATTCGACAGTTTTTGATTGAGTAAACAAAAGAAATGCTTTTTTAAGGTGTCATTCGCAATCCATAATATCGTTTGTCCTAATCGTCATTTGTCCTAATGCATCGTTTGTCCTAAACTGGTATTCAGCTGAGTCAGACAACTATTTAAGCTTTCCAAAAATACCTGCGGTTAGGTTAGGTCAGAATTGTGTTATAACAACACTAAAAAGTTATAAACATGAGGTGGAAATGGCTTTAGGACAAGCGATGCTTTAGGAAAAATTACGATTAGGACAAAAGCGGTAAACTCCACCTAAGGCCGGATATAGAGGTGTGGAGGCCCTGGGGCGAGAAAGGAGTGGAGGCCCTCTCTTGTGGAGGCCCCGGGCAGTTGCCTTGCTTGCCCTCCCTTAAATCCGCCGGGCTGAATCCCTTGTTGTATACAGGAAACTGCATGAGCGAGTTCATGGGCCTGATCCTGGGCGCGTACGAGGCAAAAGAGGGCGGGTTCCGACCGGGCGGCGCCTCACTGCACTCGCTGATGACGCCGCACGGGCCCGACGCGGCCTGCTTCACCGCCGCCTCGGCCGCCGAGCTGCGTCCGCAGAAGATCGCCACCGGCACTCAGGTATGTACCCCTAACAATTATCCCTTGCACTGCTTTGAAATTGCCAAGTTCTTACAGTTCACGCGACTATTCAAATATAGGTCTGAAAATGTTTTTTCTCAAACATGCTCGGATATAACGGTTTTCCGATGGAAACACATGGACGGAAAATGCCTCTTTTTACTCCTAGGAGTAAAAAAACCATTTGAAAACACTTTCCGTACATGTCCATTTTGTTTTATCAAAATTGCTCTCTATTGCGTATAAAATCGAAAGGACCATGGAAAAAATCCGGTACACCCAACTTGTGGGGGCGCAGTGAGGGGCGGCGGCGCGGCGGGGCTCTGCGGAGCGGCGGCGGCGGGCGGCGGCTCGTTGTGCGTCAAACTATCTTAACTAATACTCGTATGACGCAAACAAACATTCTTTCCGAATTTGTCAAAGGTTTTTAAAAATACTTATAATCATGTTATTTGTATAATTTCCTCGCATTGTTTGAGAAAAGCATTATGTATGCCTCGGCGGAAACGAGGATTTCCTGACTCGTATTTTAGCAGGCCTCGCTGTTGCTCGGCCTGCTAACCACCTCGTCAGGAAATCCCTTACTCTCCGCGCCTAGGCAACAATGTACTATTTCTCAAACATGCTCGGAAATAACGGTTTTCCGATTAAAACACATGAACGGAAAATTCCTCTTTTTACTCCTAGGAGTAAAATAACCATATGAAAACACTTTCCGTCCATGTCCATATTGTTTTTAAAAAATGCTCTCTATTGCGTATAAAATCGAAAGGACCATGAAAAATATCCCGTACACCCACCTTGTGGGGGCGCAGTGAGGGGCGGCGGCGCGGCGGGGCTCTGCGGAGCGGCGGCGGCGGGCGGCGGCTCGTTGTGCGTCAAACTATCTTAACTAATACTCGTATGACGCAAACAATCATTCTCTCCGAATTTGTCAAGGGTTTTTAAAAATACTTATAATCATGTATTTGTATAATTTCCTCGCATTGTTTGAGGAAAGCATTATGTATGCCTCGGCGGAAACGAGGATTTTCTGACTCGTATTTTAGCAGGCCTCGCTGTTGCTCGGCCTGCTTACCACCTCGTCAGGAAATCCCTTACTTTCCGCGCCTAGGCAACAATGTAATATTTGCATTTAGCAAATAGGGCGAAACTGCCTGAAACTAGTCAACCTAACGTATATTTACTCGTAGTATGCAACAACATTACTTCAACAAACAAACAGCCCTACTCTTTTCTTTTACAGGCCTTCATGTTCGAATCATCGCTCAGCATGGCTATAACCAAATGGGGAGCCGAAACGTGTCAGAAACTAGACGCAAAGTACTACGAATGCTGGCAGGAGCTGCCTAAACTGTTTTCAGACAAAATCAACGTTTGATTAATGTGTTGTATGGAATCATATTGTACGTTAGTCCTTAGAATATTGTACATGATGTAAATAATGTATACCAGTAAAACTGTTGGGGGCTTGGGAATAAAGCGAGACAAAGTGCATATCACTTTTTTCATTCGTAATATAATAAGTACCTAATAGTGAAAAAACTGGCCAAGCGCGAGTTCTACTCGCGTGGACAGGGTTCCGTCTCCACACCATATGTCTGTCTATCTGTCCATCTGTCACAGTCACAGCAGATTTGCTCCAAAACTACTGGACCGATCGAGTTGAAATTTGGTACAAATATGTAAGTCGGTGACTCAAAGAGGGATGCGTAACGTAAATAAAAATAAAAAGCAAGAGGGCTACTTTTGGGGAATAAATTAGGAAATTAAAAAAAATAAAGTTACACAAACCTTATTGTGTGACTAGTCAAATGAAAGGGCTTGTTGTGAGCATCTCAAATATATATTTTTTATAACTTTAACGAAGTTATTTAAGAAAATACGCAAAAATCGACCATCCCCGGGGTCCCTTATCTCTGAAACTACTGGCCCCAATATTTTGAAAAAAAATACGGAAAATAATTCTTCACCTATACTTTACAAGAAAACCTATGAGAAGTTTGAGTGTTCAAAGTTCCATAGGAAAATTGCAAATAGGTGAAGAACTATTTACCATATTTTTTTCAAAATTTTAGGCCTAGCAGTTTCGGAGATAAGGGGGGGAATGGACAATTTTCGCCTATTTTCTTAAATAACTTAAAAACTGATTATATTAAAATACCAATGCATTCTAAAGCATGTTAAAGACGGATAGGAATCAACCTTGGAACTGACAGTTCATTGGTAGTAGTACGCATGCGAGTACGGAAACGGTAGCGCAGCGCTAGTGGGTGAAAATGAAACTTCCAAATCACCAGGCTACCGAATATAGGAAACAAACAGAATATAACACTATGTCATCGCACTGCTGGATCAAAACAGTAGTAACTTAAAATACAACTGTTTTGTTTCAAGCTCATAGAAGTTGTATTAAAGTTGATTTTTAAATAAATAAATAATAAATAAATAAATAATAAATAATATCACGGGACAATCTCACACAAATTGACCTAGTCCCAAACTAAGCTCTAGGCTTGTACTATGGGTACTAGACAACGATATAAATACTTATATAGAGAAATATATACTTAAATACATAGAAAACATCCACGACTCGGGAACAAATACTCGTGCTCATCACACAAATATTTGCCCTTACCGGGATTTGAACCCAGGACCGCTAGCTTCGTAGGCAGGGTCACTACCAACTAGGCTAGCACGTCGTCAATACATTTGTATTTTGAGTTACTACTGTTTTGATCTAGCAGTGCGATAACATAGTGTTATATTCTGTTTGTTCTCGGAACTCAAAAACAGGGAGCGGGTCGGGCGTATTGCCGTTACATTGTGCGCTCTGTGAAAAGGCCCATCGGAGAATGCGTGTATTACGAGCAATGTAACGGCATTACATCCGCTCCCGCGCCCGGCCCGCTCTCTGTGTGAATCAGAGTCCAGACAGGTTTTATCTACGCATTTTTTATAGGTCGATAGGTATGCTAATCTACTTTGGTTGGCTAAACTTATCACAACAGTAACTTTGCTTATACGAGGGATGATCCATAAGTTTTGATAATCGGTATTAAAAATGGGAGATATGGAAATCGTTATATTTTAATTGGAATGAGCACGCTTTCTATATTTCCGAACACTTATTAACGTCATTCAATTGTTTTATTTTACCACTATAAAAATGATTTTACTTTCGGACGTGTCATCACCAGCTCGTGATTTTGATGTAGTTTTTTTTGAACATCAGTGAATGAGAAGTAGTAGTCGAAAGTTAGGGCTAAATAACGGGGAGAGCGGTTATCAGTTCTGGTCTTTGGTCGACGAGCAGAGCACCCTTATCAATTAGAAGGCTCTGAAGCACAATGCCTGCCGAAAATTCGTAATTTTTTTTCTTCAGCTTATTTTTATTATTTTGCCATAATTAGGATAGAATAATGTTATATAACTCTCCTAGATTATTTGAACTCAATTGCTAAAAACTAATGTCGCAGTATTTATTTGTAGGCCTCAATAATCCTGGAAAAGGCCGAATAAACCACACTAAATTTTGGTGACAGAGCTGGAGATAAAAAAATCCACTGCAATGATAACTTATTAAATTTATCCTTTAAATCATAATTATAAATCAAGGTTTCATTTTCAATAACAATATTTTTTATTAGTGTACCAGAACTTTTTCCACACAGCTCCAAATTATTACAAAACTAACTCTTATTTTTGCCGTCTTGTAAAATTGTTAATACAGATGTTTTTTGTTTAGCTATTACAGGAAAACAAATGAATAATGTGTACATTTTTTTTCTCTAATGTAAGTTTCATTAGTGCCATGGTATAGTCCACATTAAAAGAATATCATTATGTAGATGGTTCTTACTGATTCTCAAAACTTAAGGATCACCCCTCGTATGTGACGTTATCTATGAAAACCTTATTGTCGATGGCGCTTCCGCCATTATTAAAGATGCTCCGATATAAATACAACGTCGCGTGACGCAGTGCGGCGTAAGCGCCATCCGCCATAGGGTGCCTTTACAGAGATAATGCCACATATAATCTTATTTCAAATGAAGAAACTTTTACACTAAAGGCTCATATTTTATATTGTTTTTCCTATTTATTTAAGAAAAATTACAACAGCATCATATTCAACATAATAACAAAATAATAAGTAACCATTCACAAATTTTACACTAAACTACACTTCTTCCACTTAATTACATTGTAATTTTATTTGGTTTATTAACCAAACTACTATACCCTGCCTGACCCATTAAGGTTAGGTCCCGAGTGACCCGCATGACACATTATGATCCCCAAGTATTTTTAACCCCCAATGCAAAAAGAGGGGTGTTATAAGTTTTACCGCTGTGTGTGCATGGGTCTGTCTGTGCCACTGTAGCTCTTAAACGGGTCAACCGATTTGGAGGCTGTTTTTTTTTATTTGGAAGCAGTTTTGTAGGGGTGGTTCTTTGCTAGGTTTCGTGAAAATCAGCTGGGCTATTTAAAGAGATATCAGAGGCCCGTTTCACGAAGCTACAAGTTACAAATTACAAGTGGAAGTCTCTTTCTAACTCCTTTTGCTAGAAAGGGACTTCTGCTTGTAATTTGTAACTTGTAGCTTTGTGAAACGGGCCACAGCTCTGAAGGAAGGGGTCACCATTATATTTGGAGTTTTTATCTATCTAATACACGGCACCGTTGTCTGACACTATGCTGACTGGCACCCAAGTCGGTGCGTTATAAAATAGTTTGAAGTTGTTATTTTAAATTAATTTCCCACTGCTTTATTTTATTATTATTGATTTGTGTTTTGCACCAAATGAATTTCTTCTACTGTATTTATGGCATATGGAAAACAAGCACACAGACATGTTGATGGTTAGTGGGATCTTAGGCCCACTGGCGTTGACGGCAGTTGTAGCCGAGATCACGGCACTTCTGGCACAGGTCCTGTGGGTGCACCTTGGACTGGTCGCTCACGTCCAGCCCGTCAGGCTTGTCCAAAGGCCTCTGTAAAGATAAACATTATTTGTTGGTAATCTTGTTTATTCATTTAACATACAGGTTTAATGACATATAATTATCATTATCATCATCATCATCATTACCATCTGAATAATGCCTTATTTCGGGTGTGTGAAAGCTTGTCAAGCAACATGTTGTTTTATCGTAATCTGTTTGCATTGTTTTCAAAGTCCTTTTCAGAGCACATCGAAAAGTCAAACGAACACATGAGGGTGTCTTACTTCTGCTCAATGGTTTTTAGTTAATTGGGGGTTCCGTACCCAAAAGATGTCAAACGGGACTCTAATAAGCCTATACTGTTCTTCTGTCAGTCCTAACTTTACACAGTTTTATCTTTTGAGTCGTAAAAGATAGCAGGTTGATTTTTTTCTTGAAAATATGGGTTATATGGTGGAGCTCCTTACATAAACAATAAAGGGTCCCCCATACAAGACACGTTTATTTCAGCGTATTTTTATTTTTGTTATATAGTAAAAACGGTAAAACATCAAACGTCAAATTTGGTATGATTATAGTAAATACATACAAACTCAAGAGAAACAAAAAGTGTAAGTAAGGCTCGCCCCTTCTAACTTAAACATAGTATTTTTTATTTGTTGAAGCTCGAAATACAAAAGGTAAAAAGATAAAAAAGGTACAAACCTGTTTATGCGGGTAAACATTGATGCGGCACTTGTTACACTCCTGGCCGGAGTCGGCCCACGAGTTCGCGGACATCCACCTACGCTTGCAGTTGGGACACCGGTACTCCCCAAAGCATCGCCTGTTGCCCTGGTACGGCGTCAGACCCTGGCCTTCAGGAAGGACCTGTAATTAAGGAATGTATGTAGAGAAAATAACTTAACTGCCAACTCGATATTAGTAGAGGCAAATACGCCTGTGCAAAGCATAAATACTTACTTGACCGTTTTTGTTCTTTTTATTTTTATTTTTACGCCTCGTCATTGTTTGTCCGCTAACACAATAATTCCTAATTTGCGTTTCGTTTTATTTAAGTCCGGCCTCTATGAACTGAATACTTCCTTTGTGATCAGTCAGAGAAATGTAACATTGCACCTCAACCGTTGATTAGATTAGGTAAGAATTTAATGACTAATGACTGACTGGCTGCCGTAATACCAAAGTAGCATTCTAAACTCTATTGCTATGCATAACTGCCACTGCACTGCATAACTTCGGCAGACGGAAATTCCCCGGAAAAAAATATTGCCAGTTAATATTTTTTTTCTAATTGCCAGTATAGGGCATAGGCAAGCGTTGAGGCTCGATTTATATTAAGCTCTTCTATAATAAAATAAATGATGCTTAATTTAAAAAATGGAAAACAAAAAAATGCGCGTCCAATTGTTTTTAATACTTTATTATGGACCCAAATTACCTAAGCAAATTACATTGGAAGATAAAGGTAATGTTGTCAATTCGATGAACGTTTTACAACTCGTTTACAAGAGATTTAATATTATAGGTAACTAGAGTGGCCATTGGGAACATTGTCATAGAAAAACTTTGATCATAAGCATCAGGAATGCTATCTAGCGTTCAGTAGCAAAATACGCATGAAAGTGATAAGAACACTTATTTCAGCTATTGGACGGTAGGTGACGCTACGGTGACGCCAAATGATAGGGGTGTAACCAATACGATACTGGGGTATTAATACCATTGATAAAGACAACGATATCGTATTAAGATCGATTTAAAAATTGCGACTTTATCAGATACAAAGGATGGATATTACGACACGGTAGCGTGGCGCGTGATAGTGCTTTGTTTTACACAATTATATTTAGTCCGAATGTATCGCTATTCTTAATTAACGCAAGTCATACAATGCTTTTTATTTTGGATCTTATTTACAGGCCTTCATGTTCGGAACCGAAACGTGTCAGAAACTAGACGCAAACTAGAAATGCTGACAGAGCTGCCTTAACTGTTTTTAGACAAAATCAACGTTTGATTAATGTATTGAATTATTTTGTACGTTAGTTCTAGGAATACATGAAGGATGTAAATAATGTTCACAGTTGGGGGCTTGGGAAAAGTAAGACAAAATACATATTACTTATTTTATTCATAATAATAGCGAACTTAAAATTATTATCCATTACTGCATTAAGATTATGAAACACCCTCGATCAGTCGCGTCACCAGAGAAAATACAACTGTTGCGGAAACCAACTTCCTTGTGACATACGGATTAGTAAATAAATAAAAGTGCGACTTCAAAAGGCTATGAAAGAGACTTCGACTTTAAAAAGTTAATAGAAGGTAAGACCATAATTTCCTGTATACATTTGACCAAAGCGAGATTCACGGAAGCCAACCAGTATTCGACCCTTCACCTTGGAGGTGGTGTATGTATTCAATATTTAAATATGAGTTCCGATTAAATTCTAATAAATGCATGAATAATAAAATCTGTTTCTCAAAACAACTGTATTCACTGGTTACAGAGTATATGAGGTTGGTGCAAATTATCCTAACACATTCACTGCCATCAACTAGTAATTTAAACACGCCAGTCGTGTCGCAGACGTTGTCGCCTGTCACCTATTCCTCATTTGTGAGAAGGATGACATTACACAATTTCGAATGGTGAAACGTCACTCCTTACGCAAAATTCACCGCCTAGTCTCAAGGTAAAGCATTTAAAAGTGGATTTGATGCAGCCAGGACACTGCCAGGTGCTGCCTACCCGCGGAGCGGTCGCGCATGTACAATATTGCATATAGGGAATGCGAATTAACCGGTTATTAACCGTTTTTGTATGAAAATAACCGGTTAAAATCGGTTATTTGCATTCCCTAATTGCATAGCAGCATTGAATAAATACTTTAACATCTCATTTATATTTGGTAATATTTTTAGATTAAGAATTTCAAGTCGCGCAGATGCACGACAATATTTAGTAAATAGTTCACTGGTTCAAGCCAGACATGCGGGTGCGCCAAAGTTCATATAAAATTGCAACTCCGATTATTGGAACTTCGAAAGTTTTTCTCATACCATTTTACATCATAATCATCACTCTTCATACTCTTCATAATATTTTTAATACTAATGATCGTAACTTATACTCATCTGAACTTATAGCGCCAATATTCATGGAACCGTACACTTTTCAGAATTTCTTAAATATCTTACGTGTAGATAAAATTAGGTTAGGTTAGGTTAGATTTATAACAATCCTCAAAAAGTAACAGTTTCTTAAAAAAATGCATTATGAGTTGGAATAATTATGACTTAAAAAAGTATGAACAAGAAATTATAAGCAACATTTTTCGAAGAAATGATGAGTATAGAATCGTTATTTGTATAAAAAATCTAAAGACCAATTTTATATGAGCCAATATGGACCCCAGACATGCACATTCCGCACTTAACGGTGCACAATAGCATTATAAGTAACAGTAGTACATACAAAAAATTCTTCAAGTAAATTAGCAGTACAATATTTTTTTAAATGTTGCAGTACTGAACAGACTAAGTCTACTGTGTCATATATTTTATTTAGGTCCTAACAAAGTAGGGCGCACGTGCAAGATTTAAGAGTCATTGTTTTCTTCTTAGCTCACAATTTTGTACAATAATGGGAAGTCCACCCATTCTTTACTAATTTCTATTACTTCGATTAAAGGATCAGCGCCAACATTACCATAGTCATTGTATCGAACTTGAATACGGCTTCTAGACTCGCTATACTGAAGGATCGATGCTCTGTACCATTTATTGTGTTCAGCAAACAGAGCAATACAGGCTTTGTTTTCGAAATTCCCATTCATGTGTTTAAGTTATCTCTGTGGCGCCGACATCACAGGTAACAGTGTATTAAATAACAAGGATGTTATAAGCATATTTTTTTTGTATGGTTCCATAACCAATTTTAGTTAGCAGGATTCATTAAGTGACATTCTGATATTGTGTCCCCGACCAAAAGCCCGCCTCTTGGGGTTTTTTGCTGTTGCGTGCTAACAAGGTTGAGGCGAAGCGAAGCCGGGTTTCTTTGTGCGGCAACCGGAAGGAAAAAAAGCTACGCAAGGCATGTCTTTTTCCTGCCGGTTGTATCTCTCTAAACTAGAAAAAATACGTGATTAGGACACGCCAGGCGTGTCATAGGCACTGAATGTGTTAGTATGCAATACGTTTGGGAATTTAGCGGAATAACTACTTGAAGGATATAAATCTGACAGTTTACTTTAAGATGAACTAGATGAGTATCCTGTAAGTCCTTTGTGAACTATACAATTACTAAAAAGCTTATCTTTTAATTATGTAGCATGCTTACAAGAGCTTAGCTCAACTTTTTAGACATTCCATCGTGAAATTCACATCAAAAATTAATGACCAATAATCAAAGACCAATGGTTTATTATTAATATGAAATAATTTACAACACTAACAGGTCTTAGTATTATCATCAACGGATACACATGTGACGTGACAACACAACACAACCATACACATGTAATAAACCCAATTTCACATGTCGAGTTTTACAAGACCAAGAATAGAATAGATACTATAGGGATGAATTAAAATGTTTGATGAAAATCTAAACAAACAGAATCATGGATTCTGACTAAGAAATATTACACCATGTTTACTTTTCGGTAAACTTAATTACGTTTTATCATTTGAGTAATAATTACATCCAATATTATAATTTTTCCTTTTTGACAATTTCATGTACAATATAAATATTTTCATTACAACATTAAGTAGAAAGAAATACGTTCACACGAACCTGCTTTTCTACCGAAAAGGCCAGTTCACCTGAGTATATTTTAGTTGCACGCTGTTAGCATGACTGAGCGTGGATCAATCGTAGTCAGTTACGATGGAGTGCGTCATGGCAGAGTGGAGGAATAGACGCCGCGCACTAATACTTATAACAAAATAATATTTAAAACAAGCAAGGTCTGGTCTTACTGAACAATTTATACAGTCAAAACATAACTGAGGTAAAAGACTACTAGTATTGTTTTCTGTATAATCAGAACTAAAGTTACAGTTTGATTGCAGTTAACACTGCAACATACGCCTTGAATATTTGTTGCCTATTAGACAGATAAAATAACAGTAATGCAATGTGACGGTAGGGGGTATTTCAAGAGCTTTAGGGCGCGCCGGAGCTCTGACCTCTTATGGGTCTTCTAAACGGCAGTAATCTACAGCCGGCAACTATTTAATGCTAAGCCTTCGGCACATAGCGACCTGCGCGAGGAGCAACGCCGGCGCGACGCGAGCGTGGCATGTTAGACCGCTCCCACTCACTACTACACTATAGAATGGCGCGCCATATCACGACACGCTCATGTGCCGAAGGCTCCACTCTAACCTGTTATACTAGAGCAAATAGTAGCCGGGTATAAATTGCCGCGCACCTTTAGCCGTGGTTGACGTTCACACCGGACTCCAGTTCTGAAGCGGGCGTTTCTGGCTCCTCGTCATTGTAGATATTCTCCGCCATCTGCCATACCTAAGACAAGCGAGAGGTTTGAGTTGAGAAAAATATGTTCGCTTTTCAAATAGGATGGTTCAACTGACGTAACCAACCCTCAAGCAGAAAAGATCAGTACTTATAATATCTGTCTGATCAGTGATTGCTGGGGACCCCGAATTCCCTCTGACTACTACCACTTCCCTTCCTATTTAAATACTCATTCCTTAAAGGACAGACACCACAGAGCGACCGCAGCCATTGTCATGTCATGTAAGTCATCATAGTCAGCAGTAATATCTCGTCCTGATCGACAGCCTACCTGCATGATGTTGTCTTCAGAAACAGAGCAGATGACCCAGGGCTCGTTGGGGTTCCAGGAGAAGTCGGAGATCTTGGCGGTGTGTCCGCCGTGGATGAACAGCAGCTCGGGCGGGCCGTCCTCCGCGTCGTCCGCCGTCTGCTCCTCGCCGATCTTCGACAGATCCCACACGTGCAGTCTGCCAGAACAAACATTTTAATTCCAGGACATTTTAATTGATTGTCTAAAGTCAAAGCTGTAACTTGTGTCGCGCTATTGGCATTCAGTGTCGTTTCAAATACACTCAATGTTAGTAGTGCGAGTTCAGTCGTTCTGGCAACTATTTCGGCTGATATCAGATATCATCATATCTAATAGTGATGATGAATAACACTTGCTGACCAGTGGCATCAATGTTTGTTGAGGTGTTGCCACAAAAAGGGACTTTGTTTCGTATAAATTAAGTTGTAATTTGCATAGCATAGCAAACATGTTTGGCGTGTGAGAAGGCGTTCAAAAGGTTAATAATGTTTTGTTTTTAATAGATTTACTGTATTGCTGCTCATAAAAACGTAACGTATCCTGATATATTTAAGTAGGGGAACACCCTAAAATCTCGAATTGTTTAATCCCGAATTTGAAAATACCGAATTTCATAATTCCGAATTTTCACAATACCGAAAATATACAGGGTGTTTTTTTGGTCAGCAACTTCCACAATAGGGGTTACTATATTCACGATTCTGAGCTCAAAAAATATATAATTAAAATTTTTTTTTTTCTTGTAAAGTCGAAAGGATATCCTCGCTATTTTATAAATCATGGTCTCTCGTTTTCTGTAGCTACGAAAGGGGTAGGCCGCTTATCGTCACGATCAGTCTATGTTATTGTTTGATACTACCCTCACAAAACTATGAGCAAGCGATGTCAGTTCCGTGTTTGTTTCCAGGCGAGTGCTTGTTAGGTGAAGTGTTAAATCATTTAATTGATAAAAAAATGGCTTGGCAAGAAAATTTACTTCTGGACAATCGGGAAATGTTTGATGTTGTAAACATTTACTTTGTGAGTGGTCAAAACTTTCCTGACACCGTTAGAATTTGGACTGATCGATTAACTAATCGGAAGGCCATTACGCGCTACACAGTAAGGTCTATCGCTAGCAACCTTTACGAGTGGGGCACTTTTGAAACGCCACGGCATGCTCAAGGTTTGTAAATTTTTAATAATCGTTGTACCTACAAAGCTGATTCACCAAATACGCCAAAGACGAATTTTGCGGTTTTGTAATCCATACCGTTATTCTGTAGTTAAAGACACGACTAAAAATAAACCTATCCAATCAACTATTGATAAATTAGTAATTAATGGCAAAATCATAGATAACCCTTCTGACATCGCAAATGCTTTTAATATTTTTTACTTAAATACGACAAACAATAATAATAATAAAAAACCTGACTTCTCTCACATAGCTTCAAGACCTAATAATTTATTTTTAATTCCTACTGACCACTACGAATTAATCAAAATCATAAATTCTCTAAAATTAACTAGATCAACTGGTTACGATGAAATCCAAACAAATGTCCTCAAACTATGTAAACTTCAAATTGCTCCTGTACTTAGCTATTTAGTAAATCTGTCTTTCACAAATGGTATATTTCCCGAACCAATGAAGAAGTCTCTTATAAAACCGCTTCATAAAAAAGGTGGCAAAGATATTTTGCAAAATTATAGGCCAATCTCTTTGATACCTATTATGTCGAAAATATTTGAAAAGGCAATGCATACAAGACTATTGTCATTTTTAAATAAATTTTCAATAATAAAACCGGAACAGTTCGGTTTTCAGAAGGGAAAATCAACATCGTTAGCTGCATTCTATCTGACTAATAACATCTTGGGTAACATGAATCAGAGTATTCCAGTAACTGCGGTATTTTTCGATATGAGCCGAGCTTTCGATTTTGTATCACACGAACTACTTTTGGCTAAATGTGAGCTCTATGGTATAAGAGGTATAGCGAATAATTGGCTCAGGGACTATTTGCAAGCAAGAACTCAGTTTGTTGAAATAACTAAAATTAACTATGACTACTTAGAAACTAAGCATACTTCGGTTACTAAAGCAAACGGGGTTGGTGTACCGCAAGGAAGTATTTTAGGACCTCTGTTATTCCTGTTATATGTAAATGACCTTCCGAACATAACGGAACATGAATGTACACTGTTTGCTGATGACTTATCAATTGTAATACCATGTCATAATGTTAGAACCTACAATGAAGACATAAACCTCACAATTATGAAAATCGTTACTTGGCTCCACGATAATAATTTGAATATTAATATTGACAAAACAACATATATACAGTTTGCTAATAAAAATGCTCGTAAATTCACCCTTTTTGTTAATCTAGCAGGTCAAACAATTTTAGAATCGAAACAGATAAAGTTTTTGGGTATAAGTTTGGATGATAAATTCTCATGGAATGAACATGTAACCAAATTGTGCAATAAAATTAATTCTTTTGCGTATGCTCTTTGGCGACTTCCAAAAGTCGCATCCAAGGAAATCTCAATTCAGGCGTACCATGGTTTTGTTTGTTCCCAACTTCGGTACGGCATTCTCCTATGGGGAAATTCGTACCAAGCAAAACGAGTGTTGATAGCACAAAAGCAGTGCATCAGAGCTATTTGCGACGTCGATACTTTTACCTCGTGCAGGCCACTATACAGGAAACTAGAACTGCTTACAGTGCCATGCATGTATATATACGAGGTATGTTTATATGTAAGAGTACACAACTCGATTTTTAAAACAAAAAAAGACATTTGTAAATTCAATACACGTCACCCTAGCAAACTCATGATTCCTGTCAAACAAAGTTGTATGGTCGGAACACGTATAGCATGTCAATTAAAAACTGTTTGCATGATGACATGAAGAAATTAGCGTTGAACTTATTTAAGAGTAGACTTAAAAAATGGTTAATAAAGGAATGTTTTTACTCAGTCGAAGAATATTTTGACTATTTTAAATAAAAATTATGATACGTGAATTATGTACTACTTAATTGATTGTTTAATTTTAATTATGCGATCTCAGGTCCGTTTTGTATATTATTATCTTATTGGACATATAAATTTTGCATGCCAGTTTCTGGTTAAATGTGCGAAACTTGTACAACTTTATTGCCATCTTTATGTACCACATTTTATGCGAAATAAACATATTTGTATTTGTATTTGTATTTGAATGCCATTTCAGAACGATTTTTAACAAAAATAATCTATTTTTTTTAACCTAAACCGTGTTTGTAATATGAAGGGAAAGATGAATCATAACATTGTGCACGGTGATTACGTCATTAAAATCTTCGGTAAACACGGCGCATGATAACCACAATATTAAGTGAAATAATGGGAAAAATTGAAAATGATTTTTCTCTGACCTAAGGTTTTTTAATTTTTTAATGTGATATTCCGATTCAGCATTAATTAAACTATCTCTCCTGTTTTGGAAGTTGTCGACCAAAAAAACACCCTTTATAAGGCCGAATTATCAAAATCTCGAATTTTATATAACCGAATATGAAAATCACGAAAACATTTTTCCGAATATTATATTTACGAATTTTGACATTTCCGAATTTTCTTTTTTACGAAAATTATAATTCCTAATATTTGAATTCCAAACTTCACAAACCAGATCGGTAATGTAAAAATCGGAAATATGAAACTAACCACTTGAATTTAATTAAAGTATTCTACTTGAAACAAAAGGTAGGTGCGATGACGAGCACATTACTTAATTTGGTCAATCTCACCATGATAGGTCAGGTTAGGTTAGAGTTGCATCAAGGCGCGAGGCGCCTTAGCTACGCGGAACAGGAGCTCGTCGACTTGGTCGGACTTGACATTTCTTACAGTTTTTGAGCATTATGCATGTTAAACATTATACACGGTATTAAGTATACAATAATTTATCAGGCGCTTATTTGAAATAAATAATCTTACAGAATTCGGGCTGCTAAATTTTGGGAATAATGAATATTCGGGATTCGGAATAGGAATATTCGGAATTGTGATATTTGGAAAAATCATTTTCGGGATTTTAATAATTCGGAAATGTGAACTTTCGGAATTTAAAAAATTTGTGATTGTGATGCTTCGTGAAACTAATATTCGGAATTGTGATGAATCGGAAATTTCAAAATCGGAATTCTGAAATTCGTGTTTATCAAATTCGGAATAAAATATTTCGAGATTATATAGTACTAGATCTAGATTATATGTACCCATTTAAGTAGTTAAGTCAAGTTCATGATTGAAAATAGTATTTTAAAATAAATTCACAATGCACAATCCGCTTTTCACATCCCTGTAATTTCAATCGTCCTCAAACATTAGCCGCCCGGAGTCACGCTCCCGATTTTCAAGAATGTATGGAAAAAAATATCATACATTCTTGTAAAACCATCCGCTAGATCATTAATAACTTTCATTGATGTACAAGAGCCTTGCATTTTTTATAATTTTTGGGCGTAAATTACGTAATGACTCGTTGACTCTATTTGCGCAAATAACACGTTTAGACACGCTTTCTATTGTTTTGAAAACAGCGGGGGCAGGGGAGGGGCGTGTTTAGCGCGTTGCTAAACACGCCCCTCCCCTGTAGCGTTTTTAGGCGACTCGCACTGGCATGTTAAGTGCAAAGCATTGCAGTGATAGCTTTATAAGGCGCGAGTACTAAAAACTTTAGAGCAATGGTAGCGACCCCTAATATTGGTTAAATTGAAAAATAAATATGGGTAATTTTTTTGAACAAGTTTGTTTTTTGAAGCACCCTACCCTACAGTAGTGATAGACGGTACCTGCGGTCCGTGCCGCTGCTGGCGAGGATGGTCTCGTTGTGCGGCGACCACTGCACCTGGAAGATCTCGTCCTTGTGCGACTCGAACGAATGCAGCTTCAACTTCAGGTTGCGGAGGTCCCACAGCGCCACCTGTACATACGAGACAAGTGTTTACAATCCAACTGACATAAAGATAATCATAATAAAATCATATGTTTGCTGTCAAGTCAGTGGTAATACTGGTAATCTTGCAATCCTAAAGGATTTCGATTGAAAGTTTCAAGCCTTTTCGAGCCTGTTCTCCACTAGAAGCTCATTACTGTAACTGCTACGGTATACAGATACTGTCACCTAAAGCTTACAGTTTTTTATACTACTTGCCAAACGCGACGTCTAGAATTTTCAACTGTTTACCCATTAATTGACATTTAAACACAAGCGATGTTACTAATTACAACCACAGTAAAAGATAACTACACCGTTACCAAATAGGGATGATGACTGTAGTGAAGACAAAATACTTCGCACATATGAAAATTTGTAAAAAGACTAAAAACCCAAGACCAGGCGCAATGCAGCAATCGTAACGATTTATAAATGAAACTATAAGGAGTAGGGAATTCAACATGTGTGTGAAACTTGCCATGCTATTTCTTACATGACTCCATACTGGCCATTATTTTGACACTAAAAAGTAACTCATTAATTTGATCAGTCAGTCATCTTGCTCATTGAACATTTCTCACTCATATTCTCTTACTCTTCGAACCAGCCGTACCGCTAGAATGGTTAGTTAGAATGTTAAAGGCGCTTACAGTCTTGTCTGCACTGCCCGTAGCCAGGATGAACTCGGAGTAAGGGTTGAAGCTGAGGCAGTTGACTTCGGCCGTGTGCGCGTCCACCGTGTGCGACGGCTTCGATGTGTTATTGCATCTGCATGGAACAATAGCATTAGCTCGTTGTGCAATTAGCTAATATCACCATTGCTATTGACAATTTGCAGTTATGGTTTAATAGTAGTTAACTTATGACTTGCGATAATTGGGATTATAGAAGTTACTCCAGAGCAGCGGTTTCTAAGCGGTTAGCCAGTAAGAATCACAAATCTGGACAAACCAACCAATGTAAAAAAACTTAACTACTTTCTTGAAATAATTGTATCTTGGGTGGTTTTGTGAAAAACTAAATTTGGTCTTTAAATAAAAAAGTTGGCAACCTCTGCTCTAAAAGTAACCTAAATCAAGTCAGTTACTGAAAAGCAAAACAAAAAAAAAACTATTATTTTATTTTGAGACCACTATTTAAGTTTCAATTACTATCAATATATTTATTATAAAAGCAAATTGTTAGGTAAGACAAGTCAATTCATAGCAAGTTAGTAAATTAATTAATTACAAATGAATGAAATGATACATGCAGCAAACTCGCCAATCAAATTAAACTTTGTACTTAGTATAATAACAGAAATCATAAAAATTGCTTCGTCAGACAATTTGAAAGACAAAATTTGTAATCAAGAAAATAAAACTCCTGCAGCCAAGAGAAGAGGGCCTTGGTGCAGAATATAATTTAATATTCAAAAGCATGTGGCAAGTTTGCTACATCAGATTGAAAAAGTAATGTAGTGTACAACATTCATTACAATAACCTGGTGTCCCATATCATCAGCTTCTGGTCGTCGGCGACGGAGCCGAAGAGAGACTCGTGCAGCAGGTGCCAGGCCACGTCCTCGACCACAGCCGTGTGCCCCGTGAATACGGACTTGGCCTCGATCACGCGCCCTTCTTTGGGCGTGGCATTGATGTCCCACAGACAGATTGTGTGGTCATCACTGTGGAAAAAGGATTTTTTTAATACTTAATGAAATTGTTGTAAATATCTGCATTAGAGAAAACAACCGGTGATAAAATGTTTGTATATAATTAATATAATTTATTTATAAATACATTGTTGTAACAATATTGTATAGTAAGATGGTATACTTTAGTTACCTATTTTGTGAACAATTAAATATTTATACTGTCACTATCATCCCATCTTGAAACAATTATGACTTATGATACATACCTAGCCGATAGAAGATATCCATTGAGATTAGGGTTCCATGACAAGCCATAGCCTTCTTTTTGATGACCTCTCAATCTGTAAACAAAACAGAGCTATGATTAAAATTCTAAATAATAAATGTTCTCTTAACTAATATAGGTAACATAAAACCGCAATTAGCACAGTATAGGCGAATTACCGAGAGCGTGGAATTGCATATGTAGTGGTTGTACCGATCGCATGAAAAGGAAAACCATTTAGGTTTTTTTCTTAATTCAATGAGATAACCCTAAACAAGTGGAATAAGTATGTCCTTTTTTTGCTTTTAGTCACTATCATTTTCATCTTTAAGGTTGAATATTGCTTATTGACTTCTTGATCAAAATCATCTACTGCCGACGGACAAGTAGGTAAGTAAATTTTCTTAATCGGAGAGGGTAATTTTTTAGTTGCTTTGAATTTGTCACTCTTACTTACTCTGTCATAATTTTATAAATAGTCGAGAGAGAAACACCTGTAGCTTTGTCAACTAATTGGGCAGCAGTGTAAGGTGAATTAAAAAATTTCATTAAGTAATTCGAGTTCAAAACATTTTTATGACAGTTAAGATAAGGCCACCTATGTTCCGCGATCTGGATCTCAATAACCATAACGCCTTTACATCTCTTCTTTGGATATATTAAACTTGATCATATTTGCTTGAGACTGGCAAACGTGAAAACATGATTAGAAATAAAACCCTTGATAGTTTTATTTTCCAAACTTGACACCTTTTTTGCATGTTTTTGGTTGTATCTTCGAAACCCTAAAATCTAACAATGATTTTCGATTCAATAGTTGAATATATGTAACTTTTTAATCTTGGCAAACCGTTTTTTCAGTAATTGTTGTGGCTTTAAAGTAAACAGCATTTAATTTCATTTGACACTGCCATCAAGGCGCGCGCCAACTATCTCCATCTCACATTCTTCACGCGGAAGCACATAAAGCCATCCCTTTTCATTTTTGGGGGGCATGGCAATGGCACCATAGGTGCCTCTGAAATAATATTTGTTTACTTTGACTCTCAATCGGACCAAAATTACTGCTACTTACTGCTATAATTTCTGCAAACTGTGTAACTTACAGTTGTACATGCCCAGTCAAAATAATTCTGTAAATTGCGAGAATACAATAAAATATGACGTATAAAAAAGCGTAAAGTATTTAGAATTTGACACTGACATTATTATTGTACTTAATTTTTAATATATAACAAAACTCTTTTTATGCTGATGGTATGAGAAGTTGAGGAAACTTAAATATAGAATGCCTGTAAACACATGTTACCACTACATATGCAATTCCACACTCTCGATCATTCATCATACCAAAGGGTGGCATGATATGGAGGAGGCCTATAACGAACAGTGGGTAGATACAGGCTAATTGGATGGATGGAATATAAGTATATTAAAGTATAGGTACATTTCTAACAAAATACCCATTATGATAACTTTAAGATTAAGCTATGCTTCAATTCATTCATATGTACCTAAGGTCAGGATGGCATTCCCCTGATGGCTCTGGCTTAGAAGGATGCTTTGTGTAGTCAAACACAAGGACGTCGGATGACGGAGTCTTTGTGGCGATCACACATGGATTTTGAGGCATGTAGCGCGCCCTGTTCACTTCTCCCTCATGGTTGATCTTGATCTCAATATCTATTTTACCAGATACAGAACCAAATCCACCAAATTCTGAAAAAAGAATAACACATTTATACAGGAGCTTAACAACTAATACAAGGTGTCCTAAAACTCAATGATAATCCGCCAAGGGCTGATAGAGCAGCTAAAAACTATCGATATAACCCCTACATATGTTCAGCGATTTTTAGTAGTTTGGGAGATATTGATGTCCATGTCACGAAAAATCATTAATTTCCTTGGCAGGTTATTGTTGAGTTTTGGGACACCCTGTATAATCTAATCTAAATAATGCAGAGTATTTAAAGGCAGTCCCTTTTTCAAATAATACATATTTCTGTTACATTTATTGATCATGTATAGAATTATAACACAAATTTAGAATTTAGAAGCTAAACACACATACATAAGTAGTATGTCAATTTGTTTTTAAGTTTAGAAATACATTAGAATAGAAACATGGGTTTTATTAGACTTATAAACGAATATACATTGGTATTCTAGTACTCTAGATTCTAGAAGTTACCTCCTTTGTCATTGTCATAGTGACTGGCATCAAACTGTGCATCTTCATTGGGCAGCTGGACACTGGCTATGAGGAGGTGGTTCTGTTCATCGGATGTGTGCGTGCCAAGGATCAATCTGCAAATTCAAGACAAGTTAGAACTATTCTAATGAGTGTGTATGTCGTATTAGATCTAATTTAGGGGGAAACAGTGAACAAAGAAAATTTACACATGAATACACATACTGAACTGAGAGTCAAAGCTAAACTCGATTAAGACTAACTGACCTGTGCACGGAATAGTCCTTGCCGTCGGGTCGGGTCACGTCGGGTAGCCACTGCGCGGTCAAAGAGGGCCATTCCAACGCGTGTGTCATCACCAGATCGTACAGGAACGGTGTATTTTTCTTCCAAATCTTATACTCCTCGTTGATGACCCGCTCCTCGACCGCATCGTCGAAGGTTTCTACAAAAGAACACCGATTACACTCACAAAATGCACTCTCGATAACCAACAAATTGGAAGAAAGCTGTCAGACAAAACGGCCGGGTCTACTCAGAATAAATCAAGGCAAATCAATTACCTCCATCGCCTTTATCTCCCATTTTATTACTTTGATCCTCTATTGTTAGCTTGTGACTAGAAGAAACGATTAGTCGAAATTTTCTGAAAATACCGGCCTCCCAAAGGCGCCAAACAACAATCCTTAGCGTTGTTCTGTTCGAAAGACAGCACACAAACTTCCGGAATTAGTTATAACAAAAGTACCTATATAATTATTTAAAATATATAATAGTTATATATTCAGAAATCTTTATACAAAATATAGTTTATTTTATTTTAAACATATTAAATTACATTGCTGATGCTGGAAAATATCTATAAAGTTTCAGTCATCTATCTGAGCGGATATTGCATCTTTCAGTTTGTTACCAGTTGGGAAAATATAATCGTTGTTTTCAATAAATTACAATTTTTTTACCATCATATTGCGAGAGTGTGCTATTATCTCACATAGTACAATAAATATTTGATGGACCCGATTCTACAGGGGTCTCTAAACTTCCTAATTTTATTCAGGTGTCGCTAAAACACTTTGCTATTCTATGAGCAGCTGTCATACATAATCAAATGACTGCGCTGATGCGCTAATTTGCATCTGACGCTTCTTATTTTAGACGGTCTATTCAATATTAAGCTCCCTACGCATTATCCTTCCGTGCCATCCCTCCGGGCACGATGCACGACGCAAAACGATAGTGCGTAGGCTTGCTGGACGTCAATAATCACGGTAATAATAATAATTGACGTCCAGCAAGCCTACGCACTAGAATATCGTTTTGCGTCGTGCATCGTGCCCGGAGGGATGGCACGGAAGGATAATAAGAGACTTCCGCTTGTAATTTGTAACTTGTAGCTTCGTGAAAAGGGCCTCTGGAATTGTTAAATCTGCCGTCTAAACTATGTCTATAAATTAGACAATTTAGTTTTAAGCTATTTAAGCGATGTGCACGAAGAATCGGGTCCATTGTCTCACAGTACAATAAATAATTATTTTGACAGTTGGAAGTTTAACATTGCAACATTTTTTAATAGTCTGTCAAAACGCGAATATGGCTGATGCAGCAGCAGCCCGTAGAGAAGCTCGGAGAAGGAAAATATTAGACAATTCTCAAAATCGGCTTCAACGCATATCTGGAAAATGTGAGGAAGAGGTACCTAAAGGTATTTACTTCGTATTATCTTGAAAACCTTTCGCAAATTTTTACTTTTTAGATTATACACTCTGTCGTTGTTTTGTTACAGGATCGCCTGTTAGAACCTTACTTCCCGAGGAAAGTTCCGAAGTTTCGGTTCTAACTGAAAGTAGCATTCATATTCGAAGTATTAGTGAACTCAATAATGGAGTTGTGGGCGCCGGAAACCCATCGCTTGGGTTGTGTTCGCCCATTCACCAACTCAGCATGGATGCGACGGGCGACGGTTTATCCGGGATTGCTAATGAGTTAGCTGCTCTTACGCCAACAACGCCAGAGCCGACGATCACTCAACTACCTACTATCTGGAACAAGCTGATTCTGTATAAATATGACGTGGTTTTGCTATCGATAATGGTTCAAGTACTTTACAGTTTCTCAATGTTGTCATTCAATGAAACTTACTTTTTCTTGCCTCTTGTTGTGTTTGTTGTCACAAAGAGCATTTGGTTCCCACCGCCAAATGGCTCCAACTTTGCCAACACCTTACTTCTCATGAATGGAATACCAATAGAAAAAGTTGAAAGAATTATGAGTGTGACACGTTGGGTGACCATGTTCTCCCAAGACCTGTGTGTGTATCTCTTCACAACTATTTGTATGCAGGCACTTTATATGACAATTAAGGATTATTTGACCACATAGTAATAGCTGATTGTTATCATTTCACTGTTAAATTGTGAGCATTATTGACTGAGTTCCAAAACTAGCCAGTAGCCATCATAAAATTAGAAATGTTCCATAGTTTTGATTGCTTGTGCCTTTACATTATACATAAGTAAGGATTTGTGACATGTGTGCGTTTTAGTCACATATTGCCATTTTAGTTTAATTAGGACAAGTTTGTACATAGTAACTGAACAGAATTTTAGTTAATTTTAAATGAAAATTTTGTTTAGCTCAATTATTTGCCTTTGTTATGTACACTCATGCATTTAAAATATTGTATTTATTTTTTATAACTATGTATTGAATGATAATTGCAATCTTTCTATAATTCCAACATAAATATATTGTTGTATTATTTATCTGTTGTATAATGGTAATGCCAAATTAGTAACTTAAATAGATATGCAATAAACTGTAAATGTATAAAACAGAGATCCTGAACTATTTTCATATTTAATTAACGTAAAATTTCACAGTTAACAATAATTATTGCTGAAAGATTTGTCACACACGAAAGACATGACAGAGCCCAAGTTTGAAAGCAATACAATACAATACAATAGCATTATAAGCTGCTGTTGTATTGCCAACTGGGTTTTAAGCAGAGTCATTCAGAACAGTTAAAAACCAATTGGCCTTAACTTTCTCAGTTTGAATTGAATATGAGGTTAAGAGGAAGACGTGAAGCGCCGCTGAAATTGTGTAGCTGTGAAAAAAAAACCATACAAAACTAGCTCCGGGCGAAAACGTTTCTCACCCCCTAAATCAAGTCTGATATTCACGATTTTTGAATATGTTGTAGTTATTATAAAGACCTAGGTCTGTACGTTTCTGTTTTTTGTTTTTTAAATTTGTTTCGTTCTAAGAAATATTTTCTTGTAAAGGAAAACGTACAGACATCGTTTTTCATGATATCTACAACATATTCAAAATTCGTAAAAATCGGACGAGGTTTAAGGGGAGAGAAACGTTTTCGCATTTTGTAGATTTTTAGCTTCACGATACTCTTAACCTATAACAAAATGTAATGTACCTACTAAGATTAACAATACTAATGATAACTCTTTCATATAACATTCTATGTAATGGCAGTTTGTGACTTGTATAAAAAGTAAATTTTCCAGTTGATTCAATGATAGAATTCATGTTTTCATGTTTCAGGTAGCAATGACAAGTGTAACTAATCGATGATGTTAGGAAAACTAGGGATCTTACTGCCGCACTCAGAAACGCCAATTAAATGTAATGCTCGTTTAGTGACGTCTTGTCTTATTCTATTGATATAACAAAGAAAGTAACAGCAGCAACTTTAATCAAGCATTAAATTTAATTGACGTCTCTGAGTGTGGCAGTAATTTGGTAAAATGTAATTGCTTTTGACATGTCATTGTATTGTTTTTCTCATTGTCAGCTGCTGTCAACTAAATGAAAGCTATCATAATATTGACAACATGATAACACGTCAAAAGCAATTAGGTTTTTCAATTAGAATAGGCAGGGCCATTATCCATTAGACAGTGTAGGTAACTGCCTAGGGGCCCCGCATCGGCTAGGGGCCCTCAGAATTGCATTGCCTACGGGCCGCGACATGGTTAATCCGGCACTGAGAATAGGGCCCCAAATCTAATCACTATCACTACCTATACTGGCGTCAATAACTACATTGAGTGGTTAATACCATTTAAATAAAAATAATTACAGCAGGAAATGTGTATTCCTATCTGATTTTCGCCTATTCTTATTATGAGAAGTAGTCAATGTAGATATTACCGCAACTTAAGGCAAATAAGCTCTGCCTATTTTGATTGCTACTAAGCCAGTTATGCCTAAAAGCTAGTAAATTCCATATGTACTTTAAGATGAATGCTAGCAGTATGTTTCGATGAGCGGATCCGCGGGATAGGGTTTACTGGGTTTTCACAATAAGGAATTAAGCTGATATGCTCAGGATATTTAGAATTCGATTTTCACTTTACAGAATTGTTTTCTTTTAAAGACCACTATGCATATTATTTCCATAGCATGTAAACCTACTGTTAAAAAGACAAGAGTTGCATTAAACTTTCAGAGCTCAGCTTTTTGAATGCGATAGACTCTGGAGTCATCTGCGACCAAGCACTGGCTACAGACATTATAAGATGATGAAACCTTCTGCAGCCAGCAGTCTTCGAAATCACAATTGCGAATTTACTTGTGTATCACAAAGTAATAAAATGTATAATGAGTGCCTTGCCGATCTATAGATTTGGCTTATCTTATTTTTCTTTTTTAGAAGTTTTCTTAGGCATTAGGTCTTAAGAGGCTACCAATTGTAATTCTCAGCTGTTCTATAGATGCATCAATCAGCTTAATTCAAGTTGTTTTGTATTGTATTACAAATGTCAAACAGAAATATATTTATTTTAAATATTTTATAATGCATATTTTGAAATAAAATCGTTTGTACAACACAGTATTTTAATTATGGCAGTGCACTTATCCCACACATTATCCGGAAGACTGAAAAAGACAAATCATTTAGAATCAATTAGTCAACTGATATTATAGTAGTAAAGAGATGAAAAACATAAAATTAGTAACTACAAAACTAAATGGCATAGTAAAACTAACGAAATTATGTACACATGTATTTAGAAACTGCTCAGTTGTACAAGTGAAGAAAATCATTATACAGTATAAATGCTTACACAATCAAAACTATAAACTACATTAGGAAATGAATTATGTTACATACATAAAACCTAGAAACTAAAAATTAAAAAAGTTCTTTATGCTACCAATGATAGTCTTACTTTTTTCTTTAGTGTTTTCTGACACAACCTGTTCTAATGAGGCCTTAGGTTGTGCCGATTGGTCACCCGTGCTCCGCATCTCTTCTGAAACTGACTTTTTAATACTGTGGACAGACTTAGTCTGACTATGAGTAGTACTTGTTTTGGCAATAGATTCTACAGCTGATGGATTTTTATAATTTTCATCAGATGTACCAGGTACATTTGCATTATTTACGAGGCACTGATCTTTATTTGTACGTTCTATGTTAGTTTGATTAAAGTCAGTAGAGATGCCGGAGCACCCGAGTTCCTATTGTGCTTTCTTTGCACTTGCTGGCTTCTTTTCTCGTACGGGCTTAGTACGCACAAGATCAGAACGTCCTAATGATACCATCTTCAACTCCCAGGCTTGTAAATCTTTCCTGAAAGTAAATAGTTTAGTTTAGTTTAGTTTATTTATAATAAAAGCATTTTTGAGTAATGTTTCACAATATCGGTTGGTGATTTTTTTCTTTTGGATTGGCATTGGTCAAGGACATACTATCATGTCCTTGGACAGCCAGGTAGAAACTAGAGGGTAAATTTCAAGTAGTTCAGAGTATACCTGTACTTATTCATCAGGTCTATGGCCTGCTTGTCAAATTTAGCTTTCTCAGTTTCAGGTAATTTATTCCATTCTAATGTTACTTTCTCTTGGTATTCTTTCATCGATTTGCCTTTGAAATTGTCTTTTCTAGACTGGACATATAGAAAATATGAAGACATAGGCTTCTTTGGCCGCCCTAGTTCTTTGTATTCCTGGAAAAATAAACATAAATTGTTTAATTGTTGACTGAGGTCTTTCATTGATTATTCACGATAAAATATGACATGAAAATATTGTAGCTTTTTAACAGTTTTATTACCAAATATATCTATAATGGTTTATCAAGATGTGTGAGAAAGAATAGTGAAATCCCCTTCAATTGTTATAAATGTGATATGACTTCTTTGTTGTTTCAGGACAGCTTATTCGCTACCGAAATGATTTTTACAATTTTTTGTATAGAACCAAAGTGATTTCTGGGGAAAGACCGAGGATACTATTTGTGCTAAAAATATTGTTTATCCGCAGGGAATATGATTGCTTTAGGTATAAAAATAAATTAACATTTAATAAGGCTTACAGCTTTGAGTTTTCTCTTTTCTTTGGCTTGAGCCATCTCCTCCTTCACTCGTAGAATGTCAGCCTTCTGTTCATTAGTTAATGAGGACTCATACAACGCCTTTATCTTCTTATAGTCTTCTAGGTCTTTCTCATACTCCTTGGTCATTTGTGACTTCGTCTAAAAAATAAATTTAGTCAACTTCATTAGCCACCACATGTCACGGGCCAGGGCTCCCTGGAAAGTACCCCAGATTAACCAATACTTCAACATCTACCCTCATGAACAGTTTTCAAAAATCCTACTAATAATTTCAATAGTACTTTTAATATCAAGCGAGAATCTAAACTAGCTACCTCTACATCTAACTGCTGCCAGTGTTTGGAGCTCCATGCAATGGCCTCCTTGGACGTGATGCCAGGGTTCTTGGCGAGCAGCGCCGGTCGCATCTGTGACATGAACTTGAAAAATGGCGTAAGGGGACGCTTCGGCCTTTCTATTCCTAGCCTTTCTTCGGCCGATTTCTTTGTGTAACTGCATATCTGAACTGGATTCAACCAACTAGTTCTGTAATTGAGATTCAGAGCTTTATTAACGGAATTATTAAATAGAATATCATGTTTAATAATTAGACAAAAACTATTTAAATTTAAAGTTTAAAGCATCATAACCTCAACTTACCTTCCTGGTAGGATTGTTTTGTAACTGCCTATTGCTAAATTGCTCAAACGGCAAAGTTGACTAATAGAAGACATGTTAAGACAGTATCTGATGCTAAAGTTTCATATAAACGAACAATTAATTTGATTGTTTCCTTGCTGTTTTACTCGGACCTTTGCTTTTGATTTGATTTCGATTAGTAAGGGGGGGGAACGTCAAACAAAACATACCATAGAGTGAAGCTTTTATAGATAACTAGCTAACTCCACAAACGTTGAATAGAGCAAGAACCAAACAAACAAAACTTACTATTATAAACACGTCATAAACCGCTTTTTGCGACTTATGCGAGTAGAAAGTTGCAGTGTTGCGAATATGTGAATATGTGCACTAGGTACAAGAATGTTAGATAGCAACGCGCTTCCAAAAAAAAACTTTAACTCCTTTTAATTTCTCATTATACACACAATTTATTTTCATGTTTCTAATGCTGATCCTTACCCAGTGTCCTACGTACCTATATAAGCGACTTCGCGGAGGCGAAGCGACGAGATGCGATGCGAATCACTTACGGACACTGCGTTAGTGATTAATGTACTACTACTTCTATCTACGACCAATGATATTTTATATTAAGATACGTAATCTGCGTGCAAAAGTGTTCCTCGAAAAGGAAGGTAATTACCTTACTATCGTTCAGTCGCGCCGTGGCCGCTGACATGCACGCGTCAAAAACAGTAAAGTTTTATTTTATTACCGAAATGCAACAAATATAAGTCATAAAAATTGCCGTCTTATGTTTTTGCAAGGCTGCCGAAATTATACTGTAACTAAAAAAGGAAGAAAGGACGTCTCATTTCATTCGTAAAGACCGTAAATATTTTTTACATTTTGTTTTACATCGCCATACTTTGTTTAATTTGCACCGGTGGCGTCACTGTCACCTGTGAAACATGAGATATGAATTAGATATCGCATGAGTGCGATAAAGACGCGTAGCTATGTGGCAGCCATGAGCGGGCATGCCGCTTCATTCGGGTACGCAATTTGAAACAACTATTTATCTCTTTCTAACAATAGCGTTCGCTACGAATTGCCGTCTTTGTATGTAGAAATATGGCAACGTAGCAACTGTCAGTAATTGGCGACGCACTGTGGGAGCGCGTAGAACAACCGGTCGGACATGCGAGTGCGCGACAGTAAACTGTTTATTGCAGATAAACTGCTATTATTATGGCCTCTAAATTATAACGAAATGCTAGTATAGTGCATTTTTAGCAACATATTAATAGGGGAAAAGAATAGTCTTCCGATTATATAGCAAAAAAAAAAAAAAAAAAAAAACGCAAGATTTTTGTCAGTATTTTATTCTGGTCGCATGCAAACATCCCTTGATAAGTTTTTTATTGGTCCTGTGCTTAGGATTCACTTAAAAATGCATATTTCTTTATTACGCCTACAATTTAAAATTATATCATCTAAAGAGATTGCTATTAAATTACACAAGGCGCACTGTCGAAATAGTAAATAATTATTGTAGATATTGTTGTTATTTATAAGAAAAGAAGGTCATATTTTCATCATTTCTCCGTTATGGTTATGATATAAAAAATTACAAAAGGTTACTCATACTCTATAATTTGGGTTTCGGTTTCACTGATGAGTGGCTGCGCTTCGATCAACAGTTTTTTTTTCGTTGTCCTTTTAATGTTACTGGAGATAACCGGATCAGACCGTAAAAGTAATGCATGTATCAGATCAGTATTGCAAGCAATCCTAGATATTTTGCGTGTGTGGTGAAGTCTCACATATCGAAATATTTTATGATTGCATTCTTGTGCATCTTCCGATAATGCACCTATTGGCAGGATTGCGTTGTGTTTTATAATGTCTGCTCCATGAATTAATATTTTATGGATGGTAACGGGCATATAGTACCATCCATACAATTGCACGTATAACTCCGCAGTTTCACGTGTATAAAAACGAATTATAATATTATAATATTTGCCGTTAATTTATTTATTTATTTGTAAAAATCAAGGAGTTAATTCATGCGCTCGGTTGACACAAAAAACGTAATATTTAATGTATAAATAAATATTTACCGATTCTTCGATGTTAGAACTGCATTTCTATTCGGCTGCCTGCCTTAGCAGATTTAAGAAACAAATTGCTATTTCTTTTAAATAGGCGCTTTCGAAAAATGACCTCCAATTGCAAATATCTCTAAAATTCGGCTAAGTTCGGGTAAGGTTAAAATGCAGCGTATTAAAATTATCTTTAACTTATAACTTGTAATACTTAGTATCTTGGAATTGCTTGGCACATTTTTTATAATCATGACTTTCTAGTTTAATTTTACATGAATGATAAAACAGCAATTATAATTAATTATAATATGAAACACCTAGATATTATTTGTTGTGGCGATACTTAAACATATATTCTTTGTAATAAAATCAAAAAAAGGACCTCAACTACTACACAACAGTTAAAATAGTACCTAGAAGTATAGTCGAGTTTTACGGGTTTATCGGATAGTGATGTTTGTTCGAGTACTATTCACCAACAAGGCAAATAAGTGAAAAAATAATAATAAGACATGATGGTCTAAGCGTTAAAGTTTACAAAAAAGTCATTTAACAGCAAGAAAGTGAAACATTTTATTTTCAAGCATGTCCGACCGTTTGTTCTACGCGCTCCCACAGTGCGACGGTTTTCGAATGCGTTTAGTATGAGCATAGCATAACGTATCTAAATATATTGTCTACGACCCTCAATCACATTTAAAAGCTTAAAACTAATTTAATATGGCAAATGTTGCTCAGAGGGTACTTTAATTTATAGCTAGTAGCTTTTGCCCATGTAGAAGTCGTTTATCGCTGGTCCCTCGGGAACTGTCCGATCTTCCATATGTGTGCCAAGTTTCCCGACGATCCGTTCAGTGGTTTAATCGTGATTGAGTAACATACATCCAAACTTTCTCATTTATAATATTAGTGAGATAAGATAGATTAGTAAAATTTAGACTCATGCAAACCCTTAACGATAGTTATCTGTGCGGAGGATTATTTTGCGACTTAACTAAGGCATTTGACTGTATTGATCACGGAATGCTCCTCGCCAAATTGGAACGTTATGGAGTTCGTGGCACGGTCTTGAGTCTACTAAGGTCATATCTAAGTGAGCGCACTCAGTACGTAGAAGTAAGAGACCCGGATAGTGGTGACCTGGTCCAGTCAAGCGAGGAGGTTGTAAGGTACGGGGTGCCACAGGGATCCGTGCTGGGGCCCTTATTATTTATAATTTTTATTAACGACCTGCCACACTATCTTAAATGTGGAACTCCATACCTTTATGCTGACGATACGAGTGTTATCATAAGTGGCACAACCTCAGAGGAACTTGATATTAAGATGCAACAATGTTGGACGGAATTATCTGAGTGGTTTATATCAAATGGACTACGGGTCAATTGCACCAAAAGTTTTTATATGGTATTCCGCCGTGGTCCTAACAGTGCTGACCCTGTTTGCAATATACCCATAACTAAAGCTGATAATGTGCGTTTTCTAGGTGTTGAGCTGGATCCGTACCTAAGATGGCATAATCACATCGACACTGTTAATAAAAAGCTGGCTAGTGCATGCTATGCTTTAAAGAATCTTGCTGGTACTGTTAATAAAACTATTTTAAAATCAGTTTATTTTGCCTACTTCGAAAGTATAATCAGATACTGTATTGAAGTGTGGGGTAATGGCACTACAATAGACTCAGTCCTAATAAAACAAAAAAAGGCTTTACGTATTTTAGCAGGATACTCTTATGTACCTGATACACATAGAAATATGTTTAGAGAGCACAACATTCTAACAGTTGTGTCACTATATCTTTATAGTATATGCTTATATGTATTTAAAGGTAAAAATACTATAAATATCAGACGTAACGAACAGAAGAACCTTAGGAACATCAATGAATTTATACTTAATAGAGCTCACTTCAAACATTACGACAAAAGCCTGCACAACACGGCACTGAGGGTGTACAATAAACTCGACTCTAAGATAAAAGAATGCAGGGACCTTCGAACCTTTGAACGTAGACTGAAGTCGTTCTTCATTGATAGACCATACTATTCTATTAGGGAGTTTTATGCTAATGCCTTGGATTGACTGTTTTATCTGTATACTTATACTTATATTTATTATTTAGCTTTACTTAATTTATGAACAATTACTTAAATATGTAATTTGGATTTTGGATTATTTCAATGAATTGTGCAAATTTAAATGTTTTTCTTATTAAATGAACTGAATTATTTATTTCTTATTAGATTATTACCACACTATGTATATTTTAATTGATATTACGTAAACTGTATTCTGCGCATTTTTAAATGTACCTATTCTAAGCATAATTTTACTCCTAAAACTGTATTTGCATGCATTTTATGTTTTACGCAAATAAATGACTTGATTGATTGTTTGATTGAGACTGAAGAAATAGCGTCTGTCGTAAATAATAAATTTAAAAAGTATTTTTATACTGGTGAAAACTGACTGGCATATTTGGAGGCTTTCCTTCTATGCTATGTCCTCAGGGTTGGCAGTACATGGGCTCCAAATTCCTCTTACAATCAGGAGGCCTGTGTGCTCGTTTGCCTACTCCGAGCCAAGGACCTTTTACTCATATTTGGGTAAATCCTTGCTAAATAAAAAATATAGGTAGGTAGGTAGGTACCATTTTCTTAATAGCGATCGGCAATCTTCGTTTTTCTATGACACACGAGTGACAAATATACTGTCCGTTCCGAAAGCTATTAAGAAGCTGGGGATACTGTACATTACTTATCTGTTGTGGTTGCACCTTCGATCAAAAGTTGGTATTGTTGATCGAAGGGTTGCCCCTTGTTAGTTCAAATACCGAGGTTTGCTATGCTATGCCTATTATTAGTAAGTAATAACAGGATGAATCTTGCATTCCCACCGGGAGTGCAAGGCAGCTAAGCGGTGTTGCGAGGAAAAATCCACCAATATGATAGTGAGGCTTTAGTGAGGCAAGTAAAACGAAAAACAAAAACGCAACACCGCTTAGCTGCCTCGCGCAGCTTGGTGGAAACGCAGCCTAAGACGGTTACAAATTCTTTGATGATACCTAGGTGACCACTGTGACCATAGAAACTAGTCTGAGCGAGAGCAACATGAATTATCTGTCTTGTCTAGTATGACAAAAATAAGGATTTACATCATTTGCTAAAAACTTTTCACATTTCACAAACATATCATATCATATCGTTTTTCAAAACACTTTTTTCCGACATACGACATTAATCGAACCTAACCTAACCTACAGGCTTCTACACACAGACCAATTGCCTACTGGTCTGTGCTTCTACTAGATGGTCCTGATATAAGTCCTAAATATTAACAGTTTCGGAAAAAAAGCGCTTTGCAAAATGATTCTCCATTTATTTTTTATTTAATTAATTAACTATTACGGTTACAAACCACTTACACTAATTAATAAATGAATAAATTTAAAGTAACTTTTCTTTTTAAATGATATATTTGGGAAATGAATCAATTTGTGAAATGTTACATATCGTTGTACTCGTCTGTACTTACGGAGTATGGAGTTAGGCTGCGGCTCCACCGAGGCGGCGATGAGCGGAGTGGAGCGGAGCTGTGCCAATATTAACGTGCGCGGGGCGCGCTCGACGTGAGCGCATGCACCTTCTATTGGTTATATTGGCACAGCTCCGCTCCGCGCCAGTAGAGCCGCAACCTGACACGGGAAAACACATAAACGGGATTCAGCAAAGATTCGTGTTGACGTCTCTATCTTTAACATAAAGAATAAAAGAGATGCGAGTATTCGCTGAATCCCGCAAATGCAGCCCTTAACTTAATGCCAAATGAAAAAAACAAGTAAAATGTAATATTTTTATTCGGTACAGTACAAACCAAAAGTTAAGTACACCGGTGACTGAGCTTCTTTACGTACAATACACCGACCTGGCAGTGCATTGCTTTACGCTTTATTTATTTGTATAATAGCACAAGAAAAATATAAAAAAAATAACGCGCATTATATTGTTTAATTTAGCATAGCTACAATTTGAATTGATAATCACTTTGTACCTTAAAAATAATATTGACCCATTGAAACAATTAATTAATTCAATTTTGATTAAGGCTTTATGGCATTTTTTCGTTCATAAAAAAACACACACGATTTAATAAGTCATAATAGGTTATATTTACAACGTTTTCTCAACATAAAATGTTATATGTACATATTATTATGAACCAAATATTTTTAGTCACAGTACAGTCAAATTCAGAAGTGGTTGTACATTATAGTACCTTTTCGCAGTAACGTACGAGTCGAGTAAATTGAATTTAGTATAACTAGCAATAGCTGCGACAAGAAACTCAGTTGTACAACTATCTGAGCTCGATTGTACTACGGTGCCTACAGTCGATCGAATTATGTAGATGACAACACAGTACAGCCAAGTGCAAAAATATGTTACGAAGTTACGAATACGGTGCATTGGGACATATTTATGAGATGTTGCGTTCTCTCATATTTTTACACTTGACTGTACCAAGGTACGTAAATTCCTTTCTAATATGCGTAAAGTATTATACTCATACTGGACTTGTAAAAAAACACGTTGACTAATAAATAACTCACGACTGAGGAAGAATTACCTATGTAGTGTGTATAGATTATAATGTTCGATTAAATAATTTCATCATATTATTGTAGTCAGCAGCAGAAGTAGGTACAGTCGAAGAGCTCAAAATTATCTATACACGCTCTTATTCTCTTGACAGTTTAATAGCGTATAGATATTTTTCCCGACTGTACCTATTTAACTGGTTGTCAAGAAAAATCTTATCCGTTTTCACCTTATACTGAGTATCACTATTTACAGGTTTTGTACAGGTACTTAACTAATTATTATTATTATTATTTTTATCATTTTAATTTATACAGAACGTTATCCTTATTTTATTTCTGTACATTTGTAACTCCTCGTATTTACACTTAACCTTCACTGGTTCAAAATTTCAAAACATATACCTACGGGCATAAACCAATCACTCAAATTTTAATTTCGGCAAAAGGAAGTACCGACCTAATACCTTATTTCCGAATTACTCGATAGATACAGTAAAGGGAAATGATTCCTTGACCGCTTTGGACTATGTCAAAGTGACGTAATCAATCAAAACCTAAGAGACTTCTTATGATTTTATTTACAGTGTCACTTTGCCATAGTCCAGAGTGGTCTAGGAATCAATTTCCTTGGCTGTACGTTAAATTCAACATTATAATTCGGCAAAAAAGAGTTAAACGTAATGGGAGGTATTAGTATGTACTCGGTTGGGGAAAAATTGTGTAGGTAATGATGCCCTGCACCCCTCATGGTGCCCTTATTTAGGTATTTAACTCTTTTCGGAAAGTCTAGGTACAGTACAAGGCATTATAAAAGAGTGCGAGGTATTTTCTTATAAAATAGCAAAATTGTTTCAGCAAAATTGTATTTTACATTCCATCAGACTTTTAAATGAATTTTAAGGGCTCTATGTTTTCCCAACGTTTGCAGCGCAAACATATATAAGTTAAAATATGCTTCGTCGATAGTTTGTTGTCTTTATTGTCATTTACTAACACTAGATATGGTATACTATAAATAATATTATAAGCTTCAATGGCACTTATGAATTTTACACACCTACTCCACACCAAATATCTACACTACACTTAACTCTCAATAAATGCATTTTAAAGGCACCCTACATATTGAAAAACGTCTTGAACACTGGTCAAAGAATAGTTTCCCCCGCTGAATAATGATAGTGTCGCGGTTTGCGATAGGAGTGTTGCTGCGGCGGCCTGTACGTGGCATACTTGTGCGTGTGCCTCGGCAATGTATGCGCGTGCGGCGCGTAGCAGTGCCGCGTCATCGGCGTCGGCGGTGGCCCCGCCGGGCACTTGGCCGGCGCCGGCTTGCGGGGCCCGGCCAGCCGCCGCCACACCGCCTTCAGCCGCGGCGTCGCGATCCACACCGCAACCATCACGCCAAGAATCTGCGTAGCGAAGATCCGGAACAAAAACACCCAGAAGGCCGGTCGCGCGTGAGTGGAAGGTTCAGCTGATGGCATAGGAGCTGCGAGCCACTCATCCCGCCAAGCGTACTCGTAGACCCACGTGGCGAGTATGCAGGCGGAAGGAACAGCGTAGAGGGCTGCGAATGCTCCCAATCGCAGAACGCTCTGGTCTGTGTGAGGCTGAGGCGGCGCGTTTAAGAGGGCAGCCGGCGCAGGCACCGGAGCAGGCTTCCGGAGCACCGCCCGCAGGCCAGACGAGAGAAACACGCAGCCGAGTAGCAGACAGATCGCCTCTGGCACTATCACCAGTGCCAACAGGGACTTGCTCGACTGGTTCCCGACGAAACAAGTGCCTGAAAAACAAAACACTACGTTAGGCAAACAATAATAACTGCATCTCAGCGGATACAGAGCCTTTGAGCCTCATATATCCCACTGAATAACATTCCGTAAAACAGCTCTCAAAGCGAACACCTACATAAATATACGGCGAGAAAAAAGGCTTGCATTAATAAGGCTGCGGTTAAAAGGGCCGATTTAAATTGAAATACGAGCGTGTGAGGAGGAAAGGTGTCGTATTTAACGGGTCGAATAATGGTCGCGCATTTCTTTCGTTTGCCATAACATAATGGATGTGGATGTAATAAAAATAAAAACGCAGCACTGATTGAAACTGCAATATGGATGTAAATCCAGCTCGCACTTCGCTGTGATGACGGACCTACAACTAAAAGTAGTATTTAGGTTAATATTCTACCCGATTGTTTTAAAGACTAAATAGCAATTTCACCGGGCTCTTTTATAATTATAGCTGTTAAAATGTAAATTCCGGTAACGCCCAGGTTCTCGTTAATAAAAACGAAATATCGGGCCGGTAACGAGCCAATCCACGCACTGGGAGATCATTATCGGAAACCGGACTGTGGGAGATCGTGCACGCTTCTTCGGAAAAAAGTCCAAGTAACTTAAAGAGGATCTTATTTAAATAAAACTCCGATGCATTTCCATTGAAGAACGGAGCGACAACGTGTTATTTGCATGATGCAGTAAATCCGCCGGTTTTTGCTGAAATTTATAGCTCCCGGTACAGAGACGGACGAGGCACTCACTATATCTGATTTATGTCCTGCAGTGTACACGAAGGCAGGAGCGTTAAAATATTTTTGCAGCAATATATCGAAAACAAGACATAAATTCAAAGTGATAACCAGTGCCGGCTAGGACCATAGTTATATGGGTTTACCTCAAGAAGTCCAATTTGTAGGTATGTTAGGGAATGTGGCTCTGAAATTCACATAATATGTCATGCAGTTTCTAGTCACGATGTCCATTATTTCGTAGGTGTTTTATTTCTTCATTGTTAGCAACCAACACCACCGTAATTATCAATCGTTACTTAAGCCTTAGACCGCAGGAGCGCATTCTGTTATCTATACTTGCACGCGCAAACTCGTCGGCATGTTCATGTTCGTATCCAGAAAAACTAACATTACCTATCGCGTTCTTCTGTTCTACGCCGCTGAAGACTTACTTATCTGGACACTAATTCCTTGTTATTAATTAGAATTTCAAGCGTATCAGCGGTCTTCTTCAACGGTCCTTGTTTTGTTTAATCTACCCTAGTTTATTTGATAAGAAGCTTTGTATGATAAATACTGTCGCCTAGATGCATGCCGCTTTGTTATTTATGGAATTACTTATCGCAAGCGGTGACTTTTGGGGAAAACCTGTGAGATTAAGGTTTGATTTGTTTGATTATAGCAGCGGCAAAGTCGGCATTTGCCGCGTAAAATCGTAATCGGCTGTTTGTCTAACCTTACATGCGTCTTAATGAGTTCGTATAGCCCCACGACAATGAGGCGGCCGCCATACAAACACTGAATGCCATTATCGCATGAATGCGTGCTCCTGCGCTCTCCTACCAGATTTAATCGCTTTGTGCACGCCGCCGATCAAACGAATAAGAAAGGACTATTACTGAGAATTGCCATTCGCTTTTGTGGTGTTTCGATACGGATATGTATTAGGGCATATTGATTCGGAAGTCTAAACAATGCAGCGATTCAGACGGAAATCTCGAGCGGTGTATTGTATGAGCTCTATGTTTAAAATCGCTGTATAAGTATTAAATAATACATGTACCTACAACGTGACATTTTAAAAGCTATGGTAACTGCTTTGTTATCTTTTTTAGGGTTCCGTTCCCAAAGCGATCGCCTTGGGGCACCTGTAGCCGTTGCTTTACTATGCCGGTTGTCATTTTTTAACGAGTCGCATATAGTCTTTTCGATCCACGAAGTTTAATTTTTACGTACATTAGCGTAACCGCACATCGTCAATTTAAACTGAAAACACTATATTTTCATAGGTATACAACACCGCATTTAATTATATTAACCTTCATATTGTGTAATGGTACGGAACCCTCGGTGCACAAATCTAACTCTCACTTGGCCGGTTGTTTAAAACACCACACTGCCATATTGCTTGAACAAGTAACATTGGTTTCGAGACGTAAATGGTAAGTCCTTTTAACGCGATGGACCTGTTGGGCTGTTACCCGATAAAGATGATCAATGCGCTTGCGCAGGCCAGTTCTTGTGACGAATCGCCCGTTTGAGTCAAGTTAACGACCAGCCAGAGAAATGGAATCGAGAAGTAGGAGCATAAAAACAGAAATACCACGATAGATTGCGTGTCCACAACGCCTTTGAAACGTTAACTAGGAAACGTTTCTTGTGTCGGTAATGATATTAACAAGCATACTGCTGGTCAGCATGATAACAGGATTAATGATACGAGCCGACAAAAGGACCCATTTTAATACCAACGGGACTCACAACTACCATTTCTACATGATCCTTTACTACAGTATTTTTTTATTGGGCAATGCAATGTGACCCTACTTGTTAATATATTTATCTATTCAAGATTGTAAATGGCACAATAACGATGACCTACTACTTATTTACAAGCTCGCATGTCAGATGTTAATTGCAAAACGTGTTTTTTACTACCAAAAGATAGTTGCCCGTCAACACCCGTCAACAATACGGAGGTCTCTTCTATTACACAAATTAGAGTAAGACAACTATTGTTGCCGGTAAATTGCTGTTGAATGATGTCCATGTAAGTTCACACAAGAATCGCCTTTTATCAATTAGCGCTATACTACCCGCATGCAACTGGTTCCCGTAAAGTCCACCGGTTCCCCAATTGTCCTTTGGCAAAAAAAAAAAAAACGATCTCGACTAAAATTTATTCGCGATTGACACGATAATTGGGGGCTTACAGTGTAGGTAACAAATCTTACCAGTAAGTTCGTCGGCATCGACGTCCCTAGTGACCAGTACAGCTGCAGCTAATGCAGCGGGTACCCCCCAGGCTGCCAGCTGCAGGAGGGAGGAGTGGCGGTCGTTGCGCACGCCCGCGCCGGTTGGCGCGGCCGGCCGGAGCACGCTGGCGCGCCATGCTCCGGCTACTACCACCCACCTGGAACAAGGAAAATATTGCTTAGTTATATTGCTGCTGACGAGGAAAAAAACGGCTAGTGAATCAGTAGGTACGATATCAGATCATACTTCATCTGGCGGTTCCACACTAGGCTAATGCCTGTCACGTGGCGGCCATATTCAGCATACAAAATCCACTTTACACTCTTTTATTTGGTCGAACTATTGTTAATTATATTTTAGTCGAAATATGTCTAATAGATGGCCGGACGGGATTCATTTAGGCTAGAAAGAATTGACTAACTAGAAGAAGGATCTGAAGTTGTCGGCTGATTGAAATGTAAAGTCGCAACATCGACCGCCTCCTTTATTAAGATACTAAATTCATGACCGATTATTAGAACAAGATGTTTCAAGATTTTTTACAACAAAAAAGTGGTTAGCACATGTGCAACGCTCGACGGGGAAGGCAAGTTTAAGCAAAAAATGTAAGAGCCATAGTACATTTAGTCTTCGATACTGTGAAAAATTTATTCAAATTGCTTGTCACTCAAATAAATAGCAGTTTTTGTTTATTTATAATCGGCTCGCGATATCGTGTCCATTTTCTATGACAATCGGAAAACTGACGCTGATGTGATGTTTTACGTTCAGCCGTTTAAACTAACTCGACCATAAAATTTGCGATTTTTGCGTTTAAAAACTAACCAAAAAAATAAATCGATCGCTAGGATTCTTGTTATCTCACTTAAAGATCTATTAAACAAGCAGTTATTATAGAAGCAAACGATCAGCTGTTAAAGGCAGGTGATCCAACAAAATTGCTGAGCTAGGTTAAATATCATGAAGCAAGTATTGACTTTTAAAGTCTAGGATTAAACGTATAATAAGTTCGTTTACAAATTGCATTGCTAAAGATAAATGCATTTTATCGAGGCTAACCCAATACTCATTATTATACTGAAGACGTTTTTTCTTTAATGTACTGGGATAGTCAGGGGGTTGGTTAAAGTGTTCCAACGAGTCGCGGGACCGACCCCTAGCCAAGATGCATGAGGCTGCGGCTCCACTGAGACGGAGACGAGTGGAGCGGAGCTGTGCCAATATTAACAAATAGAATCTAAACTAACGTACGCAAGACGCGCTCGACGTCACTGCATGCACCTTCTATTGGTTAATATTTGGGCCAGCTCCGCTCGTCTCCGTTCGTCTCCGCCTGAGTGGAGCCGCAGCCTTACGCTAGCGTTTCAATTCATGACGCGATTGGTTTAAATACGAATCGAATAGAAACGCTAGTTAGCGTAATGCATCTTGCCATGGGCCCTAGTTTCCCAGGTAATTAAATTAAACTCGCGGAAGACAAGATTAATCATGTTTATTTATCGTAAAATCTCAAGACGTATAATTGACACCTAGTTTAATCAGCTTAGAGTCATAAATTAAATAGACAACATTTATAGCCACGGAAGTTTCAACGCTCCTCTGGTTTATATGCACCTCAGGGTTTAAATTGATCCACGAACAAGCTTGTTGAACTTAGCTGCAAGTAAATTATAGCCCATGTCACCCCTTACTTAGCTTGTTAAAAGTTAAACCACCGACAGGTAAACGCAACCTACGAGCAAGAAAGGTGTCGCCTCGGTTCCAACCATAATAAGAAAAGCTCTCAACGTCTACAGATGTAAAGCGCTTTCGAAAAGCACGCGAGGGTTCAGACGGAACTGGTTTTGAGATCGCCGCAGTGGCGTGAAGGTACACTTGAACAAACAGGGGTCCCTATTTGAACAGAGCCGAAAGTGGCGATAGTCCAAACACGCGTGTTTGCTCGCCCGCTCGAATTGTTTGATCCGGCCTCCGCCACTAACACATGTTGGCCAACATTTTACTAAATGTTTGTACGATTTGCATTGTGATAATTAGGTGCTGGTTCTTTGAAGGAGGCGCAATTATGTATAGTGAGTACTTGAGTAGAGGCGAGAGCGTGTGATTCGTTATCATTTGAAAGGCAAATGCCTTGTTTCTCTTTGGACAACGGTTTTCTCATCTGGGAACGTTGAGATTTAAAGTAGGTAGGTAAATCTATTCCAATTTATCATTAAACCAATAATATCGAACTACTTGTAATGCCGGTACCACACTTCGCTATTCGCTATACGTTATGCGGCTGCGCCGTATTTGTTAAAATATTTGCTATCGCGCTTATGCGTTATGAGTGCGAATAAAGAAAACATAGACGAATAAACCCTCCACACTTCGTCGAATGTAGGCGCTTAAGCCGAATACCGAATAGCGAAGTGTGGTGCCGGCATAAGAGGTCTCTTTAAATTTGATTCATTTAAGGCTCTTTAATGTCTGTGCTCCAATCTCTTCAACGATTGCGTTATTTTACTCACTTGCATATAATTTCGTATTGGGCGGCGCAACTTAGTGGATTAAAAACTCGATCGCAAACAGGTTGGCTGACCGTACATGAGTTTGAAGTGGCTCCTAAAGCAATAACAAATTTAATACACGGGAAACAGTTTAAACGCCATACGATTACAAACCAAATTAGTTTAATCATAAGACCGACAAATGCAAATGTTATTACGGTCGAGGCGTGAACAGACAGACGCTTTTAAAACTTTAATTTTACTTTTTACGAGGCAACATGTCGAACCTCAAGTGGCCATTAAACGATAACGTTATCGGGGAATGATCCGTTTCGCGCTTCGAATCGAGAACAGGAATAACACAAAACAAATAAACTGTGAATAGATCCACTTTAATCTGGACTAAAAGGAATTATTAGTGATTCACTAGCTGACATCACTTCACCTAGATTCCTAATTAGAATTCGTATACGTATTACCATAAACAAAGACCTTATATAACTAACAACGCTTTGCCTTGTGCTGGATTTAAATTACTGTCCGCCATATGCAACGACTGGTATCTTGCAATGCTAAAGGTCCAGTTCACCAACGGCCATAATAGAACAGCGTAAGGGACGCATTCTTACATTGCAGAATGAAATATACTTATACACTACATATATACCGTTGGTATTGTATGTCACACTATACATATGTTACATAGGTACTTAGGTAGGTAAGTAGGAGTGTTGCCTAGGTTGGCAATAATGAGGACGCTGTTATTTGGAGTAAAATTGACATCCTGATTTAATTTATTTTTTATACAAATTTAATAACAAAAACTGTAAAAGGTAAAATACTAGCATTTCAATACAATATTACATACATTGAGGTCTCATATTTTATCGTGACGTCCTGACGTCCGTATGCAACGTTCCATGCCATGCCGTGTCGTGCGACGCTAAAGGAGCGGCCATTTGTCTCTTAAAATTTATTTCTGGTTGTCGTATTAAATACACTACTTTTACGCCAAATGTGAGTTGACGATGCCACACACATGGCAATAATTACGACTGTTCTTATTTCAAATGTCGGCGCTCGTAAACGTCAAAGTGACAGGCGGCGGTCGCTCGCCCCGAGCACCTTCAACCTTTGCAAGCCTTTACAACGGGAATAATTCACGGAGGATTCACCTTATTTACTGCGGGTAATGTTCGAGGTAATATTATAATATTTACAGCTGCCCTAACTCGTTTCTATTTAGGTCTAGTTCTAAAGATACGTATCGGCAATCAGCAATCTTGACACTTCTTAATTGAACGTACGAAACTTGAATGTACGCGTAGGGACATATATGTTGACGAACTTAGTTACGAACAGACATAGGTACGAATTGACTACATATTTTATTTATAAAGAGCCGTTTTGGTTTTGCTTTATTAGCTATTTTAAAATTAAGGTGGTCTGTGCAAAGTTTTGCCGTTTTTATTTTATTGCTTATTTGTAGCCAACATCTACATAGTAATCTTGTTATTAACCAGGTGAGCCTACAATTTGATCCTCAGATCCTGACAGAGAATTCTCAACACAACTCTACTACTAAAGAAAGCTAACAATAAGGAAGTAGTTTACTCAGCAGTCCCATACAATGCATGGAAACGAGCAGCCAGGGTTTCAGAGCCCCGGCTCTTTGACACAATCGATGTTGTGTCAATTTGTTAGGGTATCGGGTAACTGGGCAGCGAATGCATTAGAACATCGTAAACGATCGTAACAATACAATAAAATCTAACTCACACTATTTAGGTGAACGCACCCATTTATCCCCTTACTTAATATAGACGTGGCTATTTCTCGTTCAAAGTTTGTAGCTTTCGTTACAATTTGAATTCCTGCACCAAAATGTAGTATCAATCATTAGTCAGCTTTCGGACCAAGGACCTTTTACTGACAATGAGTATCTATTAAATCCTTGTTTCGAACATAAATGTGACGCATCACATCACTTTTTGGTGTCTGTATTTTTTTTTTCTTCACACCATGTGTTTAACATGATGTATTTCGTCAGTATCGAGTTTTAGACAATCACCATGGACTTTAAGAAACAAGTCCATGGATATCACACGCGAGGACAATTGTTCGGTTAAAGAGATTTACTCTGGTGGACTAAACAGAAGCATATGGGGTTAGCTCCACGCACTTCTGTCAAGGCCTGGTCTTTGTCATTGTGTGTCTATAAGATTATAGTGCCCGGCAAATAAGAAGTCAATTCTGACAGCTGTCAACTTCTTGAGTTTGAGGTTATAATTTGTTCTGGAATGACAGGTGTCAGGAGTGACTTCTTATCGGCCGGGCACTATGGTAAAATTACCAACCAAAATAAAAATGTAGGTACCTACGTTGTGAATCGTGATGAAAAAACTGTCAAATCCTATTATTCGGAGTTTTATTTATAAAATCTTTAATTTTTGAATGATTTTTATTATATTGTGCAAACCGACCGATGACAAACAACATATTCTTATAAGTGTCCTCTTTTTCAGAATTTGCTCCGAAACGAAGCAGTGTTAGACGTTTTTAGATGTTTCAGACTGATTTATCAAATACGCTTCCGCTATGCCATCCGCGCTGTTTTTCAACATAATGCATCCTGCTGTCATAAATATTACACGATACTAATAATATTTTAATGTTTTCCGGTGTAAATAAACATGGCGTTTATAGACTGTTATATAGGTGTTGGAAACATTGATCACTTGTACCTACTATGTTTGGAACTCATGTGTGTTGTATGTTATGTTATGTATTTCACTTTCTTAAAGACTTCTTTCTTAGACTTTTCTTCTTCGTCTGTATTTATGAAATGCCTTGAAGAGCGTGGCGTTTGTATCTTTACTGATTCAGCGTGCACTCACAAACGTAAAATGAGATTTAAATGCTCCTCAGTTGCATGGAAGTACTTCTACAGGGTGTCATACGTGTAATTTTTGTCTAACTCCGGAGTTGCCCTAAAGCTGCGTGTGCGCCGATGATGCATGCCGAAGGGACGCAGGTTATTTCGGGAGCTCGTAAAATCGATTATCCGTCTGAATCGTGTACGACGCCCGCTTGACGACATACAGGCTGTTCACGTCACGGATTAAAGAACCGAGAACTCAATGTAGAACCGAATTTGCATGAAAATAAAACAGCTTGGCATTGAATGTATTACGTTGAGATTAAAGACTAGACTCCTGCATAGACCGGTATAATTCGTCCTGCATAATTCGTTGCAGTAGGTAGTATCAATCGTTGGCAGGTCGACGTGGCTATGTTCTATTGTCCATCCTTCATTGGCAACCCGTGGATCTATTGTCAATCATTAGTTTCTCCGAATTGTCCGACGATTAGTCGAACTGCCGCATAAATCTCGATTGATTTGATCTTTCAGGAAACTGAATTTGATTGACGTACGTTTGGCGGCAGGCAGTACTAGGCTTACAATTAATTAATGACCTAGTAAATTGATTTAAATACCGTCCAATAGCTAAATTATGCAAGCTGAAGCATTAAACATTTTGTTTTAGTCTTAATCAAACAATCTCGCCTTACTCGTAATAATTTTGACCGCTGCACCCCATGTATAAGAAGCACTCATTGCATGTAACGCAGCGACGACGCAGCGGCCGAAACAGGATGCACTATTTCTGTTATGCGCTCTGACAGAAATCGGCGGTGTTATTAATGTGCCATTCTAATTTTATATTATTACGATATGATATGACTGAACAGCGTGCATACATCGTCGATATAACTACTGACAATAGCAATCGCACATGAGAAGATGATTTTTTACGTTGCTTTTATAAAAGGGAGTCCTCATTTTCTATAATTGCGTAACATAAAGTATCGCTATTCGGAATTGTGATTGTCCAGAGGGCTCAGACAATATGCACTACGCTAACTAACGTTTCTATTCGATTTGTTTTGAAACCAATCGCGTCACTGGAAGATGACGTGATACGAAAAGTCACGTGGTCTACCAGTGACGCGATTGGTTTAAAAACGAATCGAATAGAAACGTTAGTTAGCGTAGTGCATCTTGTCTGAGCCCTCTGAGGGCCCTGCCAAGATGCATTGCGCTAACTAGCGTTTCTATTATTATTACTATTATTATATAGATCACGTGACTTTATATATATAATATATATTTTAACATTTTTAACTTTTTAGGATTCAGAAAAAAATCGATGAAGGCTGTTACACGCACTGACGAGCATGGTTAGGTAGATATAAACTGTACTTATAAAAATGTATGCATTTCATATATCATACTTAATTTTAGTTGTAAAGACAGAACCGTTTAAGGTCTTCTGGGTAAGACCCCTAAAAGGGAAGATTAATGTTGTGCCGAAGTTTAAAATTGGTTGTTACGTGTTGGTAATATTGGGATCGTTTCGGTCGACCTGTCCGGTCGACGATGATGGATGATTTGAAAAAGTAGGTAATGAATGGATCCCTGAACCCTAACATACAAAGCCATGAAACCCTTATCGGGTCCATTTTGTATGAGAATCAGGAGGCCTGGTAGGTACGGAATTTGTTAATGCAGAGGCACGTTACGTACTCGTACGTACTTAAATAAGCTTCTTAAATAAATGCAAAATATTGATCAAGGGCAATAATAAAAAATTAAATGACTAGCACGTAGCATTGTATTTTGTACCTTAGTTCTTAGGGTTTCAACTAGCAAAATCTAATGTAATAGGTCTAAAAGGCTACCTTCTGGATGAGAGCTTGAAGCTATTATGAAATTGATCTTAGTATCAAAGGTTCTTAAATTACGAAAATGTGATTTCTAACCAAGTTATATAAGGCTTTGTAATTAAAAATATTTTATATTTTATTCACTTAGGTACTAAGTTCCTTGCATAGTCACCCCTCGTATAAATCTATTTTAAGAACTAAAATACAATTCTAATTGGAGGAAGCATTTATTTTTAAACCGTCTCGTTATCCCCCCTTTTCTATTTGAGCTCCAATTATAACTAGCGATACGAACCATTTGTTCTGTATCATTGTGATCGGTTATATAACTGGATTAATTACCGATGGCTGCAGTTTCCTTTGAACTAATAAATATTGATCGATGGTTACCGGGAAGGCATGGTGCAGAACCAGTTGTGGCTCGTTAGGCTCAGGTCTTTTATGGCTGTGAGGTTGGCTTGGTTTATTTTATCCCGGCAAATTGCGAACGCTCCCCGTGAGAGCAATCATCTCTCGTTACAAACGACCGCCATACTAGACACTCAACTTGATGTACAAGGTATTGAGAGAGCACACTAAGAACCTAGGTTAAGAGTAGAGCTTTGGGGTAAAATATTAAAAAAAACTAAATGGAACAATCATGTTCTCACTATATTAGGTTTTAAATTAAAATATATATGTTAGTTAGATTAGGATAAGTAGAATAAGTTTTTGTGGCTGCCATGTCCTTAACAGCACGGGTAGCACAAGTAGTATTTTCTTGCTTGTCGCTCAGCGCGTCTCTATCGTTACTGACTAGATAGAAAGGGAGATCCGAGCGACAAACAAGTCGCGGGCAACTTGTGCTAGCCGTGCAGGGCGACGTAGGTACATACGAGTATTATAGTGATATTAAAACGATCTTGTAAACATAACTGAAAATAATAAATAAATAATGAAAAATAAGTCTGGCAGCAACCCTGACTTGCCAGAATCTCTCTGAGAAGATACTATCTCTAAAGGCATACGGTTATGATATACATGTATTTGTAATTAAAACTAAAAGTTCCATTCGGAAATTGTCCCTTTTGCTTAGCATCCCATATCGTCCGACGATTATCTCCCAAGGTATTAAGATATTAATCATAGTTAGGCTATATCTAACCGCTCGCTAATCTCGCTATGCATTTTTTTCAGTTTGACTACTTTTTCGACGGAGTTTCTAGACTCTACATTCTACAGCTATTTGCGGAACTGCTGCAATTTTCCCACCCCGTATCTTTCCCGTATCTAAGCAACTATTACAGGCAGCCCGTGATACCGATACCGAAGCTTGTTAAACTTTTTGCTCCCATTTGTATAGCTTGTAACCGCTCAGTATTTACATAATGTGGTTGGTTAACGAAGCGAGCATCGTGAATACTAACTATCTACTACTGCTTATAGATCATTTGTCGTTTAGTTTGTAGCTCATTGTATTTTACAAGTGCGAGATGCTTAATAAGTACCGGTATTATCATGGTTTATTTAACGTATCACTTATTAAAAGGACATGAAACATGTTCTGTACCTCTATAATAATAATTTCATAGAACTTGGCCCTATCTTATGATAAACTGAATAGTAACTAGTCAATTTTTGGCTTTGATATTATTTTCTTGTACAGCAGTATTTCTAAACAAAATGGAGTAACGAGGAACATTATTGTGAGGCTACCTCAGACTTAGGCTACATGTCAGAGATGAACCTTACGTATTGCTATGCTAACATCAACTTTAGATTCTAAAAATCAGTCAAAAGTGTGGCTTTATCTTTTTAACCATATTTTATATTGATAGAACGAATTCGATATCAAGACAGGATACGATTAGTATTTATGCTTTTAACTTTGTTAAAAGCCTAGTTAAACTCCCATGGAATTTACCATGATCAACTATTATAGACTATAGGATCCAGTGACCAGAATTCTATGGCAGTTTTATGTTCTTAAGAAATCAGTGATCGTGGCACCGAAAATGTTCTCAAAACAAACACGTTCAATCCAACATGGTTAAAAAATACCTTCCAAAACGCATTACAAAAATTGGTCGTAATAACTAGACTTACTTCAAAAGTCCCGACCGAATGACAATCGATTCTTCGATCAAATTGAACACTATTGTGGAGCTCGAAGTTATTTTAAAGAGGTTTTCGAAAGTCAGTAACTGTAGTAAGGCAATACCAACCGTATTGAGAAGTTATAAGGGTTGAAAGGTGGTAAACGGATTTATTTGTTGGTGATGCGTTGTTTGATACGATAAACTCGAAACTTGTTAACGTCGAGGGCTGGAGGTTGTTTGTGTTCGTGGGCGCAAAGTAAAGCCTTAAACTTTGATCTCTATCTCTTTTACTCCACAGTTAAGAAGCAATCAAAAGAAAAAGCCAGGGCAACCGAAACTTGGAACTTTGATTGTAGGAGTCCCTGAGTTGTTTGTAATTTGAGTTGCATCGGTAGGTACATCGTTTATGTTTTTGAATTGGTTTTGAGCGATGATTATCGTTTGACGGATTGGGCCGACGTGGAGGTTCGAATGACGCGTCGTTAAACCTTATTGTGGTACAGTCAACGGGTAAAATAGTTTATAAACAGAGTCCCAAGAAAAACATTTTTCTCTCGTTATCTTTTAGACGCGGGCACCGTAAGACAGAGGCCAGTATGAACTACTGTTCGTCTAAACTAAATTGACGAACCACAATATTGCAATTTACATATAAGCCTATGAAGTTTCAATGGACGGACTTTCGTCATTTTAGATTAGTCGAGTTCTACAAACAAGTGAGGTAGGTAGGTACAATGTTGCCCTCCCAAACACACATTCATTTAATACAAATGACAGCATGTGGCCACAATACTCCTTCATAATTACATATTACCCTACATAAATGTCACTTGAAGTTTTTTCCAGGAAGTTGTGGAAATACTTGAGGGGGACTAAAATAAGCCTAACGTAGACGTCATTTTTAAATTGACGTATTTAACTCTCGTGTCCCATTCTTATCAAGTCTTTTACTTTCTAAGCCGAGACGCGGGCGGCATCGCGTGCCATCGTTTTTCTAACTCGACATTTAATTATGTCTTCAATATAGTTGTCTTCTTTTTGCCACAGTACCTTTACCATGAGATACAATTACCGTATTCGCTAGCGAGTGGAATGCTCTGTCCCTCACACTCTTTAATAATACTATGAGGGATAGAGCATGCTAGCGCCTATGGTAATAGTAACTCATGGTAAGGCTACAGGTCTGCTCACCCCATAACTACCTCATAACGGTATCATTACGTGACTTAAATTCCTATGATACAGTTGACTGACATTAAGGCTATCATCTTGACCCCACGACACTAGGATGAACGACCACCGCTCATAGGTTGACGGGCCGTTCTAGACGCACGGAGCCATCTTTTATTATAGTTTTATATCTTTTGCCGCTGCCATAAACAAAAAGTAGAGTAAAAAAGTTTATTTGCTACTTTTGAACTGAATTGTATAATAGTTTTGACAAAATGCAACTTATTATTCATTTAATAATTTAGTTTCAAATACGAAACGTGTTTTCCAAAACGTATTCCATAAAAATGCAGCTAAGGCTGGGTTTTATAAAGTTCCGTTAGATCAAATTTCGGTCAGGAATGTCAAAACTTGTATGAAGTTACTAAAATTTGACCTGACATTTTCACATACGAGCCTTTATAAAACCGGCCCTAAGTAAACAATTTCAGACAAAAATACATTTAACAGTGTATGAAGTTTTCTTATGACCAGTGATCGGAAATAGGTGAGCTAATTTGCCTAAACTTGATGCATGTTCATTCAATAATGTATTCCCATCTCTCTCACGCATGAATGAATATGCGTCAAGTTTGGGCAAATTAGCTCTACCTATTCCGATCACTGCTTATGACTAACTACTCGTGTAATTCTAGTTTAAAAAAATATTTGTGTCCTATAATATATTTTATAGGATATACATAAAAACATTACCGGGATTGCCATAAGCATAAAAAATCGTAAATGTTTTAAAAATATCGTGTGGGATCTCATGGCATCCTTAAACCAAAAGGGAATGGGCTATTTTACAATAGCCAACATCAAAGAATAAGTTTATCGATTCAGGGACAGCATCGATCGCAGCAAACGATCGGCCGGGTCGTTATTCCACAGAAATACCGCTTTTTTCTCGTTTCTTATTTTTGTTGCGGCGCGGGAGCAATGCCTCGAACTCGAAGTAACTTAGCGAGTGGTTGCCTACGTTTTGGGGGGAATTTTAGGATTTTTGGTTTCTTTTTGAAGTTTGTGAAGGTAAAGCTTGTGAAATCAGTGTTATTTCAAATCATTGAAGATATTATTATGTATTTTCTCATATCTTTTAAATTTTATCTATCTATAAAGTAATGCTAAGTTAGAATATACCTTAAATTAAGGTATATTCTAATTAAAGCACAACATACAAAAGGTATGGTTTAAATTGTAATACCTCTAGTCCCACTTTCTTAACTTTGTTATGCAAATACTTTTTACTATGTTACTTTTTGCATCTACACAATTGCCAACCGCGCATGGTAATCTTTGTAAATATTTTTTCAGTGTGAACGTAAGCTTTTCTAATGTAAAAGCGTGAACATTTCCTGAGTGGCGTGTCGGAATGGTGTCAGTACTGGAGCGAGAAGGCAGATATAGCTGCGCGCGCGCCGGCAGGTGTGAACGGGACACGCGCGGAACATACCTCACAAGCCTCCGCAAAGGTTTCCAAACTTTATCGGCGGCGGGTATCTTACGCGCTTCTCATTCGCAAACTGCAGTAGAACTTATGAAGTTGTGACCCTCTTATACTTTGTCGTGGGTATATTCTCTTCGACGATGTTTTGTAACACACAATTTGCAATTCTGATATTAGTTGTAACTAAAGTAAGATAATGACATATATTCTTTTTAAATTTTGACTAACTATTTAACAAGTGAATCCGGTCAAACCAAAAACGTGTAAAAAATACAAACATACAAACTACTTACGTCAAAAACGTCCGATAATGTTCATAAGTATATAATTAAATTAACATTTTTTTTTTTTAATTTATTTAGGCAACATACAGTCTTATAAGTATTACAAAAAATACATTTTGTGAAACGACCTTGAGTGCCATACTTGAATATACTAATGGCATTACATTCTACAGTGGAAGCGGTAAGCAATGAGAAGCAAAATGAGATATTGCTTTTAAAGTAAGTAAAAAATTAACATTGAGGATATATTTGGGTCATATAGAAGCAAAGCCAGCAACATCCAATTATTTTTTTTTGTTCACATGTTCTATTTTTTTACAGCGTGATATTTTAATACCTACTAAAAACTTAATATACATATGTATCGTCCATTTGCCATGGAAACTAGGCACTACATATTTAAAAAATCCATTTACATGCGTTCATTAAAACATGTTCGTAACAAATGTATTATTCAAAAAAGTTTTTTTTTATCGAACTTCAAAGTTTGAGAACCAAAGCAGAGCATGAGCTTTTCCTTCGCTTCTCGTTAAGAGCTTTTAACGAGCCGACCTTGTCCTAACGACTAGAGCGAGAAAGCATTACCCACAATACGCATCTCTGCACGGGAGACAAAGACAGAACGCCGCGCCGCGAACAATAAGCTTACTAACAAGACGGAGCTTCCAATTGCAAACTGCCGTAAACGCCTCAATTATTTATTGAATTATGTAACCTATTTTTATTTGAATAAGATTTTATTTCTTTTAGATAAATATTGGGTGTTGTTTGACACTTGCTGACGAGGGTCGAGGCTAACGAGAATGACTCAGGCGCAGATAGCGGCCGGTTGTTGTGATTGAAGCCTTATCGTCTATAATTAGAGCTTAGTTTTGATAAAAGATAACACGGCGTTAAAGGGTTTTCTTATAAAAGCCAGTTTGAAATTTATTTAAATTGGTTTTTCATTGTGGAGAGTTATAAAAGCTTTCGAATGTTACCAGCGTATTTTTATGAGATAATATTTTTACTGTAACAGTTACGATTATAGTTCCGAGTTAATATACATTTATAGATAAATATAGGCAGTTTATTTACAGCCTTTTTTACAATCGACAAGTAAAACAAATTTGACAGATACATTATGCCCGTTCTCTTTCTTACACTTATAAATAGACAAGGAACAATGGCAGATATATTTACTCGTCGATTGTGAAACAGGCCCTTAAAGTTTTATACACATTTATAACTATTAAATAGATTAAATAGATGAACCCTTAATATAATGGCGAACCTTCTTTCAGTCCTTTCTTCTCTTCTACACACACTACTATTACACACTTATACAGTAGGGTCCTATTCAGACTGCCAATGATAATAACAAGTATGCAAACGAAAACGATTGCGATTGCGAGTGCGTTTGGCAACAGGCCAGGGGTGTTATTATTCAAAAAACGGCGGTCGGTCGGATGGACGAGCGAATCGAAGCGGCGAGTTTTGAGTTGTCCATTAGGCAGTCTTATACGTTCGAGAAATCATGCTGCCAAATTGAATTTGGTTTTGAACGGCGAGTTTAAGTAAGTCCTGTCAGAGTGAACAAAACACATTTTAGCGCGTGTATTCAATTTGGCAGCATGACTTCTCGGACGTATAAGGCTGCCTAATTGACAATGCACGCGCTAAAATGTGTTTTGTTCGCTCGGACGGGACTACTTAAACTCGCCGCTTCGATTCGCTCGTCCGTCCGACCGACCGCCGTTTTTTGAGAGAATAACACCCCACTACCCTTACCATGAGTTACAATTACCGTACTCGCTAGCGAGTCGAATGCTCTGTCCCTCGCACTCTTTAAGAATACTGCGAGGTCTGCGAGGGACAGAGCATTCGCCCACTAGCCAGTACGTTAATTGTATCTCATGGTAGGGGTACAGTTGATATCTCATCTCGTAAGGCCCACCATAATACGAACAGGGAGTTTTTTGTGAGTGGGACTTTGAATCTACCATCAAGGCAATACAGTTCAATTACGTTTGTTTGATAATGCCATTTTCAGTTTATGAAGATAGGAAAATAAACCTTATTTCCATTGCAACACAGTTCAAATTAAATTGCTTGATTATGTACATTTTATTGCACACTGGGACTTACGAGGTTAAACGGCTTAACCGATTTTCATAAAACCCCGATTAAAGTAGCTTTCTTTTCAAAAAACGTGTCTCTATCGGTCCACATGTTAGGGAGCTACGACGCCACAGACAGATACACATACACGCGTTAAACATATACCACCCCCTTTTTTTATCGAGGGGTAACAACAGTGTTGAGAGGCCGCGGAGCGCGCTCCGAGTAAAAGACATCAACGGGCGACCCGACCGACTCTACCGTCATGGTTGTTATTATTTTTGCATAATTCAGTTCATAAACGAGCCCCGCCCTAATGAATGGATGATATAAGATCGTTAAATAAATAATGAAAGCTATTCTGAATCGATTCCAATTAACGCGAACAAGTTAACGATTCTCCGAAGCTATAAAATGAGGGAGCCATGTAAACAGGATCCGGTTTTTGTGCACTGAAATTTTAAATACAGACGATACGAAGATAATTGGTAACGATCGGTTTCACCTGCGGGTAGTTTGCCTTGTATTCTAAATTTGAATGTTTTAGGTAAATAGGGCTTTATTCTGCTGGGTAAAACCTTATTGGTTTTGACATGTTATCGTATCGCTAACGTCACGATAACGATAGCTCTTGTTTACGTGAAGGTAATGGCAGTCGATTTAAAGATACGGTTTTAACGAGTAGAAAAGAGCCTTTGAACTGCTTACAAATAATCTAGTAATATAATAAACGACATAACTTCCAAGCTTTCCAGCTTTCCATGAAATGCTGGAAAATCCTAGGCTACTTTTAGACCAGGGTAAATGTCAGTTCCATTACCATAGCCGCTCGGAATCGTGAACATCATTCAAATTGAATACGTTTACAACTTTTTAATTGTCTTTTTAGACAATCGTTAAGTATAGTATACAACATAGGGTCTTAAAAAGCACTAAAATGAATTAAGCACTGCCGCGACATAATTAAGTTACTTCACAAATATCCTCAAGATGTTTCCTTTACCAAAAAGAATTTAACAAATATAAAATTTAAATTTAAACACGTGAAAAGGATAAAAATATAATTAAAAAGACTCCACATATTCCAAAAAACTTAACGGTACGAGCGCGAGCGGTCTGTCGAATAAATCTTCTTTCGCTTCCTTATTTTTTTATCGAATGATGTCCAATGATTAACATTTTCAAGTATTTTATAGACTGGCAGATATACTCGTATGTAGGTACCTCGTTTCCTCATCATAAGGGGTCTTGGGACACGGAACCCTAAAGATTGATTAAATAATAACTTTCCACCTGTCGGTGCGCGTCGTAAACCATGATATAAATAAAGGCAAATCCCGCTGCGTTTGTTTTACGACGCCATCCCTTTATCGGGTTGATTTATCACGTGATTAGCGGCCATCTTGGATTTATTCCTGCGCATGTCACTCAAACTAGAGACCATCTTAAGGGCTTAAGGTCTTAAGGGCTTAAGTAATTATTTATAGTATAGTGTAATGTGGAAACTAAGTAATTTATCCTTAGCAGTTTTAAATAATTATAAAAACTTTAAGTCTACAATTAACACTTAGGGTGTTATTTATTTAAAAAAATGAATAACTGCAAACTTACTACAGTGCGACAAAAAGAGTAGAAATTAAATAAAATGGTACTGAAAAATTTCCATGTTGTTGTTGTTGCCATGTTTACGCATTTTGCGTCAAAAATACGACAGTTACGTAAAAAGTGGCGGCCTCATTTAATTTCTACTCTTTTTTGTCGCACTATACATGATCCCAATTACAGGGTGAAGTAAAAACAAGAGGAATCTTCTACAGGGTAGTATATAATCGTTATGAAGAAGATTTAGACAAATTCTAACCTAATTTCATAAACCTCACATCTTGCTTACTCTACTGTTGATTAAAACTGCTTTCATTAAAAGTAAGTATTGTTCTAACCCCAAGTTGGATAGTGGCTGGTTGACGTTACTAAACTGCTTTAAGTTTACGGGGTCTTGTCATCAACATTGATTAGATATGGATTAGTCTCACTCATTGATGAGAAATACAGAAGACCGCATAGTAGCGAGATACTATTGTCAAGTGTCTTGTTTAACCTTCTGACATTCCTTGCGTCTTCACCGTTGATGCATTATCAAAAGTATTTTTAGGATCGTCATGTTTTTGTTTATTTCGTACCTACATTCGATGTTTCTGAAGCTGTCTAACAAGAGTATTGTGCACGTCGTCACGCCGGCCGTCAATTACATCGCGTCACGTCGCGTCACGTCGCTTGCCTCGTTACAGATGAAATAAAAAATATTACGAGCTCAATAGGGCTATAAAATGCCGCTCGCTTCTGAGTAGTGTGGTTTATTCTTTCGCAACGAACGCTGGATCTACTGACTTAACTTTAGTATGCATGTGCTGGATTGTCGGCATAGTGCAAAGTTAGATGATCGTAGCTAACTGCTTTTATGAACATCAACACAGTGACTTTCTCGATTAATCGTCTAGCAGAAACATCGGGAGACCTGGTGCACGTGCTGACGTACTTTCGTCGTTCCTGCGTATATAACCATTGAACTATCGTTAAATTTACACACACATTAAACATACATACATTTACTTTAAACAATAATATATTGTTCTCCGGTACCTAACTACAAACTTTCGCAGGTCTCTAAAAGTGCTAAGAGCTTCATAAGTAAGCAGTCAGTCAAAGTTCTTACGTCAGAGAAAGATATTACAGCTTTTGATCATCTGTGCAAATTTTCAAAATGTGCTGTAGATTTTATTAGGGCTCCTTTAGTACCACGGCATTTTAGCGCAGGTATCATTGTGAAATCGATCGAGTACATGAGGTACGATCGCTTTGACGGCGCCGCGTGCGCCCGCGCAGCGAATCACGTCAAAGTCGCCGCCTCGTTAATAGCGCAGCGTTATAACCCCCGATAGCAATTATGATATATCATAGTACCACCCCGCTCGGTAATGACAGTGCCTAATATGAGATGTAAAATGTGGGGTCAGGTGTTAAATATTTATGCTTTAGGACTTCCTTGTGATTAAGTTTTGATACACGCTATTTTTATGCAAGAAAGGGACAACGATCAAGCGGTTTACTTGATGGTTATCACTGCTGCCCAAGAACATTCAGAAAAAATACATCGAATCATCAACGTAATTTTATATTTTTTAGATTTGCAAAACTTCGTAGGTCAAAAGAGGGCCATATAGAACCCATTTGCACTTCTTCTGGCTCTTGAAAACGATCCGAAGTATGACGCAACAAGCTATCTCTAGCACATTTAATGCAACAGTTGGGCATAGAAATACAAAAACAAAAAGTTCAAAACAGATGAAATCACGGCGAAAAGCTAGCTTAACTAGTGATGTGCCGTTCTCGAAAATTCCTGAGATCAGAGAAATCGGTCGAGAGCGTTCTCGGAAACGTTCTCCTGATCTGAAATTATCGAAAAAGTACCATAATTTTAACTTTTTTTTTCTTGAATTTTCTTTTAGTATGTTATGGGACCTTTTATTAGATACTGGTTAATTGATTGTTAATATTCGAATACCATACTACTGAAATTCCCTCTCTTCCCGGAAATTTCTCAAGAGAGTTCTCGGAAATATTCTCTTGAGATCGGTGTCACGATAATTTTGTTGTAGATATTTGGCGTGTAAGGTTAAAATAAAACATCAACATGCCAATACGGTATAATTATGTATTATTTATTGTAAATATTTAACATTTATTACAAACTCGTCATGTTTAAAAAATATGAGTATTTTCCATAAAAACGTGCATAATCAACAAATACAAATAGCCCTTATTTCTCAATCAACCACTAAGTAGTAAATAATTCACAATCAAATGCTATAATTCACGGAATAACACAAGAAACATAATAATATGGCATGAACAGATAAATAACATGTAGGTAAATGGTACATATTAAATAGAACACTTTAATTTGTTAAAACAACTTAGATACTTATAACGAAAAATCACAAATTCAGCCGTTTTTACATAAAATCACCTTACAAACACAATTTTCAAAGGATTTAGGTATCAACTATAAAAAAATATTAATTGGTAGGTAAAGGATCTGTTGTTTCATCTACTTCCATAAAATCGGTTGAAGATCTAAAATCAATATCTTCAATTTGACCCGGTGAAAAATTGCCGTTGTCATCATCTTCTAGCATCAAGTTTGCCGATTCTGCGTTAACCTTTTCCAGTTCCGATTTGTTCATTAACTTCCAATTATGCGATATATAACACAACTTAAAAGCACGTTCGGTTTTTAACTTATTTCTCTTTTTTGTGTGGATGTTTGAGAATGTTGAAAACGATCTTTCAACAGAGGCTGATGTTGATGGAACAGAGAGGATTTTCAGTGCTGTTTTACCTAAGTTTGTGTTTGGAAATAGAGCTTGCCACCACGAAATAGCATCTACTTCAGCTGCAGTTTGCCAAATGAATTGCTTCTCCCATATACCTTTACGGCATTTGTGGTCCGACAATTCGTTCAATGTCACTTCAGTTGAACTCTGTGCCGTGTTTAAAATGAACGCAAATCCTTCAAGATGATCCTCTGAATTTAACGTGGCTCCCTGATTCTTTGGATTCAAAATAACCGCTGCGTAATGAACAGGCTTCAGGCAGTTCTGTTCTTCTTCTTCCTGTTCTTCTTGTTCAATCTTTGAATTTCTTCGTCAACTCAGTGAATTCAAGTTCATCGAAAAGGGCTCTTGTGCTGCCACAACAAAGTAGGCTCTCAATTTCTTCTAAAGCTCGATGCACTTGGTGAATCGTGCAGTTATCTCCTTCCAATTTAGTGATCCAATCCACTATAGGTTTGAACAGCTTAATTTCCTTTTCAACGTCCTCCCAAATATTGTCATTCAAAATGTTTGTTCTGTATTTTTGAAGTTCTCTGTTGTTCTCGTTGATGGCCATAATTTGCAATATTTCTTTTGATCTCAGGAAATTTGTAAGGCAGTGCAGGTAGCTTCCCAATCTAGTTTTTACTGGGAAAACTAGTGTGACATTCAAGGTTTTCTCTGCTGCAAGTTTTTTAAATTCAGCGTTGAAAATATTTGAGTGTAAAACACATTTAATGACACTCACAACAAAACTGAATACTTCTTGAATCGGATTCAGTTTCATTATGTCTCCAATCAACAAATTCAATGTGTGACCTAGACATCCGATCCAAGTGGTATTGGTATATTTGTCATTAACAAGTTTGCCACATTTTTTCATGTTTGCAGCGTTGTCTGAAATGATTCCAAGGAATTTATCTGGCCCAAGGTTTTCAATTGTTTCTGTTACTTTTTCTGCTAAATATTCTGCAGTATGTCTATTGGTTTCAGTGTCAATATAGGAATGAAAATACGGCTTTGGTGTATACAAGATAATATTAAGAATCGGATCCTTTTTTATGTTAGTCCACCCATCCATTGCGAGATGTAAGACTTCTGCTTGGTTAATTTTTTCTGTAATATCCTTTTTCATTTCCACATATTATTCATCTAAAAGTGTTATTGACAGCATTTTTCGTGATGGTGGAGTATATTCAGGTCTTAGAAGCTGCAACGCATGTTTCCAAAGAGGATGTTCAAATATTGAGAGCGGTTGACCAGTTACGTAGACGGCTCTGGCTAAAGCCCTGTGTATTTTTTTCTGAAACAAGAAACTGTATTAACTGAGTTTATTAAGTACGAGACTATTACTTAATTGGGTTATTTCATGCTGAAAATATACTAACTATTTATTCTGCAAGTAGGGCTTTGGGCTCCTTTGAATTTCTGAGTAAATACATAAACATGAAATAAAATAACTAGATAATATAACATTACTTGATTTTACTGTTATTTTATACTTTATAATTATTAATTTCTTGTTTATAACTACTATTTATCATTAAATGTGATACAAATTAAGATAAATAAATTATGATCATGATAGTTATTAGTTAAGTTTAGCGTATAGGTACTATACTATAACAAAACAGATAAACTTACCTCATTATAAGTATTCTCGGCGTGTGAGGTTGACGAATCGTTGAAAGTATTGTTACAAACACTTTCCGTTGTTTTGAACCCACTTTTCACTTCGACTGGTGATAATTTGCAGTTCGAAACAATGTGTTTGGTGAACCTTGTAACGTTTTTACAGGTATACACCGCATCACAGAACACGCACACATACTTTACACGATCGTTTTCGTTCACTGAACTGAAATAGTCTAAAACTTTATTTTTTGGCTTCATTTTTACTTTCTGTCTTTAAGAACAATACTCTTTAGCGGCTTACCAGATACTGATACATACAGATATAATCAGGACTTCCCCCACCACCACGTAACCAAGTGCCCCTTATCGCACAGGTGCACGCTCTATTGTCTACTTAAACCAAATGACTCAAAAAATACCACGTTGACTGACCCTTTAACTAAAGAATAAAACAATAGCAAGGACTTTAACTGCAGAATCCTCCGTGAATGTCGCACAACAGATAAGACTTTTAAGCTTTCAAAACTCATTCGTTATCAATAAATAACTAAGTATACACATAATAATCTAAACACAATTTTACTTTTAAAGCTTGTATTTCTTTTTCACGGAGAACCGTTCTCGAGAACGAATGAAATTTACCGGAAATTTCTCCGGAAAGGAATTCTCGAGAATGAGAACATTCTCGCTGGCACATCACTAAGCTTAACTAACCACGGTTCCAAGAGTAATTGATAATCGTGGTCGTAAAACGGTTAAGGCGGTAGTGGCCGGTTCCATTCGCGCCGCGCATCCAATTTAACGCGTTCTCCGCACACCATTCCTGTTTTACACCCAATTGTTCATAATCTGTGGGACGGATCGCGTGGTTCCAGCGGTATTTTCCATAATTCACACGAAGTTGTTAGTGAAAACTGTTATTTCTTTGTACGTCGTCCAAAGCGCCCCGCGAATCTGCTCCTAGCGAAGAAGTCTAAAAATAGGGACTGAGAAGTGACTCTTCGACACTACCTATAGTGCTCAGTATCGCCTGCAAGTCTCGTCAGACATATAGCAGTTTCTGTTTCGTTAACAAATATGGGGGTATATCGTCACTGGTTGAGGAGAGGTTCTTTCAACGAGGAACTTTCCAAGATGGCAAAGGTCAAACATAGGAAGCCTTGTATAAGTTAAGATAAGAACCTTCGACAGCAGTAGGTATAATAGCATTTTTAAATTTCTGATATACTAAGATGCATTTTAAACGTGAACTGCTCGGTTTTCGAGGGCAAAGGTAATGTTAACATGACTTCTCTATCAACTATACTAATGGAGGTACCTCAGTTACAATAATTATGGTAACAAAAATAAGGTCACAATGATCCAAAGTGGTGGATCAAACAAATTGTGAAAATATTTTTTGAAACGTGTAATGAATTAAAAGTGGATGTCTCATAATTATATGCCATGAAGATTCACGGAAGAAGTGTTGACTTGACAAAAAATAAAAACCTAAATCTTTTGGAAAGGTCACGTAATATGTTAATACGTTCCTTTAATCTTATAGGCTATGTGCGCGCTGTGATGTTTTGAATGTTATTTAACTTAAGTCAGAAAAGAAATAAATACGGTATTCGGTGTCGTTAATCTGGCAACACCACCGCCTTCTCCTCATAAACAGAGTTATCAAGAATCGTCTAGATAACGCACTCTGCGAAGCTGTGTGTAGCGCTAATGTCGCTATAACTTTAGCGTTATCAAGTCGGCCATCCGAAATCTCATCTCATGTGTGTATGTACTAGAATAGACCGCGCGACCTCTGACAGTGGATGTCAATCGCTGTCGGGAGCCGACAGCAATCCGTTTAACTGGCCATATGCGTTCCCGCTGCGCCGTAACTACGATGCGTCAAAATGCGTAGATTTTTAAGTGTTGCTATAACGTGGAATAATCGCAGCGGGCGCTCATCCATAATTAATTCAAAATGATCGGAGAATTTGTATGTTTGCGGACGGTCACGGCGCTTATCGCCGAGATAAAATACCAATTTCGTTAAATTGCCCGCCGAATTAATTGACGCTATTAAATAAACAAATGATTGGGACACTTTGGTGAAGAGTTACGCAAAGTGTTAGTGTCAAATTGAAGTTTGCATTCATTGCCAAGTTCCTCAATTTTCATACAATTTATAGACCAGATTGGTACTGTTGCGTAATGATTTTCTAAATAGTATAAAACTAAGTCGGTATCCGCGTCTATCTGTCTGTTTAGCAGCTTAACGAAAGGTTGTTACTTATAACACTAGTATAGGTACGAGTATGTACGTACGCGTGTTACAGAAAATCTTATACGTAGTAACCGAAGCGAAGCAAAAGGCGGGTTTCTAGTACCAAATAAAGAAATATTGCTGTGTAGATCTTTGTTAGTAAGTTGTATGACAGAGCCGAAGGCACAATATCACTGGCTGGTGGAACCTATGAATAAATCCAGCGTCCGTATCCTTTATGAAATGGTAATCGCGCCCGCGCAGCCTGCGTAAACGATCTCGTTATATGAAACTTATGGCTTGTTTTACATACAATCGCCTTTCTTATACGATGTAAATAAACTGGTTCTGTGTCCTTAACAAAAACACTGGACGTCTGATCGACGGGACTCAAAGATGTTGCTCTCTTTATAGACCATCACACATATCGATGTATGGCGCTGTAATGAGGCTTATGTAGTTGTAATAAGACCGTTGACGTGTGCGTTTTGATCGTGGGGTGTGTTAGAATGTTCATTGTTATTTTTGAAGTCAGTTACATGTTAAAAGCATTTTATTGTGATGTCGGTATGATAATGATAACAAGCTTGTGGTAATGTTAAAACGTTATAAAAAAATACTGGTATGGTATGACAGATGAGAAACGGTATATATACGCAAGATCTAAAATGTTCTTGAGCTAAAGCCAATGCTCTTATGAACAAAGAGTGCTTTATTTTAGGCCCGATAAGTAGTTTTCGGAGTTGGTTATATTACCATAGTAAGCCGCGACTTCGCCCACGTTGCTCATCCCACTGAAACAGTGTTTATTTTGCGGGATTAAAGGTAACCTATGTGTTAATTCGAGGTGGTATCTCTATTCCAAATTTGATCCAGCCGTTTTAGCGTGAAGGAGTAAACAAGTAAGAAAGTATAACATCAGTGTGACGGAGAACCGCATAGTAAGTTTTAAGGAATAATGTGCCAGGAAAGAAGTGACTTAACACCACACACTTTAATTATATAATATTACCCATTTAATATTACTATTAATAAAGTTTTAATAAATAAATAATAAGTAAGAGAACTCTTATTTGCACAAAAATATGTTTTACATACTTAAGATATAATTCGGCAAACCTGCCATAGCTCAGTATAAAATCCGGTAGGTAACGTGTTTTTTTCTAGATATCAGCGTTTCCAGCTTACAGCTGACTTTAGTATTACACTATTTCTAAGAAACATTGCTATTAAACCTTCCTCCAGTAGAGCGGTGCTTGGATAAGCAAAATCAAGAATCAAATTTCATTCCAAACCAGGTCAATCACATTACTAATTATTATACCTTAATTCTTATAAAACACACTACAGTTTAAAATTAACGAAATGATTACAAATAAATCTTATTTCCGATAAGCTTAGGAACTTCTACTTATTCTCAAAACGTACAGCGGGTCTACACTCTAGACAAGAAGCGTAACGCTAACGTAAACAATTTCCAAAATTTAAAAAAACGTGTATAACTGTTCTTCTGTAAATTCCATACATTTCGTCAGTTTTCGAAAATAGTTGACGTTATCCTTATGCATCTTGTATAATTACCTAAGCCCTACAGCTTCCAGCACCTTTAGGAGTTTTTCTTATAGAAAAGGATCAACCGGGGTAAATGTTGTCAATGGAGTAACTGTTTTTTTCCAACATTTATAAGAAACAAAGTAAGTTATAGTAGTTCTAAACCAAATATTTCGTGTTATACTCTAGTAATCATAACTTTGAAGCGACAAAGCACACATGAGTCAAACATGTCTGGATGCAATCAGTCCTAAAACCTTCAGGCTCCAATTTACTTATAAATCACAGAGCCTGGCACTGAGATAAGTCCTAACGCGGGGGGTGAAAGCCAAACGTGTTACAACAACCTCAAAGTTGTAAAATAATACGTAAGTGTTCACGTCTCGTTTGTTCTGATTTAAAACCAGTGAAGTGTGAAAGGGATAAAGGATGTGGGAGGATGCAGGTATAAAGCCGACATGTGCGCCTGCTTAGTGACGGCAGAGCAGCGATGTCTATGGAGCTGCATTTGCTATTGAAGTTTTTTTTTTTGTCGCTTGTTACTCATAGATTTAGCGTCTCTATCGTTATAGACCAAAAGCAAATCTAAAGAGTTTAAACTAGGTGTTTCTATGTTAAATACAGCGTCCTGTTGCCACTTTCCGATCCCATCATCCAGGGTTATGATTCTCTCAACAAGCGAAGGTGATCTTTCGCTCGAGAGAAGGTCCAAGTGGCGAGTTTAAGTAGTCCCGACAGAGCGAACAAAACACATTTTAGCGCATGTATTCTCAATTAGGCAGCCTTATACGTCAGATCAGCTCTTATAGACACCACCATCGAATGCCTTCGAGTTTACATAATTTTCATTGTTTGCCTGCCTGTGTGTTTTCGAATGACTTCTCGGTGCCATAGCAAAAAAAAACATGTTAATTATGAAGTTAAATCAATATTAGTAAAATAACAAGCGTTATATATCTTGTTCCACACCAACAAACTTTTTATCATTGGTATCATTTCATGTTGTACTTTTTAATTTATACGCGTATTAAATAAAAAAATAGTTATATAAACAATTTACATCACCTGTCTAAACATTTTCTGTTCCATCGGTTTCTTTGGATGCGTGTTTAAATTAAGGCCGTCGGGATTTCTCGTTACGATCAATAAATCAATAAATAGCGTCCAGTCGGCAGTAATGGGCCCGGTGTTTGTTTAGGATCCCGGCAGGATCCGGTTTGTTATTAAACGGGAGTCATTTTTCTAGTTTTGGGTGAAAATTACATACTCATGAGTGCAACGTGCATGTGTTTAAAACATTCAGAGCACAAGGCTACATATAGAGTCAATTTTGAATACACTACATGAAGTTCGGGTCGGGATGCCTTAACCTAACCGTGTGTAAGTATGTATTTTCTTATTCCTTAAGTTCGATTATTTATTGGTTTAGTTAACGTTTGGTTAAAGAAGATTTTTAAGGAAAACTACCAATAGATATTTATTACCTACCAAATCTTCTTCATAAGTAGGAATAATGTGGTATGTGCTAAAGGTATTCAACATCTCTAGTTTTAATAGACATTTTGTGCCTTCCTTGGTAAAAGTGGAAAATTATTATAGGTAAATTTTGTTTTTAACTCTCATTTACTGTAAATATGTGTATGTGTATGTATGTGTATGTATGTGATATTTTATATAAAGATACGTCATCTGCGCGCAAAAACGTTCCGCAAAAAGGAAGGCAAATTGCCTTACTTTTTATCTATTTATCTCTTTGTAACAATAGCGTTCGCTATGGATTGCCGTGTTTGTCTCTGTCAGTAATTGGTCACGGGTTTTGAATGCGTTTAGTATGAGCATAACGTATCTTAATATAAAATATAATTGCCTACCTTAATATTTTAAAGACAGAAAGACAACGCCTAAAGCCAACCCGCAAACTTCATACGTTCGAAAATAAATCAATAACCAGCGTTAACTTCAAGAGTTATGTGCACCAAAACTCCTGTTCAAAATTTTAAAACATCTATAAATTATGTGCATGTTTGTGTTTTTTTGCCGGCTCTGGGGCACGGCAAAAAAACCTACCTGAGGCACAATGGCTCCCCCATTTATTTGGGTGAACGTCGTAACATTTCACGTAAGAAAAAGAAAATACAAGTTCCCGCATTTGAGAACAAAACTGACCTTGTGCGATCTGACAATATTTATGAGAGCTGCCTGTATATTTGATTACAAAGTACCTATGCTATATTGTTTATTTTGGATGGTTACTAAGTAGGTTAAATTCCACACGAACTATAAGGCCCCTAAGAACAACCTGCTTGACACGGATCGTTATTATAATCTTTCTCCCACCACACCCTGACTCTTACTAGAGAAAACAAAGTAGATAAACCAAGAACTTTATGGTCCCAAACTTCCATCTTTTGGTTTACTAATTCTTATGTCCATGTTATATACAGGGTGATTCCTAAGTCGTGATCACAATGATCACCTCCGTGTTCTACCCACGAATATGAACAACTTTCACTATCGGACCAATTCTGAAATCAAGAAAAAAAAACAGCTGCTTCATACATTTTGGTCGAGTACGTAATGAACTTTTCTATGAAACAATTAATTTTTTTTTCGTGATTTCATACTTGGTCCCGTAGTGAAAGTTGTTCATAATCGCGGGTAGAGTAGAACACAGGGGTGATCATTGTGATAACGACTTAGGAATCACCCTGTATACTAAATAGTGAATGTTGAATAGTTTAATTTAGTAGATATAGAAACCCTCATCGTCTAGCGAAGGTTAGCAATCAGCTTCACATATCTATCATAATTGCGTGAACAGAACTACCTACTTAAATATGCATGATCATATGGAACTATTAGTCCTCCTAGTGGTAATTCATCATTTTATCGAGTGTCACATCATCGATTGTATCATTTCATCGAACGCTGTTTTCTACATTAATTACGTAGTTAGGTTAGGATAGACCTGTAAAAACATTTAAAAAAAACTCATACGGCGAGAAATACCTTTTGATCAAAGGAAAATTCTGCGTGATGATACGTTTGTTGAAAGTTGTATCGTTCGTTTATAAAAAAAATGGTTTGATTCTAAAAGTAGGGCCTCAGACTGCAGCTATTGTCTCTCAGCCAATGCCGAATCGTCTGTGCAGCAAAATGTCCAGTGACGCAATGTCCATTATGTAAATTGGTCATTTTGTGAAGAAGAAGCCTAAATCGTAATATACACAATTAGTATATAGTCACGGCTAGATAACAACAAGTCTGTATATAAAATGACAAATATTTACATAATGTCTGTTCACTCTTACTTGTCTTATATAGTAAACAACTTTCTAACTTCAAAATGAACCTTTTTTTTGGCTAAAACTGCTCTTTTGTCGTAAATAAAGTAACCTGAATAAACATTTTGGACATCATTTGGCCAATTTATTATTTTGTTTAAAATAGCGGGTTTAGCCTAAGAAGGTTCATTTTGAGGTTAGAAAGTTGTTGACTATATAAGACAAGTAAGAATGAACAGACTTTACATACTTACATTAAATCACGCCTGTTTCCCTTAGGGCTTGGCAGAGACCACTTTCCACGCAAATCACCTAATGTCGACCGGAAAGCTTGGGCTAACTGATTTCGATATGATTTGACTATTGTGCTATTCCTGGTATCAGACATGATGATGATGATGATTAAATAATAAGTAGTGATAGTAAGTACTACTTATAAAATCGGTGGCCCAGCGTACGCGTCGTATGACCCACAACACGACGCGTGTTTTAGTCTTGTGTAAATGTCTCCGATATTTCTGGCCGCCGTTAAACAGACACAGTGCAGCTGGAACGACGCAAACGTTGTATTGTATTCGAGACGCACATTACATTTAAATGTAACATGTTGTTTTAATGGTCCAGTGGTTTGAAGGTTTGAACCTGTACCGAGGGAATTAGGTTCAAATCCCGGAGATTGTCTGAATGAGATATACATATACCTAATTAATTATGTACGTAAAAATGTATCTATATGGAAATGGGCATTTGTTTAATTAATAATAATTTAATAAAAAACACGTATAACTAATAGACTTGATTACATAAATTATGTAATTCATGCTCAATCCACATAATTACGTAATTAATTAATTAATTAAAGAATAATAAAATTAATGGTAATTAATTTGGTATATGTTGACATAATTGGTCAATCTATTGATTTAAATAGGTAGCTATCTACATTTCTTTGGAGGGGGGGTATTAATTTAACATTAGGTATCCATAGTACAAAGATCCCAGTTTGATCTACTAATAACAATTAAAGTAGGTATTCAGTATCCAGGCACAGAACGAAAAAAAACATACATATTTGCTAGACAAAGTGCCGAGCGTCGATGTTGGATCAGTTTGTCTGTCTGTCCGAGGTCGTGTTTAAATGAGCCGTGAAAGCCTTTAAGCGTTAAAGACAAGCCGGCGCACGCGCTCGTTTGTGAGAGCAGGCGCTAAACGGACGAGTATTTCCGCAGCTTCGCCAGTTACAAACTTTCAAAGGGACTTTTTATCATATCATATCAACCCAAAGATGGTGGACTTATGTCCAGACCTTTGCCTTCCCCAAGGATATGCACCGTGATTGGTTTTGCTGTAAGTTATAATATATATAATCAATAACAAGTAATGTTAGAATATCTCGCTATTTATGTTTACAACAGCATGATTATTATCGGGTAATTCAAAACAAAGAGCGAAACTGTTTTATTTGACGCTTGAGTGCAATTTGAAAATAAACATTATCAACGAACCGACGCGCATAATGCTGGTAGATGATTCTCTTAACTAACTCGCCTCACAACTCGACGGACGAATCACTAACCGATGAGTTTAAGTTGTCCCGTCAGCGCGTACAAAAAATATTTTATTGCGTGGATTCTCAATTAGGTAGCTTAAAACTCTCGTGTTACTTTGCACGCTCGATCATTCGACTAGCCGTATTCAAAAGAATGACATCTCTGGGCACCTTTTAAAACTATACAAACCAGTTGAGGCGCCAGCATATTTGATCTCCAGTGTCAAAAAGTCGTCATTGATCAACAGGTCAACCTATAATGGTGAATACCGCGTTGTCTTTTATGATACTAGTAAAACCATAGCATAGCATGTAGAACGTCTGTACAAAAACCATACAAGTGTATGGTTTTTGTACAGACGTTCTACAAACACCTGCTTGTGCTCTGTACCACATTGTTTGTCTAATGCCGAGTGCCACCGCGTGAACAGTCAATATGTTCAATATGGGCCTACGAAAATATTAGGCACTTTGCGTCTTTGTCAAAATAATATTTAAAATATTTTCAAGGAACTGTGACTAGTGTCGACTCGGGAAGAGTTTAACATTTAAGATGACAGGGTTCCATAGACCTACTATCTAAATTGTAGATACATATATATAAATTAGATAGTATGTCTTAAGTTTGAATAGAAAATTAGTTCGTTCTAGTTCTTTTTGGGATAGTTTTTTGTGTTTTTTAAATAACGGCTGCGGATCCTTACACTAAGCATGGTCCAACATGGTATTGCCCAGATTTTTTAATTAAGCATACTAGCATTTTCTAACGTATCATAATATTAGATCTTAATGCTATTCATACGATCATATAAACCTATCATGAGGGAATTTAAATGGTCCACGAGCATATCAAATAACTGAAATAATAACCCGTTATTAATGCTGTAACTCACCCGCGAGTCAAATTGCCTCGATAATAAGCATCTGCTAACCATAGCGAACTACCTAGACATTATCGTCAATTTAGAAATTCCCGTCAAGTCCAGTGGTTTCTTTACGCACCAAAGCCGATCACTCAAAAAGACTATCTTGAACTATGCGCGCTCTATAATCGCATAGAAATGCGTATTTATGCTCTTGGTTAGCTGATGCTGTAAGTAAACCATGGATGTAGGTTCGAATCTTCGCGTGATTTAAGCGTACGCACGGGTCTAAGTTAGGAGCTTGCTTTTTCTTCGTAAGAATAACACGTTTCACCGTCTAGAGGTAATTGGCTGTAATTATACGGCTATCCATCATCGAAAACCAACAAACGAGGTTCGGGAAACAAGCCCACCCACCGGACGGCGCTCGACCTCGCCGCCCGGCGCAACCCACAGACAAGGGTCTGTTTTTATTCTATGTCTGCATTAATGATGCTTTTTTTTAATCAATTAACAAGATATTGGATTAAATTCGTAAAAAGTCGTCATCCGCCGCGTTAAATTCACGTAATGCGGGTCTTAATGGCATATTTCCAGTAATCAATCTTACATGCAGCGCTCAACTCCATGAATTCCCACAAAATGCATTCAATCCAAACAAATCTATGTATCTTTATTTATTTTACTTGCGAGTTCAATAACCAGAAGTAACATTTAACACTTCATCTATTTCGGACCCTGCAATACAAATTCCTCTGGTCCTCGCTTTGAGCAGCATTATCATTATGGCTGTGATCTGGAGCAGTAAACAATACCCGGCAAGGTCGGATAACGTCGGGTCCGGATCAGATACGGCGCGGGCGCTGTGAGGCGTCGTGCTGCAGCGTATCGTATCGCGGCGTGCATCGCGGTTGGCAGGGAAACGTGGATGCCATGCCATTATCACTGCCTGGATTTTCTGGGATCCAACAAGACCCTTTCTTATTTCCTTTAAGTGTTCTTTTTGGATTTATTCTCAGTTCAAAAATCATTTTTGCACTGCATGTTGTCGGGTTTGTATCTTTTATTTTATTTCTTACTTTCAGAAGATTGTTGATTGTATTGTTTTACTCCATGCAGTTTTCGTTATTTTTGTTAATGTTTAAAAATCTCGAAAATTTATCTTCATTGGATTTTTGAACAACTTATTCGAATGACCCGAGCAGTCCTAACGTTACGGAATTTCTTTCACAATTCTTCTATTTGTATCCAACATCCAACTAACCATGTTCCAATAATGAGGATGGTCCGATACGATCGCGGTGCGCCCGCGCCGATGCCGCGCACGATACGGCATCCTCGGCTCCTTTGTGCTCTGGCAACACCGCATTGTCGCCGCCCGACCGGCCTTATTGTTTCTCTAACTCCCTGCCTCGCAAAAAAAGGGAAAAAATATGCAAAATTTAATGGTCACTTTATTAGCCCGTCTTAAAAAGGCAATATCTTTAGCAAGGGACGCTTTACAATTAATTTTATAACACAAACTTTGTTGCAAAAACGACGGCGTCGAGTTGCAAATTGTTATTTTTAAAACGAGTCTTGATCCGCCGGGTTGGGAAAAGAAATGATCCTGGCGCAAACCACAGTGATTACACATCGGTGCGAGCCGCGAGGGCCCGCGGGGCGCGTCTCCTGCGCTTATTGCCAGATGATTGAAGACCGCCGCCTTCATGGCCGATCCTGACCGCGAAAGGGACGGAGCACCACGTCCTTGTTGGCTAGAGCGGGAGGGAAACAGCTCAGCATCTGATTAGCATCCCAATTACGTCGCGAGCGCAGTGGGATCGAATCTTCGGTTGTGTAGTGTTGTAAGGATGAACACCAATGTTATCGATGAAATAAAACAAAAGTTGAAAACATATATTCAATTTAAGGAAATCAAGAGCCTGCCACTGAATAAAGAAACTAGGTATTCTACTTATATAGGAATGGAACCGGATTATATAGTTTATAATCAACACACCTCGTTAATTCCAACATACTCCTCAACGCCCCAGCTAATCGTTAATTAAATCCTAATTGGTAGCTGTAGAGGTAAATAACTTCATGTATTTTCAAGGCACTAGTAAAATAAGCTACGCTTGAGAAATTCAAACTAATTTGTGCTAACAAGTAATGACTAAACTAACGATTAGTCAACTTTGCAACCCACAAACAGTCAGTCAAGCTATTTACGTATTTCGTAAAATGTTTTTAATACTATGTCGTGTATTATTTGCTATCTAGACAGACTATAAATGGATCAACAATTTTAAACTATGGTTAAGGAGTATAGAATGAAGAAAAATTCTATGTAAGGTATGTTCATCCTTACTTGTCTTATATAGTAAACAACTTTCTAACCTCAAAATGAATATTTTTTGGCTAAAACATCTCTTTTATCGTAAATAAAGTAAACTGAATAAACATTATGGACATGACTTGGCTAATGTATTGTCTGTGATTGCTTAATTTTGTTTAAAAAAGCTGTTTTAGCCAAAAAAGATTCATTTTGAGGTTAAAAAGTTGTTTACTATAAAGACAAGTAAGGATGAACAGACCTTAGGTGCTTAGAGGTTCCTTTAAGTGAACCCGAACTGTGAACGGACCTACGGACATCACAATAGGTTATAAGAATAACATAATTCAGAAAGTAATAAAGATTTTCGGTAATTAGTTGTCATCCAACAAACCTATACATTTATAACGCTGCTTAACACCGATTTACCTTCTTAACTAAAAAGTACTTAGGATCGATATCGACGTCAGTGTGACAGCCCTAATAACAAGAATGCCTGCCGGTCGAGCCGAGCGCTCGTGGTAAGATTGCATCGGCAGCAAGGAAATTTAAAATAAACAACAAATTATGAAACGACCATGATTATACACCTCCGTATCGACTGGTTCGCGGCTAGTGGAATACTCGTTAAGTTATAATTTTGCTGAAATAATTACGTTTATAAACAAGCTTCCGCCTCGTAAGTTAGTCGTTGCAATTATAATACGAGTACATTATTTTATTTCTCCTTTCACATAAAAGCCGCCACAGACTATCAACGCACAATAAACCTATTTAAGTTAGCGTTCTTCGTCACTTCCGGTCAAATTGAAATGGCATAATGACAGATAAGGGCAGAGCATATTTCAAGCACACTTTAGCTATTGCGCGTTTATGAATTAGAGGGAGTTTACCTGTTGCTCAAAATCTGTGAAGAAATGTATCAAACCTTCTGTGTTTTAATACGATGAACCGACAGACCATTATCGACCGACGGATTGTTAGTCTGTGTTGCCTTTTGTGTACAAGCATATATGGCAACCAAACCAAAAGGTATAAGATAAGATAAGATACCTAAGTTTATAAACTGGTTTTTAAAAATTGAATTGATGAAGTGCTATTGACATCACCATCATCAGTCGATCACACGAGTCATGACAGCCGAAGGACCACCGCTAGACAACTACACCTTCCCCAAAGATGTCCACGACGTACGTTCAGTTTTTAACCGACTTCATGTGCTACTAGCATCCATCGGGTTACGATTACGACATAACGGTATGTATCTCCTAACGTCGTGTTGTGTTTATAGATATCGAAATCTTGGGTTTCGAAAGGTACAATTTACAGAAACAATCATTTTGTAAATGACAAATAGCTTTCCGTAATAACTACGTACAGTATTTTATTGCATCATCAAAAATTATAGTCCACGAGCCGTTTCAATCTTAAAACTAAAAGATACTTTGTTGCAGCATCTGTGGCATTTCGTCTAAATGAAAATTAAATTACGGGCAGTTACGTTATGGAACAAAGACCGAAAACCAAATTCTTGAACAACATTGTAAAGCCACGATTACTCAGAAGCACTAATGGCGTCAAATATATGTTCACAAAAACCTTATTGTCAGTGGCATAGAGGTGTTTACATATTTTTGACGTCTTGGGAACGTATATTTATGACTTTGACTGTACAAAAAGATGAGTTTACGTTTATAAAAAGCTTGTAAAGAGAGTCCTATCATAAATAATTTTATATTCCACATGAAAGTATTTAATAAATATAACATTGCTCATTTATTTTTGTCATTAGGGTGCGTGCACACTGCACAGGTCGAGCGTCATGCGGCGTCGGCCGGCGCGGCAAACCAATTTGACGTTTCTCATTACTCAGCGACCACAATGTGCGCCGGCTAACTAGTTCCGTGCGCAGCGATCTGTTATTATGTTAATCGAGCTAGTTTAGAGGCTTCCCGGCCCGGGCGGACCTGTGGTCTTATTCTTTAACGAAGTAAGTTTAGCTCAAATTCGATGTTACCAACGAGAGTTACATTTAAACCCTGCCGGCGTTGGAAGTATGACGCACACGGGTAACTTACTGTAACTTATTTCTCAGAGCCTCCCTTTCGTAGATGCTCAGAGGTAGTAAGTAGTCTTATGTTATAACTCCTGTAGAATATCAAAATCTAAAATCACAAATCCAAGAATTCGGTTAGCGGATTTTTTTAATACCAGCATTATTGATCTCTGCTTTTGAACAGTTACGTGATGGTATAGTTCAGGGGTGTTATTCTCTCAAAAAACGGCGGTCGGTCGGACGGACGAGCTAATCGAAGCGGCGAGTTTAAGTAGTCCCCTCCAAGCGAACAAAACACATTTTAGTGCATTGCATTGTCAATTAGGTGGCCTAATACGTTCGAGAAGTCATGCTGCCAAATTGAATACACGCGCTAAAATGTGTTTTGTTCACTTTGACGGGACTACTTAAACTCGTTCGTCTGTCCGTCGTTGTTAAGAGAATCACACCCCAGGAAATATGAATTGGCCGTCTGTACTCTTCACTTAGATCTTTTTGTTAATATCAAACAAAAGGTAATCGTAAACCTGCCCTCGTTCTTCAAAACGCAACTCAAACTATAAAACGTTATAGTTCGAAGGTGTTGCTCAAGCAAACGTTCAGAACCAAGGAGAATGTTATCAAGTCTACTAAACGCTGGATATGTAAAGAATAACACAGCAGTTCACCACGCACGTTCCGTCGTCGGCGTCTTTCATGTCCCAATAAAACGCGATAACTGCTTGTAATTGACGCTATAACCGGCCGTCACCAGTTACCAGCATTGTTTACCGATCAACATCAATCGCAAGGAATTTCACGACCGATTCGTGCTAAAATTTACCCGTCGGTTGTCCCTTCATTCCGCATTATTATATGTTAACTATAGTATAATACATCTATTTTTATTGTATACGTATAAAGAGCTTATCAAACGTTAGGCGTCAAAAGGTTAATTTTCCAACCCACATGTTGAAAACACAAACAGTTAAATGTCCCATCATCGCTGTCGATACGATATATCAGGCTGTGAAAGAACACCGCCATCACATAAATAAATGTAAAATTATCATAACGAGTCGGTTTTGAAACAAATTCTGGCTTTCTAAGAAATTAATAATGTCTGCCATAAAATCCGTTTACAACGTTCCGCGGGCTGGCCGCGGATGCGACGCGCTTTTAATTGGGCGCTTGCTACGAGGCGTTGATGAATTTAACTTAATATCAAAACCAAAACTCTATATGAAGTCTATCTTGTACAAAACTTGGCATTGAGCTGGATGAAGCCTTACCCTACTTGGGAAAATGTCGCAGTTCGAAGTCACGTAAGCTTTGTCTGTTTCTTCCTAAACATCACGAATAAAGAGTGAAAACGATGAGGAAGCTTTAAACTCAACGCTTCGGAGCAAAAAAACTCATTAGTAGGTGAGACAGACATTAAAAGTTTAATAACCTTTAAAACTCAGCGTTGTTTCAAAAATCAAATAAGGCTTCTTATAGTTTAAAAGTAGTTTATCAGAATCTTTTTAATTACAACGCTACCGAACTCCGCTGATACGATCACTAATTAAGATTTAATCTTGTACGTAATTTATGTAAATATTCCAGGTTATGTTTGATTGGATTGAAAAGAAGCAACATTCGTCATAAATCGTTTTTAGTAGGACCAAATGCAAGAAGGTCTACCGAAGCGGACGTAGACGAAATGTAGATCAATATACGGTCAGTCAATTTTATTTCTATCTATCCCTAATAATAATTCCAAGTTCTCTCCACCCTCCGCTCGGTAGACAATGTGGATATCGGCTAAGTACACTTGTAATTTTGTTGGTAAATATATGTCAATCAATCGAGTGGCAGGGTATGGAGTCATTTGTCCAAAATGTCAGGCGTTTGTGCCCTCACAGGCGAGTTGAAGGGTGAAGTGCCCACAATCACAAAAGACCGAGGACTCTTACTGCTCTTACATACTTAACAGGCCGTTTAAAGCTCTTCATAATGTGTCACTTGATTTTTAATTAATTTCTATTCGGGTACCAACCTAAGAGTAAGGCAATTTTTACCCGATCGATTTGCTGGCAGTTGATAATATTATCGCCAGTAATTGTTTTCTTAAAGTAATGTCCGTTTTTAGGGTCAATAGCAGTTTGTGCAAAGATAAAATTTGAAAGTTCATGAACAATAAAATAAACCTACTAGTTTATACTTAAATAAGAATATGGAATAGGTTTATTTTACCGTTTATCAAATGATTTCTTTATCTTTAGCCTTGCTAGGCGCGCTGCTAATAGAGATATTAATTAGTAAACAATTTAAAAAGCGGCAAACTGTGGAAGTTAAAACACGATATGATTTCAGAAAATGTCTCATTTAGCACGCTTGGTCCCCGGAGGGAACGATGCGAATTTCTGGAATGGCTCGAGCAGTCGTCCGGTGAAAGATACGCTTTTTACGAGGAATCTCAACTCTCTCACTCACTAAGTGGCCAACAAGTCAGTTTATACTCTAAGATAATATACTTACCTAATAAAAATATCAGGAGGACAATCTTACTCGAATTGACCTCGTCCTAAACTAAACTCTTAAGCTTGTACTAGGGTAGAAAACGAGAAACATATTTTTATAAGAAATGAATACTAAACTGCATAAAACATCCAGGAGTAAGGATAATGAAAATGATATGATACCTGAACGCTTTCGTCGTTAAAATTATTCAGAATTTACAATAGAGATTAAGAAGTTAGATTGGAGAAAAAGTTTTTTTGGGGTTAATATTCCATCGCGCGTTAGTTATTTCTTTATACTCTTAATAAACCAATTTAATGACTAAACAGGCAATTTTCCTTCATCATGTCTTCGTCTATTGTTTTGTCTTATTATTAAATTATTCGACTTAATCGCTTGGAATTTAAAAAATAATATGAATATATGTCAGGGGACAACCCTACACAAATTGACCTAGTCCCAAAATAAGCTCTAGGCTTGTACCATGGGTACTAATTTATAACTTAACAAACAATAAACTGCATAAAAAACAGTATTTCCTGCAAATTCTTTAGTTAATTTTTTTAGCAATCGTAAGGCCCGCTTAAACGATACAAGTTCTTTAGACACTAAAACGATAATATCCAATAACAATTTATGTAGAAATGTTGAACAGTAAGTTTTTACGGCTTACCACTTAGGTATCAGATTTACAAAGCCCTCTTTAAACTCTACCTTACAGTTTTGAGTTTTATGTAACTGAAATTAAGGCACATATTCTATTTATTTTGTGTAAAAACGGAGGATTATTCTGTATCTTCCACGTTTAGTGCCCGGGACTTGCGGGGCGTGTTCGAATTGTCTGCAAGAGTAGTTGGTGGCAACGAACGTATTAACGTCGGTCTATTCTCGTGTTCACATACACAAGACCAAACTTTATGTTTGTAACAAAGTGCTAATAAAATATGGGCACGGGTTCAAAGCTGATTTAATGCATTCCACATAACAGACAGCCATCCGTGAAATGATGCTCGAAGGACCAAAAGTACCATGATTTGTTGTTTGTGTGGTATGTGATATAATTAAATTACAGTAGAATTGGTCTTAATATTAGTCAATGTACCTAATATTTACTACTTAGTCCACTACCTACTTGTGGGCAAACTTTCTCAAGCTTGAAGTTTCAACCCAGGATAGGTAGATGATAAAACAAATATGTATTCACTAAACATACCTACCTATAAACTATAGCGAATATTATATTAAACGTATTATCAATTTGCGTAAGTAGTTTAACTTTACTTCAAATGTCCAATAGGATAGACGGCTATCATCAATTTAATGTTTTCAAAAATTTCTACATATAAACCGTTAGTCGTATACTCTTTCAATGCATATAGCACGAGATTAAGTGTTAGCTATGTGGTAAAACGAATGATACATCCCACGGCTGCGCCGGCGTCGCCTAGCGCGTGATTTATTGAACCTCGTTTATTTTATTTCCCAATTCGTTTTACTTTACGGCCCGATCTTGTTTTTAGGAAACAGAAAAAGTGCTTTTCGACGAACATGTTTGATTTATTCACAGATCAACATACCGGGGAACTTTATACGGAATTTAAAGTTTAAAGAATTGAGTTATAATACGAGTATAAGCATTGTAGAATGTTTCTGAGCAATTTCTCCTTTAAAATAACTTGAAATGTAACCAGTTACATTGATGAGTAGGCAAACATAGAAACCATACATCGTAAAATCTATTGTTAGTTTCGGCTGATAAATGAGGTCGTTACATCGTGCTAGAAAATTATCATGAACAAACTGTAAAACGGTTCTTATATAAATAATGTATGCTTACAACGGGCCGCAGGACGAGACAAACGCCAGTGCATTTGTTCTTAACCGTTTGAAAGCATGACTTATTGCCGAGCAAACAATGGACGCCAGGCGTCGACTAGCCAGTAGCCGACGGCTCTACTCGACTATTCACTTTTAAATAGCATTGTGTTAGACTCTTAGCTCTGGACAATGATTAGAAGGTATTCTCATTACGCTGCGTTATGTAATTATGAGCTTCGGATTACAATAACAATAAGCTCGTCACGAAATGGAATTCTTACACGGTAAGCTTTTTAGAAACTTCCTGTACTCTTACAGCACAAATGTTATTTAGGTATACTGTACAATATTAAGGCTAGCAGAAATACTCTTTCCGGTACATAGGTACCTATTTGCCTACAAGAGAAATTTACGCTTTAGGTAGGTACTTAAACTTTTTGTTGACGCCAAACAAAAGATGAATTTCGTCGCTCAAATCTAAGCACGAGCCATTGTGTGTCCAGCTAAGCATCAATAGCTGAGACGACAAGTGACAAAACATAATTGATCGGTGATAAAGTCGGGGCTCCGGCCGCAATCCCGCGACAATGGCAGGTAGGGCGAGGTGCGAGCTCATTGTAGAAGGACCCATTGTTCGCGATCGGTCCGCTCGCCGCTCGCAGGACTCGCTCGATGCCGACTGCAATTTTTTTGTTAGTGGACAATTTTGTCCAGCAAATTGGCGTTTCAATGTCACCTGGGCCGTTAATCAGGTACATATCGACGAGCCGGACGACGATATGAGTTTCGAAATATTTTTCTCCCTGTCCGATAACGTCAGACATACTTTTCGCGAGGCGTGTCGAGGCACGGTATCCCTAACCTGACCGAAGCGGTTCGAAAGGCGCACTTTACATTCAGGCAGGAGACGGATAGTAAACGCTAACACTCACCAAACGGAAGCGGCGAGCCCGAAGTAGTAGAGCAGCAGGAAGACGACCGCGCAGTTCGGGTTCGCGAGCCCGTCGTGCGCGAGCAGCATGCGCGTGGGCGAGGTGGAGTCCTTGGCGCAGCCGGCGGCGGCGCGGCCCGCGGCGGCGCGCACGCCCCAGCCCGCGGCCGCGGCGCAGCGGCACAGCGCCACCAGCACCAGCGCGCGCTCGCCCGCGCCGCCGCGCTCGCCGCAGGCCAGCGCCGCGCCCACGGCGGCCAGCGAGCACGCGAAGCTCAGCGCGGCCCACGTCGCCAGCCACACCTCGGCCGCGCGCCGCGACCCGGCCTCCCACAGCACCTCGGCGTCGCAGAACTGCGCGCAGCGGCCCGAGCCGCGCACCCACACCCAGCTGGCCGGCTGCAGCAGGCGCCGGCACGCGCCGCGGCCGGCGCCGGCGTCCGGCGGCAGCGCGCCCGCGGGCGGCGCGCGCTCCCCGGGGCCCTCCATGCACATGTGCTCGTGGTTGTTCTCCTCGGGGAACAGGCTGCAGTCGAGCTCGGCCGGCCACGGGAACCCGAACCCGCGCAGCACCGGGTAGCAGCGGGCGTAGACGCTCTCGCAGAGCGACCGGCACGGCCCGATCGGCAGCGCCACCTTGTCCGTGCACATCGGCACGTACACGGCGCACAGCAGCAGATGGAGCTGCGACGAGCAGCCGTACTGCACGAGCGGGCTGAACGTCTGGAGCGTCACGTCGGCGTCCGCCTGCAGCGTGTGCCGCGCCAGGTTCGGCATGCCCGTCTGGTTGTACCCGATGTTCTTGCACATCGCCACCCTGATCGGTTCGCATACGCGCACGGACACCTCGGAGGCGGCTCCGGTCACGAGAGTCACTAACAGCAGAAGACGCTTCATGTCGGGAGATTAAAAGATTCTCATCGTAATCGGGAATGTTTACGCGCGAGCGCAGCGGTACGGCGAAGCGCGGAGCGCGTGCGTCGCGGGCCGCGGCTCGAGGCGGAGTGCGGCGCGGGGGCGGGGCGCGGCCGCAGGTATGCGGCGTCGTGGCGGGGAACACGGGGGAGACTGGGAGCGAGGCTCCTCGAGATCCCGAGGCGCGGGCCCGCGGCGCTATCGCTGTTATCACTGCGCGGCGCGAGTGGCGGCGCGGCGCGCGTGTTGGATTTACCTTTGATATAGATATATCGATTTCCCTGATAACGGTGGTATCGTCTCTCGCGCTCGAGCTATTTATAGGACAGAAACAAAAACATTTTTTTGAAATAAATTTATTGTACATATTATACTACAATCATATTTAAGCATTACTGTATAAACTTTAAGAAACATATAAATAGGTAAATATAATGGTGAACAATACTTCAAAATTGGACCGAAATGTAGTTCAGTGGGGTTATTAAGCTTTAGATAGTTTAGGAGGTAAGCGCGGAGAAAAACATTATTTACACCGCGGCCACCGCTCGGCGTTCCGGCGGGAGGATATACTTCGTATGACTAAAATAAAAGATACCTTCAGAGTAATCTTATGATACATTTCTTCACACAAATTCAATAAAATTGTACACTAAGCTAAAATTGTAACATAGTTTGTTTATAACAACATGTTGACGCGGCCCGCTCGGCCAGGCCCCGCGGCCCCGCTACGAATCGGTCCTACTTACTCCTACCGTCAGTCGGCCCTTACCGTCTCAACTCCTTACCACGTATAATAGCTTCATTTTTACATACCCTATACTAACGCGTATGATACAACATTCACATAAAACAACGCTTGTTGTTAATTTATACAATAGCATAAGCAAATTATAGTACGATACAAAAGGAATGCAATACATACAAGCATAGGCTACTCGATGACTTGGCAGCGCTTTAGTTTGCTACAATATTTCAGGTGACTATCATGTCACTAACATTTAATAAGCAGCTTACTTATAGAACGTAGCGGAACTAACATAAATGCTAACTTTTTTGACCATTTACATTTGCAAGTATCAGTTGCTGGCACCTTAATAAAATTAATGCGATATAAAGCTATGCTCGGAAGGAACGAATTATAACAAATAATCAATGCTGCACAACCGTCCATAAAACAATGTTTTAAGGTTTGTCTGTGATTTGAATTTGGCGATACTTATCTAATTTACGCGCCTCTTTAATTAAATGATTTAGGGCCTGTTGTTTGATCAGTAGTTAAACTAACTAATTGTTAAAATTCGAAAAAGGAGTCGAAAATTTGACACATTTCCTTGAGAATTAACCATTAGTAACGGTTTTTAACAATTAGTTTAACTAATGATCAAACAACAGGCCCTAATATATCATACAATTCGTAATTTCACCCGGATTTATCATAAATGAAAGATACTTGAACTTCTGGTGACTGCCTACTCAGTCTGAGCAGAGCAAGCTAAATTACTTATAACTACGTATAAACAGTTTCACTGCTTGTGTACTACGAATGTACTAATGACATCAGAAAGTTAGATACATTACAAACATCGACAGAAATGCTACGGATCAGGCAGGACTCGACCAAACCGAGATACTTCTAATATCGAAACTCAAATCAGTTTCTCGCTGCCTCTTTCTCGCAATACTTTCATGAGAAAGTGGAAGAGGAAGACAAAAGGCACCTAAATATTCGAGCTTAAAGTTTTGAAGTTTCCTACTGAAAGTAAATACACAGGGCCTTGGTTATACTTTGGTTTAACCTATCTCGCCTCCATATTGTAATTGTGGCAGCCCTTATTTACTTGACATATACCTACATAAGCTAAACTTGTATTTTTTTCTTTTACGGTCGATCCTAGCCATTGCACATTCATTATTAAAAATCTCGTTTAAAAGGCATCTTCTTTCCTACAAGTATGTTTGTATACGGGACAGATAGCATATGAGCGGAATGAACGTTAGTGTGCTCCCTTAGAAGATTCTGAAATTATTCACAACTTTCTCAGACACCACTTAAAAAAGCAAAAAAAGTCCACGAGTAATGAATGTACCGCAAAATATGCACAAAATGAATATGCAAATCCATTTAGAAAAAGCAAAGAATTGGCACAACTACGAAAGGTGTAGTTCGGAAAAAGAACTCAGTCTCGGTTAGTGAAAAATGGCTTCTACAAATGACTGTTTCTGTACAATACTTTAAACATTACAACAAGAACACATTTAGGCCTCTTTAGACCTTATTGAGACCTAAAAGTATATACGTAAAGTTCAAGAAGCACACAATATAACTGAACGATAACGTAACTTTGTGACTAAATAATGATACTTATCAATAATGGAACGATGATGCAAATGCTGAATGACACCATTATACAAAAGCCTCTTAGAGATACTTACATGCCGAAGCTAATGAGTACCATTGCTCAATCCTCCGAATTATTTTAGTTACTTTGATTTACGATATAGAAATCATTAAATTTGGCTAAGTTTTGTATATTACCAAACTTACTGTAGTTTCAAAGCGCTCTCATAAGTGAACATCAGCCCATAGCTATGAATCGGGCCGAGTGAGAGCGCCCTCTACGCACTGTAGGGTGACCATGCTCGCTCACTGATTATGATTGACCACAAAACACCCTAAAGGTGGACACAAGAGTCGCACGACGTGTAAGTAAAGCGTAATAATTTTCTGTCTTCTTACTTTACATTGACTTCACGTTCAAATTCACGTTCAAAATGGTTACGGTTACTATCTGGATTTAATATCCTAATTATATCAGTCAACTTTGAAACTTTTTTGGTTTCCTCTTTTTTTAGTTAGAAACCAACATGGGAATGAAATACATTATATGAACCTTTATCATAGAGTTGGGAATGAACTAAATTCTATCGATACACACAAGATGATTTGGATACAGTATAAAATATGCAAAAATATTCATATCTCTTCACGAGATTACATACGTCAAATAATATGTTACAACGGATACAATAGGAAAATACATGGGGAATACATAACACAATCGAACTCCGTAACCCACTCATCTGACTGCCTACTCTGTTATTAGCTATTCTTAAAAAATATGCAATAATATGACGAGCGTATTATAATCGATATAAACATCATTAAATACTCTGTAACAGAGGAGAGTGTGTTATAGTTTTAGTATTTATGAAAGTGGATAAGAGCGTCCCGATCAACAGATTTAAATATCTTTAAATATACGAGTAAAATTTAAGAAATGTAGGGTGGGAAATCTGTGACGGCCAATTAAATTTTGAAACCTATTTTAGATGCATCCTCCTCACAGTTCCGACGACTCAGTCGTACGTCAGTATAAAGTGTTCAATGTATTACACCCTATTCATACAGCCGGCGAGTTAGTTGGAAAAAACATCAACATATATTTTAACTATCTGCAAATTAAAATGATTGATTCAAGTTTAATGTAGTGGGGATAGCAAAAACTAAAGGTAAAATTACGCCAGCCAGTGTGGTATTTCATAGCGGCTAGGAGGTCGATAGTATCGTTAACTACTCGTAAAGGGTTATTCTGCGGAAAAAGGCGTATCTGCTACTTAATAAGCATTCAACTATAGGATAGTCAACCCATTTGACAAGTTATAAAAACGAAAAGTCATAAAAAAAAATCGTTTGTTTAGTTTACAAAGTTGAATTTGATAACAAATCTACATGAAAACTGGCTTTGCTTTTTGAATTAACGGACGCGCACTTTTTTCTTACAAGGCAAAATGAGTAACCACTCTTATGCCTATCATCCAACAAGTTAATGCGCGCCCGTCCGCGGGTAGACAAGTGGGGGAGGGGAGGCAACTGCTAGTTGGCTTCCTTTCCCCGCTACACAACTCGCCCCCGCTGGCACCTGGATACCATCTCCGGCCACCTTTATCACCCCAAGGGACAGCCGCACGCACTCTTAGGACTAAACATTCGGATCATGTATTTGATTCTTGGATTAAATCATATTGCAAAGACACTGGTATTTTGTTTAATCCCACTCGGTTAAGTGATCGGTCAGTCTCGCCTGCTACACGGATGAGTCTCTGGGCGGCGCCAGCGCGGCGCGCAGCTGTTCGCGCTCGCGCGCCACGTCCGCCAGCTCCGCTACGAGCGCGCGACACACGCGATGCAGAACTGCATTCTGCTCCTGCAACGCTCGAACGCACGGTTCCTCTCCCCCTGGACCTTGAAAAATAAAATCCGTAATTTACTTGCTAACTTTTGAAATTTTGTAGTCATCTGTCATCATTTGCTTATCAGAACCTAAAAAGTCCTATAGGTGAAATCCTGTTGCAACCATTTAACTCCATCATCAGATCAGCTCTTAAATACCATAATGCATTGTCATAAAATATACACAAATAATATATTCCATTTCTCATTCCAATCTAATACTGAAAATTAGTAAGTAGACTTCTAGATTTTAACTTAAAATACTGATAAACAAACCATCTAAAGTTAAATTAAAGTTTGGAGAAAATGGTGCAGTCTTTTTACTTTCGTACGTTTGAAGGAGTTTTATTTCATGGATAGTTTGTAATAATTAATCAGTACTACTCGTGGTAACGTCTGCTCGCGCTCGGCTCGCGTCCCGCCGCCGAGCATGAGCTCGCGGTGTGTCTCTCGCTTTACCTTCCCGCGACGGCTTCCTGTAGACCTCGAAGGCGCCGTGCATCTTGGGCGCGTCGTCGCGGTTGTAGCCGAGCCCGTCGGGCTCCAGGTCGCGCGGCGCGAAGGCCGGCTCGCCCTCGCTGCGCTGGCCGGCGAGGCGGCGCGGCGGCGACGCGGGCGACATGCGCGGCGGCGGCGCGGGCGGCGGCGCCGGCGCGCTCTTGAACCTACAACACTATATTTTATTAGGTATTTCCCTAAAGTCGGCGACGAGCCCGTTGTGTGCCGGCTGTGTTTTTCCCCTGGCTCGTGTGATGTACGCAGTAAAAAAAAATTGAGCGGAGCTTTCGTTAAGACTATTTGGTATCGTATAATTTAATTATGAACAGCTCATTAAAACCGATGAACCCTAACTTGTTTAGTCTACCGTTACAGCGGAGATTGATTTTCTTTACAACTTGTCCACATCTGTGTTGACGAAATAAATAAATGTTTTGAATAGATTCGATTTGACACCTTTCAAAACGATGGATGTACTAGGACATTTTCAAGATCCGGGCGAAACATTTTGACAGTACCTTCTCGAGGACATGGATCGGTTTAAAATTTTAAATGGACCTAAATTGTGGCCAGCTCGATCACCAGACTTAACACCAGTCGCTCGTCTGGAGTAGACTAACACATTAAGTTTGCGAGGAGAAATTACGGACAGAATTCATTTAAACACACAAAATCTAAGCAGGAATTTTCTTAGTGAAAATAAAATTCAACTTCAAATGGCGACATGAGAAATGCGAAAGCGTGTTAGAAACGGTGGACGATACTTTAAACATCAAAACTTGAATAGGGACCGGATCTAATCTGGAAATTCAGTGATTATTAAAATACAAATAAATTTTGTTACAGATACGCATATATAAATATATAATCATAAGAGAATGAACCAGCGGGAATACAGTGGTGACATAAGTCGCACGGACCTGTTGAGGTCGAGCGAGCTGGAGCGCGCGTGGTTGCGCAGCGGGCGCGGCGGCGGCGGCGGCGGCGGCTCCTTGCGCGGCGCGGGCGGCTCGTCGTGCTCGCGCGCGGGCGGCGGCGGCAGCGCGCCCGCGCCGGCCGGCGGCTTCTTGCCCTGCGGCCGCTGGATCGCCTTCACGGCCGGCAGCGCCGCCGGGCCCGGCTCGGCCGCCCGCTTCGGGCTCGGCGGCTCGAACGCGTGCGCGAAGTCGTCCCGCCGCGGCGACGAGCTCGCGCGCCGCTCGCCCTCGAGCGACGCGTCGGGCGTCACGCGGAGCGCCACCGGGTGGAATATCTTCGGATCCCGCTCGAGAACGGACTTGTGGAAATCGAAGTTGACCGGTTTCGGCCCCGGGCTCGACACGCTCGAGGTCGGCGAGTCGACGAATTTAGTCCACTCCTTGTTGTTCAGCTGCGCTTCCGGTTTCGGGGAGAGCGACGGCTGCCGCTCCTCGATCTTCTTCGGCTCCTCGGCCTTCGGGGGGAAGTTGAAGTCGGCGGAGGTGCCCGAGCCGAACATGTCCGCGGCGAGGTCGACGAGGTCGGTGGGCGGCGGCGCCAGCGCGGGCGGCAGGGCCGCGGGCACGGCGCCGCCGCTCCGCCGCACCACGATCAGGTGCATCGCGATGCTGAACTCCTCGAGGGACAGCATGCCGTCCTTGTTCAGGTCGGAGAGCTGCCATATTTTGCGCAGGTCTGCGACTGACAGGCGCGATTTTTCGAAGAACAATCTGGATGGATACAGTAAATGAACAACAACGCGTTAGTAAACGGTATTATAGGTACAGTTAACTAAAAAAATCTCGGCACGGAATTTACAATCTGCTACCTGATAATAATCGTTTTTTTCTTAAAGTAGCTAAAAGTTTTATTTTACGAAGTACGCTGCTGTTGTGTCGTTTGCTCGTGTACCGTAATTTTGTGGCTCTGCTCAAATACGCTATTTCATGGTTCTATATTGTTTTCGTTACGTGAATGCAGCCAAACTAAATAGTATACCTGGCAGTGTGTCCCGAGAGCAGCCCCCGCTCGGGCCGCAGCTGCGCGAACTGCGCCGCGTAGTGCTGCGCCTGCGCGTCGCTGACGACCCACCGCTCGCCCTCCGACCCCTCCTCGCCCTCCTCCTCCGACGAGTGCCGGTCGGATGATTCCTCCTCGGTACCTGCAACCGTAAGAGGATTATTGCTAAAAGGGAGGTTGTTACCTAATGGAAGACGCCTTTCGTTTTGTCGTTTACGTGCAAGAGACCCAGAATTTAACTTGATAAAGATTTGTATCCATCTTGGATTAGTTAGGTATTTTTAGTTAGATAGTTAGGTAGTTTTTAGGGGATTTCATCACATCTAGGTTTTGCGGCGTCAAATTTCTACCTAAAGAAGAAAACGTACAAAAGTTGGGCGCGGCGGGTCAGACGCGGGGCGGGTTGGGAGTATGGAGGCCGTATTCGCCTATCTCTATAGAATAAGCGTGCGTAGGTCCGGCGCGAGTGAGTTTTATGCAGGGCTAATTCCAATTTAATAAAACTTTTACAATAAGCGACACCGATTACGTACACTTAACTTGAACGACCAAACGAAAACATTGCTTTCTACTACATGCATGCCTAACATAAACGCGTAATAAATGTTACAATTTAGCCTATATTTTATTCAAATTGAATTTATTACGTTTTTGTGATTTTATTTAATTCTTTATTTCAGTTTCGTACTAAATCGTACCTGTTTCGAATGTAACTAAAATTGTGAGTAATGTTGACGATGATGGCGACAATGTTCTTTTTTTTGCAAGGAAATTTTGGGAGGACTGTGTTTAATATTATTAACATTTGTGTTATATTTTCTCGCATTGTTGGAGAAAAGCACTATACAAGCCTCACCCGGGAAGGGCGGTTGCTGGACTGTTTCGGCCACGCTAACTCATACTCGTCCCGCATTAGCCATTTTCCTGGCCTCTGCAGTAATGTACCGATAGGCATTATTAATTCGATACTTTCACTTCAATATTATAACTTCGAAAATATTATTTATCTCATATTTCATTTCAAGTCAAAACCAATCGATGCAATTTTAGCTAACCTGTCGAAATGCGAAGTACAACATAAATATTACCTAGTCGGTTACTAAGTTCTGTTACTGAGATTTATTACAATTTAAAAAATATTGTAAAGGAGTTTTGCATAAACCTGTATATGAATAAAAACTTTGATTTATATAGAATAAAAATAAAAATAATGTATTCTAAACTATTGCAATTATTTGATGTACGAGCTTGAAGTATTCCCATTTCGGACGAGAAAATCATAGTTCAAATCACGCACGACGATGATACTGATAACGGCCACAACTTTTATAAGAGTTCTTGTAAAGAGTTCAAATTTGCGTGACATATTGAACAGACTTGTAGCTTTGAATTCTGATACATTGTATTACAAGCAACTAAAGATCCGCTTGTACACCGATCAATCTTGATGTCTCATTAAATCGACTCTACGATTTCACATGATTTTGCAGAAATACGAAAACACACCAAATCTCTTGCGTCATAAGTTTGAATTAAGTCATGTTGAGAAACATAATTTTAGTCTCTAAACATATACAGAGATTGAAAGTTTTATAATTTTACACAAAAAAAAGTTCTTTGGTAAACAAAGACCAATTTTCAAGCGTGTTCAAAAAGTGAAATTTACAGAAAATTCATTCGTACTTTCATCGATGCCGATGTGAATGTAAAAAAGATCGTGTCGGAAATTGCGGCAACTAACAAGAATGATTCTTTGTTCTTCAAAATGAACATTAATTAAGCTTTTAATTTTTATTCATATTGAAATTAAAAAATAAACATAAGTTAGTTTTATTTGCCTCAACCTTAGTAACAGAACTTAGTAACCGACTAGGTATTTATTTCAAAAAATTACAAAGTTTCCAGAGTAATTTAGTCCGAGTAAGTTTAGTTAACCAGCACTAATAATTCAAAGCACATCACATATAACTCTGTACTCCTCTAATCAAATTAGAGGTCACAACATAACGAGAGTTAAAAATAGCAGCAATTATCAACGTAGAACTAGCTCGATTACAACCGACTGAGGTCAGTTCTCATTCACACAGTTTAATTAACCACATAATAGGGTAAGCTCGAACGGTACGGCAATAAAACGTTGTCGAAACAAAGCAGATGATTATCTAACGGGGAAAATCTCAGTATATAATTGGTGAGCTAATAGGGAATATGAATGCATGTTTTAGATCGCATTTCTCAACAAAGTATGAAAATACCGTAAATCACCCAAAAGTGTAATTAAAATTAAAATCGACCAAGAAATATGGATGATACAAGCATTTTAAACTGCTAATTAGACAGCGATTAGACAGAGAGATCCGGTGTGCATTGTGACGTCATATAACAGATCGGCCATATAAACTCCTTGTTAATTCAGTTTTGCTAGAAAGAGATAGGAACAAATCTTGGTTGGCTTATGTCTTGGTTAATTTTAAAACAAAAAATGTCTGTTTCTGTTCAACTGTTTGTAACATGAACCAGCTGGCCTATTGCCTAACGCACTCGCAATCGCAATCGACTACAAATCGTAATAATTGTTTTCATTTTGTATGCAGATTCGCCTTCGGACTGTCAAAATGAAAACGATTGCGATTGCGAGTGCGTTAGGCAATAGGCCTGCAGATTATATTGAAGTCAAAGAGAGTCATGAATATTCCCATTATACTGATAAAGCGTTCACCAGGGATCGTTTAATCCGAGCAAAATCCATTGAAATCACGTATGACAACCAGTTAGGGCTGGCGATGATTCTAAATTTATGAACTGAAATATTAGGTACTAAAATAATACAATTAAATGTTTTTTTTACCGATGAAATTGAACACAATCTGAAACTCAGTTTACTGGCTGGTATATTTTTTTATTATATATTTACAATTTCAAATCAAATCATTCCCAAATTTAGACTTGGGATAGTAAGTAATAGTTTTCGCAAGTGCAATGGCGAGACAATGGAAATAATACAATCAGATTGACAATCATTACAAGATAATACTCGTCAATCTATAGACAATGTACTTAAGTTTTAGTTTAACATTATACATAAACCATGAACATTGATAGGGGCAATTTATTACTATAATAATAACAAGTGCTTTCATAAGTATAAACACATTCCTCCATACATATTTAATTTATTCGATTATATAATAAGTGACAACCCTAGCACTTCAATGAATTTTGCTCGCATTTTACGATCCCTGGCGTTCACATATTGTTCCTATATTTCAAATCGGACGAAGTGCCGGTAAATATAAAGCCGAATAAGCACTTAGACCGCAAAATAGGATTGGCAAATATCTGTTATTTAAATGGGACTGATAGGGACTGCTATTATAGCAACTTCTTTATATTAGGACTAATGGGCGGACGACGGATGCAATTTACGTCAAAATAATGTCAAACGATATCCCTAATATGGATATGACTACAATTGTTTTTTTTTAAAGGGAACTTCACTGCAAAAAAAATTATAGAATTTTATTGTTGAAGTAAATAATCATACTATTTTCTTTATTAGGTATTTTCAGTAAATTCCTTTTATAGTTAACTATCTACTTACATAGGGTAAATGAATTCTCCACATCTACAGACGTGAGAGGGGCGTATTTGTAAAGTGATACTTCAGTACTTTCTTCATATACAAAATATGTACTGATTTATGGCAAAAACTGCATATATTTTCACACATATGTATATAGTAGTCGAAATTTAATAAAAGTCTTATCCATCTTGTGTTTTCGTCACCATATTGCATCCGTTTACCGCCGATTAATTAGGACTAATACCTAGAAAATCCTGTTAAAATTTGCTGTTAACCTTTTTTCGCCTAGTTTTATACCGAGTAATATAAATAACACACTAACATATTTCTAAAAGGGTACAAGTTATTTTTTAGAGGGTTCCGAAAAAACGCATTTAATAACAATAATACAGGCAAAAATACTTTCGACAAAAATAATGAACATTCCGTTTAATGAATTAATGGTGTAAGTTAAAGGTATTTGCCATTGTGTTTTATCAATGATGTAGTTGAGCTGTGTCTACAATTAGATAATGCTATCAGCAATTACCTACGTTACATCATGGCACTTTTCTTCGGTGGTTACTGAAGTATTATTAAACCATAATGAGTATTTGACATGACTTTGTTTAGCCAAATGAAATGGGATATACTCTGTTTTTACAGCTATAAAGTACTCATAGGAATTAGGGCGGTCATATCGATTCGGAATTCCGAATGCACCTAATCTATACAGATCAATGACCCTACCGCACACGTACAGTAGTTTTCCGTTCGGTTTTTTTCTATTCGGAATTCCTAATGATGATAAACGCACAGGGCGTTCGGAATTCCGAACGAAAAAAAACCGTTCCGAATGCAAGTCTTCCATAGAATTTGTAAGGGTCGCATCACGCAATCGTAAATTCCGTTAGGAACGCCGCTCAGTCTGCGCCGGACGACTTTATTTTCTATGCAATAAGGTCCATTTTGACTAGCCTAAATTTTAATACAGATTTTTAAAGTTTTTTTATATTTTTTCCAAAACTATAATTTTTGGCTAAATGAACCATAAGGTCTCACCATAACGGTGCCTTTTTTACCATTCTGGTACGGAACCCTAAAAATATAATCAACATAAATAATAATAAACACATTTAATAATATTTAAAGATTATTTCGGGATTGTATCGTAATTTGGCTCTTTTTTACATAAAAATGAATTTCATGCAGTCTTTGGGTGTTAAGGTGATGCACCCAGTAACGGCGAGGGTTTTTCTTTTTCCTAGAAGAATATATCAACAATGCAATCGCGATCAGAAAATCGTTGAAGTCCATACTTATTCGCTGCCAGAATGCCGCCCTAAAATATTACTCGAAATTCCATATCTGATTTATCTGGCAGGAAGGTTAAAGAACTGTACTTTGTGCTAAGCTAACCGTCATATTCGTTATATTCATTTTGCTCTCTCAATTAGTTTTTCGGAGGGTGCTAAAGCTGACTAAGAAAGCAAGATAAACACAAACTTTTTCGACAAAATACGATGTTTAATCACTATATTATCAGTACCTAGGCGTTAAGGAAGGTACCAAGGACAGGAAAAATCATGTTTTAAGCACACTTCAGCTATTGTGCGTTTATGAATAAGTGTTTAAAAGACTCTTTTGTATGAGCGCATACAGGTGCATTTATTTTTTGCTTATCCGACGGTAGGTTACTGTGAATAGATAAGGTATAAGCTAGTTTTATACGTCCTTGATCAATCATATTCACTTTTAGACTTTATTATTATTTAATCGCAAATCGCTCTTTGTAGAGTTTTAGACTAAGTCTCCAGAGGCCAATATTTAATCAAAGATCGAAAATCTAATCTGAGGCAACAGGGAATATGCATGTTTTTTTTTACAGCTTCAATAAAAGTTGATTCATGTAACAAACAGGTGAAAAAAAACATTTTTTGAATAGCTATAAAAATAACCAAGATATAACCTAACAAAGATTTGTTCCTATCTATTCCTAGCAAAACAGTATTTTACGTGGAGTTTATATTATTATGGCCGTACTGCACGATGACGTCACCGGTGCACTTCAGATCTCTCTGTCTAATTATCATTTTAAAATGCTTGTATCATCCATATTTCTTGGTCGATGCATGATTTAATTTTTCACACCCTTAAATGCATGATTTAATTTTTTTAATTGCTTAAATTTTCTATTACACGTGATAGTGTGCTGATTATAGGTAAACATTTTCGAGTTTCTGTTATGTAGGATGTATCCTACATCATGCATTTAAGGGTTAACCGATTTTAATTTTAATTTCACTTTTGGTGATCAGATCATATTTACGGTATTTTCATATTTTGTTGAGAAATGCTATTTAAAAAATCCATGCATATTCCCTACTGTTTCATTTCCGTCTTCAGTCAGTCACATCGTAAAATGAACCTAATTTCCTTTTGCACAAATTGCCTTGAAAGATTTACTTTACGATAAATAGGTTAGTTATTTCTAAATCCTTTAATTCTCATATTCGATCAGTTAAAAACATTGCATAAATAGCTTAAAAAAACTCAAGCCCCTAATTCACCATCTTGACTATGACACGTGACAGTTGTTGTTGGTAAACATTGCAAAGTTAACTCGCTGATACATCACTGGGCTACGTAAGCTGCGCCATGTACTATCGCGATCGTTAATTTGTGACCCATTTCAAGAAAAATAGGCTTGAAGTCGTCAATGTCATTAGAGATGCCAAATCATTTGTAACTTATAGGACACTCAACCTTATTGTTGTAGAATGTCAGAATGACTTTGGACCTAAGGTGGGTCCCAAATTAAAGTTCGTGACTGTACAGCAAAATGTCACAGGATGGTGAAACAGAGAGCAGTAGGCTTATTGCCTAACGCACTCGCAATCGCAATAGTTTTCATTTTGACAGTCCGAAGGCGAGTCTGCATACAAAATTGTTCCACTTTGAAGTCGATTGCGATTGCAAGTGCGCACGTGCGTTAGGCAATAGGCCAGCAGGTCTAAATATAGCCATAGTTTAGTCACTTTTGTAAATGACCGATTGTTTTTGAAAAACAAAAAGCTGTGTACACGCACCTAGCAGTCGGGTGTGCTCTTCGCCGGTGCTCGCGGGCCACACGCCGCGTCCGGTGGCGGAGTGCTCCCACACGGGGTGCACGCGCTCCGCTACGCTGTTCGTGGGGGTAGGGCTCTCGCTCGCCGTGCTCCAAGGGGATCCATTTTTCCCTCTTCTCTATAAACAAAAATGTATATCTTTACAAACCTTTAATCAAATCATCATCATCATTTCACCCAAAAGACGTCCACTGCTGGACATAGGCCTCGCACAAGATTTGTAACAAGGACCGGTCTTGCGCTTCTTGCATCCATCGGTTTCTAGCAACCTTATGCCGGCTCCACATACTTGGTGTTTCCCGCAAACACTGCAGGACGCAACTATATGTTACAATGAACACGATGCATTTCCAACTCACTGCAACGTATGGTTGCGTCCTGCAGTGTTTGCGGCAAACACTAAGCATGTGGATCCGGCTTTATTTACGATTCCCACTATGATTTCCACCGACCGCATCGCCATTATAACGTGATTAGGAAAATTATAGCGTCTGTACAGTAGTTAAAGTTCATATTTGAATGGTATTTATTTCCAAAGCTTCCAACCCGCTCAGTCTTCATTAAATTCTAAATTAGTCTACTCTGTACCCAAAGGGTACCAAGTACCCTACATTCCCCCTAGTACTAAGCTTCCGCTATCCGTCCGTCTACCCGTCTGTCTGCCAGCAGGCTGTATCTCATAAACCGTAATAGGTGGACCATTTAAAATTTTCACAGAGTGAGTATAACTATTCATACAACAACAAATAATAATCTTTACATATAAAAGGCAAACCTGATTCACTGACTTAGATATCAACGCACAGCCGAAACTACTGTACCTAGAAACTTGAAATTTGGTACAGGGGTTCCTTTTATGATGTAAGTGAGCACTAAGAAACGATTTTCCGAAAATCGACCCCCAACGGGAAGAAATACGGGGAGTAGCGGGAAACTCATTCTACGCATACGAAGTCGCGGGCGTCCTCTAGTAATTAAATAAAAGGGAGCCAAGAATGGTACCGAACGCATCGGGTGCGAGTCCGATACTCACTTGGCCGGTTTATTTATTTTTAATTGTACTGTACCTACTTAACAGGGCAACGAACGACAATATCAGAAAGCTTTCTGGTTTTGAACGAAAACATTTTTCTATAAATTATGTACATACATACCGTCACGCCTTCATCCCCGAGGGGGGTAGGTAGGCAGAGCTACAGAATTCGAACAACTCTAACAACAGGGTGTCAATTCTATAACCACATTTTGCACAAACAGGCTAAGATGTTTCCCATGTGTATATTAGTGACAGATTGCAAGCCCATCGCCTAACAATACTACAAGCCTTTATTCCTTTGGTCGCCACTTACGACTTCCACGGGAAGACATGGAGTGGCACTATTCTAAGCTGGCAACCACATGACAATGTACTTATTAAAAATAAGCAACATAGTAATCTTACTGTCAACAAGATACGCGAAGGAAAACAAATCTTTTCTGGCTACTTTCTCTAGTTATTTCAAGTGTGAAAGGTGGACAATAGGTACAATTACAGTACAAGAAGGAGTGTAAGTTTATAATGTTCATGCATATGTGTGTTTGTTGATTAAACAACTCTTAATTAATAATTACATAGGAATGAATGGGATTGAGCTGTCCCTGATTCTCTTTATTTGAACATGTACCTCATATAAATATTTGTATATGTTATAAAAATTGGAATTTAATATAAGTAAGCAACAATATTTTCTCATATTGACAATCGAATAAAAGAATACTCAACACGTAATGTAAATGAATATGACAATTGGTTTTTGGTTGTTTTGTATCATACAATAAACTAAAATAGACTGTATTACGTTGTATCATTTTATACCTTGTACTCAGTTATTGTCTTGAGTGACACGGGTGACACTAAATACTGCACTAAATGACCAAAGAGGTAAAAAGGACAAATAATCATTGTGTTTGTACAAACATCATTGAGTACCTAATAAACAGAACCGATAAGGATAAAGGTGGGTATAAAAATAACCTATTTTAACATACTGATGAAGGAAAGGACCAACTTGTCAATGTAAACAAATCTATGAAGTCAATTTTAACCTACTATAGTCATATTCACTTGAAATTTTGCATGCTTATGCAATTTTGATGACAGTGACAATAATATGATACCAACGAGCTGGTATGATGATGGAGATCGAGTTTGGATTCATTAAATTTATTTTGTAATGGAGAGTTTATCATGAGTGTTAGAAGTAGAGTCGGCAACCAAGGTGTGTTATTAAAACTTATTGATATTCATGAACATTTAACTTGTTGTTCCTACACTCGGGATCTAGTCTAGTATGCTAAGGTTTTTGCACGCCTATACCATGAGTAAGACCAAATCTGAGTCACTGTACCTTTAAATACCAAATAAATATCAAGGGTGCTTAGTGCTCTAGGCTTGTACAGTTACCAACAATAATATATTATCCAACAATTGCCTCAAAAATATCTGCCACACTCTTATGACTCTCATAATTTTGAGCTTATTGTTGGATGATATATTATTGCTGGTGAATGTACTGTGGATATCAGAAAACGATAAACTAACTTATATGTATAGAGAAAAACATACATAAATACACACACACAACAACACACACTCATCTCACAAATATTTGCCCATAACAGGGATTAAACCCAGGGCCCTAGCTTCATAAACAGGGTCCCTAATGTCACTATCTACTATGGTAAATGTATAAATGTATGTAATGTATCTCTAAATGTATTTCTTTAAATTTAGACTATATGATTTTGGTTCTTAACAAGAAATTGCCATATTATAGTCTGAACAGATTGCAAAAAAGCAAAGTATACAATGTCTAAGGAGACAGGAGTTTCTGAATATTGACTATTTAAATCTCCTGACATCTTACACCAAAAATAATGTAAAAAAAAATAAAGACAATAGTAGGTAGCAGTTTACCCACATATTCTCTGGATAATGCTGATGAAGCACATTACCAATTACACCAATAAAACCCCACTTGAGGGCCGTGAAATTAGTAAACACTAGCTTAATTTTTGATTTTGTTACAACTGTCAGTGTATTTGAGTGTACATCTACAAAATATTTAATTTTACACCAGCCTTCACAATTCACTCAACCATAAAGGACAAACTAATTAACATAATATATAAAATAATTGTATGCCAGGGAAGCACAGAACAAGTTAAACCGCACGGAAGTTAAACCGAAATAAAGAATGAAAACATTGGGCTTACATCACTTAAGTACATTGTTTACATTGGCTGCAAATTGGATAAGCAAGTATACATAAGCATATAAGTAATATGGCAGCTAAAAGCTACCCAATACAGGGTTGCTCAAACTTCCAGCAATTCCAGTAATGAATGAAACCCATAGTAATAATATAAATACAAGAGCATCTTCGTTTATACATCTTACACTTTGCAAAGAAGCAACAGATAAACATGTTATTGTACCAGAATAGACATGAAGCAATGTAACAAACTTCCTACATTAGGTATGTCCCAGAATGTCACTGGATTGTCACCCTCAAAGCCAGTGCACACTTTCATGGCTATTTGCTAAATATCCCTTAGACAGCTTTGTAGAAAAAGAACCTAGGATATTGAACAATCACAAACACTAATATCATATGTTAGAGACCATGTAATTTAAAACCGAACATGTAGCATAGTCAAATGATCTCTGCAAGTTACTGGATGTTCACTACATGAATTATGTATTTGTGCTGTGGATTTATTGTTTCAATAAAATAAATTAATTAAATATCAAGAACTTACCCCATGAGAGCCCGACCTCTGCGACATTGTTTCCGACTCCATTTCAGAGTCTGTGCTAAGCGCCTCCGTGTTATCATGAGACAGGGTCTGTGGCACATCACTGTCAGACAAATTTGATGACACCCGTATAGGTTCATAAGCTCCAATGTTACTACCAAAATTCCTTTCTCTCTTAGGGATATGTTGTTCTTTAGGTGAGTTGGACAGTTGTATTAGATCTGCGCTGGCCTCGGAGTTGAGCGCCCACGTGAAACGCGGCAGCGGAAGGTCCAGAGGAGAAGCCAACAAATCCGGCCTCAGTGCCACATTTGTTTGATGTGCTGCTATTAATTTTAACGCGGAATAAAATTGTTTCCTATTCATATGATTCAACGAGGCCGCACTACATGGAGCCACGCTTATATCCATAATCTGTAACATATAATTAGTAACTATAGTATCTCCTTTTCAATTACTCTATTATCATACGAAACATGTGAACTATAGAATATATTACCTGTTTGAGGATGTCGTTAGGTACGTTTGATGATCTAAATAGTTCTGTTGCTTTTAAAATCGGTATTTTCCCATTGGATTCCTCGTCACAACATAAAAACAAATCACCGAAATATCTCATTTCGGTTTCTGTCAAATTGAGATCCTCCATTATATCAAAATAAACACAGTTTAGTTAGCTTATACACAATACATTAAGTTAACAGTAAAATGGGCAACTAAAATATCCATTATCTATTGATGTACACCATATTTATTCTGAAAATAAAAGGATCCGAAACTCGTTCATCACACGAATTTACACGAAGCAGACGAATTTGTCAGTGGAGTGACAGCTGCCTACCGACGGACGACGTACGGCCATCATAAATTAGGGATGCGATTTACCCGTAGTCGACAGCGCAATTACTGGTTTCCGATTTTTACCATAATATAATATACAGCTAATAAATAAATACAAGTTAACCAACAAAGGTAACTTAAATAAAATTATAGTTGAGCAAAGAAGGGTTTAACTTGGTAACAGGTGGAACTACAATATTAGAGCGAGAAACGACGCGATTTTTCGACACCTCAACGCGAATTCAGTCGTCATGCATTAGAAAAACATAAGGGAGCGGCTCCTAGTTCGAAAAATGAAAACATTATTTAAGCCACTTTGTTCCTTTCATTCTCGGTTTCTGATACTAATATTAATTTTATCGACAATATAGAACGTTCCTGAGGCCCTACTTTCAAAATCGAAGTTCGAAGTTACGTTAGCTCCATCCCTTTCATGATTTAGTCTCGAAGGACGAGTGACAGAGATGGAGCTAACATAACTTCGAACTTCGATTTTTAAAGTAGGGCCTCTGCAATGCTGAGCCAGCGTTAGATGATTGCGATAAGGGCAAGGAGATGATGATTGATGATGACGATAGAACGTTCCTGCAAAAAAACTTTGCGCCGTTCGCGTCGCTTCGAACGCATATGCGATTGATCATAGAGAACACTTTGTGACGCGCAGCTAGTATATACTTGTTGTTATCGCGTTGCATCGCGTTCGCGCGCTTATCGCTTACGTAGGAAACTGCGTTACAGTATTGGGTAAAAATTGGATCATGCTGGCAATTTTACTCCAAATAACGTTTTTATTTTTAGGGCTTTGTACCAAAATAGCAAAAAAGGAACCCGATCTAATCTTAGATGTTTTAATTATTTGGTCAGTTCGTACCCAAAGGGTGCCAACGGGACTCCATTAGGTACTAAGGATTCCCTGTCCGTTCGCCTGTCAGAAGGCTGTATCTTTCGAACCGTATAGCTAATAATCACGAATTTAAAACAGAGTGTGTGCGATGGCAGCTATAACAAAAAAATATAAGGATTTATAAAATAAAGTTAAAAACATAAATGGGTAAAAATATTACAAGAATCGTGTTTCTTCGGCATTTTAGCAACTTTTATTGAAAGTTTCATATAATTTGTTTCCTTTATAAATGATAACGTACAATTTAAAAGTCATAAAATGATGTATTGTTGGATTGTTTATTATTATTACCTATCCTTTTTACGATGTTTGACACGACTATCACGAGTAAAGCAAGAAATCTAAACTTGTTTTAAACTCAACACAGATAATATGGGTATCAAATCAGAACGGTCAACTTCAAGTGGAGATTCCATGGGAAGTACGGTTAGCAACTTCAATTCATCATTTTCATCAACATGAACAGAAGCCATTATAGAACTCTGTCACAGATAGGCAATGATTGATTTTACCGTAGGATCTCGAGTCAAGGTAAATAACCAGAGGTCGGAATAGGTAGTGCTTATTAACCTAAACTTGTTGCATCTTCATTCAATAACGTATTCCCATCTCACTCGCGCATGAATTAACATGAGTCAAGTTTAGGTTAATAAGCACTACCTATTCCGACCTCTGTAAATAACACATAAAGGGTTGATAGACGGCGAGTAAGTACGCCGTACTTATGCCGTACTTGGGCATTTCACGAAAAAGTGTACCCAATTAAGGACTAAAATTTAGGAAATTTAACTTTTTCAGTTTTGGAGGCCGTAAATGTATAGCTAATATTCGTCACAAAACTGACAAAGTTAAAGTTCCTTAATTTTAGTCCTTAATTGGGTACACTTTTTCGTGAAAATGCCCAAGTACGGCGTACTTACTCGCCCGTTTATCACCCCTTATACAGTGAGGCTGTAAAAACGGATAAAGGCACGGCACAGGGATCTATTATTGGCCCCACCGAATACTTACTATATGTTAATGAAATGTGTAACATTATAACCGAGGGCTCTGTCTACCAGTTCGCGGACAACACATGCATTTCACAGCCGACCGAGATATAGCTAAGGCCGAGAGCGTAATGCAAACGGACTTTGACACTCTCTGTAAATGGGCGCACGATGTCGGGCTTGTTATTAACGCGCAAAAAACAAAAATAATGCATATTCGTTCGGCTCATAACAAAATAGCACACGAAGTTTCTGTACCTAGTTGCCCATCGACACAATTGCCTACACCAACACAGCACCATTACGTGTAACTGTGAAAAAATAAAGTGGTAAAGGAACACATGTATCTTGGACTTATAAAGGCCTTCATACATGATCGGTTTTGCCTTCAGGTCTAACTGACCGGATGCAAAATAGCATCGTGTATTTGTAATTTGGCCTGAAGGCAAATCGCATCCGTCCGCCTGAACGGTTTTCTTGTATGTTGTCTTATAAAGTCTTTACATGTATGGGCACTCGATCCGGTCAGGCGGAACTGACGCAGTTCGGCCTGAACCGATCGGCCTTTACATGTATGGGGGCCTTACTAGATTACAGGCTCAACTGGGGACCTCATGTTAACTACGTGTGCGACAAGCTTAGAGCCATCTCAAGCAGACTATCAATTCTAAAGCATATAAAGTACCGTACAGAACCCTACGTGTGCTACACTTAGCCCTCGCTGACTCTGTGATCGGCTACGCCCTGGGTACCTATGGTAGAACCTTTAAGATCTATATGGAAAAAATATAAGGTAAATGTCCGTTTCGACGAACGCTTAAGACCTGGACGCACGTTTATTTTTTTAATAAGGTCTGGGATTTTGATACGATAATGATCAATAGAATAATAGTAACTTAACTAAATTTGTCATCATTTTAATGTACCTGGAAATAAATTACGTGGTTAGAAATATGTTTAAAATATTTTTAAAGGTTTTTGAATCACTAAACCTGGTTTGTACCATTAACCGAACTAAGAAACTTGATTTGCACATAATACCGAACCGGGCTGCCGCATCACCGAACTAGAGAAGAAATGTATGAAATTTTGGCGCTGAGTGGTGCTCAAACTTTAGTAAAACAATAGGCATTTGTATTTTATTTCTTATGATAGCAATTTAATCATGGTCACCTTTGACACACGTCATGCTGTGTAATGTAACCAAATTGAATGAAATAACATTTTTTACATATAATTTGAAAATTATTAGGTATGTATATGGTAGCTAGAAACCCTTTATTTAAACTTAAAACATTAACTATTTAACAGTCTTGGAACACATTTTTTTATTACTTTGGTGTTCAATTATTTCTATAACTCTTTATCAAAAAACACTATATCTCAGTAAATAAAACATTAAGAAAAAAAAAAATATTTATTAAAGGCAGTGTAAAATAAAATAAAAAATCAACTTAAACTTAGAATTATTAAGCTCTACCTACATGTCACGTTACCAAAGCAAATAATATAGAGATCAAGATATTTTATGAAGAGGCCGACAATTAGGTAAACTAGCGTAATTCAAAACATATAAGTTGTTATTCTTTTTTTTATTAGAAATCTGTGACAAGTAAATATTTATAAATTCTTAAAAAAACATATCCCCTCCATATTTTTTTTCGGGGACGCTATATTGAAATAGTATATAGCCTATGTCATTTTGGCAATCAAAAGAATTGAATGACACCTCGTACGTTAAAATCCGTCAAGCCCTTTAGGCTGCAGAGCGTGCCCAGAAATAGACATACATACATACATACATACGCTCGAAAAACATAACCCTCCTTCTGACACAGTCGGGTAAAAATAATAATTGACAATTAACTCCGAGCTAGTTTTAAAACATTAACGGCTTAAATGTTGAGAACCGCTGGCCTTTACAAAAATGCAAGAAAAAGAAATACATTTTAAAATCGGCCTAGCTGTCAATGGATTAAGGATGATATTCCAACGTACACCGTGCAGTAATTGCGGCAGATGCAGACATGGATTCGGTAGTAGAGACCATGGGTACTAATCACCGAACGCCTTTCGGTGAATTGGACAAAGCAAATTGTGTGGAAACTATCGAGCGAACAGATTTAAAAAATAGTGTTTAGACGTAAAAGTATCGGTGTAATTACAAATCTGACATTATTACTAACAGTTCGAACTATTATGTATCAATGAATACATATGGCTTTAGCTACTATTGCTTAAAAAGTATATATAATCCTTTTTTTTAAATAGTCTTTCCAATAAGCTTATTTTTATGTCAAAAAGTCGTTATAATCACAAATTTCCAACGAAGTTTTACAAAAAATGCTTAGTTTATTGATGTTCGGCAATTACGCATTAAATTTTTGTTAATTTCTATAAATATGACTACACTAAATTCACTTCAATTATCAGAACACAAAAACTAATTAAATAACAACACAGGAAAACCACATTTTCAAACACAAAGGTAATGTAAAACGGTTTTATGACCTTAAGAAGTATACACGATTTCTTACCGATTTTCACTAGGATTCCCCTACAAAACGGAACTCGACCGACTTGTTCGCTTGTTGCGTCCCGACTGAGATAGCAAATAGCCGGTTTTTCCGCGTAGTGGAAGGGATAGGTATTAAGCTAGCGTAAAAAAATATCACAACTTAATATCAACTGTAAGTACTAGACTAAAAGTTAAAAATAGAAGAAATTCGGTGATACCGCAGATTCGGCGAAGCGTACGTTTACCTTACAACCTACAAATTAGAATTCTAAAAACTATTGTACCAAAAATATTAAAAAGCTTTATGTAACCGTCCGTTCCCGACTATTTAAATACAGTAATCTACTTCCTGTACAAAAAAAGATGAAACTAGCTGTCTTAATCGAAGAATATTACAAACTCAAAGTTAAGAAAAGATGTATTAGATTAGATTAAGAAAGTTAACATCCCAAAGTCAATTTTGTTTACCTAAATATAATAACATATGTATACAGTGCTCGAAAACACTCATACTTACTGCATGTAGGTACAAAACTTTTAAGTGAAAGGTTGTAAAATAAGAAAAACCTTGAAAATGCACTTTTTAAAATGTAATAATTTATCTTATATTCTGTAATTAAGTTGTATGTCTACTTATATAAATAATACTTACTTTATTTATCTATAAATTAGATAGTTAAGTACTCCCCATCGGCACACAAACCTCTTCAAGGTTTTGCTTAGATGGGCATTGTACCTACTATGTATTTTCTTTTGTCTTAATCAATAAATTAAAAAAAAACAACAAAATATGAAAACACCGTGAAAGAGATCTTCAAAGTGAAAGTAAAATTAAAATCGGCCAAGAAGTACGGATGATACAAGCATTTTAAACTGCTAATTAGACAGATATTCGATATGCACTGTGACGTCAACAGGTCGACCATATAAACTCCATGTCAAATTCTGTTTTGCTAGAAAGAGATAGGAACAAATCTTTGTTGGCTTATCTCTTGGTTAATTTTGTAGCTATTCAAAAAATGTTTATTCTCAACTGTTTGTTCAGTTTACCTACATGAATCAGCTTGTATTGAATCTGTGAAAAAAAATCATTCCCTATTATGACCAGAGGTCGGAATAGGTAGTGCTTATTAACCTAAACTTGTTGCATCTTCATTCAATAACGTATTCCCATCTCACTCGCGCATGAATGAACATGAGTCAAGTTTAGGTTAATAAGCACTACCTATTCCGACCTCTGATTATGACATGGTATGGTGGCTCAACAATTAAATGCTCCATGAATGAGTACGTGACCCTTCTCAAGTGAAGCAGTGTTCTTGTATGGCAATATAAATTATTGTAGTGTAAGGCCGAGTGGATGGACAGTCGCCCGTACAGATGTAGTGAATAAACATATGGCATTTTGTGCGTGGTTTGGTGAAAAGCCAGTCGAAAAGGCACTAATCCGACAAAGACAATGTCGTATGCACTATATCTTACAGTCGACTAGATATACTCATGTATGCACTTTTGCACCTTATTCCATTGAAATTACCAAATCTGCCCGTCCTGAATATTGAGGCCGAGAAATATGCCCACCCCCCCTAACTTATCTGACCGAGCTGGGTTCCCTCTATTTCGCCGAAACTTTTTACGCCGAATTTTGTTTTCGCATAATTTTTCTCCAGCTTAAAAAGAAAATATTTATTAAAATCTTTTGTGTAATCCTTGTAGAATAGAGTAGGTTAGGTTAGGTTTATTTTATAACTTTTCAAAAAAGTCAAAGGTATCAGTAGAATAACAATTATGCGAAATCATACAATCACAAGGGGAACTGACCGAGCTTACTAATATTCATAATAGGTAACAGGCTATGATTCATTCAGGATAATGTATAATAGGGGACGTCGGGGACGTCCAATCTCTATACGTCGTCAGCTCATAATTTCCGGCGAAGCAAAGCGGCTATATTAATTTCATACTATTTCAATCCATACTAATAATATAGCTTGAAGACTTTGTTTCTTTGTTACGCTTTCACGGCTAAACCGCTAGCCTGGTTTTGATAAAATATAGTCCCTTTACTTTCTCAACCTCGTATCTGATCGAATAGTTAGACAGGAAATTTTAATGTCTCTTTAAAATTCGTTGCCAGCTTCCCACCGCCTTCTTTCAGCTTTACTATTTATTAATGATTTTTTAATATAATAAATCAACTTTGCTTAGTGATGATAATATTAAAATGCCTAATGTTAATAATATCATAAAAGAGAAGGATGGCTAGTCCCGGCTATTCCCAATAGTTCGCACTTAGCAGTGGAATGGAAACAGGAATGTGTACATTAATAAAAAAATACAAAGTTATGTCAAATAAAAGAATGCGAGCAACTAGCTAATTAGTCTCAGTAGTACATGTTGAGACCAACGATCCAGTAGTTCACACTCAATGTTGAGGGTTAAAAATTCTTCCCTCAAGTTAAAGTGCAAACAAAAGGGGACATGTGGGAATAGCCCAAAAGACGATGCATTACATTCGCGCCGGCTAGCAACAGAGATGAGAATATCAGAAAATAAAAGGGAAAATAAATGTTATCTATATCAATGTTTTAATTTCAATAGTACTGATATTACATACATAAATAATCGTGATTTATGCACAACAAAAAATAGATTACATATGCTTAAATGCTACTATCAAAGTAGCATAATAATTTAGAGTTATAACACTGCATTCATTTAAAACTTAACTTTAAAGCGTCGATAATCTCGACATGTAACATACATTTATACATCTACAAATTTAATCCTTGGTCTGGATGTACTTGATGAGATCGATGACTCGGCTGGAGTAGCCGTACTCGTTGTCGTACCAGCTGATCAGCTTGACGAAGTTGTCGTTCAGGGAGATGCCGGCAGCGGCGTCGAAGATCGACGAGTGGGTGTCTCCGATGAAGTCAGAGGATACCACCTGGTCTTCGGTGTAGCCCAAGATGCCCTTCAGAGGACCTTCGGCCGCCTCCTTCACCTTCTGCTTAATAGCGTCATAGCTGGCAGGCTTCGCCAGGCGCACGGTCAGGTCGACGACCGACACGTTGGCGACGGGCACGCGGAAAGCCATACCGGTCAGCTTGCCGTTAAGAGCGGGAATTACTTTGCCGACAGCCTTAGCGGCTCCAGTGGAAGCGGGAATAATGTTCTGCTGCGCGCCACGGCCGTCACGCCACAGCTTGCCGGAGGGACCGTCAACGGTCTTCTGGGTGGCAGTGGTGGCGTGGACGGTGGTCATCAGACCCTCAACAATCTCGAAGTTGTCGTGGATGACCTTAGCAAGGGGAGCGAGGCAGTTGGTGGTGCAAGAGGCGTTGGAGATGACCTTGGCCGAGGGGTCGTACGCATCAAGGTTGACGCCGACGACGAACATGGGTGCGTCTGCGCTGGGGGCTGAGATGATGACCTTCTTGGCACCACCCTCCAAGTGAGCGGAGGCGGCGGCAGTGGTGGTGAAGACACCGGTGGACTCTACGACGTATTCAGCGCCAGCCTTGCCCCACGGGATGGCCTTAGGGTCGCGTTCGGAGAAGACAGCGATTTTGTTGCCGTTAACGATGAGGTTGCCATCTTGGGCGTCAATGGTGCCCTTGAAGCGACCGTGGGTGGAGTCATATTTGAACATGTAGACCATGTAGTCCAGGCCGATGAAGGGGTCGTTGATGGCGACCACCGTCGCGCCTTTTTCAATGGCGGCGCGGAGCACCAGGCGACCGATGCGGCCGAATCCGTTGATTCCGATCTTAGACATGTTTGCTGCAAAAGAGAAAACACATTTTATAATTTAATTTATAACTTTCAACATATTTCTAGGATTTTGTGGTCACTTTTCTCAGAATCTATCAAAGTTACAAAGCTCAAATTTTGTACACATTGGTAGATATTTAAGATACAAAGACTACTAATTAGAGAGATTATTAATTATACAATATCATGTGACATATGGTTTAATAGGTCTTAAAAGGCTATATTATTTGAATGTTATTATATTTTTTTAAGATTTGTGGGATGGCTTACAACATAAATATAAACTGTAACAGTGTCAGTTACGCTAGAGTTACATGTCCCCATCCCCTACAATTTTTCAAATTTCAAATTATCGCACATTATCACGATTTTAAAAGGAAACTATGACAATTACACATTATTGGTTCCTGAAGTACAGGAAACTCAAACGTTTATACCTACAAAAATATCTAAGATTGCACCAAATAACTTTAAATAGAAAATTAGGTCATTCTTGTGGTGTTTGGAGATCTTTTATTGCGTTTATAGCAATGTCGATGGAACCCTACATTGATGACCTGACATGCTCCTCTTTTTAAAATAATATGTTTCACTTTGTCAATAATTCTAGATATATCTCTAAAACGAACACCAAAACTAATAGTTTTATTTCCCTTAAGATGTGACTTATGTAACTTTTAATTAGATTGTCACATTAGAATTAGAATCAAATCAAATGAATCAAGATTTTTTTTATAAGGAACTCCTAAAAAACGGTTATATCTTTTCGTTACTTATAAAGGCTCTTACATAAAACCACTAGAACTTTTTGACTGGTTGATTGAACATATAATATAACTCCCCTGATCAATTTAACTGATGTAGATAAGTGAACATAAAGCAAACCATCTGATAAAAGGTGATGAAACCTGATGTTATTTATTCAAAATGAAATATACTTCAGCAAGTATCAAAACAACTAGATAGTAGAGGTTAAGATCGCGACCTAACAATAACAAAAATGTGTTGAAATATTTTTAGTTTGACCGACCGTGACCTTGGTTCTTAAACTTACAACATGATGCTCTATTAATTGAAAAATGGTCTAAGACTTTGTTAAAGGGTTTATACCGGTATTACCGGTGTAAGTGAATCACTACCGACCGGTGAATGGAGGACGAATAGAGGTCAAACTCACTAGGCTCAAATTAGCAAACAATACACTTGTATTATAAACTAATTCATTATTTAGTAATTGAAGACTACCAGTACGGTTAATGGTTTACAACAGATGTTGTACAAAACGTATTTAAAATACAGAGCAATGTTGTACAATGATGATGTAAACGGGTAAATGTTAACTAATAATTTCGTATATTACAGATTAGATGAGTATTAATATTGATACCAGAATAGTTTGAATTAAAACAAACAATATAAGAGATCACTACTTCGTACTAACACTTACCGGAACAAGTTGAATAAAGCGATCGAGTGACACTGAACACGTACGCCGCTCACAAGATGGAGTTCAGAAATGTCAGACGAAGGACGTCTATACGAAGTGGTGGGCGGGGCGGATTCGAGATGATCAATGATTCACAGACTAGACTCGTGATATCACAGAACTTGCAGTAGGCACTATTCATCACGAACACAAACAATTCATTATGATCGAGAGGTGAAAAAAATAGATTTGATTATTTGTACGTATGTATGTATGTATTATTGTACAAAACACAGAAATTCAAATACAATATTTACAGAATACAAATGTACAAAGGCGAAATTATCCCTTTAAGGGATCTCTTCCAGCTAACCTTTACTTTATTTGTACGTATTATTTGTATTGTAAATAAGCTGGTATTAGTTACCTATTGGACTCTTATCGGCAACAAGTTATAATAATTAGTATTGCATATTTGCCAGTCTATGTAGAATTAGTCTTTGTTGAATTAGGATGGATACACATGTTCTATTGAATACATTCTTAACATTCTTTGTATTTACAAAATGGTCCATTTCGAGTTAAGTTCAAGATATATAATAATATAAATGTAAGAGTTATATTTATTAACTCAACTGACTGTGGGTAAATTATAAATTTGTTTATTAAATTTATCGGAAAACACCGGTCAAGTACATTCTCTAGGGTTATGTAATTTTATGTTTGTAATTCACCATCCTTATGCATAAAGCTAAATATTCACGATACGATTTCTACGTGATAAAATAACTACTAAAACTACTAAAAACTATTACGTCTCCACCAATCAGAAACAGTAATAAAGGTGGTATTTCACTCGTCTCACATTTTTTAAAGCAAACTGTGAGACGCAAATACACATTGGACAAAGATCTTGGACAAGTGGAATACCACCTTTAGATGTACCTCGCGACTTATTTAATGGTAGCTATATTATTGCGCGCAAATGAACAATGTGAATCCATCTTTATGCTAAGGTTACAATGGTTCATTGACGGGAGTCGGCGAATATCACAGACCAAGTAGAGAATATGCATGTTGGCATCTCTCTCTCTTTATGATAAAGTATGAGGCGGCCTTCCATATCTTTGCCAAGTCCCGTAAATATAATGTAGCCCTAGTATTAGATAGAGTGAGATATATGTATCAGATTTTTCACTTTAAAAATGTAAATGTTCTAATACTTCTAATTCCATTAGGCTTTTCATATTGTAACTACTTAACTATAGTCAAGTTAATTTGAACTCGCCAAAAGAGTTTGAAATAGTGACGGGTCGAACTGCATTCTCAGCCAGTTCAGCCACCACCGAATTAAGCTCCAGATTTAGGTTAACACTTGAATCATGTTGCTCATGGCACATCATTTCTTTCAAACACTTTTTGACCTATCTTTAATATGGTCTCTACCTACCTATTGCTTTTTTTGCTTGCACTGTGCGAGTTAGTGTCCCACTGTGGGGCAAAGGCCAATGTATGTATGTATGGTTGCAATTAGTAGCCATAAAATAAAATCATAGTGCTCGCAAAGCCGCATTTTCAGAATATTGATTGGCGTAGGATTCTGGGCTCTTCATTCATAAACTGATTATTAATTTTAATAAATACTCTTTTCCTTGACTCGGCCGAAGTTTCAGACGATCTGAAGGAGGCAGATTCTGATGTACTCTATGGGTAGAAATGGAGGCTTTGTAGTTATTTATTTTATTTGCATACATTAAACTTGACACCGAAAAAATGTCCCGATGGTCAAAATAAATAAATTGAATTGAATTGAATTCTCGTCTAATCGAGTAAAATATTTCAAAATTAATTCAATTTCGATCAAATCTGTTGGGAATGTCTATCCAAGTTGGAATAAACGGCTTCGGTCGTATTGGAAGAGTGATATTCAGAACTTGTTGTGAAACACCTGAAATTGAAGTTGGTAACTTTACACAAAGTAAAACGATGTCATAGCTTTTATTAAATGTGCCCATGATGTGGAAGTTGAACGTAAACTTAAACTTATAGTAAGCTGTTTGTTTACCTTGCAGGTGGCAGCAATCAACGACCCAGCCATAGAACTGGAATACATTTGCTATTTAATAAAATTTGATTCCACACATGGGAAATTCAAAGGAAACGTTTCAATTGAAGGCAACAAAATTAAAATAAACGGTTCGTGACACACTTATATGTCAACGCTTTCTTTGTCTTCAAAACTTTCACCGGGCAAGAGCATGTCGGACCATGCACGGTGTAAAGTTCCGACAAACACAAAAAACTATCTCAATAAATTAAAAGTATGAACTAATTTTCTATTTAAAGGTATATTTATATATATATATATATATATATATATATATATATATATATATATATATATATATATATATATATATATACCTATGGTGCTGTGTTAGAGGATTTTAGTGGGTATAAACATTGTAGTTAACTGTATCTCAGGAACTAATCAAGTATAAGTACTTAGTCGTTATAGGATTCCTTTAAAATTCTTTATATGGCTTTCTTTTAAGATATTTTTTTAGATTTTAAAAGGGGGACGCGCAACTCTAGCGAAAATTACACTTTTCGAATTCAATATTTCCTAAACGGTCCCCCTAATGCTATCCACTTGATGTTATAATAAGTATATAAAATATATTTTAACTTTGATTTATGTACGGGAGAAAACTACCGAAAAAATATATCAAGATTTAATTTTACAACTTTAATGTATACCCAAATTGCAGCTTTGTAGTAAAGAGTCTCCAAGTTATGCCGCAAAGTAACTTCAAAACTATTTTTTTTTAATTATAAATACACAAAATAGTTAACAGCTTTAAAAAAATTATCTAATTTACTCCCAAAAGTGGCCCCCATTTTAAAAATTAATTAAGTTACGTTACACGAACGTGTAGGTACCAAAGTTCAAGACAATCGGTCCGGTAGTTTCAGAGCGAAATGGCTGTGACAGACGGACAGACACGTGAGTGATCCTATAAGGGTTCCGTTTTGCCTTTTGAGGCACAAAATCCTAAAAAGTGTTGTTTAAGGCCGTTCCCAATATTTGAACCGTGGATAGATTATTTACCAAATTCAGGGTATATGATACATTTTGTATGCAGCAAATATCAAATTCTACCTTGGAGTATCCAAGGATCTATCCGCGGATCGAGCATAATAAAATAAAATATCTGTGGTAATTCCTTGGCAGGTAAATTTATCGCTGTATTTCACCAGAAAACACCCTCTGATATTCCCTGGCGGGACGCGGGCGTACAATATGTAATAGAGGCTTCGGGGATGTTCACCAGTTTAGCGAAAGCAACGGTATCGTATCTACGTTACATAATATTCAAACTACACAACATTAAGTATCTTAAAGACCTTCAGATCAGTAGATTTAAACGACTGCGGCTCACCACCCATCGCCCGTTGAAGCTGTAACGGTGCATTGCACCAACAGCAAAGGCCACCCCAAAAAAAAGTAGATTTAAATCTCGAGAGTAGAGCAAGCGAGAAAGTGATATATTCGTCCCTTTCCTTTCTCAACCTCTTTTCTGATCGAATAGTTCGATAGAAAATCTGTGTGCCAAGTTTCATCCCGATCCGTTCAGTGGTTGAACAGTGATTAAGTGAAAAACATGCAAACTTTCTCATTTATAATATTAGTGAAATTGTCACCGGCGCAAATCTGTTTCAACTCAAAACTGTCACATTATGTTTTACCTTTTCCACGCCATTGACGGATATATCCGTACCACTGGTTCAACGCCAACGATGGATATCCGTCATGGTTGTCAACGTAAAATAGACCTGCGTATCTATGAGGTAAGGTTGACATTAGCTCTGGTGCTTAGCTGTTATTGACGACTTTTGTTTTTGATATAGCGTTGAAAAGGTCAAGTGTTGCCAGGGTAACCAACAGATAAAGTTGTGTTGCTGGGCTAGCCTAGTTTACCCAGTTGGTGTTAATGTGGTAAATTTCCCCAGGGGCACCTGGCTAGCGGCGGCACGCAGCGGGTGCTGGTGACGGCCCCGAGCGCCGACGTGCCCATGCTCATCCTCGGTGTCAACGACGACCACATCCGCTCAGGTTAATGCTTACCTTCGATTTCGTATGCGGTTATCGCGCAGGGTGACAGACGTCGGGGGAGGCGAGGATTGTTAGAATGCGGATCTTTCCTTTAATACTTATAGGTAAGAAGTCAATCGTGACACCTGTTATTGATGTACAAATTATAACCTCAAACCCATGAATACGTTATATATTGTACTACGAAGACAGAGGCCCCCCTTTGAAATTCGAAGTTCAAAGTTACATTAGCTCCATCCCTTTCTCTCCATGTAATCTCGAGTGATGAGTGCCAGGAACTTGGCAACCAAAGTTTCGAATTTATTGTTTCGTGGTAAGCACCTAGGTGTGAGGATTGACTTATTATCTTTCTTTCACTATGCCTCGTCCCTGCTAAAATGTGTGGCCTCGCAGGGATGGTCACGCGCGAAGTTGTCGATCTATAATTTCGTATTTTAAATAAAGCGATTTAAAAACTGTTTAGGTTAGGTTAAACTAACAAATGCCCCTGAGCTACAGACCAACAATTGGACTGACAGGCCGAGAGGGATGTAGCTATCTGTTAAAATAAGAACCCTACATAAATTTTTCATTCTAACACATAGCTGCGTCCTTCTCGGCGTTTCAGTCCGACTGTTGGACTGTGCGAGCCTTTAGGGCCGTATTAATAAACTAAACTAAATAAAAAATAAAAATTCATTACATTCAATGTAAGATTTAGTTCCTGTCTTGAGTCGAGCATCTCACTTAAGATCATTCTATGAATCCGGCCCTTAGATATGAAAGTGATATCATGCGCGTCGAGCACGCTGTACTGCCTGGCGCCGATGGTGAAGCTGCTACAGGACGCGTTCGGCGTGGACGAGGGATTCGTCACCAGCATCCACGCCATGACGCCCTCGCTCAAGCCGCTCGACGGGCTCTGCGTCCGCGGGAAGGTGAGCAAGGGCAATTATGACATGTTGAAGGCCTTACTTACAAGCCAGGCTCTGAGGCCAATTGACATTTGTAATCAATCTCACAATACAAGGAATACAAAGGAATACATAAGCAGTTATAACAAAAAAAAAGCTCAACGAAACAAAACAATAAAAAACGAACAACAAAACAAGACAAAAGTTCTATTCTATTTTATTGTATGTTGTCAGCATTGGCGCGACCACCGCAGTATACATCAGAACATAATCCCAGCCGCGACCGGCGCGTGCAAAGCCCTGGGTCGGATCATCCCTGCTGTGCGCGACCGACTCAGCGGGCTCGCCTTCCGAGTGCCCATCGCCAACGTGTCTGTACTGGACATCTCTATCAGGTCACTATTATCACTATTTTATATTGTATTGTCTTGATTGTGTAATTGGTCACTGGTGTCATTACGTACAGGAAGTACACAAGCAACAGAGTAACACGAATCTATCGTAATTGAATAGGTTATGGGCCCCATCATGGCATCACTAGATAACTATTGACACAGCTGCACTGGCGACATAACAGATGAACATTTAGGTACCATGCAACACCGGCTCTCAGATAGTTTTAAAGAAGGGACAAAATATATGCCTGTAATATGTCATATCAGTAAAATGACTAAAATGAATGTAAAAAAAATCTTTCGTGATTGCAGCAAAATTTGAAGGTTTGTTTTTAGGAAAATACGGCTGTAAATTGCTAATTACTTAATTGTTTTATTTACCGTATTTTTTGCTCCGCAGGTTAAATAAGGATACGTCAGTAAAAGAGATCATACAATGTATAGAGAAAAAAAAATATTCACCGTTACATGACATAATACTGGTATCCAAAGAACAAGCGGTATCCTCAGACTTTATCGGAGACAAACATTCTTGCATTCTTGACGCAGACTCGAGCTTGCAACTTAAACCTAACTTCTTTAAACTCATTTGCTGGTACGAGAATGAGTATTCGTATGCTTGCCGCGTCGTCGACACGATTCTTCTCTCAGAGAGACAGAGACAGCATTATCACATCTCCGTTCTGCCCGCCCCTAAATTGTCATTTGTGAGACCTAGATCTTGGAAGTCGAATACAGATGGCACGTCACTAGCAAAGTGCAAGAAGCATGTAGGGATCGAGTGCGTTTCGTTTCCTACGATGTTGGCGGCACGATGTCCCAGGCCGGGCTCGCGGTGCCTGAAGCGCCCCGTCACGGCTTCAGGATACCTGTCAGAACCAGCACAAGTCCGACACCAGTCCCCGGGACGAGATAAAACTTTATTCGATGTAACGAAACTTTGCTCGGTGAAAAATAGCATTGAATACATAAAAAACAGCCCCGAGTCGCAAAAGATTCAAGAGGAACATAAGAAGACACGAGAACGTTTGGAAGAGGTAAAAAGCGAAATTTCCAAAATGACGAACATGGCCCAAAATTTGCTGAAGAAGACGAATGTTAGGAGAGTAGAACCTGTTTTACAGACAATAACTTCTGCAAAAGAAACGTCTGTAATTGCTAATTCAATTGTTCATTCGCCAGTCATCGCAGAGCCAAAAAATATTTCAGAAATAATTGACAAAAGTGGAGATTTAAAAACTTTCAAGTTTTCTGATATACGTTATATTAGAGGTATAAAAGAACCGATAAAAAAGCAAGGTTCTGAAATAAAATTGCCAAAAACAGAAACACCTCGCGACGACAATCACACTAAACTTGAAATAAATCCTTTACAGAAAACCTGTGATAGCCCTCCTCCTGTTCCAAAAAATAAATATTTAGTCGATAGAACTATTTTATGGAACAAAAGTAAACAACCGAGTCTAAATGAAGTTCATAAAACAAAGGAAACTGAAAAAGATAATGCGATGGACACATTGAGTAAGCGTTATGAGCGCGTTTTGGTTGATGCGAGCGCAAATGAAAAGGAAAGCGATACTGCTGATGAAGTGATACATATTATAAGTGAAAATGCGGAAAGCGGTTTTATGCCAAAAGAAAAAGTCGCACAAAATGAGTCTAGAGATACTCTCAATCTGAAAGAATTAGGTATCAAAGCTAAAAAAATAAGCAACAGTGTTTTACCTAAAACAGATGAAGCTGAAGGAAGTAAAAACACGGAGATTAATCAAGTTGCTGAAAAAAAAAATAGGGTTCTAAGTCATATAGAAATCATTGATGAGAAACTGAAAAAAAGAAATATTGAGCTGGTGGACGGCAATCTTAAAGTTGAAACCAACTTAAAAGACAATAAAAAAGAAATTGTACACAAGTACTGTAAAGAGGGATTTGGTACGACTAATGATAAAAACCCTCGTGGACTTTCCATTGACCCAATATTTATTATGCCTGGGCATGCTGGCTCAAGGAGTGTCAGCCCGGTCAATACAGTAACTACAGTCACTACGGCCAGCAACTTCGAAGCTTACAGGAGTAACCAAGATATTTATGACAAATTAGACAGTGCCAGCGTGTCGGGCTCAGAAGACTCATTCCTACTGCAGGAAAAGAAATCTCAGATCATCAATATTGCGGACTTGGCTTATTCACAAGAGGACTTGGCGCGCTTAGATAAAATTTGCCGAATAATCGAAATTTCCGATGAACTCTCGGATAAATTGTTTGCACCGCTAGACTACCTACACGGGGGAAAAGCGGACAGAAAGAAATGGTCATTCAAAGACTTGTGTGAAAGAATCAAACTGGATGAATTTTGTAACAATGTGTTTGGTAAGTCTACAGCCCGAGTTTGTGATGAATATTGAAAAGTGCACGTGTTTGTAAGTAAATTTATTGTAAACTTTTAATGCAGTGAATTGTTATGAAATCTTAATATGCGATGGCATAAATGTTTTAGTTTTACGTACAACAGTTACAAATATAGAATTCAGATTGATTTTCTTATTATTTTTACACTTAACGAATATCACAGAAACTGTCGAGTATAAAAAATATCAAAATAAATCTTAATATTAACGACCAGGTACATGATTCTTCCGGGTACTCGGTGCTCACCCCGAGTTGTGGTATGCTCTGTTGTGCATGAGTTTGTGGTTGAGCCGAATGATGGTTCTGGGGAAGATGGCGTCGGCCATGTCGACGAAGTCCGCGATGACCACGTTGACGGGGGTCCGCCCGTCTTGCGAGGGCGGCCCAGGGGAGAACTCGGCCAACTTTGGTAGGACATCCTTTACTACTGGGGCAGCGCACTTCGCCCGAAGACTTGATGCCCACCTGGAATAGTTTGTGTTTCTAGTGTTAATGTTATTTTCCATTTGATCGATATCGAGAGCCAGGGAAAACAATGGGGATCGTATCATAATATATTAAGTTCAAAATACATAATACATACATGATGGTCATAATATTATGTATACAGGGTGGAAAGTTGAGATGGGGCATTAAGGGCAGCTACTAGATCCCTTGCTGCCACGCGAAAATGATCTTAGGAGACCTTTCCCAACTTTTTGAGTGATGACAATCGACATTCACAGATTTTTGATAAAATGTACAGTCAGCGAGAAAATAGTCAGAATTGAGTTTTTTTTTTTAATGATAATCGATCCCATTCCCATAAAGGATTAAAACACTTCTAGCGACCTAGCGACATCGAACGGCAACTTGTATCAACCAACTCGCTACCTCGCTAGCGCCACCAGCGTCAGACAGCGCAACTAAAAGTGTTCTACAACGCGCTAACGAAGTTTCTCCAGTCAGTTGACATATATACAACTTCCAACTTCATCCCAATGGCCTTCGGTCCCCAGGCATAACACCCGCCTGGAGAGAGATCTCTCTATTGTCCTCTCTTCCTACACACTCTTTGAGACCAACTGAGGTTAGAGTACTAGAACACCCACAAATCAAAGAAAACGTTTTCCATACATTTAATATAAAATTTTACCTTCCAATAAAATTATTATTATTTTTCCTGGAACGTCCGAGGTCCGCTATAGAGAGACATCGCCGTCGTTCAGCTAAGGTCGCTAGATGTCGCTTGTTCCATACCATAGATTCCCACGTCAGTTCACCTTCCCGCCAATTTGTCCCGCCATCCAACCTGTCAACTAAGCTTACGACTAACGAGCCGCCATGTTAGTTTTCCATTGTTAAGTACGTAATGCATTTGGTGGTCCCACCAGGTAGGCATTACACGGACCTCGGACGTTCCAGGAAAAATAATAATAATTTTATTGGAAGGTAAAATTTTATATTATTTGTTCCGTTTCACGTCCGAGGTCCGCTATAGAGAATTGTCTGTTATCACCTGGTGGCAAGTTAGGAGCGAGACGCAATAATGTGACTATAAAAAATAATGATAATATGTGTTAATGAAATCACCTGCAGAAATTGATATAAGGTAATTTTATATGACTCAACTAATCATTTAGGTAGGCAGTAAAAAAAGCTATTTTAAGTCATGTAAACACTGTCCTGTTTATTCATATGGACACATTGAAATCACATACATTAACCAAAGAAGAGACGTAGGGCGAGAAAAAAAAAAAAAACCGCAGGCGTCTATGCACGCCAACTACGAGTATGGTCTAAATAAACTTGAACAAAACTACAAGATTCGTAGATTTTAAATCTGGCCCATATAAAATTATTATAAAAACATCTTTTGTAAATAGACTTAATTCCTTCATACTCTTCTTCAAATGAATGTGTCTGTTCGCTACAGCGTAGACAGAGTGAAAAGATAATATTATAAATTCTATAAAATAACAGGGTACAAACGAATTGAAATCGGAATCGGCATGTTACAATTAATATGAACGTAGAAAGCAGATATTGATTAAAGACAAAGTTCAAATTAACCAAATCTGAAATACACTACAAGCAAAATAGTATGTTACCCTTATTACTATAGATTGAAATTTTTGTATATTTGCATGGGCAAACTCATTCGAACAATCAAAAACAGTCTTTAATATTTAATTATAATAACGACTTGTTGTCGCCAGTTTTACTACTTTGCAAATCATGTTGCCGAAAACGTTAATTGAAATCAGGACACCATAGTTAAATATGACAGAGAGATTGACATTAGTCATACAGTGAACAACTTTGATAGAGATCTAGAAGCTGAATCCACGCGAAAAGACCGAATGTCTTTTTGGTAATACCTTCTAAAAGTACCCTCATGTTTCCAATTTGCTTTGGCAAGGATATCGTTAATCGGGTAATTTTCAATCCAATTTAGCGAGGACACGGCCGATCGAAAACTGCCCGGCGTTGCCTGAATGCCGGCATCTGCCAGCAGGCGCTTCAGCCAGCCTCCGATCGTCGCGGCGCTGGCGCCCGTGCAAGGGGCTCTAATCGATACGAATAAGCTAGTACAATCACCTCGCACTCCAGATGAAACCGAAACAAGTTGGCGTAGCCAAAAAACTGGGTTAATATTACGATCTTGAGCTTCCAACAGGGTCCAACTAGACTGTTGGTAAGACGCGGAATCGGTTTTGGAGCCAAACTTGGGGTGCAGTGTGATCGAACCTCTGTTGTCTATAAAACTCACAGGATCATAATGCAACAAAGAAAGGTCATGCACTCTACGCCCCGATGCCAAGAGTAAAAGTGCAGCCGTTCTTCTGGACACTTCGTAAAGGTTGTTAATGTTAACATCGGTCTCCTTAAGATATCGAATAAGGTCTCTCGCATCCCACACTGGTGGTTTCGGGGGTAAAGGATTCGATAAAGATATAGCTTTTAAGATATGACGCACTAAATGACTCGAAGATATTTTAACATTCGACATCGGCTCACATATAGAGGCTATAACTGACTTATGAACTAAGATAGTTCGATACGCTAGCTTCTCAGACAGAAACAACTGTGCAAGGTACCTCGCAACCTAGTCCGGGGCGGGCACCCGGGGGTCGATCTCGTTCCGGGCGCACCATGCTGACCACCTCCTCCAGATGGGTGCATAAGTCTTGACAGTGGAGGCGCGCCAGTGGGAAGCCAGCAGATCGCGCTCCTCCTCCGACCAGTCCTGGGTCAGGCGGTCCCACCCGAAACAAGCCAGGCTTCCAGCTCCAGGTCGGCCACCCGCGGCGGCGCGCGGCCCGTGCGCGTGTCCAGCAGGACCCGGCGCAGCGAGCGGATGCGCTCCGGCCTGGCCAGCGCGCGCGCGCGCACCAGCGGCCGCCAGAACGGGGCGCTCCAGCGCGGCGTCACCAGGATGTACCGGCCCCTCGCCGCGACCAGGTGTCGCAGCACCCGCGGCACGAGGGCCGGCGGGGGAAACACCCATGCCAAGTCGAATCGCCAGCGAACGCTGAACGCGTCGTGAAAGAGCGCGTTCGAGTCTGACAAGTCTATCGAGACATAGTTCGGCACGACGTGCGCGGTTTCGGATGCGAAGAGGTCGACGTCCGGGACGCCCCAGCGGGCGAATATCTTCTGGGTGGCCTCCGCGCGCAGGTGCCATTCCGGGGCGCGTGCGCCGCGCGACATTCCGTCGGCGTCGGTGTTGTAGCGGCCCGGCAGGTAGTGTGGCAGCAGCGTCAATCGCAGCCGGTCCGCTAGCGCCAGCAGTTGGCGTGTTAGGCGCAGCAGCGCGAGGGACCTTGTACCACCTTCGTTCTTTATATATGCGATGACAGTCTTGTTGTCGCTCTGCAAAATCACTCTCGAGTTCGCTAGAACTCCCGCCTCTGCAGAGATCGCCGCTATTACCGCATACATCTCCTTGCAGTTGCAATGCCACGCCACTTGGTGAGCGCTCCACCAAGACCTTGCAGCTTGCGGTCGTTGACAATGGCTCCCCACTGTCGGTCCGACGCGTCCGTGACGACAAAGTTTGTCAGTGTCTCGGCAGGATGTATGGGTGAGGCTAGGACAACGTTTTCGACCCACCACGTGAGATCCTTGCAGACGGGGCTCGGCAGAGGCAGCGAGCTGCGCGGAGCTCTGCGCAGGAGACGGCAGTGGAGCTGTAAACTGCGGCAATGCAACCTTCCCCTGTGAGTGACAAACGTTGCGAAATTCAGCATCCCGAGCAGGCGCTGCGCCTGCTTCAGGTTGCAGCGGCCGGCAGCCAGGCGCGCACGCAGGCTGCTTTGGATTGTACTGACCTTTTGCTGTGGCAAGGAGCGAGCGTTGTCGAGAGCGGCCCAAGTGATGCCCAAGAACTCTAAAGTCTGCGTTGGAGTCGTTACGGACTTTTGTTCGTTTATGCGCCATCCTAGGTTGGTGAGAAGTCTTCTGGCTAGCTCTATCTGCCCTACGAGAACTCGCCTGGACTGGCTCGCGAGTAGAAAATCGTCTAGGTAGACAATGACTCTTATACCTCGTTTGCGCAGCACCTCCGCCACCCAGTTCGTGATGCTTGCGAACATTTTTGGTGCGGTGGCAAGCCCGAACGGTAGACACGTCATCTGCAGTAACTGACCCTGGTAACTTATGCGCAGAAATCTTCTGTGGTTGACATGTATCGGAACATGATAGTAAGCTTGACTGAGGTCGAATTTTGCCATCCAGTCTCCGAATTGCAAAAAATTGTGCATCTGTCGATGGTTGAATAACCGGAAATGTGTCGGATTCAGGTATAAATTTAGTGCCTTTAAATTGAAGATTGTTCTTGATTGACCGTTGCTCTTTTTTATTAGGAAAAGAGGCGAAATAAAGCTTGGGGTAAATGGCGCTGGCTCTATTATTCCGTCTTGAATTAAATTGTGGATCTCTAAAGTCATTTCTGGGGATTCCGGTGTCTGAAACGTGCCTATTACTTCTAAATTTGGATGAACTAACGGAGGTTTTTGAACAAATGGGATTCGAGCAAACGATATTAGATTTAAAATGAGTTTGGGGGCATTTAAGTTTTTCCAAGAATGTACATAATGTCGAAGACAACCTGAAAACCCGGCAGAGTCATTTATGGTAATTGTACTTTCGCTTGGAACTATATTTACCATTCCCCCCCCCCCCTTTTCTTTGGGATCGCACCTCGATCCTGCTTAGGATCACTACCTTTTTTGTAATGTTTGGGCTTACTTGGACGCTGAAATGTCCTATCTTGACGAAAGTTAGAGGGAAGCGGGGAACGTCGGCGGACGGGCACCGGCACCCGGGGGATCTTATGGATCTTATCAATTCCGCCTAGTTTCTGTAGGTACGCTGACAAAGCCTCGGGATTAAACATGTACTCTGACGTCGGTGGAATTTTATCTATATCTTCCCGAATATATTTATCTTTTATACTCTTAAGCAAATAAAATCGCCGATCAGCCAGAGCTTCGGCCCGTTTTCCCGAAACAATCTGAAGGATATCATGAGAGATCGTTTTATATTCAGATTGGCCGTCAAATAATTCCTTTAATTTATTAGTCAAATCCGCTTTAGATTTAAGAATCTCTGGATTAGTAGACCATTCAATAAGGTCAGACAACGCCGAATTAATCGCCTCATTTTGAGCAATACACGCGTTCGAGAGGGCCGCAAAGCTACGCTCCGCGAGGGCACTACGCGGGTTTTTTGATGGCGCGGAGCCTTCGAGCCGGCGTAACTCTACGTTCGTTCTAACCTCGGAAAAACCAGGGGAAGCTAGGTATTTCTTTTGCGCCTCGGCGTATCGAACAGATTTCCATTCGGGACTGTTAAACCTAGACAGAGCACAAATTCTAGCGACTCGATCGGGTTTCGAACTCGGAACGACCGGTTCTTTAACAGAGACAACTAAATCCGTGATCACATCGCGCGTTGGCAATTTATCAGATGAAATGAAGACGCGCGTATCTCGATCGACCGGAACCACCTGTACCGGAAGGGCGCATAGCGGCGGGCCGGCCGGCGCGGGGCGCGGCTCGGCGGGCGAGCCCGCGCGCGCCGGCGACCGCTCCGGAGAGAGCGCGCGCTCCGGCATATCTTCACGAGCGGGCGCGTCTAACAGCGCGCGAGGATGCAATTTCTCACTTAAAATATCGTTCAGCTGACTCACCAGCTGGTTCGAAAGGAATTCAAACCTCCGGTCGAGACCCGTAGTGGTCGTGGAGCGCGAGGCCCCCGACGCGCGTGAAACTCGGGACGGCGCGCGGGGCTCGGTCCCCTCGCGGTCTCGCCGCGTGTAGCGCTCGCGGCTGGGCCTCGCGTGGCGCTCGTGACGCCCATGGCGCTCGCAGCCGGAACGTAGGTGGCGCGCGTGGCGCTCGCGGCTGGGCCCCGGCGCGGGCTCGGCAGGGTGCGAGTGCGGCTGCGGGCGCGGGCGCGGGCGCGGGAGCGGGAGCGGGAGCGGGAGCGGTGCCAGCTCCGGGCGCGGAGGCTGCTGGCCCGGGACGAAGCGCCCGAGCCGACACTCCGCCAGCCCCGTGACGCTCGATCCATTCTATCCATTTCTTCTGACGCGGGAACACTTCCGTTGCGACTCATAATGCAACAGACGAAACTATATTAGCGAGAAACAAAACTCGACTTTCATTCCTAAAAAGAATTCGTTATTTAGATTCTTCTACTTCGATCTCGAAAAATCTATAAATTTTCGTCGTAGTTCTACTAAACTACGGCGACTTTCGAAGTATTCTTAGCGGAAAACTCCGCTTCTTGGAACACGTGTTCATGAACTTACGAAAAACGAGGTCTTATAAAACCGTGATAATGTAGGTAGGTTTCGTAACGTAAGAAAACTTTCGATATGAATTCGAAATTGAACACTTGAATAATAACACAGTAACAAGGATTAAACGAAAAATTGTTTCTAATCCGAAAATAAATGAATTTTTAATTCAAATACTGTGAAATAAAGCGACAAATACGAACCTTCTGCACCGAACGGCAGTCGACGCAACAATGGAAAACTAACATGGCGGCTCGTTAGTCGTAAGCTTAGTTGACAGGTTGGATGGCGGGACAAATTGGCGGGAAGGTGAACTGACGTGGGAATCTATGGTATGGAACAAGCGACATCTAGCGACCTTAGCTGAACGACGGCGATGTCTCTCTATAGCGGACCTCGGACGTGAAACGGAACAAATAATAGGGTATTAACACTAATAACAGAGAAGAATGGTCCTTCGCATGTGGTTTTTTTACGCGTATCGGTCCTTTATAATTAAAGAACAAAAATTGAAACAAAACATCAGATATCGTCACTGTTCTAAATTCAAAATTTAAATTTTCTTCGTCGGTACATTATTTTTTAATTATTAAGCTTTTTCACCCATGACGGCCTGCTTTATCTATGTAGCAAAAAGTTTGTATCGTGATCAGTGGTTTTTTTATTTGTAAGAATACCGATTTTTCTCATTTTTAATGTCCTAATGGAAGTTGTCGTCATAAAAAATAATGACCTTTAAGCTTAAGAACATTCCACTTTGCCTTTACCCTACTAAAATATATAGAAAAAGTTTTCTTTGATTTGTCGGTGTTCTAGTACTCTAACCTCAATTGGTCTCAAAGAGTGTTTTAATCCTCTATGGGAATGGGATCGACAGGCATTAAAAAAAAATTACTCAATTCTGACGATTTTTTCGCTGATTTTATCAAAAATCTGTGAATGTCGATTGTCATCACTCAAAAAGTTGGGAAAGGTCTCCTAAGATCATTTTCGCGTGGCAGCAAGGGATCTGGTAGCTACCCTTAATGCCCCATCTCAACTTTCCACCCTGTATAATGATTTTAAAGCTGAAACTGTAAACTTTTCAGGACTTTTTAAAAGGCCATTGTATAGAACCCATTAGGTTTATTTCAGAAAAAATACATAATTATTACGACCATTATGTATTTTTAACTATTACGATCCGTTCCCAAAACAATGTTATCTATGTATACATTGATATATTAAACAGAAAAAAGTATTTATTATTGCAGCCGCCCTATTTAACTCATGTATACATCGGAAGCGTATAAAACTGGGCAAGAGCATGTCTGACCTTGCTCAGTGTAGGGTTCCAAAGCCGTTACTACACAAAAGCTATCTCAAAAAACAACAAGTAGGTATGAACTTTAACGCATTCACTGCCGGTAATGTTTTTGAACTTTCGCCCGGTGCCACATCTTTTGTTTTATACGGAGCTTGCCTACTGTAAGAACGCACATATGCGTTGAGGGCACTGGGTGGAAGTCACGGTGACGCATATATGCGTCGGTGGCAGTGAATGCGTTAACTTTAAGTTAAAGTTTATTATTAAAGTAAAGCGATCTGGTCGTATTGCGATCTAGGCACAAAGCGATGTAATTTTAATTAATTAGATCGAAAGGCACAGACAACCAAACGAACCAACTTACCATTATTACTCGATGATCACGTGCTTTTAAAGAAGTGAGGTCTTAGCAATGATTTATACACTTGATTTTTACTCTCACATTAAGTTTAAGATTAAATAACTATTAATAGTACGTAATTTCAAATAATAAAAACGCGCTTGTTAATTCCTCGTATTGAGGTTATGTGTCAATAAAATGCCTACCCTATAGGCGTAGCTGACCTTTATTAGCTTCAAATGGTCTTGGTCGGACGTGGCTTAGCTTGGCAAATTTTGTGCAAATGGTACAAAAGTGGTGAGAAAAATCATCAGAAAAAACGTCATCGAATAATTGAACCAAACTTGTATGGTACGATAGAGGGCTTCGCGGACGGTTAAATAACGGTGTCCGACCGAATTTGTGCTACCACCTGACCGCTAGATTTTACTTCATCGAAAAAATTAATCAAAAGAGCGGATTTTAATAGCTTAATTAAAGCTGATCTCGTATGTCTTTGTCGGCCTCACCTTAGCCTGGCAGTTTTTGCAGTCCGACTACATTTTTATACTTTTCTTAAAAAAAATATATGAAAATATGTTTTTTTCATTTCCTAAACTAATTTATATTAATTTATGTTATGTTTTTTATATAACATTAATTTTTGACAATTAGAGGTATAATATAATATTACTGCCTAGTTGATTAATATTATTTATCGTTTCTTTATTCAATATAAGTTCAGCTATAATTTTATTATTTTCGACATTTAGACACATTTTTTTCTTTCCGCCGCGGCCGACCAAGAGCAGTTGAAGCTACTAAAGCAAAGGTTAGGCATTTTCTATTTTTTTTATCAGGTAAGGTGCAAGAATGCAGTGGGCTCCCGGACTATTCTACTCGTATTTCATACAGACGTATGGCTGAGTGGCACGTGGCGTGGCTGCTTGTGCAAGTACCTACTGCAAGACGGTTACGTAGCAAAACATCTAAAATCAAATGTTATAAAGTTGATACACATACGTCTAGAATGTCGAAAGCCTAAATGAATAATGTGCATAATCTATAACGTTCGAAATACATACAACACGACTGGTCGAGTGAATATAATATCGAAGTACAAAAGTAATATAATTAATTGACATAAACTTGGTACACATACGCACATCCTCTAAAAAAGAGTTGAAACATAAAAAAAGGCATTTTGAGAAAATTGCGTTTAAAGTTTTTTGTTTCCTTCTTCGTTTAATTGTGAATGTTTATTAATGGTTTATATTATTTTTACTTTTCACACTACTGTAAAATATACTTAACTAAAAAGGCAGTTAAATAAAAATTGTGTCGTCATACATTATCATTTTTATTTTTTTTATTAACTGAAAAATGTCATATGTTATGACAGTTTTTCACATTCTGAAAAGGAGATAATTTAAAGAAGTGACATAATATATGATATGACTGTATACTGCAATAGGCACAAACAAAAGTAATACAATAAAAAAGTCATATTCTATCTTACGACTGTTTTGTGTTGTTTTGACTGATCTGCAATAAAGTCGCATAATAGCTTATGACGGTTTTCACCCGCACCGACACGCGTGCGACTGCGGCAAACACTGTTAGGGCATTATTGTAGATTGACGGCGTGTCAATGTCGCTCCGGATCAAACAGACACAAGTGCCCTCTGACCGCGAATTTTTGAGTTAAGAATATGGCGTTTTTGTAGATTATAAAGAAAAAAAAGTGTTTTTTTTTTGTATCATTGGTTAATATTTGCACTTTTTTGTGTTATGACAGTTTTTTACAGGATGTGCGAATATATATAATGTAGAAAACCTGAATGAATAATGTTGTTAATGTATAACATTCGAAACACAAATATGTTTATGAATTTTAGTTTAATTTCTATTTCAATATCAAATTCAACAGAGTCGACAGAGCTCCTATTTCTGAGTGCTTTGGCCCTTCGGGCCGGCTGATGAACTAACATAACCTAAACCTACCTCATATTTAAATATGACACTATTTTTGAATTAAGTTCGTTATATAATTTGTCTTTATGTATTTTGAACGTTATACACAGTGAGCAGTATAGATTATAAAAGTTATAAATTTAAATCGTAGAAATTTTAAACTTATGACATAAGATGTTATTAATTGCGTACGTTATACAATTTGACGTTATATATTTTGATCATATGAAAACCGAACTTATAACATTTGATTTTAGATGTTTTGCTACGTAACCTGCAAGACATGCAGGCTATCTTGAATTCCGAATCAGCAACCGAACGTCCTGGGTGACCTGCCCCCCTCAGCGGGGTCAAGCCTTCCAAGCCAAAATCTTGAATCTGCTTCTGTTCTGGATTACCTGAGCACGATAAACGTCGCGGTAGGCGTGAGCACTGCCTGGTGCACGAACCCGGTGCCGGGATGCCGCTTGATAGTCTCCAGGAAGTGCACGAGTCCCGCGGGCCGGTCCTGCTGCGGCCACGGCGACGGCAGCATCTGCGGCTGCCAGAACTCGCTCGTGGCGTATACGCACTGGTTGCGGTACACTACTATTATCTGTAAATAAGAGGCATTATTTGCATAATCCTCATTCATCATTTAACTTAATGCTTGATTTACACTTTTTTTGCCACGTGCAAGTGCGAAGTTCATAAATTTTTTGCTACTTGCCACTTGACAGCAAATGCATAAACTTCGCACTTGCACTTCGCAAAGTGTAAAGCAGGCCTGCGAGCTAGGCTCTTGTCGGTGGAGTAATTGCCACTTTCTCTGTTCTCTGCCGCTTTTTATCCTCCTGATACGAGACGACATTGGCCTTCTGTCTTATTTGGCTGAAGTAAGTATGCCTAGGCCTTCCTCTTGCTCTTTTTCCCTCAAATGCCGTCCAAAATGTTCAAAAAGAAACTGTCATGCCGTATCATTCTACATTCTATAGAATCTAAAGTCTTACATAAAGGCTCGGTATTTGTGAATTTAATGTCTTTTTCATGGTGTCCAAACTGTCACTTCTCGTCGCGTGTGAATCACAAATGGATCCACAGAAAACCTGCGTTGTAGCACCGAGTGCTGCAACACATGCTGAGTGGGGCAATTATTGGTATAACATTCCACTAATATCATTTTTAGGTTAAGTTTAGTTTTATTATATTATTAGGGTGCGGCTCCACTCAGTCAAATTATCAATAAAATGTTTTTCTTTCTTTTACCATCTTCAAAACCTCTCCTAATATCCTATGCGAGAAATATAAATACATTATATTTGGTTGTTTGCAATCATCAGTGATCGGAATTAGGTGAGCCAAAATACGTACTCTTCGCAAGAGGAAATAACATAGAGGGGTTACACACGGTTGGTTTTTTTTTTTAATACCGGGTTTTCGATATTTATCCGGGTATTAGTCGTAATGTCAACATACATGCTTTTACTTACAGTTCGGAATATTTTATGTTAGTTTGTAGTAAAAAGGGCTACACATAAGGTTTATAAGGAAGGAAGGAAAAAGTTTGAGCTATAATTATTGTCTTTATTATTTTCACATAGAACAGTGGTAGGTATTTGCACTTTGAAGCTTCGGTCAACAATATCAACTAGATAACTGGTCAACGCAAAAAATACTCCTTGGTTATTGGTTACTAACGGCTCACCTGCGGCGTGAGGTCTTAATTTTGATTAATTCTCCAAAAAAGGAATACTCGCCACCCAAACCATTTTAAAAGCACTACGAACTCACGCCGAGAGAGAAGCCCTGGAACACCCTAGACACGTGAATGTGATAGGTTTCTCGCCTTCTCGTTCTTGGGTTCGTGTGTTCTGCGTTTGTTGTCGGTTTTTTGCTTACTTCAAAGAGAACGTGAACGTAAGTGAGAAAGGCCGCGTGAGTGTAGATATCTTATTAAGCAAATGTATCGTTTCGCAGAATTTTCATTTCGTAGAAAGCTAATATCTGCTGAAACCTTATTGTTTTCACAATATTTTTAGCATGGTTTACGTAGGTTAGGTTAGGGTAGACCAGTGACCACCAAAAAATAATCTGAAAACAATAAGGTTTCAGCAGAAATTAGCTTTCTACGAAATTTAAATTCTGCGAAACGATACGTTTGCGTAATAATTGTCGGCGAATCATTAGGTAACCCTCGCCAAGACATCTCGCGTGAGTATGTAGGGCCTATTTAATTGACTAAAACCGAGAACCAACCTTGTGCTGAAAATGCCACGTTTCCTGAAGCCTTATGCCTGAAAACTTATTAAATTCGAATCGCTCAGTATTGAGTGCTTTCTGATAATTCAAATGTGTGACCAATTTGATTAAACTGCAAGTTTACATTCGGCGTGTTATTTGAAAAGTAACATTATGGAAGATCGAGACGAGTTTCCCGACGATAAATACACAGGGTGACATTAAATTGGTAATACAACTTGATTGTGGCTCAGTAAAATCGTCTTTGATCTAAAACTGTCAATAGTGAAAGAAATACATCACTCAGGGAACTACAAAAAATCTAATGGCTGATTAATGAGTCAATGCTTAAAACAAAAATGCTTAGCGAAAATTCAAATTCCTCTAAAATAAAAGGTTCCAATGTTCCAAATTTACAAGGTTTTTTTAAAAAAAAAATCGTGTCCCTTGAGGGGGATTACTCCAAAATAAATACGACACTGGGCGTAAAAATCACGGAAGTAACTTCCTCAATTAATAAGCTTTCCAAAACGGTGCAAATGTTGTCCACTTTAAAACAGATTTTTATTTCATATTCATTGTTTTAAATAATGCTAGGTTAAGTATTATCATTGTCATAAGTAATATTTAAAAAACGACAGACTGTTGAGTTTTTTGCGGCGTTTTTTTCCAGCAGTGGTCTCCTTTTGGGAAGCGCTGGTAGATTTTCGACGTGTAAAAGTGCACTTGTGGCCTACTTACTGAATAAACCTCTTTTATATTTAATCTTTTATTGATTGTTTTTTAAAGTTGCTTATTGGTTAATAATATTAGTACTATTAGTAGGAAGAATGATATCTCGTTGATTAGCTGTTTAAGATGGCTGACCTGTTGGCCGAGCCGGGCCAGCGAGCGCAGGGTGACGCTGCGCATGTCGGGCTGCCGCGGCACCAGCCGGGCGCCGAACAGGTTCAACAGGAAGCGCATCAGGCGCTGGTGGTCCTCCGGCTCAAAGCCGTAGAAGTGCTGGAAGTCCAGAATCACTACCTGAAACGATCCAATTTAAAATTCATTTACAATTATAATAGGTGCAACAAACTGTCAATAAATCAAAATAAAAATGGTAAATTGGGACATCATCTTCGAAATACGATCAATACAAGAAACTACATTCTAATTGGTTTCCCTTTATGGGCCCTTGGCAGATGGACAGAAACAAAATAAGGCTCAAAACTTATAATAACCCTCTCACTTGTCTTGGGGGCTTGAAAATTTAAAAAAGATGGTACTTCTTATGGGAATACAGTCGAATTCAAAAGCAGCTGTGCATTTTAGTACCGTATTCAAGTGCGAGCGATTTGAATTTAGCTTATTAATAGTTTCGATATGTACAGCTACTGAGTTAGAGTTCGTTCGACCGTACGCACGGTATTTTTCGTTTAATTTATTCCAAGGCCTTCAACTTTCAGTTCTACATACATCCAATCAAACCTTAGAATAGAACAGTAATAAATCAATTATTTTTTCACATCAATTCTGTCATTGCAGCCAGACCACAGAAGAATAGATGGATGACAAGCATACACAGAGTGATATTGGCGTGTATTAAATGAAGGCGGATGATAGAGGACCCAGAAATGTTCCAGAAGTTATAGATATTATTATTAAATACTAACTGTAGCTCACGACTCCGTTCGCGTGGAAGTCGTTATCGGTACTCGCCGGGTAAAAGTACCCTGAGTCCTTCAGGGTCTAAGCTATCTTCATACCAATTTTAATTGAAATCAGTACAGCGCTTTAGCCGTGAAAGCGTAACAACCAGATAGACAAAGTTATTTTCTTATAATATTAGTATCAATATAGATGTTCAGCGAATTTATTCCGGTCGTTATTACGATATTACTGGGTTTTTTTTTATATCAGCTACCATATAGCCACGAAACTTCGCGAATATATCTAAACTGTTTCGTAACCGTAACCTTTAGTTTTTGTGTTAAAAACACTAAAAAAGGAGGGAAACTAACCTCTTCTGGGTGCGAGCTCACGAAGTCTTTGACTTGATTCAAGGCCTTTGATATCTCGTCAGCATATAGGCCGTGCGTGAAGAAGAAGTTATCCGTATTCGCCTTGGTGGCCAATCTCAAGTCCAGGTACCTGAAAAAAGATTTAAAATGAATAATTTTTGTTCATACAAGTTGACAAAATTTTTATAAATGTACCCTACAACCGCTAAAATTTAAACCACTTATTGAAATACCTTTAGTACTTTTACCCATCAATTATCCAGTTCATTCATTATTGTAATTTGTAAACTACATTGACAGGATTGCAAGATACAGGCTTAGCTTACTTTGGATTTTGCTGTACAGTCGAGTTCATAAATATGTGTACACTTTAGTACCTTGTCACTTTAATCGCTGTGACAATTCATGTATGGCAGTTTAAACATGACATTAAATATAAAAGGTACAAAAATTTACACACATTTTTGCCAATTATTTTCTCATTCACTGAATTAACAGATTTAAAAGCAACCTGTTTTTTTTCTCAAAAATGTCCGGAAATGTTGACATTACTATCTACATATGCATCTACGCGAAGTACATAGTTTACTGACAGTTCTCAAATTAAAGAAAATACATTGCGGGCTCGCTACACAAGCCTGCAATGTTGCATACAAATTCCATTACTATCTAGCTTGTAACTTTTTAAAAAGTGAAAAGGGCCGTAATAAAATGAGGGCACATGTCTTATACATCCAAATTTTATTCGAAACATAACATTTTTCATAATTTGTTTCTGGAATAGCTTATGTTTTTTTTAAAACAAAAGCTTGCGTTTCTCCTTGTCATAAACAAAAAGGCGGTAAAGAGTGATGGTTTTTTCCAGTGAAGTTTCTGTGTGTATGCAATTCAAAAAATGATTTCAAGCGATGAAGATTTTACTACAACACATTTTTTTTCTTGAAATTTTTGAGAAAAGCACTATATTTGCCACGGCCGGAACAGCAATTGCGGGCTTCGTATTTTTAAAGTTTAAACCAATACTCGGCCCGCAATTGCCTACTTCCCTGCCTAGGCAATAATGTACTATTATGAAATATACGTGCAACCATACACTAGTGTATAGGTTGACTTTATTACTCATAGAGTCATTTGGTATCTTGTTGACTTGTGTTATTTACCAGTGTATAATAAACATGTGTTCTACATAATAATTATGTGTAGCCGTAGATAAGTGACATGGTTACAATCGACGTAAATAAATCAGATACGGCGCAATTAAAATGCATGATGGGAACGACTTGTAAATGTTCAATGTAAATAGCAAATTTCAGTATTCATATAACAGAACATCACTAATTATAATTTTGTTAGTATATTTTGTTCAAGATAGAATTACTTGGCTGTACATACTGTTGTTATGTTAAGCAAGGTGATTGGCATGATATAATAAGAAATTTAAAAAACCGGCCAAGTGTGACTCGGACTCGCGCACGAAGGGTTCCGTACGATTATCTATACAACATTAGCAAAAAAACGACAGAAAAATCACGTTTGTAGTATCCCCCTCCCTTAAATATTCATTTTTTTTAAATTTAATTATTTATATTTAAAGTGAATATACAACTAAATATTCTGTGAATATTTCAAATCACGCTTGTTGTATGGGAGTCCCCCTTAAATTTTTAATTTATTCTGTTTTTAGTATTTGTTGTTATAGCGGCAACAGAAATACATCTTCTGTGAAAATTTCAACCGTCTAGCCATCATGGTTCATGAGATACAGCTTGGTGACAGACAGACAGACGGACAGCGGAGTCTTAGTAATAGGGTCCCGTTTTTACCCTTTGGGTACGGAACCCTAAAAACCAGTCAAGTGCAAATCGGACTCGCGCACCGATGGGTCCGCCACACAGTGTGAGTAGGTATTATTATATTCCGATTTCGAATCGAATCAGCGCGAGTCCAAAACACACTTGACCATTGTCGTATTTGTTGATTTTCTTCAGGGCTTGCACAATAATCATAACAAATTTGACGCTTGTATGTTTTACAGTTTTAACGATACAACAAAAACAAACGTTTCTTGTATGAGGACCCCCTTTATTCTTGCACTTTGTTTTTTTTTTAAATAATAATAATAATAATAATAATAATAGCCTTTATTTTCAGACATCATACATAGTTTTATCTTAACACTTAACACTAATTGCACTTAATTATTTTTCTACTCTGTTCTTATATTATACACTTAACCTATGCAACGGTAGCCTTGTCTGTATGCCACTTATTGGCAAAGGCCTCCTCCAACTTTCTCCATTCGTCTCTATCACTAGCTAGTTTTTTTTTTATTTGTTTTTAAATCCGCCGTCATAACAAATTTTGAACGAAAAACCCGTTATCTAATACGGTAAAAAAAATCACAGCTCTTTCAAGTTAGGACGTCCGGACTGACGGCGTAGGCATATTAATTGGGTCCCGTTGGGTCCCTTTGGGTACGGAACCCTAAAAATGTCTCTAGTAAAACAGGACACACACGTATGGGAGTGATACATAAAATTATAGAAGGTTAAGGTAAGGTATTGCGAGGCGATGGATGGCAGTGGCATTTTGTTTTAGAAAGTCTGTTTATTTTTTTGTATTTTATTTTCTCTAAGCTAAGTGCAATTGGGGAAGGCCGTGGAAGGCAGTGGACGTCTTGTGGCTGATAATGATGATGATGAAGTGCAATTTTGCTTTTCGTTTTTGGTTTTGCTTAGTGTAATTTTTACTGAATTGTGCAGCGTCTTGGTGTTAATGTAAATGTAAAATATTGTTTGAAATAAATAATTAAAGTAATTACAGGTTGCTAATTAGGTGTTAATATCCTGTTAATATTCCGTCTTGTCTAGTCTGTGTTGTCCATAATATTCTATTTTATAAGCTTTTATGTAACTTATTGGGTCAAATCTTGCAAATGAAATTTGAACCAGTTCTTGTTAATGGAATGGTCTTTTTTCAAATTTCAAATACATCATGTAAACCCAATGAAAATGCAACATTGAGGTGGTTTGATTTTGGACTCAAAAGGTGCCAAGAAAAAATCTTATGTGACTCTCCTACAAATCGTTAAAATTATTTTTACATGAAATTCACTGGATGTGACCAATGTCTACTGTGACTTGGGCTAAAATCTCACTAATATTCAGTACATTTTAAAAAGCCATATAAAATAAATTGTTTGTGTCTCACTATTAGGTAAAGGTGTGAGATATCAACTTCTTTTATACATAGTATTTTCAATGTTAAATTATTCAGTATTTAGTCAGTATAAAGCATGGTTTAAGCATTTCTTGTTTAATAAGACCTGTACCTAATGCCCATGAGAAGTTGTTGAGAGGCGTCTAGACCCTGAGTAACAGTCCATCTTATGATCGTACCTCGGAAGAGAGGATACAGTCTGTGCATGATTGGGTCCGCATCAGGGGCAAGCCCGCTTCCGCGATTGATGCCATAGGTCATAGAATCATGACTTCCTGAAAAGCAAAGAAATCTGTTATAAATCTCCTGATAACTAGGTGTATATTGCCGAAAAAGTAAGACAGTTTCACTTGTATTTAAAGAAATTAGAGAGTTCTGAGGTAGGTATGTGAGGAGGTAATTATCTTCTCTTAACACGACACTCATTTACCATGACACTGAGACATCTTGAATGTCTTTACCTGCTAAATAAAACACAGCCTGAACTACTGAGGACAGTGCACAGAAATGAAATTTAACGAAGAACACTACTATAGAGGATTTTATTCAGTACCAACTAGAAGAGAAGTGAAACGAATTCCATGCATAAAAAATAAACTTTACTATTTAAGTTAGTTATTTAGTACCATTTGAAATTTTAATTTGAATTTTAAGTTGAATTACTGTTCAATAAAACTATTCTTAAAAATGTGCATTATAACTATTGTTAAACATTTAGTGGGATCTTAACAACACAGAGCAAAGTGAATCTGGGTCACCAACCATTCTGAACATGTTTCAGAATCATACCAATATAACTAAAGGGCTTTGAAAGAAAAAAACAAAGGGGACCAAAAGGGACAATACCTGGTATGGCAAGGTAAATAAAAGGCATATCTTTCAGGTATTCCGGCAGCTCTCGCATCCAGTATTCTAGATTAATTTCATGTGCTTCACCCATTATAATAACTGCAAAAACAACACTTCACTAAAACAACAAAAAATGATAAAGTTGAACTACGTCATGCTCTTCTTTGTTAATTATTTCTATTCACACAGACACGCCGTTCGGGCGTCACAAAGCTTTAGCGTACCTTGATAAGATCTTCAGAGCCGTGGTTAAAGGTAGGTACTTGCTGGTTACGATCACGTCATCCTAATTATGGAATGCTGAGGCCGTTCGACTCTACTATTGGTCAGTCTTGGCCGTCTCTAAGTCGTTGACCCATAAACGGTAATTCAAAATACATTATAAACATTTTCTGTGATCTTTTTAAGTTTTTAGATATTGCAGCAAAGTTTTTGAAGGCATTTCTAAATATCGAATAACCAGTAATTTTGCAATGTCCAATTGCAATTACAATAGCTTTGGTAAATTGAACCTATTAAACACGGCAAGATAATCTCACGTCAAATCAGTGACAATGACAAACGTCAGTTAGCGTTTAGTTACTGCTCTATTTTATAAAGCGCTTAATAACTGGCGTTTGGTTCCTAACCATTAGAAGTAAGGAAAATAAAAAGTACTTAAATAGGGTCAATTATTATCTGCTAGGATTACTAGTTAGAAATGTTAGAATAGCATGATCAATAATTGTAGGCTACTAATATAAATAACAAAAAATCGAGCAAATTATGTATGTATGTAAACACTTATTTGTACAAAAGAAAATCAGAAACAATACAATGAAGATAAAAAAATAATCTACAGAGGCGAACTTATCCCTTTAAGGGACCTAGGACATTTTAAAGGGAACGTTTGTGCGTTAGGTACTTAATTTTTTGACATTATTCGTGGTTAGCATTAGAACGTAGCGTCGGTTCAACTTGAAATTAATCAAGTCATTTTGACTAACTGTAACTTTTCAGTTAACTACTCGTAGTTATCCTTTCGATGTTAGTTTTTTTTTGATCTAAACCACTCTATGATGATGATGTAACTGCTGTAGTATTGTATTTTTTTTGGAGGGTATTGGTAGCTTACTTACCTACTAATTTTAATTGTAAGAGTAAGTACATATTTCAATAACCTTTAGGTACTTATGATAGAGTGGAGCTCATTTTTCAAACCCCAAATCGGAGCATCTTTTGTATTGAAATCGTACAAGAATTTTATAGGCGGTTAACTAGATTAACGAATATGCTGAGCGTAGCTAAAGTTAAGGGCTACCTAACTGTACCTATTCATATTTCTTGTTTTAATCATTCATGTTATCCTTGTTTAGAATGATTAGAATGCAGTCGGACGTTAGAGAACTCGATTACGTAGCATAGCCGGGGCCTAAGTAAAGTCATACAAAGACATTTTAATGTCACACAAAACATATTTTACGAACCCTACTTTTAAAATAATGTTGACTTGGAAATAAATCGTTAATTTAGCCTCGTGTATAAAGGGGGTATAAATGAAAAATAATAATATTTTCGACCATACCTGCGACGAATAAAAAAGATTCCAGCTTCATCTTCAAACGCGTGAAGTCACATGAAAGTTTCACGAATACCCGCCTCACAGGACCGTTATTTGTATGTATTTAGTATTCCACTTTCGTACTCCGCGCCAACGTGCACACCCGGCCCGAGACGCGGCTCAAAATGAGCATAACACACGGCAAAATGCGAATAAACTGATTATGGAAATAATAACATCAAGTCTTCTTTTTAATCGATTGTTGCTTTGTTTCTGAACTCGGACTGCAATGGAGGTGCTAGTGCCTTTATCTACTCCTTACGGATTTAAGCGTTTTGACGTGTTTTTTTGCGCGGTTTTTTCTGATGTTTCTAATTATGTCTTTAACCTTGACTTTGACTGCCCATAGGCATTGTCTTTCTCTCTGCAGCCTATGCTGAGCAGATTAAGGACCTATTAAACTTTCAAATGGCTGTTCCTATGTAGGTCTGGCCTGATTAGCACGGTTCAAAGATCATGAGCGCAATGTTAACTGCCCTCTTGTTAGAAGCAGTGATAGCCGGTGATGAGTCTAGTTCTTTTGCACCGGATGTAACATTTAATCATTTAAGGAAACCTTTACCTACCTAGTACTGTGAGCATTAGGTATGGTTCTACTTAAAATGAAAAATATAGCGTGTTCATATAGTTAATTTAAATATTTTCTCATTAACGACCTTTTCAAAAGTAAAGGGTCTTCTACGGATTGTTTATTCAAGCGCAGTGTTGCGTAATTAATTATGCACTATAATATTTATAATAATTAATAATACTAGTATAGAGGCATTCTATCTAAGTTCTCAAGGTTGGTTACGTATTTGCAGTACTTAAAGAAATTGTCATCATAAGATTGAAACGTTGAAATTGCTATATAAAAATAGCTATATTTGTATTAAACAACGTTTACCCACGGTTCCGTTCACGACGAAGCTCGACTTGTCTATAAAATTGTATTTTTTCCAGAATAAACACTACTAAGTCGGGTGAGAATACGTTTGTGCTTTACCGAACAAGGTTGCTTGGATATGGCACAAACGTATTCCCACAGATGATCTTTCACAGTTTCAAACCCCTATTCCGAGGTCTGTGTTAATGCGGAAATAGACTCAAAACCCTAGCGCCACCGAAGAACTTTGCCGCAGGAAGACGATTAAATATTTAATTCACGAAACTTATTTGACGTATAATGTTAACACATTGTGACAGGGTTCTATAATGGCTCATCATTAAAAGCCTAAGATGGTAGATACGTACATTCTGGTGAGAAGATGCCTCCAAAAAAGTAAATTAAGGTAAAAGTTAAAACTGTGGTACTGATCACTAAACTGAGCACAAATATAACGTTACTCTGGGTCAGCATAACAGCCGCAAAACACTTAAATTTCTGGTCTGGTCTGGTCTGGTTCTGAAATCAGAGCATTGTCCGCGAAGATCCCGTTGTGCACATCCAAAAAATACCTTTCACACGCTTAAGACTTTAACTTAAGTTAGTACAAAGATTTAATTAATTGTAGATAATTTATTTTTGACTTTGTTCTCAACCGGCGCTTGAGTAAGAACTGAAAGAGGTTTTATTGCAAACAAATCTGTTCCTAAACGCACATTTATTTACAAATTCTTTTGTGCGTTTTGTTCATGTTAACTCGTCCTTGCTTTTTCACGTTCGGTGCCCACAGCTCATTATGGTGTCTATTTCGTATAGAATGTAACGTGTTAAACAAATGAGGTTAATTGATTTAATGCACGTTATTTATTAGTACATAATGGTTAAATACTCGATACAAGATCAACAGACGACCTCATATAACTTATCGTGAAGAGAGGCGCAAGAGGGCGCTGGAGACTGATACAAATAAACAAGAAGAAAGCATTTTAACTACTAACTAACATTAGGTGATTCTAGAACTGTTACTATTTGATTATATTTTAATTTATTTACCTGGTTGAAAACAAACAACCCCTTAAATCCTATATCCCCCTACATCGCAAATTTGAAAACTGATTACACACACAGTTATCACATGTCATGTCCTGGATAAGGACAGGAAACTTTTATAAATAAAACCGGACAAGAGCAAGTCAGACCATGCTCAGTGTAGGCTTTCAAAGCCGTTACTATAAAGACAAAACCGGTCAAGTGCGAGTCGGACTCGCGCACCGAAGGTTCCGTATTTAAGAAGAAGAAAATAGAAAACGCAAAAGAAAATACTTATTTTGTTATGAACTTTATTATCTATGCAATAAGGTGCATTTAGACTAGCCTAAATTTTATTACAGATTTTTAAAGTTTTTTGATAAATTTTCCAAAACTGTACTAAAGTTTGACAACTTCATTTTATTTTCCCCATTATCTTTAAATCAGGATTTTTACAGATTTTTTGGTCCATAAACTTCAGAGATAAGAAGGGGGAACGGTAATTTTTAGTACATTTTTGGCTATAAATCAAAAAGTACGTTCCGGAAAAAAAAAGTTTTGATATGTGCAGACTGAGCCCTTTCATATAACACCCCGTTTGCTATAATCAAATCACTTAAAATTTTCAACACCTATTCTAGACCCCATAAAAATATTTTGAAAAACAAAATCGTACTTTTTTATACTAAAAACAGATGTGGGCAAGTAATTTATACAACTATGCCAAATTTCAAGTTGATAGCTTCTATAGCTCCTGAGAAAAACTGCTGTGACATACAGACAGACAGACAGACATCTTTGCTAGGAGTTTGTTTAACCCCAAAGTGCCCAGTAAACACTCCGATAATGTATCGGATGCTGAGTTTTTAATTTTTTTTGGTCCAGCTTTGGCCAACTCTATCTATGAAGAGCTTTACATGCCCTAAGCCTACCGTAGTTTTCCATTCTTTCTGGTTGTTTTCTAGGGCATTATTGTTCAGGGCAGCTTTTACGGTTCCCGATGAGGGTGCCACAAATGGTTCAGGTCTGACGTATGCGTCTTTGGACCCTTCCCTTGCCAGCTCGTCCGCGGCTTCGTTTCCGGGAAAGCCTTCGTGTCCTGGAATGCACATCAGTTTCACTTTGTTGTGCCTACCAAGCTTGTTTAAAGCTGGATACCATTGTAGACTAGTCTCGAGTCTACTTTAGGTGCTGTCAGCGCCTTAAGTGCCGCTTGGCTGTCGCTTAGAATATAGATAGTTCTCTCCCGTGGAGGCCTACGTATATTCTCTTGCGTACAGACAATTATCGCATATCCTTGTAAGGCCCACCATATTAAAAACAGAGAGTTTTTTGTAAGTGGGACTTTGAGTCTACCATCAAGGGAATAAAGTTCAATTACGTTTGTTCGATAATGCTCTTTTTCGTTTATGAAGATAGGAAAATAAACCTTATTCCCATTGCAAGACAGTTCAAATTAAATTGCCTTGATTATGTACATTGTATGGCACACTGGGCCTTACGAGGATATAACTCCGCTTGGACGACCGTTGCGTAGTTGTCCATACGTAGGCTACTGTTATAGTCTTTGGCGTGAATACCCGTCCCCCGTACCGGAGCTCATTTTTGAACCATCCGTGTACCATATCGCGTTGTCATCCTCTGATAGGTGCAACCCATCCTTCCATTCATTCCTTGTCGGAATGTGGGCATTGAAGTTCCTCATGTCCTACTCCAGAACCTAATGTGTGCCAAGTTTCATCCCGATCCGATCAGGGGTTGAAGCGTCATTGAGTAACAAACATATTATCCGAACATCCAAACTTTCTCATTTATAATATTAGTAAGATGTACAAAGTATAGACAATTGTATTCAAAACCGAAGTTTAACCTCACTAACGTTATTTGACTCACCATTTAATTGCGTTTGTTATAGAACTACACTTAGTTCTACGGAATTTCCTCTGACTAAGCTCGTTCCATATACGTAGTTTATTTTGTTAAAAATGTACCTACTAATGTACGACTACGTAATGATTATGAACGATAGTGACAGCAATGTTTGTTTGCCTATAATTGTAGGACCTTGTCATAATAAAAATATTTAACATTAACGCACGCATGTCATCATGGCGTTTGTGTTAGATTTGAATCTCAATTGCGACTGTCATTTATTTGACAGTTCTATAGGTAAAAAAATTAAGTAAAGCTCCTCTTGCATGTACCTAGTTGTGTACAAAACTTATATGGAATTTACGTCAAAATTCAAATATAGAATGTCGAACGGTCTATACAGATGTGTAAGGCGGCCTTTACACTGAAACTTACGACTTACGTAAGTAGGGACGCAGCTATTGGTTAGAAGTAAATAGAAGTATTTTTTTCTCATTCTAACAGATAGCTGCGTCCCTACTTACGTAAGTCGTAAGTTTCAGTGTAAAGCCGGCCTTATAACTACCTACATGCAAGAGGAGCTTTACTTAAGTTTTTTACCTATGCTTGGCTATCTATCACTATCTTACCTGCACTTGCATCTGACAGTATATTTGTCTAGAAATACATAGAAACAGAAAGAAAGCCACACGATTAACACACTGCGATACTGCGCAAGGCTGAATTAATTTGGCTCTTAATATCTTCCCTTATTTGGATTTCACTAATTAAATACATTAACATGTTATTCACCTGGCAATAAATACAGTTTGATAACCATTAAACTTTTACCCGCGTGTTGTTCTTGTATTTATCAAGTAGACAAAAAACCACGAGTTCAAAATAACGCGCCAAGTTCTGAAACCGAGCTCCCACCTCTCGGAGCCGAACGTAGCCGAAGCGAAATCGATGTCAACGCAAGCAGTCCACGCCGGTCGCCGGCCCATTTCGATATCTCGCTTTCGTGCGGCCAAGCTTACTACACGGGTATAATATAGTACAGCTGCTCTGTCGGAACGCACGCACCGCGTAAACAATAATAACACGTTGACAAAATATAGTTAAATTATAGTAGCTTTTGAGTTATTAAAATGTGTAAATTACGCTCAGGTGTAAAATAATAGTCGTGTTATTTGTTGTGTGATATTGATAAACCCGCAGCGGCAGAGACTGCACGAAACTGTATAACTTCTGTGTAATATCCCCTGTGAGATGTTGGGGGAGAGTTTTGGTTAAAAAGTTGACTTTGGACGTTTACTGGGACGTGTCTCGAATGTGTATTGAAACGTTTATTGCAATCCACGGGCGCACTGCTATGCGCCACGACCTAGTGCATTTCATACGGCATACGTCTTCCGACCATTATTGCGAAGGAAGGATTTAGTTTTTGAGGCCAGGTAAGAATAGATTTCTGAAAACCCGCTGCTTAACTCCGCTTGCACGCTGCATGCTCTGGCTTTATTTATAAACATTGCTTTGGTAACTTTTAAGCGGTTAGCCTTAGTCATCAGGCTTTTTGGACCTATTACTATTATTCCTATTTATTGTTAAGTTAATAACGAAATAATGCATCTTAAATTAATAGTATAATTTTATGCCTAAGGCCAGTTATAAGTAATTGTACTTGAAAATTACCTGTTTAAAACAAAAAATGGGGAATCACATGACCCTGATCCCACCAGAGTAAGAATGGAGACATTGACACAAGTAAAAGCGGACTAAGAAAGTAAATACGGTGCCGCTGCATTGTATTCTACACAAAAGTTCCTATCTTGGGTGCAGCACAATTGTGTCAAAACATCTTATCGCTTAAATTTGGTTTGTAAGTACCTATAACCGGGTACCTGGTATTGAATATGTTAGAGGGTTTAAAATAAGAGAAAATGACGTTATCTCTTCATATTATAAACAACTTAAGAACGCTTTTTGACTTTAGCTAGATACCAAAATATCTTAGCACATTTAGTGCTGCATTCTGATAACAATTCAAAATAGACTCGATATCAATTTCTGGGAAATTACACTCCTCATTCATCTTTAGTTAGCCAACAAAGAGAATGGCCGATTAATTATACATCATTCTTGGCATGCTCTCTGGAATTGCAATAAGTACAAACAAAGGAAATTTTCATATTCTTAACCCGTCGTCCTTGCTACTTCATGCTCTGCTTCACTCGTGCCTTCGTACATCACAGTGCGAAGTTACACTTTGTTCATAAGTGGCAAAGTTAATGTATAAAATCACATATAAGTGTATTCAATTTTCCACAATACATGTTTGCTAACGTAGTCTTATGGCAGATAAAGCGCTAAAGTATGCGGCTGCCTTGTAATTTCAATTCTATGATTGTTGCCTATCCGTCTTATGTATCTATGCTGACGCACGTCAACATTATGGTGAGACCTCATTTCATGAAAACCCAAAGAAAACCCTTGGGAAATTCCATCTTCATATGTTTACGCACTCAAGTGAAAAAAACGGTTTACCCTTGAATCACGGACACTCTTTTCATAGAAGATTTTACTTGCCTGAATTTTCATTTTATTGGCACACGTGCAGGAGGGCATAAGTCTAACCTAACCTAACCTAACCTATCTTACCCATGTTTAAGATAACCAAAAACCATAAGTTTTAAGCAGATATTAGCTTTCGATGGAATTAAATTCGATGAAATTATACATTCATTTAAATGAGGGTCGGTCATGCAAGGGGATCCCGAAGAAAACAGATACCATTTTATTAGCCACCAGCTGGGTATATTTTTGGGCAAAAACGAGACAGGAATACTCTTATTCTTCTAGGTTAGAAATGACGTATTTACCTAAAGAGAATATTTGCCTTTGAACAATATAGTAGCAACAGGTCATCACAAGAATGTAAGTAATAAAATAAGGATATGAAGTTTTTTAATTACTTAAGCAGGCTTGTATGATAAAAGCATCTTACTGGGTACATACATTTTAACACTTATGATCAGTCTGTCTGTGCATGCATGGCACTTAACGATATTTTTGTACCTTTTAGAACTACCCAAACGTAAATATAGCCAAGCTTATCTAACTCATCATCAAGTTTTAAAGTTGCAAAACTGAAACCAACATTAAAAGCAACCTTCAAACCAGTTTTAACCGGTTACGTACAGTTTGATACATGGCCACTGACATGCTTTTAGATCGCAGAACTGATAGAAAGTTCCAGAAATTGGGGATTACTTAAGTGTAATAAATAATGATAAGGGAGGGTCAATGGTTAGGATCAACTTAGAAGCGCTAAAAGTCAATTAATTCTTGTAGATAACACATTTAAAAGCGAATACGTTAAAACCGTACTTTTCATCACTTTTCGCCGAGCTTACATTTCATGATAAACTAAATAATCATCATCATCAAAAAAACCTATACAATTTGAGGATACAGGTATTTTAATTGTAATTTACATAAGTTTATGTATAAAAAGGGTCCCGAAATATTTTTAAGAACTTGGACGTTCAAATTTTGGCACTTCGCTACTCAATTTTCCTTTGGAAGTAGAAAACGGCGTGAGGTTCTATACAGTTCGCTCGTTAGTTTTCTGATGTTGTTAAAGCGACTGAATATTTCTAACAAACATCTTTTCGTCCTCCAGCTTGTCCCATTTAAATATATTTTTTGTCGCGGACTAACAATAGATCCAGTGTTACAGACTTTTTGCGACGCGAGCGACGATTTTATTTCAGTTTCCATTCAACGGGAACGTAAACTAAAACGAGAACAGGTACGAAGAATAATGATTACTAAGATTTGTTGGCACTTCGTTTAATGACCTAATACTAGACACTAGATACTAGATAAGTACTAGATACAGTAAGTACTTTACTACTAGATACTAGATATAGTAAGTACTTTTGTACCTTGTTTTGTATAACGATACGTTTTTAGTGGTGGTAGGGCCTTTTGCAGGGTCCGTCCGGATCTCTACCACTCTTATCTTTTAACCTACTGTCAAGCAGCAGTGTTCACATTGTTGTGTTCCAGCGTGGGGCGAACAACATTTATATGCGTGACAACACTGACAACAACAAAAGCCAGATATATATGCACAAAAGTAATGTAATCACGAAATGATCACAACTCAGCGTAAAGCTGCCATTAAAGTCTGCTGGTCTTCCGTTGGAACCATCATGTGAATCCACGGAGAGGTTTTACTTGGGTATACTCGTATGTAGCTATAATTTTGTAGATTTGGGTAGTGAATTGGATATAGTATATATTCTCGTACGTAATTTGAAACGGTGCACAACAACAACGTATCTACTTATATCAAATTATATATTATGCCAACATTAAATCATTTTAATGGAAAATTTTGCAATACTATGTATTCGTTTGTAGACCTAACGACAACTGATACTTACCTACATAACAATGTCGCAATGCTTATGCTGCTAATGATTTTCATATGTTATAGGTAGGTACCTATCTATGTTTAAAGAATGACTGTTGAGTTTCTTGCGGCGCTTCTTCTTAGTAGTGGTCTCCTATTGGAACCCTCTGGTAGATTTTGACGTGGAATAGTGCCCTTGCGGCTACTTACCTTCCTACTGAAAAAACGTATTTATTTAGGTACTTACTCATTCCAGCGCCCGTATTATGGTCGCCTTTGTCGCGGTGGTAAAGCACCTTCTCGCTTTTACATACTGGTCAGAAAGTGACAGATGCTTTATCCACGTTTATCCTCATCAATAAACAACCAAAATATCCCCATTATTATTATTATTTACTTTAATTTTAATGTTTATTTAAATTTTATGTGTAATATGGAAATGTTATTTCTGAAATAAATAACTTTGAATTTGAATTTGAATGTACCTATCTAAATATTTATTTATCTAGGTCACATGATACTCGTACCTCATACAAGCATTGAGCTTAGTTTGAGACCTGGTCAATTTGTGTAAGATCATTCCATTTCCATTAATCCTATTTAGGGCTGATTTATCAATCACCAGATAACACTATTTGACTGATAAAATTTAAGTCTGTCCTTTTCTTTCATATGACAATGACATATATAAATCTGGAGATTGAAAAAACCAGCCTTAGTCATCAGTCATCAGCTCCATCATGTAGCCTTAAGTCGTCTGTCCCTGCACATAGGTATATAAAAATCATAATGAACTGTAAACAAGGTGGAACGCAAATGCAAAGAAAACAACCGTTTCCAAAAATCGTAGGTACATGACACATTGGTTACATTAATCGCCGTACTCAGAGAAATTTAAGAGACGGTTAACTGGTTCCTTTTTACACTAGTGTACTTATGAGAAATCGTCACTGAAGAACGACTTCATCGTCACGTCATTAACGACTCTAAATGCGGCCGTAAGTAACAGAGCCTTGCCAATGCTCATCTCAGTCATCAGCATCACCTTTTACTAAATGTTGCTATTTAAGATTTAGAGACTTTAACCATTAAATAGTCTCACCATCGTCTGTACTACACCACCAGTTCCATTTCACCACATGTATTTTGATTTGATGAGCAATTGTTGCTCCATCCCTGAGATACTTTTCATTAGGAGTTCCGCTTCCCACCCCCGGTCATTATACACTTCCACTTCAACAAATGTTGCTAATTTACTAATAATATGCTTAACATCCGTACAAAACAAATGTACTGTAAGTTGTAAGCAATAATCATCGGTCGCATATATACCATGATATTTAAAGATAAGGACCAGACAACGCAGGCTCCGCCCTACCCCTTCCCCATTTATTTACAAAACAAACCATCGCCCACTGATACCCAAATCCGTTGTTTCAGATCGCAATCGATGGCGCTCCGCATCCGAGGCGATTGGTATACGTATTTGTTTCTAATATACTACAAAATCTATTCAGCTATTATTTGGTTGGCCGGCAATCATTGCCGAGGAACTGATAAGGGTCGGTCGGTGATAAGCGCCGGCGTCGGCAGTCAGTCGCCCGGGGCCATTCAGAGAGTTCGCACGCGCCGCAAGAAGCAGCTACGAGTCAAACACATCGCCTTAACCAGGAGACCTTCTTTGAGAAGAATCGTGATGGCACCAGGAGCGAGCACCGCCCACGCAATGATGGAGGACAAGGAGAAGACCCTCGGCGCCTTGGCTACCGGTTAGTAACTATTACAGACTTGTTCATCCTTAGAACTTTGTCATAGTATTTAAATGAGAAAATATTGATATATCGGTTTCCTGTTAGTTAAGTTACTACATTATGACAGGGCAGGGTTCTATGGTGGCTTAACAATTAAATAAAATTGCCAAAGAAAATGAATCAGTGTTGAGATATCGGCGCGGATGTTGGTTTAAAAGTGAACGCATTCAAGGATGACCTTTCGATCATAACAATAGTGTAGACATTGGTTGTGAAACCAAGTTAGTTTACAGTTAGGTCTGGTCTGTAGTTCAAAAAAAAATAGTGGTGATATTGGTACCTACTAAGTTTGATTATTATGGCTTCATGGCCATTTGTTTGGTGATGGGTGATGTTTCGGTATAAATTTTACTATATCGACAATGTTTTTCCTTTTAGCAAGGAATTGGGTATTTCAGCAAAATAAATGTAATGTTCATTATTTTTTCTCTCTCTTGCTTTTTTAGTTCATTTAAACAGGTGTTTGTGAAATTATGAACTGATGACCAGCTGATGACTGTAAAAAACTGTTCGGTTAGTCACCTGACTTAGCCCATTATTGTTTATTATTTATTATTCAGAAATTAAGTTTAACTTCCTATATTGCCAAAATAGCATAGAGAATGTAATAAATAAACGCCAGTAGCGAGACGAAACTCGAAAACTTTTTAAACTAGTTCGTGGCCGTTCTCTTCTTAAAAGATACTTCCTCATTAGCGTGTCCTCGGCAAAGGAAACTGGTTAATTATCATTAAAAACTATATAATACATACTAGAACTGGAGTAGCTAAGACACGAAATGAAACTTACTGAAAAGTAAAGAAAATTAATGATTATATCGCGAATCTAACCATACACCCCATCTCGACGCGCATCTTTTGTTAGTTCTTATATCGAAAAGATGTTGAAATCTCCTGACCTTTGCGAACGTCTTCCTCAACCCTGACCAGAACTTGAAAAACCTGACACATGACAACCCAACCTACAACATATAGCGTTCGTTTTAAATAACGGTCATTCTCCAGACAGCCATTTCTGTATGTCCTCGGGCTTAAAAAATATAAAACTATTGAATTTGGTATAATTTATATTTTTTGTTCGTAGAAGGTACTCGTATTGAGGTGTACATGAATTTTCAAGTAAATATTCAATACCTTTCTAGGAGAAAAAAAAAATCAATACCCCATTCTCCTAATTAACACCGCGCGTCCCACTTCCGAAATCACTAATATAACTATTTTCCCCGATCATATACAAGAGGAAAGATGAATGAAAGTATTTTTATTTATTGAAAGATAAGATATCCAAATTACAAAAAAAATACCAAATTTATTTAGTAATATATCACTAAGATATAAAATAAAGAAACTTTGTCCCGATACGTGTAGTAATTCACGCGCCGCTTTCATTCTTGTCCGTGCAAGGCCATTGAAGAAATAGACAGATGTCTGTAATGCATTTTGCGTGAGCGGACACTCATGTCAAGACCCTCTTGGGAGAAAGACGTGTTAATGTTGTGTGGATCGCACACTACGAATGTAAGTATCTAATTCGCATGTTTTGGTTCTCGTAAATGCTAATTAACACGTTCACGTTTTTAAAATCAGCCAATAACTCTATAGCTCTGTAAATTATTGTATACATTAAGAACCTCAGTATTTAACAGTTACTGGATTATGTAGTTTATCACATGTACCTAAAAGAAGTTATATTTTTTTTATCAAGAATCCCTAATACACACGTCTAATTCACGGGTCAAAAATGAACGCGTTAATTAGTTTAAGAGTAGTAAAAAAGGTTTTTGGTACATAAAAGTATTTTATTTCTAATTGCTCGCTTAAGCTAAACCAGTGTAAATTAATTTACAGGAATAATCTTTTTACAAAAATGTAATTCCCGGATGAATGATGGCATGATTAGAATGACATATATTATGTCAAACTGATGTTATTAGAGGGGCCCTAACCTTAAAATCATCCTTATGATCGTATCTGTGTGCTTAAGTGTTTGGACAATATGTTTTTTTAGAGGTTATTTTATTTTTCCTAGCATATTTCTCTTGGAAAACATGAAAATTTTGCTGACCGCATTAAAAAGTTGCATTTTGACAAAAAGTGATAACTGTAATTCTAATCATGTAAGGAAAATCCTAGGGACCCGGCATCATTCTTCATATTTGTATAAATTATGTATTAAAACTACCCGCAATAATTAAACTACATACTTAAAGTTGAATGTCTGTATGTTATATTACATAACTTATGTATGTAAAGCTTAAACGGCTCGACGGATTTTAGCATCATGAATTATGAGGTGTCCTTAGATTCAATAAAATTAACTAGTTTATTTATATCTTTTTAGTTCATCGGGTTTTTAAATTTTAAATTACTTTTTTTAAAGATAGATAGGGAATGTAAAAAGTAGGAGGAAGAAGTATTATTTTTTCTTTAGCAGATACGGCAATTTATTTGTTATCGTTTGTTCATAATACCTAAGGTTTATACCTTAGTTATTATGTTAGTAAAGTTATTAATTCTGATTTTTTTTTATCGTTTTCATTGTTGATTATAGAACTATTATTTCAGTGAAATATTAGTTAGCTTATTATGTATGGATATTTTATGTTCCTAATAGTTTCAACGTTGCAATATAATAAATATGATAAAATTAATAGACAGTCTGACAGTTTTTGTCTTATTTCCTAAAAATATATATATTTGGCATGAACATTTATCTAATAAACGCGTAGTTTTTTTGATTCGCAAGCAAGTAAACCTAATTAACGCATCGCTTTTCTAATTCGCGCGTCACGCAAATATTAAAACCCTTCTAGTTAATTAACCGCTAATAATAATTAAGTGCCCAATAAATATTAAAGTTTGAATGGTCGATATGTTACTACATTTTGCATAAATTTTATCAAAAACCAAGTGGAAAAAAAGGGCGGTGTTAATTAGACTGAGAACACAATTCTGGAGAATGACCGATAACGTTCTTCGATTGAATCTTCCTTTAATTTTCTTTCTCATTGACGTTGAACGATGAACTCATGGACTCTTCATTTCTATGACCGTCCAATTGCGGTGCTTCCGATTCGGACCGAACAAAGTCCGACCGTAAATAGAATCGCGTTTATTGCAATCAAGCCCTTGGCAGCACACCAAATGAAATTTTCCCTTGCTTATTTGCTCCATATTATATTTACGCGCCAAAGTCAAAATCAATTGAGAAATAAATAATATCCGGGTTAGAACGGAATCAACTTTAGATCAATCACCTTGATACCGATCGGTTGTTTTGGCACCGTTGTTGAGGCTAACTCGCGTTGCATTGACGGATTGCTCCAAGACTGTCCAAGTGTATCATCGGTGGGTTTTGCCAGTTACCTAGATTTCATCCCAGTGGCAGCAGGCCAAATGAAGCGCTCTGTCTCTGGGCGGTCTACAGAACTTTGCAAGTTTCTTACGCCAGGTATTTAGCTGCTGCCACGCATTGACAACGTGACAATACACTTTACTAATGGCCATAGTGTTGCAATATACCTATCATATCATTCATAGTCATTCATTAGTAGATGTATGGATAAGATTGCAATATAAAGCTCGATCAGTGTACTTAGGTACAACATAATGGATGGTCCTATTTTTGTTTTTCACGTGTTAATTACCTAATTGATTAGCCTTCCAAAAGTGGCGAGGAATCTTTTAATGAGCTTCTGCTTTATAATGCGTGGCATGAAAACCTGTACGAATATAACTGATATAAAACCGACACTAATTTTGGAATGTTGATAACGAACGAGCATTAGCGTATTGGAAACTGTTATTTCTCTAGAACGTTTGACGTCATAACGTACTTAGATGGTGACATCAATGATCTTGGCTCTTGCGCGGGCGATTGCCTTGGTCTTCAGTACTCCTAATTGATCTATAACGATGTGCATACCAAAATACTTAATAACCGTTGTATTTGATTGCTGACTTAATTTGTAGGTTGCGTGATTACTTATTTGGTTACTCTCATAAAGACATCAAGTCTGTCATGTCTTTAAACGTTGCTGGAAATCCTCAAAAAACAGCAAAAATTAAACCATTTTATAATTTTAAAATATACTTACAATTGGTTTGTACCTACTCTCTAGTTGAATGTGATTTTTTTATATTTTTCCATTCATGTGTAGGTAAACTGACTCTTGTCCACCGGATCAAAGCGTGACGAAATATCAAAACATCGTTACGTGTATCAATCTTGACCTCATATTTATCTTAAATTCATAATATCAATATTGTTCTGTTTCCTAACCTCCATGATAAAAGTATAATTTCATCTCAAGTCCCATGGCATCTCTCACAAAATGTGAAATTACATCTATGTTCTAACGCCGCACTCAAGAGTCAGCATGACGAGTCGTTTCTTAGTGACGATTTTTAATACACAAGTTTGAAAAAGAAACGAGTTAATTGTCTCTAAAATGAGAGAAATTTTACCTTTATATACATAAGTAGTTTGCTTTTGGTGAGCTTCACTATTCTGGTAATGTTTCGAAACGTCTTACTCGTAGTTTTTTTTAATCTGCGTGCGTACGGTTGACGGTGAAATTTACAAACAAGTTAATGCCAATTTGGTTTCTTAACTTCTAGAAAGTAAACTTACGACTCTTACGAGTGTTGAAAGCTACTTACGAGGTTCAGAATACAAATTAACGTATAACAAATAGCGCGGGAGCATCGCGCCATAGTGACGTCGGGCCACGCCCCCGGCCAACCGACCAAACTTGTTATTAACCACTACATTAACCTTATCGCCAAACTTGACATCGCCTTTTATACCTAATGTTCTCTTGACAGAGCATGATGATATCTTCCAAAATGACGGTAAAAGTTTACACAAGCCTATCAACTTGATAATGCTTGTTTTCAGAAAGTGTTTTTCATTGTTATCTTACCCCCCCTATATTATAACTTATCTGCGGTTGTTGGCACGTTAATTATCGAATGTTTAACAAAAGACAAGCCACATAATCCATTTATTGAGGGACGATAATAAAACGATAAATGGCCGTTATACATGACGAAATTTTCAATGGAATTTATTAGATTTTATATGCCGTTGCTAGCTAACGCCTAACAAATTGATGAGATGCGAGATGCGAGTAGCATAACATACTAGTTATGAAATTTAGTTCAAATTTTAGATGACTTTATGTAACACCTTATTTTAAATGGTTTGCAAAGTTTTATTAAATAGTTTAGTTTAGTTTAATTAAAGTTATACTAGCGTATTGTCAAAGCAATGTTATCGAAGTGGGTGTGTCGCCCACTAATTGTGATATTTGTGGTGTCTAAATATAGATCACGTTAATTCGACAATGGAGAAGTGAGTAAGCGTTGGCGTGTATTTATAAAAGTTTTGTGTCAGTTTATTTATCCTCATTATTATTACCATCATGAGGTAATAATTATATTACTATATTTATTTAAAACCAACACTTCGGATAAAAACAACAGCTGTATAAAAGGATCTTACAATGAATGAAATTGAATGAAAAATTCCCGTGGTTATTTATTTCTGATTAGTGATTAGCTCTAATCGGAAATACTTGATACTGGAGACTTTTCTTGCATAATAGTTAATGTAATAATTTACTCAAAGATAGAGATTCATTATAAGAATTGCGTGCTAATAAATACTGCTAAGTACCTACTGCTTCAGTAAATCAACCCAGTTAATGTTTTCTTTACCTCTTTACAAACTATTGACGTCATACATTTATCGCTCCGGATACATTGCGATTGATAAAGATTATGATAAAGGAGTCACATCTTAGGAAACATTTTGACCCCGACTAAGATTAGATTATTTATATAGATGCGATCACGGCGTGAAGTCGTGAATGAAAAGAAAGTCATCCAAAGAATACAAGCTACCTCTACAGATACCAAATAGGTGTATCAGTTGACATATGCGGTTTTCGTCTATTGTACAGTCGACGTTCAAGATATGTTTACATTTTTGCACCCTATTTCAATGGAATAAGGTTAAAAAAAATATTTAAAACATATCTTTAACTTCAACCGTACACGCAGAAAAATTGTGAGTATGCGAGTACCAATGAATTTACTACAGGACATTATGAATAAAGACACGTCTCCTTTTTCTTCACTGTTAAATTTTCCAAAGTTCCCGACCACATTTTATTTAAAATATCTAATTTAGAGAACTGCACGTGCACATGAATCGATTTGGAATAAATTATTCTGGAATGTAGAACTCAACTAAGTACATTGAGAAAAGTAATTATTTATACAATTCAAAGTTTAGAACTAGCTTTTGTCCGCGTAGAAGTCGTTTATCGCTGCTCCCTCGGGAACTGTCTAATTGTCTTGGATAGAAACTATCATATATATATGTGCTATTCCAGGACCTAACCATATGTGTGCCAAGTTTCTTCCTGATCCGTTCAGTGGTTGAAGCGTGATTGCGTGAAACATCCAAACATCCAAACTTTCTCATTAGTAAATTACTAATAGTAACAGTGACCGTGTGTGACCGGTATAATTTACATTTTAAGAATGTGACACAGGGAAAAAAAGTACTGGCTGAATAGCATGGTATTCTGCCTACAATGCTTCGTAAAAAAAATAAATGTTTGACAGTTTCCCGCCAACAGTATGTTTTCCAGAATGAGTAGGTAGTGCTTATGTTTCACGTTATATGGTCCTGAAGACTCAAAATTTCACGCGATCAGGCCGCCAAGTACATAAATAAATCGATGGCCTTTCTAACTAAGTGGGTAAAGCGATATATCGAAACAAAAAAATTCGATGACTACCAGAACGCGGGAACATGGCCATGCATGGGTGACCTTCTCCGCAGAGGGTTAAACGGCTTTTGCAGATATTTTCGAAAAATCCACTATTATCATTGCGTTCAGGGTGAAAAAACGGAAGAAAAAAGGTTTACATGTTTCTAGAACAATAAGAAGGCGTTTGATTGAAAATAGCATGAAATATCGGGGTATGGTGAAGAAACGGCTTCTTATTAAAAACATATGGAAAAAAGTAGGCGTGGGCGAGAGAAAACAAAAACCGGGCTTGGAACATTTTTTTTTTCCGGTGAATCTTTCTTTTTTGTTCAGCGAATTACTCGACTAGGGCTTGGTCTACGGCGGATAATTTGAGTGCTCGTGCGGCCCATGAAAGACCCAGTACAGGCGCATGTTTGGAGATACTTCTCATACCAAGGTTTGGGCCATTTGCAAATGTCCACAGGTACACTGGACGCCTAAAAAATTATCAAATTTTATGAAAAAGCATTGTTTCTTTCCGCTGAAAAATGTTCCTAAGGCATAACGCTTCTTGGATCTTGCAAGAGAGTAATGACTCTTAACAGCGAAGTCGGCACTGTAGGTACTGCGTGGAAAGCTGAGAATGGCATCGATGTTTTGGATTGGCCTTTACAATCGCTCGATGTCAATCCATTTGAAAATGTTTAGGCTGAAATGAAGCTCAAATCACTAGAAAATATTACTGTTGGAATTGCTGACTACTTGTGAACTGAAGTCAGTGTGGAGCTCCATACCCCGCACTTTTGCTAAAAAATTGGTAGAAAGTATGCTTCGAAGTTGCGAAGAGATTATACATAATTCGAGAGACTGGACATCCTAATAAATATAAAGCATTAATGTGTAATTAGAACGCTATTTGATTTTAATACTTTGCTTAATAATTCTTTTTTTTTCATAAAATTTTAGCGGTCACGCTCTTATCGTACATAGTGTAAGTAAGATTAAACAAAGATTTTGCTGCTCGAGGTTGGTTGTGTAGACGATCGGGCGACGAGTGAGATCACGGCTATCTTTAAAAAGAGTAACCGCTCCTCCAGACCAAAATAAACAGTTTATTAAATGGCAAATGCTTTAATTAGTTCAGTATATAAAACATTCCATTGTGCGAGTTGTTAACAGCATGTTAACATGCATTGCCCAGTTCACAACACTAGTGGAATAATATTCAAGTTTGTTATTCTCATTTCTTAGTCCTCGTCAATAATATTTATCCATATGATCCATTGATCCGGATCAGAATTATCTTCTAGACCCGGATCTCTACCTACTCTACTGGTTGCACGATACGAGAAAGGGACAAAACAAAATAAGTAAAAATAGACTGGTCAGATTTTAGATAGGTATCATAACAATTTCTTAAAATTTGTCATGATCCGAACCCAAACTGTTATCGAGTTCCAATAAGCATTTCACAACGCTAGTGTAATGAAAGTCTGCATAACCACTTGTATACACTGTACACCTCGTATTATGTATATGTTGTTGAGCCATGCGGTCCAAAGTCCGCGCCTTGCCTTGCCCCGACACGCGTATCGCCGCGCCTCTTGCCCCGCGGTTTTCATCTGGATTTATCTCAGAGCCCAACAGTGGGAGTAGAGTACGACGTAGGTTATGTTATCTTGAAATTCGTTTGGTGGTAATATGCGGTTAATTCTTTGTTTGCAGCATCCATTTGTAACGAGACTACCTACTTCTCGAACTAGGGACACAGTAAAGAGATATCGGCGATGAACATTTTCTTAAACTTAACATCTCCTTGGGTAAGATGTAGACGTGAAATGAGGGATTATGGTTCCTCATGAGACCTAGTTACTCTTTCAATGACTCCTAACTCTTATCTGAACCATTGATGTTTGATTGGTTAGTTTAATTTGTCAACATTTTTGACAAATAAATTACATTTAGACTCTAAAACGTGTATTCACAGCTGCGTAAAAAGCTAAAAACATGACTTAGACGATTTTTTTTAAATATTAATAATTATATCCCTATTAATATTTCACTTTATCAGATAATAATCTCCAGACAATAATGGTCCATTGACAACTGTAGACATGTATGTAATCATTGATTGTCGTCAGTGTCATCATACTCATTCTAGACCGCCCTATCATTGAAGAATGAACATTTGTTAGTTATCTATTAATGCCCGCGCTTTGTTTCACCACGTCAATGAAAATATATTTCCGTAAATGTCTCAAGTCGATTGTCGATTGAGTAATTAATGTATGTTGACGACTACCGTTAACGTAAGCCTTTTAATAGTCAACGCAAAGGAGGATAGGAAGCTACTTTAATAATTATGCGAGCTTGTCAACAAGAAGAACCGCGAGTTCAATTCAGTATTTACCTGTTACATCGTAGTTAATTGTTAGTAGAAACAGCTCTTTTCGCATCTTTGACACGTAAACTACATACATATGTGGGACGATTTGTTACCGCTACCATTTTGTTTTTAACGAATTTATATCGCAACGTTTCTGTTTCTATTTTATGTAATGTTAGTACGGGTATGCTTCCGCACAGTGTGTGAACTAGCTAGCTTTATTGAGTTATTAATTTTATTTTCTAAACAAGACTGGTTATGGTTTATTTTTATTTATTTAAGACGTAATATATGACTTGTTTTTTGCCATCCTCGTGCGTTGTCCTCACCCAGTCATTACAAGGTTAGCTGGAAGAGATCCCTTAAAGGGATAAAATCGCCTTTGTACATAATTTATATTCATATAAGTTTTTTTGTAAAACGATTTCTTTTTGTGCAATAAAGAGTTTACTTTCCTACTTACTTTACTACTTACTTATATGAGGTGACGTGAATTTTCATGTTCAGTCATATACTCGTAGATATAGATAGGTATAGTTTTTAGGGATATTTAACAATCAAAAGCTATAATAAGACATATGTTATTGTGTTTGTGTTTAAGGTAGCAATGTGCAAGTCGCAAAATCATCATCATCATCATCATGTCAGCCGAAAGACGTCCACTGCTGGACATAGTCGCAAAATATTTCCAAAAAAATTGAAATCTGAAGAAATTGCTGAAAATATTCTCAAGTTGTTTTACATAAGTCCTCTAACCCGCACTCACACTCCAGTAACTGACTCCAGTTAAGACGATTGATGTTGTTCCTTAGTCACGATTTTTCATACTCAAGTTACAAAAAAGTACTAGGTAGTTAGTTAATTGTGTCTACGAGTACAATGGCGTACGGCAGTTAGCATGGAATGCAAATTAGAGCTAATTAAAAAATATCAATTGTCCTGTTGATATGCATATACTTAAAAATGACACGTTCTTTGTACTTTGATAATTTTGTTATTGTAGATAAGACGTTATCATTATAGCCTGACAGTCATCTATGTGAGTGATTGCGAGTTATTGCGCTATTATTGGCAAAAGTAATAACATCAGAAAATGTTTGATAAGGTAATTCTGTTACTATAACAGATATTACAGTTTTAGTAACAACATAAGTTAAAGTCAGCTCAGCTTATATTGCTCCAAGTTTCTGGGTACAAGAGCGTCTATCTAGCTCCGTTTCTTTCTTAGCCCGCATATTTACATAGCATCGCTGCAGTTGATCCCGTGTCGATAATGTCGAAACAACTCGTCAATGGACTGCTACAAGCATGCGGACTGAAGCCTAATGAAACAGCCTTTATAGACTGTACCAGTGCACACATATGCGGCCCCTAAAAAATATCAGACTGGCGATAACAATGTACAGGCAATCCAGTTTTAATGACTGTTGTTAATAATTAATTGGTCGATTATCTTTGTGTTGGAAGTGTAGGTACGCTAATTGTCCTTATTTCATAACACATCTCGCATACGGTGGTCCATTTTTGTCTCGCCCACTTTTAAATAATTGATCTTAAACCTCCGCAATCTTGTAGATAGTGTGAATAAACATATACGATAAGAAAAACAAAGAAACTTATTACTTGTACCATACTAGAATATTGTAGCCAACATTGGTCGCAATATTGTATTATATATATAATAGTTTTGCTGGTGACTCTGTTCTAATACCATTTTAACAGTCTCTTGTCTAGTTTGCATAGTTTGCAATGTTCCAAGGTTACATTATTGCTGTTTATGCCCCTCTAATACTACATGGTTAATGTTGAAGAAAGACGGCAACTGTATTACAATCACTAATTGTCTTTTCACATTTGTCGGGGCAGTGCGTCTCAGTCGTTATTGACTGGGTTTTCTGGGTAGACGGGGATTACCAAGCGACAAAGAGGTATGTCAGAGGGCAAGATTCGAGTGCCAGCTGACCTGAGAGATAATATGGACATTTATAAGAATCATTGTGTGGTCCTTATTATGCAATTAAAAGTAGATGCGAGGCAACCCTCTTAGCCCTCGCCAACCAACAATACGGAAAATAACTTTATAATATAAGTATATATTACTGCGTTGACGACGGTCTGCCTAGATCTGCCGGATACGCCGCAGGGGCCATACAAAATTTACGAATTCCAATTTACTGGATGACTGCTTAAAAATGCTTAGTGGCCGTTGTGTTCAAGATGTTTTGGATGACTATCATTTCACCTAATATAATAATGCGGCCCATAACGAGTAGATAAGCTGCAAAACAATTTTACGATTCTGACTTGACATCGTCTGTTGTCTTTACTTTTTCTTCATGTGTCAGCTGGTTTTTACAGTCAATGACTTTAATTAATTGCATACGGCTTCTGTAAATCTTCAATAATTATACCGAATACTCTGTATTTTTGTAAAACACTGTTGGTCGTATCATATTAATCGATTTCTCTATACATTTACATGGGTACCTACCAGTTGAGAGGCTTTTGATAGCGCGATAAATTGTTTACCTAATCGATACAGATAAAAGTAGATAGCTCGCAGTTATACATACCTGCACGTTTGGGTTCTTGCATTCGGTAGAAAACATTACTGTTATGGTCAGACATGGGTATTTAAACTGTTTCACTCAGGCTCGTCCAGCACGATAATGAAGAAAATTATGGTATTGAAACGACCAGCTACCCTAGTAGCAAGAATGATTTAAGAATGTAACTATGTGCATATTTAATTTTCTCCGAGGGTCGAAGGGTCTGATGGTAACTTATTTCTATGCCAGCCTTCTCATCCTTCTGGAAAATTTATAAGTGTTAAGTTCAGCATCAAGCGGCATGTCTCAAGAAGGAATAACTGCAGTATTTTAAATTTAGAAAAAAAAACTAAACATGACGTTTGTTTGTTACAGTGTCCCTGCGCACGCGCCGCATTAGCCAGTTCGCGCCGCTGCTGATCGCGCTGGTGGGGCTACCGGCGAGGGGCAAGAGCCAGCTGGCGCACCATCTCTCGCGCCATCTCAACTGGAACGGAGAAAGCACTAAAGGTAGGCTTAAATTTCAATAGGTCTGTACGCTCCATTGGTTTTGGTGATAGTGGCTTCGCTGAAAGAGCTGCCGGCGACGGTTTAGGGCCAGCAGAGCTGGTGCACCAATTGTGAAGCCATCTATTCCAAACGGAGAGATAACACGGTTTTTGGGCAGTTTCTTGTCTTGATTTAGATATTGAAATTAGAAAAAAAAACATTACGGGATATACTGAAATATATCATGGTTTTAAATGACTTTAAACTGAAAACAGGACGTACAAGTAGTTTTGATATCAGGTCTAAGTTGGGAATCAGAGAGCTTGGTTGAAATTATGTCTAAATACAAGTAAACAATGTACACAAACATTGCCTGAGTAATCAAATCAGTATTATTTAACACAACGCCGTTGCCGCCGTGACCTAGATGGATCTCTGTTGATATTGAGCCGGCTCTGCTCACGAGGCCTCGAATCACACATACATATATAGCTCACGTTATGTGTGCCCTAGATTAGATAACTATATATACCTACAGATGTCTCTAGACAAGTATTTCAAGGTGAATTTGGATATTGAAATTTTTGTTTACCTACTTGTAAACTAAGCGTTCGAGTTGGTTAAGCAAAAGGCGTAAAATTGTAGCTAAGTTAAGGTTTTTGCTTTATAAAATCGAATTAACCCCGTAGCATTTTCCGAATATTATTTTATGAACTTAGACAATATTCATCGTGCTCTCCTTCGTCTATTCGTCATATCTATATTTGTTCCTAACAATATTATCACCGATTGAATTCTTTACCGCTACATGTTTTCTGTTAGTGTTCCATTATTGGCAGGTAGAAAGTGACAAAACAAAGCCTTAAAGAAAGCGTTATATTATTCGCTAACGCGTTATGATAACACTAACATAACACTAGCAGGCTATACAGAGAGCAAGAGATAGTCAAAACATACAGTCAAAGCATTTATTCTTCGCTTGAGTGTGGCAAATACATACCCACTTACTATGATATTATAATCCAACCTATTGGGTTTATATTGTACCTACCTAAAGATGTGTATCGTTAGTTGTGTGACCTGTGACCTGTGTGTAGCTTGCCATTAAGGCCCCAGGAATTTTGACATCCTAGCAAAGATTACGAGAATCTGTGAATCATAGGAAGAAATGCAGCAGTGGTCTTTTGACTCATATGTTGTAAGTGGTTCTGAGTTATGTGTGTATACACTTACTATATTATGAATGGCTAAACCTTTGGACTGATTTTGACGATATTCGTTACGTTATAAAGCCTTTAAGATATATGCATAAGGTTGCAGTTATCAGCACTTATAAGTGAATCTCTTGTCGCAGTATTCAACTGCAGCGAGTACCGGCGGCGCCACATGGCGCTATATGGCACGCACGACATCTTCCGCGCAGACAACCTGCAGGGCTCCGCCGTGCGCCGGCAGAGCGCCCACGAGGCCGTGCAGGACGCCGTGCTCTGGCTGAAGGACGGGAACAGTGTCGCCGTAAGTGCCCTCACCTTGTAGCTCCACTATTCATATAATAAAAAGATGTCCATACACTAAGTAGGCCGCACGGGTACTTTTACGTACCGTTTCGTCAATTGCTCTACCTCTAGCTATCTTTGCAGGGTGATGATAAGAATGATAAGATTTCACCTAAGTGGTAAAAAATTACATCATTATTTTGTTATTGTGATAAAATGCTACTGATTAAAGTGTTATTCAGATCACTTCCAAGAAATAAGTTCGTTTCATTTCGCTAGCATAAAAAAAACGTGTTATACGCCGGGCAGCTTCATTACGATGGTTAATTCACATTTGTCATCAAATTCGAGGAAACTTTCTTAATTACAAATATTGATAAACGTCCAAAACACGTGTCATTGATATATACGAAAACAAATACCTAGACATCTCATAATTAGCCATTAGTAAGTAAATCGAGGCGCGCCACATCGCATTTGACCTCTCAAGCAGTCATACAACTCATATTAACCTTTGGAATGATACAGCAGAATCATTTATCTCTTTCTAGATATTCGACGGTACCAACATTACTCGGGAACAGCGTAGGGAGCTCAACGACTACTGTCTGTCGGATATGGGCTTCAGGGTCTTGTTCATCGAGTGTGTCTGCGAAGACCATGAGCTTCTTGAGAGGAACATCATCGAGATTCTTCGATACTCGGAGGACTACAAGGCAATGAGCGAAGAGGAGGCGGTCGATGACTTGAGGAAGAAGCTAGAGCATTACATGAGGCAGTATGAACCTATTGATGCCAACCTTGAGAACATCAGCTTCGTACGAGTAGAAAATATGGGCGAGACAGTCACTGCCCATAAAGTGGCTGGCCAGAAAGAATCCGGCATCCTTGGCTACCTTTCCGGATTACGCCCATTGCCGCAAACACTTTATTTCACTAGAGTAAGTATGGTCCTAGTGCACTAAGAAACACCTTTATTTATTGTCTAATCACTAATAGTTACGTAAGCTTTCTGATTGACTACGAGTACTTAGTAATTATATTACTTTTTAATTTGGTGTTTGATATCTATCGGCTCCTCAATGAGCGCATAATATCCCTGATATTGCATCAACCTCGACACTTCTACCAATAGATAATTCTTAACATCGATAAACATGTTTTCCACTTTGATTAGGTAGGTACGTATTTATTCTCGTAGCGAAGAGAAATCGGAGTTATCAATCGGGTTAAATGGAAATGTTAAGTTATCTGGCTGAAAGTCGATAAGCCGCAAACACCGCTACACAAATATAAGATGAGGCAAACGGCAGCAACTGTATCAATAGTATGTCGATGTTAGTATTTTTTTGGTCTTCAGAAAGGAAAACTCAAATTATAATTTATATGGAGTTTATGGTTTAAAATTTAAATTACTTGGCTTTATTTCACTGTTGGGTGAAATATATACTCAAGCCATTTGTTATGACGTGGCCATCGCTAGAAACATCAGTCAGGCTATTATAACCTTTCGAAAGGCAATAAAAAGAGGTATGCTGCTGATTCACGATCACCAGTGGCAGAAAGGCATGCACCAGTCTGAAATTTATGACACATTTCTGAAAGCTTTAAACGTCCACTGACACAAATAATGTAATAAGTTTTTTAGATAGATAAAACGTTAATTTGATGCTTAAATCACACACATACAATTGACATATTTAGTGGAAAATAACAATATCAAACTAACTTACAAACTAAGTACAATCTCAATCGCCTGTGTGCGTCGCAATAGTAGCACAAAAACTGCTCAACTGCTGCTGTTTTAGCTAAACTTATGTACAGGAGTGCTCTGCATATTGCGAATGTTTTAAGGAGTACAGAAATTAAATAATATGGATAGAATTCACGTACCTAACCTATCAAGCGCAAAAGCGATCTTCCATACAAGTTGATATTTTTCTTGTCTATGTAGGCAATCGAATCTGGTCATATATTAATAGTTATTTTCCTTTTAGCATGGCGAGAGCGAATACAACGTAATCGGCCGTATCGGCGGCGACGCCTCGCTGTCGCCTCGCGGGCAGACGTACGCGCGCGGTCTGGCGCAGCACATGAACGCTGTGGCCGACGTCGAACCGCTCTCGGTGTGGACATCCGCGCTACGGCGCACCAAGCAGACCGCGGCCGAGATCCGCGCGCCCAAGCGGGCCATCCGCGCACTCAACGAGTTGGATGCTGTAAGTAACACACATACTTTAGATATTAGTTACCACACAACGTAATGTGATGTTAAATACAAAATGTCCGCCCTTGTTACCATCGGTGAGTTTGCCAAGAAACTCCCTTGAAATCAAACCTGGTAGAGCCTTGATCGTGGTTGAAAAGTTTGGCGCTTCTCATTAAAGTAGTGGCCGATGTCGAGGCGTATTGGACGGACGGCTGCGGCGCACCCAATTAATTGCGTCCTCCCGTCGGTGGACGTGATCCATTCAAGATGGATGGTCATCGTTACACTCAGCGAAGTAGGCACTGTTAGCGGAGTCGCTAAAACCCATACATGTGGAGATACAGGCTTGTTGTCAAGTATATACATATAATAATATAATTATTACGAGCTGTTTGTAGCAAGCAATCAGTATTATTGGTAAAGACTTCAAATCTAAAGAATGTTAGACAAGTTCACGTGCTAGAAGCTATATTTAGTTGCCTTTGAGTAACCAGAATGAAAGAGGCAAAAAAAACAGTTTATGTGCTAAATAAAACACGTGGAGCGTAAACGTGGCAAATTTATGGTTATTGTTTCTTTTGACATTCATTTATTCTAAGACATGTTTGTTGTGATACTTATTTTTCCTATTAACTTTTGTAAACAGATTGTATAAGTAAATATTGTAACGCAAGCGTGACGAAAGCCATTTCAGTACAGAGAGGCCGTAGACAAGACGCTTAACGATAACAAACTATTTTCGAAATCTTTCAATATGAATTGACATAAGCGCTCGCCGCGACCGAGCTTACGTCAATTTTATACATTTTCGATAGCTATAACGTTTGCCGAATCCATCTTGTATAGGGCCACGGCCATTTATCATCCAGACCGAGATTAGAATGACAATAAAAGCTGTCGCTTTTATCATCGCGCCAGTTTTTTCTTATCAGGGATCTACTGAACAAATACGTACTATTAAAGCATTTCTATTGTAAGACTTCAAATTATACATTTGTTTTTCTTGTTACACTATAGAAATATATTGGTAGAAAACGTTGTTATTTTTACTGAACTAGGGTTATAAATAAGTGTTAATTTGTAAACAAAAACACAGTTTAGCTGGTTTTGTACCAACGATATTTGCCCTTTACAACTTATACATTTTCCTGTTTACATAATTTAAGCTTGCTTGCTTCGAGCTTGTTTCAGTTACAATATTGGTAGTTTTATAATTATATAACGGTTCCATTTGGATAAAAAAACAATGGACAGAATATGCACGAAAAGGTGTGTTGTGTGTTATATTATTTGACACTTACCAAGTTCTGAATCTCTCTCAATTTTAAATTAGTGTAAATTCGCTCCAACAGTCCTATAACAACACATTATTATAAAACTATATAGGTAGCAATTAAATTAGATGTGGGAAAATACTGGCAGCGTATAAAATACGTGGAAATTGAGACGGAAAATTTATGCAAGTCCAAAATAGCACCAACCGTCGCGTTTCGCTCTATTTCTAGTGTTCATGTATATATACCCTATACTAACTTTATATATTCGTTTGGGTTGGCGCGGCTGTGTGTGACGGCTGATGGATTTACGATTGTTCGTACCGACCTATGTTAATCAACAACTACGGTCAATGACGGCAAACAAGTCGACGATAATACTAGATAGCTACATAGTACCAATACTGAAAGAGTGCGATGAGACTGTTGTTATAATGGAATAAAATGCCAATAGCTTGTACCGGTTTTGGTATTTGATTGTGGAACTAGCTGAGTGTACCTATTCTTACCATATGTTTTTTTAATAATCACGGCTTTAAATAGAATCATATAAAACAAGGTGATGGATGACTCTATGATGATATGAGAATCGAGTCTTCTGTCTTTATCTTCATTGTCATGTAACAAATAAAGTATGTAAGACAAAATCAACAAAAGATAAGGTATCTTGCAGATACAAAGACTGCAAGAAAGTGCGTAATCTCCCCATTTTAATTCACAATAACTATAAAGAATATACTGTTGCGTTTGGTTTCGCCTCACCTTTTTCTCTTTGATCATAAGTAATTAAGTACGTATGGTTGGAGTTCTACAATAAAAGTTCTATTAAAAAACCGGTTGCATCTATAACAATAAATGGTTGAATTTTCTGGGTGCACAATATGCCGCCTTCGATCTACCTACTTACTGCCAGCTGACCAGAAGATGTGCGTTGCCATTTCTTTATACTTATAGTAGAACCTGCCATTACGTTCTCTATCTGAAACAGAGAAATACCTATTGTCCTTGTCACTAGAGTTGTAGTAGCACTTTAGATAGTTAATAGCACTTCAATAAGTGTATTCCGAGTGTTTTTGTTCATACGCCTTGACTTTCTTTTTAAATTTGTTTAAGTGTAATAATAACACTAACTCTTAATTTTCTTCTTCCTCCAGGGTATCTGCGAAGGTTTGACATACGAAGAAATGCAGGAGCGGTTCCCTCAAGAGTTCGCATGGCGGGACCAGGACAAGCTGCGCTACCGGTACCCTTGGGGCGAGTCGTACATAGACATCATGACGCGGCTGCGGCCGGTGCTGTCGGCGCTCGAGGACGAGCACAACGTGGTGGTGGTCGGACACCAGGCCGTGCTGCGGTGCATGCTGGGGTACTTCCTAGATACCAAGCTTGGTAAGTACTTGCTGGTAGCACTGGCTGGAACACTTGATGATTTATTATTCCACTTGATGATGTTAATATTATAAGAGATACTTTTGAAGTGATAATGATAACTTCTTATGGGAGGGTAAACCGCTTCGTTACGTAACGCGTTACGGCGCCAGTCTGTCTGGCTTCCCTTCCTCTCACGCATACGGCAGCGTTGCGGGGCGGGCGGGGCGGTATAGTTCAACTTAGATTAGTTTAAGTTATCACTTCTGTCTGGAGTCCCGAGACGCACACGTTTTTTTATTTTACACTTCGATATTAGCTTGTTGATTGAGTTGATAACCGAAAATATTAAATACCACCTTTATGTTGATGAATAAAGTCTATAAGTACATTTCCATTGGTTTTAGATGAACTCCCGTACATGAACGTGCCTCTGCACACGATAGTGAAACTGACGTCTTGCGGATACAAATACAAGGTGGAGACAATCAAGTTGCCGATAGAATGCGTGGACACACACCGCCATCAGCCCAAGGTGAGCTAAGCGAGATAATATTGGCAAATGTTGAAACAGATTACCTTGTAGCAAACACTTTAATCCTGCCGCCTAAGCTACAAGGCTTAGGTTTTAAATTGATATTTGCAAGAAATACTGTACATTTAGCATCAAAGAACTAACGTATTCGTAATTGCTGCTGCACGAGTCTGCATAAAATCTGACGATGGTCTGAGCATCTACAGGGTGTCCCTGAAAGTCCAGATTAAACCGAATGAAGACGTAGAAAACATCAAAATAGATAATTGTTTAACTTCTAGATCATGCATGCGTAATAATTTTAATGACTTATTATTTCGTTTCTTCCAGAACTGCTCCATCACTCGCAGCTCCATCGACGCGCTGGTGACGGTCCCATCGCACTACGACACGCTGCCATCGAACCTTTGGCAAAACCCCTCGGAGGCGCAGCTTTAGGCGCCGGGGCCGGGCCCCGCGGCCCCCGCGCTGACCCCTACCATACCAGCATTACCCGGCCCCTAGGGACCCGGCAACCAGTATGGAGTCCACGGCATTGAAAAACCTTGGACTATAATAACGATACCGCGCCAAGACCCGAGCCCTTAGCGGCCTCAGTGAAATACTTTGGTGTCGTTTCGTTAGTGTCGACGTTCGTGTAAGGATTTTAAATAGAACTTATTCCTTGGTTTCATATTGAATTGCTCCACTAATAAACATAGGTTTAATTAACTCAATTCGTACAAAATGTACCTTTGAAATGCCATGGTTATGGCGAATCCGTCGATATGTAATGTAATCCTCCAATGCGCGTTGATAAGACTGAAGGAATTGAATCCAATCCATTGAAGAATTATGAGGTCAATTCAATATTTAGGTACAACATAATTTTGTGTTCGTTATTCGTAAGTCTGATTGATTTGTAGTTATTTCTGTTTACTTGCTGAGTCTTAGTTGCATGTTAACGAATGTAAAATTCATGTTTAAGTTATCTATTAAGTTGTCTATTAATAAAGAACTCCTACGCATTTTTACAACTCTGACTGAGATCATATTCTTATTGATGACAGTTTATCTAAGTGGTTGTTGGTTGTTGATGATTCAGAGTTGAAATTACGCTTTAAATACAAAAATATAATCCGTTTATATCTGACAATGATTATTCCGTTCTACCTTATCACTAAGATTAAGTTTGTTTAAAGTAGTCTTCGATTAATCATGATTAAGCTTTACGTTTTAAGGAAATTCATGTTGTTAAGATAACATCGATTTGATTGCCTTAAAGTGCACCGTAATTGTTTATTTCCTTTAATAAGCCGGGTTTATAACGCAATTTTACATTATGTTATACTTAGTTGAACTGCTTGTTAAATAAAAGTGTAATGGTATAAGTAAATCGCTTGAGGCTTGCGGTGTTTAAATGTAGTGGTATAGCCAACACAACAACGAAAATTGGCGCACACAATGAAAGATTAATATGTCAGTATGCTCATCATCTACGAGTATTTGTACATCCCTATACACATACATATGCAACGCTAGGCTGAAGTGATTTAGTTATAACAAATTAATTAAGGAAGGTCAGTTTAAGATATAATTGGGTAGAACGCATTGTCGTTAGTTATATAATTTAGTTATTCAATTCATACATATAATGTTACGCTTAAAATGACAGATGAATATAAAAGGAAATAGCTTAAGTAGTGCAGATGTAAGGAAAATGGAAATGTATGGAAGCATTGCGCAGTAAGTTAAATAATATACCTGCATAACGTGAAATACACTTTACTGTTATTTCTAAGTCTATTTTACTTTAATTTTTCGCATTGTTCAAGGCGGTTAACACGCGTGGATTGGAACAGTTTATTTAGCATAATGGTTGCATAAGACGACGTAGGTTTAAATATCATCTTATTAAAATGGAACCTTTTTTAAATAAAAAAGTATACATAAAGTAAGGTTGTTTCATTTTGTGCCCTTGTTGTTTTAGAAAATGGAGTAAACACAAGTCCAAACAGAGAAGCAGCTACGCAAATCTACGATAAATGTGCTAGCTTTCAAAAATTCTGAATGTTTGGTACTGAATGCTGAAGTAGTTCACGACATTTTACTTATATGGTAATTATAAATTATTTATCAACCCGCGCCCGCGCCGGCGGAGTTGACGTATAAATTTTCGGACAACCTGTAGGTCGGTCATTCATCATCATCCATATTTGTATTCTCAGTCTATTTAATTAACGCTTCGCTTTTTTTAACTTGATTTCTTTTTTTAATTTTGCCCCATGTAGTAAACTATCGAGCATTCAAACTTTATCGTTTATTGGGCACTTGATTATTTTTAGCAGTTAATTAACTAGAAAGGGTTTTATACTTGTGTTGCGCATAAGTTAGAAAAGCGACTCGTTAATTAGAATTATTTGTTTTTGAGCGACGCGCGAATCAGAACAACGACGCGTTTATTACATTAAATTAATTCGTAAATTCAATCAAACCGGTTTTGCATTCTATGTCAAGCAAGAAATTAGAAGTGAATAGCTAGTATGTAATTGTTACCTGTAACCTTTTTAAATTGATATTTTTTAAACTCTTTAATTTTTTAAACTAATTAACGCGTGAATAAGACTAGGTATTAGGGAATATTCATTAAAAAAATAAAAAAAAACGTGCGTCTCGGGACGCCGAATAGAAGTGATAACTTAAACTAATCTAAGTTGAACTATATCGCGCCGCCCCGCTGCCCTATGCGTGAGAGAAAGGGAAGCCAGACAGACTGGCGCTGTAACGCGTTACGTAACGAAGCAGTGATAACTTCCTATGGGAACCCTCCCGTAAGAAGTTATCACTTAAAAAAGTTCAAAATGTCCGCCAATTTTTTTAACTCTGATTACGGGTTCGCATTTGTAGTCCCAAGGGGCCCTCAGATATCGTTTTTCAAGACAATTTTTTAAATCGTTCAGATTTAAAAAAATTGGCGGCCATTTTGAACTTTTTTAAGTGATAACTTCTTACGGGGTTTGCATTTTGTAGTCCCGACGGATCCTCAGATATCGATTTTCAAGACAATCGAAACAGTAACAAAAAAGTTCAAAATGGCGGCCACTTTTTTTAAATCTGAGTACGGGTTCGCATTTTTAATAGTCTCCACGGATCCACAGATATCGATTTTCAAGACAATCGAACCAGTAACAAAAAAGTTCAAAATGGCGGCCACTTTATTTAAATCTGATAACGGGTTCGCATTTGTAGTCCCAAGGGGCCCTCAGATATCGATTTTCAAGAGAATCGAACTAGTAACAATAGTACATTACTACAGAGGCCGGGACAAAAGGGGTTGCCGGCCGAAGACATATAGACGGCAGAGCAAAGCGAGGCCGGATAGGTCTGAGGCGGGCAACACATATTTCCCGCCGAGGTATGTATAGTGCTTTTCTCCAACATCAAACATTCATTAAAAAAAATAAAACAAAAATTACAAATTCAAATTACAAGGAGTGCATTAACATTAAAAGTAACCTACAGTGCTCAGTCATCCGCGCTGTGTCGTGTGCGTGCCGGTGTCCCGCAGCGCACCGCCTGCGATCTAAGTTGCGGTACGCACCCCTAATTACCTTTGTTCTCCTAGTACTTTAGATAAACATGCAAACGCTTTGGTTGGATGCACGGATTAGTATATTAAAAAAAAAACAGCTATCTAGCCTGTTCATAAACACAGCCGCCACGTTTACACTAAAATTAAAAAAAAAAACGTTTTTTTTTTTAATACGCATAGTGGCAGAATGTCATGATGCCTGTGCCACAAATTTAAGTGGAATGGAAATTAAAAAAGAGGACTTTGCCGGCCTAGGGCTGCAAGATTTCTATGAAATTCCATAAACGACTTCTTGTCCTAGCCGCACCTGAAACGTCATACTTGGCGGCCTATTATAAGGAACATAACATCAATATTTCATGGCATGTTTGAGAAAATAACTTAAACCAATTAATCACTTTCAAAAACGGTGATAATTAGGTTATAATTATGCTCACTGTCAACATGCTATCAACAGTATTTATGCTTAGAAACGCAATACGGGGTGACGTCAGCAGGTAAGATCAAAAATACCGTTTAGCATTTTCGTTCATACCTGGAACTTACGATTGGCCTAGCGGCAGAGGCAGGTCTATGACGCAATGGTGCCGCGGTTCAAATCCCATCCGATTCCAGTATCTTTTTGTATTTTAAAAATTGTTTAAAAATTCTTACTACCGCTGCCGTATGCGTGAGAGAAAGGGTAGCCAGCCAGACAGGCTGTCTAGTAACGCGCGTTACGTAACGAAATGGTTTACCCTCCGTTAAGAAGTTATCACTTCAAAATAAAATTGTTGGTTCATGTAATAAACTACAAGTTCCTTTAGCTGCTAAATACTGAGGTCCTTAATGTATACTATAATTTACAGAGCCATAGAGTTATTGGTTGATTTTAAAAACGTGAACGTGTTTATTGGAATTTTCGAGGACCAAAATGCGTGAATTAGATACTCACATTCGTACACTGGTTTTGTGCACAACTGTTGGCTTATGGGAAATGCGTTAGCGACATTTGTCCCTGTCTTCAATGGACTTGGATGGACAAGAATGAAAGCGACGCTTGAATTAGTATGTCTCGGGACAAAGTTACAATATATTATTTTATATCTTTGTGACATTACTAAATACATTTGGTTATTTTTTGTTATGAGGACATCTAATCTTCTATTATGTAAATAAAAAAAAAAAACATTATTCTTTTATACCATCGAAATAAGCATGCAAGTGATTTAGGAAGTGGGACGCGACGTGTTAATTAGAGAATGGGGTATTGATATATTTTCGATTATCTCGATACGAGTACCTTCTACGATTAAAAATATTACATAAGCTGAATTCAATATTTTTAAAGTGCATACAAACAAAATGTCTGTCTGGAGAATGACCGAGGTAGGTTTTGAGAAGAACAGCAACTTAACTGCATCTTTTTTATAAATGGAATTTGCAAAATCTTTTTCTCAAAAATGTTCGGAAATGTTGACATTACTATCTACATAATGAAACGCGAAGTACATAGTTTACTGACAATTATCAAATTAAAAAAAAAAACATTGCGTGCTCGCTACACAAGCCCGCAATGTTGCATACAAATTCCATTACTATCTAGCTTGTAACTTTTTAAAAAGTGAAAAAGCCCATAATAAAATCTTAATCAATTAAATCTTATCTCTGGCACAAGTCTTATACATCCAAATTTTATTCGAAACATAACTTTTTTATCTGTGTCTGGAATAGCTTATGTTTTTTTAAAAACAATGCTTACGTTTCTCCTTGTCATAAACAATAAGGCGGTAAAGAGTGAAGGTTTTTTCACAAGAAGTTTCTGTTTGAAGATTTTACTTCAACACAATTTTTTTCTGGCGATTTTTGAGAAAAGCACTATATTTGCCTCGGCAGGAACAGCAATTGCGGGCTTCGTATTTTTAAACGGACTCGCAAGCTCGTCCGTTTAAACCAATACTCGGCCCGCAATTGCCTACTTCCATGCCTAGGCAATAATGTACTATTTAAATACAGCTAGTAGAAGACTCCTTCGACTTCGTACTCGTAAAGTTTACCGCTAAGTAAAGAGATTAATATTTTAATGTCTTTGCCGTTGAAGGACATTTTTCTGTGATGACATGACATTATGTGATGAAGCATTTGTTTTTTTTGGTGAGTCTTGAATGTTTTCTTTGTATTTTGTACAAGCCTAGAACTTAGTTTGGGACTAATAGGTAAATTTGTGTGACATTGTCCTCTGATATTTATTTACTTTTCCAAAAAAGTCCAGATCATGTTTTTTTAAGTAAGCGGTCTATATAAGTAGGTACATAGGTAAACAACTTTCATTTCATGGTCAATGGTGATATATCTTGATGAAACGTTATTCCGGTGAGACTGGCAACGTGACGCTGCAACGTTAGAACCTCTTCTACGCCGCAGCAAAGAACAGAGGGCTCTGCCAAGATGCACTACGCTAACTAGCGTTTCTATTTGTTTCGTTTTTAAACCAATCGCGTCGGTAGATGACGTGATACGAAAAGTCACGTGATCTACCAGTGACGCGATTGGTTAAACACGAAACGAATAGAAACGTTAGTTAGCGTAGGGCGCATCTTGGCAGGGCCCTTAGGGGGGTTATTATGACATAGTATCCAGTTCAGTTTACGCTGAGAGAAAGGGGCAGAACTATATCACTGCCATAGCTCTGTCCTTTACGCTCGCCGTAAAATGAACTGCATAGCCATGTCGTAATGACCCAGGTTCCTACGCTGAAATTACTAAAGATCCAAATATTGACATTTTATAACGTCCCCACTAGAATGTGAACGGCTTGCCAAATCTTAATATAGGGTGGAGAAGCATGATCGAATAAACGCGTAATCAATTACGTAGTTTCGCTTTTCGTGGATTTTCAGCTTCCCATAAAATAGGTTAAAGGCCCAGCCACACCGGATGCGTGACGTGCACGTGCGTGTGCGCGTTCGCTTTCCACTACGTTGTATACTGACATGTCGTAATGAGAATTCATACTATACAAAGCAGTGGAAAGCGAACGCGCACTCGCACGTGCACGTCACGCATCCGGTGTGGCTCGGCTTTAAGGAAGGAATTAGTAATTCCAAATTACCCTAGTACCGCCAACGTATGGGGATGACTTGCAGTTCAGTGTCAAGGCGAAAAGTTCCAGGGTGCTAAAATTAGAAGTGACATCTTGGGCTATCCATTTACGATTCAGTTAATTAATTCGTCGTTTTCGTTGTCAAATCTATAGCTTGGCAAGGAAGAGTGGTGTTCACTCTGTATTGGCGACGTACCAAATTTAAATCCCATCCATTCAGCTAGCTTACCTGTGGTGGTTCCCAATTGAAAATATTGTCGTTCCACGCATCACGACGTCGCTAGATAAGTACGAGATACGTACCAAATTTCATGTAAGTGCCAAACAACTTTTTTCGCCGTTCTAGGAATAAATTATGAAAAAATTGTATGTCCTTTTTAACCGACTTCAAAAAAAGCACGAGGTTCTCAATTCGTCGGGATATTTTTTTTATTTTATTTTTTATGTATGTTCCCCGATTACTCGAAGACCACTGGACCGATTTGAAAAATTTTTTCGTTGTTCGAATGGGTATACTTTCTAGTTGGTCCCATTGTCACCAAGTCAGGATCTGATGATGGGATCATGGAGAAATCAAGAGAACTCCTCAAATATTATAGGCACACCTATAGCGATTTTGGTATTTTTCACTGTAACTCATGCATTTGCTTTTGAAAAGTACTATATGGTGAAGTGGAACTGATGATGAAGACCACAGATGGCCACCGGAACTCCTTAACGGTACCTATTTCAAGGGTGGCGATAAGATATTTCGATAAAGGAAGTTGAGCGACTATGACGAAGCACATTTAGGTTTAAATATGACTATGACATTCCCGCGGCGTTGTCTGCGGCGAGCTTGAAATGTTCTATAGTTTCCTATTAATATTTAGAAGTGGAGCTACGTAACAGCATAAATAGGATCACTAAAAAGTATAAAATAAAATAAATGTTTAAAAAAACAAAAAACCGTCTTCAAAAAGCAAAAAATAACTTCTTTAAAATGGTAGGTAAATAGGTCAGTCCAACTGAAGTCGGCGTCCAACAATATTTTAACCAAAAGCAGACTTCAGTTGGACTGACCTATTTACCTACCATTTTAAAGAAGTTATTTTTTGCTTTTTGAAGACGGTTTTTTGTTTTTTTAAACATTTATTATAATTAGTTATTACATTTACATTATTCTACTCCTTGGTGTTGAGTTTCGGATATCCCTTCAGGTTGCCTAATTAAACCTGTCTCGTGTACTAACTTCATCAGCTTCGGCCACACACTACCTACTTAGAGATACTACCGAATGTTTCGGCTCTGCGTTGATGAGTCAGCCAGTAAGTTGTTAAAATTAGTATCGATGGCGGCATGGTAACAAAATGCTTTTTCACAACACTGCTCGGAAATATGGCCATAGATGGTCTTGTTTGGGGTCACAAAACGTCACTTATAAGGACAGACCAAGAATGTTTTTGTCGGCGTGTTTGCTGATTGGTCGAGAACATTGTTATCCAACTTTAAGAACCAATGAAAATCAATCCATCAATTTTTGTGTCATAGCTCCTTAAAATGAAAAATTGAAATCGACCAATCAGAACACACCATTTTGTGTCGTAAAATATTAGGTGTAGTTTTGCTAAAAGATACACAGACTAAAATCTATGTCACTGCTTTTTTTTTAAATGTAATTCAAACTTGGCCCCTAATCTCGAACCCCTAGAGATGAAATTACATGGGAGATATGGCGAAACTTTCGTTTTATTTCCTGTCAGTAGTTGTGAAAAGCACTATGTCTGCCTCGGTAGAAAGTGCAATTTATGGACTCGTACACTAGAGGACCTCAACTACGTTTCGGCCCTCTATATGACTCGTCCAAAAATCGCGTACTTTCTATCCTCTGCAACAATGTACTATAGGTCTAACTAGCGCTGACCTCCCACGACCATCGACCATGCCTCAAACTATCGAGGCCGCAGACTGGTTAAAGTTCGGTCGTCTAACCGGTCGGCTGAGTAGTGGAGACAGCACGTCTACCAGACTAGACGGGGTTCGATTCGATCGGTCGACTCCAATTTAACTCATTGATAATACCAATTCTGATTGTTTTATTAATTAATTGAGACTGTTTAGTTATTTTTATGATTGAGAAGCAGACACATCTTATATAAATAAAAATAACCGCTCTATAGGTATGTCACAATTTCGGTAAGTATTTAGCAGGAAACGTAATTTATCATCAGGGGCATGTTTTATAAAGCTACAAGTAACAATTTTACAGGTCTAAACTGGCCACACTGCTCAAATGGCTGATCGTCATTCGTCGAGGTTGAGTCAAATGGAAACTTGTAAACTGTAAATTGTAATTTGTAGCTTTATAAAACAGGGCCCTGATGAGATAATAGTCAATCGCTGGTCAGGCCCGAAAAAAAAACTCCGCATACTAAATCGCGGACATTCTCTAGTCTCATATTGTTAAACAAACAGTATTTGTACAAGTATAGGTTATTTTCTACCTGCAAAGTGTCTTAAACATCTCAGACTCTCAGTGGTTTCACTGATCACTAGCTAATAGCAACTTTACCGAGAAAGATTTAGGTACCTACCTACTTAGTTACAGGAAAAGGCTTGATGGATGTACGTATTACGTATTATCATCCGGTAAATCTATTTTTGCGCTATCGCCTAATATTATGTCTTATTGTAAACCAGCGATGATTGATGCAAGTCTAGTCACTTGATTGAAATTAACCGGAAGACCAAGCGTGGCTCGGGTTGAAAACGAATTTTCCCGAAGATGACAACTTGACAGATCGATTTTTCGCCCCCTAAGCCCCTTTATTGCTAGCCCAATCCTTTGGGAGAGGTATGCGTGTTTATCGTTGTCTAGTGCACATACTACAACCCTAGAGCTTAGTTAGGGACTAGGTCAATTTGTGTTAAGATTGTCCACTTATAAAAATAAAATCATGTCTTGAATAATCGACCAAAATACGTGATACGCGAATACGAGTACAGTGTAATTCTTAAAAAGGCTTTCGGGTTCGGGTAAATCGGTTAGATAGACTAACATTGTGAGCGTATTTCGGTGGTTTGATTTAATAAACCTTTGAACATATTCCAGGTAATTTTGGTTTCGAAAACCATCCGGGAAGGAAGATGGCCGATTGAAAATTGTCCGGCTTTTACTAATGATATAAGGAAAAAATTATTTTCCAAGTACAACTATTAGGTACAACAGATTTTTAAATGCCTGAGGAATCTGCCTTTGGCATACAAAAGGCAACAGAAATATGATGTCATTCTAATTCTTACAAACACTTTCTGTAACGCGCACATCTGTATTTAAAACAGATAACAATCGCATTGCTTTATGATGAATGATATGAATCTTTGGAAAGTTTTCTTTGTGTAGGTACCTATGTCGAAATGGAATTTTTTTCCTAGAATCCCTGAATAGGATGTCCTAAAAAACACTGCTTTTCATTCTCCATGCAGAAATAATTTTAATAGGCCATATTATAAATGCAACAGTTTGTGTGTATGTATGAGTATGATTATTGCTTCTTCACACTGAAACGGTGGGACCGATTTGGATGAAATTTGGAATGGAGATAGCTTAACTTTTACCCTGTAATACAAAATAATAAAATCACTGTTCCTGTGGGATAATGAATTACTGATTCTACGCGGACAAAGTCGCGGGCAGAAGTAAGGAGGAAATAAATTAAAACATTAATAATTCTCCTTTATTTACATCCAACTAAGTACAGAATTCAACATTAAAAATATATACAATAAAATATACCCAAAAATTAACTTAAAACTACACTAATCTAATAAACCGCTGCCAGTGGGCATCGTTCCCAAAATGCTGGCAGCGTTGCAACGTTGAATGGCAATGCTTAATCTTTGTGCCAAATAAAGGCCAGCATTTTGGTCACGAGATGTATCGACAAGGCGCTTGGAAAGATCTTTAAAAATTTTATGAGCTCCTGGTCCCCACGGTCCTAAAGTTTCGACCCCAAAAGGCTCAAACACGTAGCTTCTATCGAGCTGACTGTACTTGCAACTCTAACGATAAAAAGTTAGTGAAAATGGCTATTAACGTTCAATCCTCCGAATGGTTTTTTTTTTAATAACCGTATTAAAATTCTAATAACGTTATAACTATACATGGCTCTATTATACTCGGTAAAACAATATAGCTTTTGACATGTTATCGTAATGTTATGATAACTCTTATTTACTTGACAGTAATGTTGCTGAGTTAAAAACTTTAAGATAATATGTCAGAGTTCTATTGTTTTAGCGCATAGAATACAGCCCCTGGCCTTGCCAAGATGAAAACGATACTATTTTTTTTTACCTATCGTTTAAATTGCATGGGATGGCAGTTTACCACGTGGTTTATCGTAACGCTCAGGAATGTCAATGACTTTAAGCAATAGAAAAGCAAAACGTTAAGCGTTTGCATCTTTGCTATGACCCCTGGTTACTCACTATGGAATTATAGCGAAACTATACTCTCGACTGTACAGTCACACCAATAATAAATTATTCAACATTTCGCTCAAACACATCAAAGGCGCTCTATACTTCTATAGAAGTAAAGACGAGTCAGATTTATTAAAGCCAATGTTGGTTAAAATATTGCTGGTGACTGTACAAAGTTCCAGTTGGCCAACCCAGAGCCAAATGATCATCAATCATGTCGAAGGGTTATCGAGATTAGAAACGTGATCGAATTCTCGCTGGAACGGTTAAGCAATAGTTCGGAACAGTACTATCGATACACACATGAATATGTGACCATACGTTACAGTTACCTGCGGGGCGAGGCACTAAACCCAAAAAGTGTTTTTTTTTCTAGATTTATTGACCCATACAAACCAGCTGACTTTATGTTACGTTTTCTTTTTTTAATACTTAGTTTCGCAAAGTTTGGAACAAAAGACATCAATGTGTCCAATCATCAGATCGGACGCGTTGATGTCTTTTGTTCCAAACTTTGCGAAACTAAGTATTTAATTTGTAATAAATAGAGCAGAAATATAAATAACGTCATAGACATGTAAATTAATAGATTTTTAAATAGAAAAATAATTAAATAAGGAGATATTTAAAAAAAAAACTGAGAAAAAATTAACGCTTTTGCTATGAATAACAAAATTAAAAAAAAAAAAACAAAAACTGCCTTTAAAAACGCAAAAAATAACTTCTTTACATTATGTGGCCTGTTAACTCACTATCTATATGTAATCTTTTTTTTTCTTGGTATATGTGGTGTTCAATAAAGGATTTTGTATTGTAACGTACTTATTGTATGGTTAAAAATATTGTAGGACGCCGACTTCAGTTTGACTATAGTATAACCTACCATTAAAACATAAGGTTTTTGGGCAGCTTTTTGTAAGTTTTATTTTTGTTTTATACATAGTTTCTAGTGATCATATTAATAAGAAACTATAGGATATTTCAAGCCAGCGGTAAGTCATTAAAATTAAGGATGTATATATTTAAACCCTTGAAATAGTACCATTGAGAAGTTCCGGTGCCAATCTGTGGTCTTCATCATCAGTTCCACTTCACCAAATGATACTTTCTGAATGCATTTGGATTGGTTACTAAAAAATACCAAAATCGCTGTAATATTTGAGGAGTCCCCTGAATTCCTCACGGATTCCCTCATCAGATATTGAATTTTTAATAGAAACATCTTGGAAGCATAAATCATCAAACAAAAAAAAAACTGTTTACAATTGACGGAGTAACTGCGTAACAACTCTACAAAAAACAACAAACAGTCGAATTAAAAACCTCCTCCTTTTTGAAGTCGATTAAAAATAAAGTGAATTTCGGACGTGCGTCGTAGGAGCAATCAGTATTTTTTTTTTCAATTAAGTTACACAATGATAAAAAATAAACAAGTTTTAAACAAATTATGTAAATATTCGTAGCAATTACAGGTGACCGTGTTAAATCGCGAATTATTGGTAAACCGGTTCGTAGAACTCGTAAATTCAGAATTTGATAGAAAAAATAAAGAGATATCAAGTACCTTTTTGCTAGGTAATAATAATATCCAAATCTGGAGTGAATCAAAGATCCAATGCAGCCCGCTATCTCAATGCATTCACAATCGGAAAGAATCACTCTGTAAGCACCAATCATCAGGCAGTACCTAATACCTATCAACCGAACGCGTATTTTTAACCGACTTCAAAAAAGGAGGAGGTTTTATGTTTCACTGTATGTTTTTTATGTATGTTCACCGATTTCTATTTTAATAGTGGACCGATTTTGAAAATCGTTTTTTATTTGATAGGGTATACATATAAATAGGGTATTTTCCGAGGTGGTTCCATTCTCACCAAATTTGAATCTGATGAGGGAATCCGTGAGGAATTGAGGGAACTTCTCAAATATTATAGGCATACATATTTTGCATTTGCATTCAGTAAGTATCGTTAGGTGAAGTGGAACTGATGATGGCCACCGAAACTCCTCAACGGTTTCAGGGTAGCGATAAGATATATCTCGGTTAAGATCATTACATCATCAACATTTAACTGTTTAAATATGGCAATGACTTCCCGCGGCGTTGCTCTCTCTGATACAAGTTACTGACTCGTAAGAGCGGGCTACGCTACGATCAACTAAGGATTACGTCACGCGTTAGATCTAGGTACGTGCCTAAGCGGCGTACCGTGCTCCTTTGGCATAATACTTATATGTATACATACACTTTAGACTACCTTGGTCTCCTTGCCTCTCCACTTTCTGAAAATTATCTGTCATCTATTCATTAGTTAGTGTCAGCAAACCTTTAGGGCATTTTGACGGATATAATGTTGAGGGGCCGATTATACTGACGATTGAACCATAAAGGACGATTATAATCAATTTGATGACATGACCAAGCATGTACCTAGTAATAAAGGATTACTTACCGAAAATGAGGGGAACTTATATTATAATAAAACCCTCTTCCTTTGGGTGCTCTACCACATATTTTTGGAAGAAAGTAAAGGAGTGTTTCGAAAGATTGTATTGCGGTTGGTATAACGGCCTTATAACATGTTTCCTGCCCGAAGCTGCTATATAGGGGCATGTAAAGACATTAAAGCTCTGTCAGTGCTGAGTGTCACGGGACTAGCTTAGACTCAGTTTTGAGCCGAGTGAGAGGCTGCGACCGTGGCTTACTTCATGGGATGGATGCCCGACCCGCCGACCCTACGCATTGTCATACAAATACCCCGCGAACGCGGACGGTTTCCGGACGAAGGAAAAAATACCGCGCAACGCAAACAGCGTTCTATTTTTAAAATTGTTTACTTTTTAATAGACATGGTTAAGTGAGATTTTGTAGTGGTTTGCGGCCAGTGATCGTTTAAGAAACAGGTAAGCAGTATATGTTTAGTTTACACATATTGCGTTTTGGTTATAAAAATTGGTATGATAATAATTAACAAATTGAATTGGCGTATCCATTTAAGTATTTATTTCAAATTGTAACTAATTTATTATTTTTTGTAATGTGGTTTTTTAATTAAAAGTATCGACTGGTCATTCACATTTAAACTTTTAAGTCTTGTATGAACGAGTGTAACTCGTAAAATAAGTCAACAGGAAAAAGTCAGAAATACTCTATGATCTTGAAATTTTGCTAAGTAATTTTATTTATGCACACAGGCATCACATAAAAACATTTTCAATCATAGAAGCGACGTATTAAGTAAAACTGACGAGAAAAATATAGCTATCGAGTTAATAAATGTAGTGTCAATAAATACTTACTTAGTTGACTTTTACGAGGCAGGTTGGCTATTAAAACAAGTTAACGCTTCATGGCAATTTAACATTTAAGTAGTTAATACGCACCTGGGGCCCGTTTCTCAAAAAGTATTAGTCTAATAATATTAGTATTTTGTCTCATTTTTACTTTAATTTATGAGACAAAACATAATATTAAATATAGAATGCCCCTGAAATATAGAATGGGAATAAAAGTGTAGATAAAATGTAAACAAAAACAGCCCACATATCTACAACATTATATTCATTAGGTTTATTTTAAATTTTGTATTACCTATATTGTCTACTCGTTGCTGTTTTTTTTCTCCAATAAAAAAACGATTGGAGATAACTTGGATTTACAAGTGGGTGTATTATTACATTATTAGTATATCATTTTTTTATGGCAAGGAGAATGCACGCGAGCACTCAGGCCACCTGATGGTTTGTAAGTGGGATCTGAGACCCATAGACATTTGAAATCTCAAGACTACAATCTCAAAACTGCAATCCTCACACTTCAAATGCATTGCCAACCCTGAGGACTAAGATGGAATGCCTCTATGCTAGTAATTTCACCGGTTGTTTTATCTCCGCACCGGAACACAGCAATGCGAACACTACTGCTTGGCGGTGGGTTAATGGATAAGATGGTGGTAGCTATGCGGACGGACCCTGCACAAGGTCCTACCACCACTAACCACCGCCACCACTAATTTACTGGTTTACGTAAAAATGCGATCTTTTTTTTTAATTTGTAATCGATCAAATGAAATGATAAGGGACTCGTACATTTAAATCGTAGTATTACATATTAGGAATAAGGATATTTATTTTGCGCTCCTATCGCTGTTTACTTTCCAAATCCATACACATATAAAACAATGTTAATATGTTCTCGACATACGATACCTTAGTTCACAATTGTACTAATTACATTTGAAAAGTTATAGTAATTACTTAGTATGTTTGTGCACAAATAATAAGTTCGTAACATTACTGGCAAAAAAAAACATGTAGTACGATTGTGCACTAAGGTATCGATAAAAATAGTTTTTTAAGCCCTTTGTATGTAGTTTGTACACATTTTCTCATCTGCTTATCATCACCATCATCATCGAGATAAATGTTAAGAGTTCCAACTCGGTAGATTTACAGACCACCTTCTGACACCATCATGAGATAAACTCTGAGGCATCATAATATTACATTGTTCTCGATTGTGATAACTAATTTGTCTTTAAAGATGATTTGGTTGATTTGATATAGGTAGCTTGAACTTTTTACATCTCCAAGGGATCGTAATTAAATCTAAATATTTCATATAATTTATATTTGATACCTCTACCATTTCCTAAAAAAGGGTCTCAATGTCGAACCGATCGACAGGTAGGTTTAATTTATCTAATTCTGCCTATGCTTACTGAGGGGTACCGCAAGGATCAGTGCTAGGGCCAATCCTGTTTAGCATTTTAATAACGGATATAGTGTTGTATTGTAAGTTCGATTTTATCTTATGGCTAAAGTAATGGAAAGTAGTCTAGTAACTCTAAACATTATTCAGAACCATCCAAATTGTGCAGTCGACTAAAATATGCCCTTTTAGGGTTCCGAAGTCAAACTAGGAACCCTTATAGTTTCACCATGTCCGTCTCTCCGTCCGCAGCCTAGCTCAGAGACTCTTAGTACTAAAAAGCTGTAATTTGGCATGAATACCTATACATAAGGAGTGGTTCAGTAAAAAAGTAGCAATGTATTATCTATTCTTTTTTTATTAATTGCTAATTATGAAGCAGTTTTTTTCTTAGTAATCTGTAGATATCATACTAAGTATGAAATAAAAATACAATCACATTGAAATGTATGGGATTTTTTAAGTTTTCTCAATATTTATTACAGGTACTTTATAACTTTTTGAACAACACAATTTGACAATCTTCGCTTGCCGTTTTCTACCATGCCACAATTGAATTTCCATTTTCACAACTTGTTTCATGCTTTTAGGAATATCATCTTACGGATAAGTTATACCAATAAACTGGATTCTACTTTGGGTAGTAAGGAAGTCTCTCCAATCTAACCTCTGACTGAGGTTTTTCTATGGGAGACAAATTTCTATAGAAATCGTAAATACACCAATATGTTGAAATTCCATGTAACTACCTCAAAGTTAAGTCAAATGAAAAAAGTTAACTATTGATCAAAAGACAATTTACAAAGGTATTAAGTAACCCAATAAAATTAAAGGAAAAAAATAGTTTATGACACACATCTCATAAATTCTCCAGAAGACGCTGTTCAAAAATCTTTAGGTGAGATGTAATATAAAAGGCGAAAACTTGAAATCGTCCCTTCATTTTTACGATTTTATTTTTTTATTTTATTGAATAGTATCTAAAGATAACTATAACAAATGCACTGTTTAAAAATTGACACATACTAAAAAAATAAACCATATTATGTACTGCTACTTTTTTTCCGGACCACTCTTTATTAGTCACGCCAACAAAGTGGTAAATTAAAATCTTGAAAACAATTTTTTTGTAGTGTACCCCCGCTACACTTGACGTGGTGATGTATTTTTTTTTCTCTTCTTTCCCATATGAAATATTTAGCTTTAAAGCGCAAATTTTTTTTAGAATCAATTGTCCCGACCCTACAGCCAAAACTACAAATACTAAAAATCTGAAAAATATCTTAAATTAAAGCACATATAACGAATTTTAAAGGAAAACTTGACGACTAAGTAGACTTGATTGGTTCCCGTGATTTATTTATTTTATTTATTTATTTTTGGGATAGTTTTTGTTTATTAACGGCTTCGGAACCTACACGGAGCATGGTCACATTTGCTCTTGCCCGGTTTTTTCAGTAAATCTCAGCTAAGTGCATGGTTCTTCATAGGTATAGGAAAGACCAACCCCTAAGCTAAAATTTACAATTTAAAAGTTTAACTCTATTCCACTTCAAGTTGTCAACTAGAGGCGGTATAATAATCTTTCCAGTGCAGAGAATATTGTGAAAATATAGCGTAGTCCAATGATCCTGTAATGCTCCAGCGATTTCTTGCGGGTGTCCAACTGTCTCCAGCCTGTGTCGGCCTGTAAGCCCGTTGTTACTCGTATAACGCCAAAAGAGTGCACTTAATTGGATATAAGAATCATATCAATCGAAAAACGACTAGAGCTCGACGAAGGCTAAGGAGCATCCTCACAGCGGCCATACCAGAGGGATGTCTAGGACTTATTTTGATAGGGCATAATTTCTTCGACCTAGAGGTACCTGAGGTACCAACATTTTAAACTAGCCCTAAGTTATTTTTTTATAAGAGCAAACGACCATGCGGGGTACCTGATGGGAAGTAATCACCACCGCCCATGAATAACGGCAACTCAAGGAGAGTTTCTGATCCGTTGCCGGTTTTTGTCATCATAACTGTTTCCATTGAAATGCACAATACCTACTATACTGCCCTACTAAGCATAATGGCGTTATCTCAAACAAAACATCTGTAGAAATTGCAACCTAGTTACGAACAGAAGAGAGTTGAATCTGCTTTGGCTATTGAATTTAGTTATTGCATTTTTGCTTAGGAGGGCAGTATAGACGTGAGCATGTGCAGCGGGCCTAGTATGGCTGCGTCTATACCGCGTGTCAAATGTGGATAGAGCATCCGTCACTCTCGTACTTATTTATGTGTCAGAAGGTGACGGATGCCTTATCCACACTTTGTCACGAGATAAACGCAGCCATATTAGGCCATCAGGACCGATATCTGAGATCAATTTTGTAAGTCCAAATATGCTGTTCTCTACAGTAAGAAGGCTAGATTGTGGACCAGCTCTATAACTATACCATTGGTTGCAAAGACATGAGTTTACCGCGTACAAATAGACGCGACATTTTACCTCCCCAGCGGGCGCGGACTCCCGAACGATCTTATACCAAAACTGTTTATCGGCCTAATGTAATGAAACTTACCGCATTCATTTGATTTCAGTTCACCCTGCACTACCCAGTCTCATATGGGCTGAAAGATTTACAGACAAAATCACCTACGCTTAATCGAAAACCCTATAACCAATAATTAAAATAATGGGCAAACGTTTGTCGGCGCGCGCGGTCTGCTTGCCTCGTGTGGTGTGGCCAATTAAACCCACCAAGGAGTTCGCCTTGGAAACAGGATCCAGATAAAATTTTATTTACACCTCGACCGACATTTTGCCGATTGACAATGCCACGGGTGCCTAGACGTAAGGCTCAAAATGGAACGGCGTTTGGAGAGGTCGACAGAGGTGGTTATATGTAAGAGTATCGGTTAATATTAGATTTTACATTGTCTGTAAAATCGCCTAGGTAACAAAGTTAAGTAAATAAAATACGGCTTTGTGATTTAACTGATTTTATATACGCGACTTTAAAATGCATTCGGGGTTAAATTTCAAAAATAGAAACATTATTGCCTCTTAACGATATTGTAAAGATCCTCAATCGTTAATCATTTGATTAATTAGGTACACACTTAGGGCCGAGTTCACCAACCAATTTAACAAACGGTTAAGTCTTAATCAGCTGTTAATCAATACATATGACACCATTAAATCGCTAAACCGTCCGTTTAATTGTTGGTGCACTCGGCCCTTAATAGCATAACATCATAATTACATAGAGATAGTAGTTAAGTCAGTCAACGGAAGTACCGTATCCTCGTACCGTGTACAACATGCGTAAACTGTCCTTAGGCTACGCTTAACTGGAAAATTTGATAATTACTTTCGGAAACACGCTAAACAAGTTCTACAGAACACGATTAAGTATTTTTATCGTGTCAAGCAAGTCACAAAATAAATGATATTATTAATTAAGGTTCCTTTTGACAAAGTTCTACAGCGACTAAAACGAAGTTAACTTCTTCGCACGTCCTCGACTTGTCCAAGTTTTATGCAAACAGCTAGTTACGAGTAATATGACGTAATAATAAAACATTGCTTCCGTGATTCTTCAAACATTGGTTAGTTTATTATGAAATCGTGATCAATGAAGGACAAACGTTTATTTACTAAAATTATAGACCATCTAGGTTTTGCCCCCGACTCGTCGAAAAGTAGCCTATGTGCTATTTCTGTACCAAATTTCACGGCGATTGGTTACGGCGTTGGACTATGAAGGAGTAATAAACGAAGACGCTTTCAAATTTATAATATTAGTAGGTAAGTATAGTAACCATAAACGGGTGATTCCACGGGCGTTTCAACCGCCGTCAGTCCGCTGTCATAAATATTGAAAGAATGAGCTACACCAAGCAGCTAAAATTCACACAGAGCTATACTGTTATCGTACTTCTTGCCACAATTGATCGAATTTTAAGTATATTATCGCCTATTTCTTAAATACTTACGACAGCGGACTGACGGCGGTTGAAACGCCTGTGGAATCACCCAAATAACGAAGTAAGTACTTCCAGGACAAGGAAAGGATAACCGCCAACGTTCAAGTCATTAGGCTCCTACTCACTAGGTACATATGTATAGTCCGCGCGCGAGCTCCAAGGAATGTCAAGGAAAGCTGACGTCAGGATTTAGTGCACTGATTTAGTCAATATTACGTTAATGATTATAGCCAACTAAGGCGATAAGGCCAACTCTCGTACTGGGAGAGGCGAGGTAAAATGCAATGGGCGGGCTCGGCGCACACCCGTCTTTTTACCAATCCCCGATTTCTCGGAGCTCGCACGCGGACTATAAAGGAAGAACATTAAAATACTTTACCTACTTATTCATTTATTTATTGACAGAATGTTGAACGAGCAAGATCTGATGGTGGCGCGGGCCCTTGCGGCCGAATCGCGGGAAAACTCGCCAGGAGGCTCACCGGCGCCTCTGAGAAAGAACCCACTCCCAACAGTTACTGAGAAACTCAAAACGTTCAGGTAAATCATAATAAATCCTATTTATTGCAACTCAGGCTGAAACTGCTGCTACCTACCTTGCCTTTTCCTTCAATTAAAGAAAAATTAAAGATTGACTAGTGTAGAATAAAATTAAAAACCGACCAAGTGCGAGTCGGACTTACACATGAAGCGTTCCGTACCATGGGGGCCCCCTTTACTTTTAATATTTGTTGTTATAGCGGCACGGACCTAATATTTTTTTAGGTCCGTGTATAGCGGTAATAGAAATACCTACACTCTGTGTGAAAATTTCAACTGTCGATGTCGACCTTTCTTGAGGTACAGCCCGCTGACCGACAGACGGACAGAGGAAGTTTAGTAATAAGGTCCCGTTGGTGCCCTAAAAATAGATGATGAGCGTTGATGTTTACACGAATAAATTACAAGTTTTCCTTTAAAGGTCCCATCTACGGGATTTGTAATACTTGTTTCTTTCTTTATGTTAAAATAAGAGATGCCAACATGAATCTTCACCGAAGTACGTAGATGTGGCTCCAGCGTAAGTGGTTCAATCTACTGCAAAGCAAAGATGAAGTAAAACATGAAAAAAGATGAAGATAAGATGATGAAGAAAGATGAAGTAGTTTTACTACCTCTATGCTGCAAAGTTGCAAGTTGTTGCAAGTATAGTTTATATTTGACAAAGACTACTATATACACTAGGAAATATTTGAGGCAAAAAGTGTTGCCTACCTCTATGCTGCAAAGTTCCAAGTTGTTGCAAGTATAGTTTATATTTGACAAAGACTACTATATACACTAGGAAATATTTGAGGCAACACTTTTCATCTGTCAAACTTTTAGATATATCTTATAATCTGTGGTCAAACTGTCATTCGCCCCTTCTTTATTTATGTGTGTTATAACCTATTAAAATGAAGGAAAATCGCGTATTATATTAGTTTATGAATTACAAAATAAAATTAACGATGTAATTTACGCGGGATGGTATACTATGTTCGCTTTGAATTAAATTAAAAGTCTGGTATCGAGGTAGACATGTCTTCAATTAAGGGTGTTTTGAAAGCGGAAAGTAAAAGCAAACAAAAACGCGCATCAACAAGCAAGGAAACCGACGATGAGGAAGAGAGGTACGTCAATAGATTCCTTACACCATATATGCCGTACTTAATTCTAAATATAACTATAATGGGCTCAATTGAACTGCGAACTTAGGGCGTTTTTTGACTGATTCAATCAGAAAAGTAACCATATTATCTAGGGATATCTGCTTAACGATACTAGGAAAATACTGGATTACGCTTTGCCTATGACTCAAGTTTGTTAGTAGCCCATTACCAAACTCTTGTTTAGGTTCATCATCATGATAATCATCATCATCATCATCTTCATCATCTTCATCATTAACTACATTAACAGCCTGCTCTCTACTCTCACTGCTTACAATGCTAATTTTAAGTATTGACGGGCCTCACCTAATCTTTGTTAAATTTCTTTAACTCCTCCTATGCCTAGACACAGATCAGTGCTCAAAATTGTGCTTTCTTATTGTGTGGAAAGGTAAGAACTTTTCACCTGACATATCCTGATACTATACATAGTCCTGATAATTACAAACACAACAAATAAATATTATCCTAATGGGTAGGAAGGAACCATTCTCGAGTTATGGCATAACCAAGAAAGTGAAAGGGATTAATTTTTATATTGTATAGACTATCGTTTCCTGCCCCCAAATTTGTCTGGATAGAACTAGCTTATTACGTTCCCCTCAGGAACTATCGAATATTCTTGGCTAAAAACTACCTACACTATGTTTTAATTCAGCACATAATCTGATGTAAACTGTTTCATCTGACTCTATTCAGCTGTTTAAATTTGATAGAGGGAAAAACTATTTATTTAGTAATGTATTAAATTATTTATGAAACCAGTTTATATTTTTTATTTAACTTTAGTAATTAATATGTACTAATAATCCATAACCTTTGAATTATCATGTTTTTGAATAAACTTTTTACCCTCAGGGCAAGTCATTTAAGATATACATATATGGGTGATTCCACGGGCGTTTCAACCACCGTCAGTCCGCTGTCCTAAGTATGTAAGAAATAGGCGATAATATAATTAAAATTTGATCAATTGTGGCAAGAATTACGATAACAGTATAGCTCTGTGTGAATGTTAGCTCCTTGGGGTAGCTCATTCTTTCAATATTTATGACAGGGGACTAACGGCGGTTGAATAGCCCGTGGAATCACCCATATTTATGTTATACATGGCACAAATGTAGTAATTTTAGTGCAGTTCTTAGAGGGTTATTAACACCTGGTTGCGAATGCACTCCCCATCTTTATTATTTAGAAATGTGGCATTAACAATTAGCTACCAATTTAAAAAAATATTGTATACTCAGGCGTAAACCTGAGGACTAAATATTTCCTTATATTATTTTGTCCTTGATGATAAAAAAATATTTATTTTAATAAATTGCTATCAATCTTTTTAAATTTCATTTCTTATTTAAATGTTTCATTCAGTAATGTACAGTAAATTAAATTTCAGTATTTTATCATGACAAGTATTTCTGCATATTTATTTGTTATTTTCAATTTTGTTTCCTGTATTCTTAATTGTTGTATGTTAACCCATCCATTGTTATTATTTACCTCTCAATCGCTCAAAGATTAACTAAAATAGATCCCTTAAAGGAATAAGGTCGCCTTTGTACATGCCTTTTGTGTTTCGGTTTCTTTTTTAGTTTGTTATTTACTGTTTGTTCAATAAAGAGTTTACATACGTCTACATGCATACATACACAGACACATACAAGTAAAAACGCCTGATGAAAATATTATAGCAATTTCGCGAATTTGAAATATATGGGTTTGTTTGTTTGGGGCTTTTCTTATTATGGTTAAATTAACCGATTCGAGAACGGCAGGTTTTTGGCATGACCTTGCATTCAAAAATTACAGGAATAGGAAATACCATCACAATGTATCGCAATGGACTTTCTTATGATTGAGATGACATAATCGAGCCGGTTTATACTACGTCCAAACAAAACTTATTTTTACTTATCTGGAAGGCCTTTCTCTTACGTCATTTGATTTACCAATCAATTTGTTTTGTTATCATAAAACACAGTGAGCCTATTATGGTCGTGTTTATCGATGTGGATAAAACATCTGTCGCTTTCTGACCTGTATGTAAGTGCGAGAGTGACGGATTCTTTGTCCACCGTGATATAAGCGTCCATGATTCGGCCCCGGTTGTGGTAATTTCTTATCGCGCTATGGCTAATATAATACAATGACAAACGCCTGATAAAATGTTAAAGCAACATTTCTTCAATAGTACAATATTGTTTAAATGATTCTGTACACTTAGTTTAGTTAGATGAAACTTCATGTCCTTATCAGAGATGGGCATTATTCGAATAATTATTTATACGAATAATCATTCGAATAAAAAATAATTCGTAATATTTTTATTCGCGAATAATTTATTCGTCGAATAATTTATTTGCGAATGATTTATTCGCGAATGATTTATTCGCGAATAATTTATCCACGAAGAATCATTCGACTACTTTTCTCATATCGAATAATTTATTAATTTAGTAGAGAACAATGGAGCAGGTACAAAAGTAGTACATCATAATTATTCGTGGCAAATCATTTAACGAATAAATTATCCTCGAATAAATTATTCGCAAATGAATTATTCGACGAATAATTTATTCGAATAAGAATAATAATTTGAGAATTTCATTCGTTATTCGCGAATAATTTGGTTATTCTTATTCGTTATTCGTCATTCGAATAAATATTGCCCATCTCTGGTCCTTATGAATAAACGTGAAGTAACCGTGGAGTGACTAAGCCATGCTTTGTCCTTAACTGTCGAATTCAAACTTCACACTGATAGATAAGGACAAATGGCTTAGCTACTCCACGTATATTAATAAATAATAAGGGCACTAGTGCCCAGGGGCCTTAATATGGTTGTGTTTATCGCGTGACAAATTTTAAATAAGGCATCTGTCACCTTCTGACACGTAAATAAGTACGAGAGTGACGGATGCTTTATCCACATTTGACACGCGATATAGACGCAGCCATACTAGGCCCGCTGTACACGCAATCGCTGTGGCCGAAATCGATCAGAACGACAACATCATCATCGTCATTGTCATCGTCATCATCATCAGTTAAACTGTATCCTGTGGCTATCCAGATTTCGGCTTAATATAGTTTAATTTACCTAGAGCTCAACAGGCTCCGGGGGGGTTACCTTGAGACATACTAAAGCAGGGGGCCTAATATGGCTGCGTTTATCGCGTGACAAAGTGTGGTTAGGCAACCGTCACCTTCTGACACGTAAATAAGTACGAGAGTGACGGATGCTTTATCCACATTTGACGCGCGATATAGAGGCTACACAAGTTGCTTAATGTTAACGTACCTAAACGATTTTCGAAAACTGACAAAATGTATGGAATTGACGTCAACGTTTGGTTTAGTCACTTTCTGACCTCCGACGTAAAAGTTGTTAAAAAAAAGTGTTTGAAACTTTTGTCTGTCATCCGTCTGACTGGCATCGCCTAAGGTCCATACTTGAACCGGCGTGACCGATTTTGCGGTTTTTCTATTTCTAAGGCGGAATTTCAGAGGTGGTCTTAGCTACGTATCATACATAAAATGTATTTACTGTGATCAAGCAACTTCCCTCCAAGGCCGATATTTAAGTGGTATATTACACAACAGTGATCAATGCGTATAGATTACAATGTCAAAGTTCTGATAAGCAGCCGGATATAAAATAAAGTTATCAAACGTCAATTAAATGAAGCAGTTTACTTTATTATTTCTTATTTTGTTTTCAGCCCCCAATTTCGGACATTGTACGTATTTTTTTAACTATTCAATTGAATTTACTCTGAATAGGTAGTTAGTTTAAATATGTAATAGGTATGGCTGATTTGTAAGAAATCCTAGGAATGAGCTGTCTAACATATCACTTCGCTTCGGTTTACGCGAGTGTTCTGTACCACCTGTACATAAACCAGAATCGTCATCTTGAATCACTCTATCTATTGAAGAAAACCGCATTAACATCCGTTGCGTAGTTTGAAAGATCTAAGCGTACATACAGAGGGCCGATTTTTGACTCTCTAGCGCTCGAAAGTTTCACTCGGAAGTGAGCAAAATCTGTGAAACCGTATTTTTGAAATTACGAGCGATAGAAAATTTAAAGACCAGGGGGTCGATTTTTGACTTTCTACCGCTCGAAAGTTTCACTCGGAAGTGAGCAAAATCTGTGAAACCGTTTTTTGAAATACGAGCGGTAGAATTGAAAACGAATGGTGTGGACCACTCGTCTTTAAATTTTCTATCGCTCGTAATTTCAAAAATACGGTTTCACAGATTTCGCTCACTTCCGAGTGAAACTGTCAAGCGCTCGAAAGTTAAAAATCGGCCCCCAGATGGCGGGAAGCGACTTTATTTCATATACCATGTAACTAGTGATTTATATTTTAGTTTTGGATGTAGGTATTATGAGGACTAAGGAGCGAGTGATATTTCGCTTTAATTATAGTGACATTAGTTCCACAAGTTTATATACTGCACATTTGTTTTATGCAACTTGGACTTAGCCATGTTGATTGAGGCACGTGTAGTTGCACAAGTCACTACGATTTAAGGCCCAGCCACACCGCTTGCGTGACGTGCACGTGCACGTGCGCGTTCGCTTTCCACTGCGTTGTATAGTGACATGTCGTAATGAGAATTCATACTATACAACGCAGTGGAAAGCGAACGCGCACGTGCACGTCACGCAAGCGGTGTGGCTGGGGCTTTAATCAAAGATGTCCGTCGCTTTCACTGACTCAATTCAGGACAATGAAGACTAATTACAAGTAGGATTCACGGAACGCGAACGTCCAAATTAGTGACTTTCATTAATAAATTGCTTTGCGGAGTGACGAATGACGTAACAGACATTGCTATCGCTTTTGATTTCGTTTGACGGCTTGGCGTCTGACATCTTTTAGCGATTATGCTTTGTATGAAAAAAATTATTTCACTTCTTGGAAGTACCATTCGTTAAAGTGATTACCTATTTAGTATTTACTTACGTAGTTTCACATTTGTCAGTCGCATTACTTTTACAAACAACAATAATGAACACGCAAAACTTTTGAAAAGCAAATTCCTAAGTTGGTACTTTTCTTGTGCACCCATGAGTTTTAAAAAGCTGGTGATCGATTCCAAATTTCAAATACCTACTCTATTTCTAACAATCAACACTGTATGGAGTTAATGTTACGTCCAACTTTAATTTTTCGGAGTGTAGACAAGGCTTGATATCAGCGTTGATTAGCGATTCGTAATACTAACTCTACTAGACTAGAATAGACTTTCTCAACATTTATACTGGGTACACAGCAGACAGTCAGACACTACGATAATTAACTCTTGCCCGTAGTACAGAGGTTTCTTTTAAATTCTGTGTCAATGGCGCTTGTCCCAGTTTCCTGCGCCCGCCATTAGTATACAATACATGCAGCTCTATCTTTGCGTTTCATTATTTCTAGTGTCGAAGGGGTGGGTAGGAAAAGGAGGAAACTTTGGGTTCGTTTAGTGGAGAAGTGATACCAAAAACCAAATAGCACTGTTTTGAGGGTGTAGACTAACCATAGCCAGATTATTTAAATATCCCTTTAAAAAATGGCGTACCTTGCACGGCTAGCTCATGTTGGCCGCGACTTGTTTGTCGCTCGGATCTCCCTTTCTATCTAGTCTGTAACGATAAAGACGCACTGAGCGATAAGCGAGAAAATACAACTTGTGCTATCCATGCTGGTCTCTTACGGTACGACATTTATATAAATTCAAAAATCTCTAGGTATGGTCTGAATAACAACAATAATTTTACCGTTAAATAAAATTCAAATACAAATTACTTATTTTACATCATACAGGTGTATCAACTCGATTAGTCCGCGTAGTAATTTTTCCGCGATTTCTCCCATTCGTGATTTTACCCAATCGCATTTTTCCATTTTGGATTTTTCCCAGTCGCAATTTCCCCATTGTAATTAGGCCGAAATAGGTACATAGGTTTAGGTTATGATCTTATGATAGTTTTACAGCAGGCCCGAAGGACCAAACCACCCAGAAGTAGGAGCTCCGCACTAGCGGAGCTCCGTCGACTCTGTGGAAATGGTATAACTATTCAGATAAATACGAAGTGCAAAATTATGATAGTGGATTTTTTTCTGCTGAGAAAAAAGTCCTCGGCAAAATAAGGTAGGGCAAACCTTGGCTATTCGGTGATATGCAGGTGATATCGGTGATAGTTTGTTATCGTTTCATAGCGGAATTATCTAATATTTTTATAGATGGTACTATTTTTCAAAAGATTGCGCGACTTACATTCATTATGATAGCGTAGGGCGAGAATCCGAATGAACTCAGAAAAATTAAAAATCAAAAATTAATTGGCAAATTAATGGTCCTGACCTACATTCTTAGATGTGTTGATACGAGGTGTAATTAAAGTTTTATTACGGAAAACAACTGAAAGTAATTGCAAAAACAAAAGAAAAACCCGTTAAGGTAAGAGTTTTTAAACGTGTTTATATTTTTAAAGCAAAGTCAAGTTAACATTTTCGTTCGTTGAATCCTTAATTTCGGCGGTTGATTTCTTAATGTTTTTCGTTGTTTTGTATATTTCTATATCACCACATAACCAAGTGCAGTAATTTATCTCAATACAATAATGGGTTATGACTCTGTTCTATGTATGTTTTGACGGCAAAGCCAACACTAAAACACATATTTGATTTACAGGACACTCCTTTCAAAAAATGTTCAACAAAAAAAAATCTTACAATGCATCCAGCATAAAAGCTGCCGTTATGGAAATTAACAATGGAAGTACTATTTATAAAGCTGCAAAAAAGTTTTCTATTATTTGGAGCACTTTGAAAGCCTATAGCTGCCGCCATCATCATGATCCTTCTGCCACAACTCAGTCCAAACGTGGAAAACCATAATTATCTCCTGCCTGCAGAAATAGAGGTTGCACTCATAATAGAGAATATTATAATTGTTTTTTTTATTAATTTCATATCTTTTATTTATAGTTTTAAAATATACCATAGCTTAATCTGACTATATCACAGAATAACCAAGTTCATGTCACACATTAAGCTGAATATCACTGAATTACCTACTTTTTCATGTGTCAAAATAAATGTTTATTAAATTAATTTGGTACATTAGAAATAAAATCAGAAGTTCAGAAATGGTAGACAAATTCATCCACTTTTACATAGTAATGCTTCAAAAATAATTTAATCGATAGGTAAAATTATATTGTCAATAGACCTAACTATCACCGGTTAACCAAGGTTTGCCCTACCTACTGAAAAAAATGAAGACTGGTAAATTTTGCAAATGGAAAGATTGCTACCAGAAAAAAGCATTTCGGGAAAAATAATATCTTACATTTCACAAGAATGTACGACATCGTCCTTTTTTATTTTCATTAAAAAAAATGCTACAGACAGGTTTAGCGGCTTAAAAATACAAGAAAATAATCATGAATGTTATGCGTGTTTCATAAACTATGTCAAGGAGCCAAGTGTTATCTCTCATTCGTGTTGGCACATTTACTAGAAACTGCATTGCAGATAATTTTGCGTAAGTATATACAGGATATTTTATTTTTTATTATTTTGAGTAATGTTGGGTATCCTACATTTATTGGACAAACGACACATAATATTAAAACAATAGTCATGTACTTATATTTAAAACAATAACTGAAAACGAAAACTAAATAAGCTTAAATAAAATCTAAGATAAGTATAAAAATAAACTAAACTATACCACCACACCACAGACTAGATAATTAGTACAAGTACTAAAACATAAAATCTAAGAATGGCCCCTGCGACTACCAAAGATGCTGACAGAATTTCCTCGTCTGAGTCTCTTTGACATACGTACATATTTTACTACAAACGCCAAATGTCATTTTCTTCCATTACCAGCGCTACAAATTACGGAAAAAACATAATGAATTAAGAGTTTACTATAGTAATATGAACTAAAACAAGGAGCAGTAAGAAAGCATTTAAAAAATATTTCTTAGCGAAAATGAATGAACGAATAACGAGCGACAAATTACATGCGTTCCAAATCGAGGGCCTCCTTTAGTCTACTTATAAGAAAAACAAAATCTATAAAATGACTAAATGGGCCTTACGAACGGTTCTAAGAGCATTGACCTGGCGTTTATATTTTGCACCAATTAGCATAGAATGGATGCGCTTGCACATGTGCAGTGATTCACGCTCCAGCTGGGTTTACTTTCGATCGGAGCGCCTGTCGTAATGTAAGCGGAATTATTTTTAATTAACTAATGGAAGTGTTTATATAATTACTACATAATTACTTAACGCTAAATCCCTATGGCCAAACGGTTACAGCAATTTGCTTTAATTAAGGTTAGTCATATGATTATACATTTACGTTTATACGATAGTACGGTCACAGTCATTAAGCAGACTGTTATAAAACAATGTCAAGTTTACGAGGTAAAGCCAACAAAGTCGAACTTGGACTCGAACATCTACTATAAAGCAAAAAACCCGCAAAAATAAAGGCAGCTACGGCTACGGAATATAAGGCGTGACCCGATGTGGAATAAAGCTAATATTTTTTCACGTAGCATTATTTGGGTACATTCACTGAGATCATCTGGTAGGATGACCCAGGTACAATGAATATATAATATACTTGGGCGATCCGATAATAATGGCATGGTGTTGTACCATACAACTCAAACTTGACAGACCATTTCGATCGACGTAGTAATGAAACGTCTACATTTCCTCAGTATTATCATATACCAGCTTTTGACCGCGACTCCGCATTTATAATATTAAAAAGGAAACCCTTATGGCATCACTTTTTCTGTTAAAGTCCGTCCGTAGAATTCTGGATTCTTGCAAATATTTAAATAACTTTGTCGCACATCTACTTCTGTCTACTGCTCACTGTTCAACAGCGTACAGTAATACAACCTTAAAGTAGGTACACAACGTATTCCGTGCCGGTGACACACCGAACGTGTTCAAATAACATACAAATTGCTAGTTAGTGGCAGTAAAGGTGTAACTCTAATGGGCCTTCTGCACTATCGGCGATGATCATTGATGGTCTGATCGTCTATAATCGGCACGATGATCGTGCAAGCATCCACACTATCGCCCGTAGTAGTTTTCGAACGCCAAGCGTACAAGATGGACGTGGATTGTGTTGCTGCTTTATTATTTAATAAATGGAGGAAAAAAAGATGGTGGTGCTTGAGGATTAGTCATAATAAAACGAAGTATGTAAACACAATAACTATATAATACAATTTAATTTTTAATTAATTGTCCACCGGGGAATCACTGATCGGCGATAGTGCGGGCAGCTCAACGCACGACGTGGAGATTCCCTTTGATGCGTGCCCGAAAAACCAACAAATCACGGATCGCAGGTGATCATCGGTAATCATATATAGATGATGATCGGCGAATACAGCCGAGTACGCCCTCTACACTATCGTGCTCGCCCGTAATCGTCTGTATTCGCCGATAGTGCAGAGGGCCCATAAGGTAATAATTTAAGATTCATGCGCGCGCGTTGATAACACGCGATGCGCCGCACGCGATGCCCATGCGCCGGTCACTTTGTCTCGTAAACACGGCTCTGATTACTAGCTATATGTGTAAACATCTTTGACACTCTATTTTATCTGCTTCTTGAAGAAATAAGTAGACAAGTTTTTAAAACGCTCTTTCATACATATATTTTTTATGTTACGGAGGATCACCGGATGGTGTTAAAATAAAAGCCATGTGTGTTTGTTTACAAGTGCGTTGTCGGTTTTTAAGAAAGCAGTAGTTTGGTTCATTTCCTGAAGGTCCCCAGGCGTTGTCCTTGTTCTAAACCAGAGTTTGACCACGAATTTGTTCGCGTCACGTAGCACACGTTTAATAAATATTTTTTTGACGTTAACTATCATATTTAAAGTAGGGTATCTGTGTACCAAATTTTATCCAAATCCTTTGTCGTTTAAGCGTGATTTAAAGACAAATATTTAAAAATCATCGTCACAAACTTTCACATTTATTATATGAGTAGGAGTAGGATTTGTTAAGATCAGTGGAATGCAACTTGTCTAGTCCAGCTGAACAATGAACACAATGACCACATTATTGGGTCGTTATCCGCCAGCGAACGGCTGGATAATGTCGTACGGCACTATTTCAAGCATTAGTGTCATGAAACCCGATTTGGCGCGACCCGAATCATGATTCACGATCGCGTTAATCACTGCCCTAAATCGCCGTGATAACGGCTTGTTGCAATTTTGGAGCGAGTCAGTCAACTTTGTGCGGCGCAGCGGGCTGCGGCTAGTCTAGCAGTCCTCGGTGGAGCCAGTCGGGGCTCGGACGCGCTCTCTCGCGTACACGCCGAGAAGCCCACTCGCGAACCGCCAGTTTACATCCAAATCGCAACGGCCTTGTGTTTCCATACGTGTGTAACCATATACAAATAGACGACACAAGCACCTTGACATGTGTGCGTTAATTTCCTCCTAAACTATTATTTGGCTACCACTACACCTAAATACCGCATCCCTACCGTGATTTACCAAACAACTGTTAAAAACACAGGACGAAGTGCTGCTAAAAAGCGCCGCATGTGAAATTTCGCGCTTGAATTTTGGCATTTGAACGGACTCCGTTTCCATAAAGTACAGATCCCTGAAAGATCGTGCAAAACGAATTTTGGTGAAGCATTTTTAGTGATGTGTTAAACTGATAATATAGAACAGTAATCATGTTAGCGATGGATTCATTGTGGTGTGGGTCGGAGAGCGAGTTGTCCTCCCTGAGGCTGTATAAGAGTGCGGAGAAGGCGGACTACCGACTCCGGCGCAAGTCCTCCAAGAGCCTCATTCCGCAGGGTTTGCTGCACTCCCACGCTGAGCAGCCTAGGGCTGTCAGAAGGCGAAGATCAGGCACTTGGCCGTAAGTTTGCAACTTCATGATTAATTAAAAAAAAAAAATGTATCTGTTCAGAAACCGTACAACAATGCACAGGCATTTTTTGGGCAATCGTGTAAAAAAAGGAGTTTATATTATAGTATAGAGTCGACTTTGTCTCGTTGGCGAAATATGTCTTACTTACTGCTACACTGTAAAACAAAAAGCTCGCTCGCTTCCTGTCCAAGTCAACTAGTGATAACTCCCCTGTTTAACACGACGAACCTGTAAAAATCTTAATTATGTTTCTTCGTTAACCTGTTTGTTAAACGCGAAACTTATCTTTTCAAAGGTTGAAAGTAATAAAATTATGTTACTACTTCGTTAGTGTACTCGTGTACCGTATAATCCTTGGAATCAACAAGTTGCACGTAACATTGCAATTTCGTCTAATTAATGAAGAAACGAATATAATGTTTGCGCACACGCATATTATGATGAGTTATGACTTAACTGGGTTATTACTGATTCTTTCAATGCCTGTTTTATTCAGTGGTAGAGCAATTTGCCTATTGATAAGTAGTGGGATCATGAAAGATTTTGTACTAAAATTTCTAGTTTGTTCACTATCTCAGATATTGTTACTCTTTGTAAGTTTTTCCAGTAACGGCACTATATCCTATACACATATATCCTGGGCTTTTGGAAGGTGTATATAAAGCCGAAGCCAACAGGCAGAGTCCCTTTATAGTGCAACTTAACTTTGTGATGTGATGGGACACTAACCGGTAACCGTCCCGATATTCACACTAATAGTAGTGTTCAAAAACAACCACTGCAGCAGTGGTTAGTAAATAACAATTTCGGAAATTTTGTACCGGGCTATGAATGAGACTGACATCTGCCTGTTATGTCATATATATTGCAATGTTAATAACGTTGCTTAAAATGCCTGTCTGTGCGATGATAACTTACACGAGGATCAATCAAAAGACTATGATCGAGTGACAAGTAGGCATGTCAATTTTTTTGTGATCATCAGCGTGACTATCGATTTGTTTTGACATGCGTAATCATTATCATCACGTTATATAAGAAAAGATAAAGCTGTTGAATTAATTTATAAAAACAATCTGTTTTACAAGACAAAAAATATTATGTGAATACCTACTCGTACATGGCACAAAATACAAAATAATGTTGTTTACGCTGAATTTATATGGCTGCGTCCACGCAAGCAGCTGTTCTGTAATTACTGCTCTTTCATTGAACAATCGGTCCTTTTAAGCATCCGTCCACATTTACGGGAATTATTTGTGGGCTTTATGTTCTCCTAAGTGGCTTTTAATAGTTTTAATTTAGAACTATTCATTTAAGGATGCGAACTTTAAAGTCATACATGCTAAACAATGTTTTTTTTGGCTCGGTTTGCAAAGAGTACTTGTAATATTTTCAAATGAAAACTTACTCTGTTCTATTAGGTATTTACCCGGTCGCTGCAGTCTGGAAACTGCAGCGACCGGGTGAATACCTAATAGAACATGTTTCTAATACCCTCCGAACAGCTACGTCTACGTTTCTTCAAAACTTTTTTCCATGCTATATAGATGACGTGATTTTATTTACTTATTACGCCGAAAAAATTGAGCCGACCGACAATGAACTGAATGAACGAATGTGATCTGTGGAATCGGAGGAAAAGTCCATACTATCTACAGATATAATATATCCGTGTGAAATCAACGTGGAATTCCTCTGAATAAGTTGCATTTAGTCTAAAAACTCATATACATATAAATGACGAACCGTAAAAGGCAGAAACACTAGAAACGGGTGAAATTACGACCATTATCGTTACTCTAGAAAGGCAGCGCTTTAGGATCAACTATTTGCCTACCTAGTGTTATTCTAAACTCAAGGCAGCTCACTAGGTCGAACTAGTCTCATTGGACCCGTGCGCTTACAACAAGTCTACAACTTGGGCTCAGCTCAGGCTAGGAAGCTCGGATCAAGTTAGGTTGGCCTTGTTCGATCCCCTGTAATGCTTAAAGAGAATAAAACCGCAGCGCTTGTGGGAATAAACTATTTAATAGACTGTGTTGGGCAAGTCTAACTCGTACCGCCGAGGTAATAACTGCTTAGCTCTCGATACTTTGCCAACTTAAATGGCCATTCCTGTCCACATCCACTTAAACCGTTCAGTGCCAGCATCACCATTATCCATACAAATCAGACCCGATATTGAACCTCTCAAATAGGAACACCATCATAAACTGCACATTCTACGTTTTCAATTAGGAGATTATTTCTCCCATAATTGCATATCTTGTCGCGTCTAATAAAATGGTAGGATATCGTCCATGTATGTAGTCATGGATTATTTTAATACGAAGCCTTAGGTTTGGTAATTGTAATATTAAATGGTTTATTTATATATTTAAACTTTATTGCACAATACGCAAGGTAGGTATGTAGGTTATGCCTTAAGGCATTCTGTACCAGTCAACCAATGGGCTCAACAGAAACAATTTAAGGTTGGTTCTTTGATATATTTTTTGTCACAATGAAACTAATATTAAATACAAAAGAAATATATACTTATGGTTTATTATGGACGATCTCTTATTTCAATCGTACGTTGACTGAATTATAGTGAGTCCGAAATTAACAATTATCATTGAGTAGGTAGACTTGGCAAATCCTCGGTTTAACGGCGTTACTTATAATTTGTGGAATAACCGTGGGGTAGCTAAACCATGCTTTGTCCTTATCTGTCATTGTGACATTTGAATTTGACAGATAAGGACAAAGCATGGTTTAGCTACCCCACGGTTATTCCACGTTTATAAGTAATGCCGTAAATATTTATTAAAAAAATGCCGTAGTTAGAATTACTATGATCATTACCCACACTTAATAAGAAATTTTTAAACACATTATGATAGAAAAAATAACAATGTAGTAGCACGTTAGTTACTATTTTGTAGAATTCGTCGCGGTTCTTATCTCAAGGTTACGCAGTCTAAAGTCTCTTAAAACTGAAAGAGCAAGTTTGATGACGTCGGCGTTTATGCACGTCCCGTGCCAAGAACTCTATACGGGGTCACTTTGTACGGAAAATTGAAATTTTCAAATCAATGGGTTAAGAGCCAAGCCTTGTTGGTATGGCTACATGAAGTCGGTTAAAAATTCAATAGATGTCATACTTTATAGAAGTTAGAGGGTTTAGTGACTTTTCAGTACTTTAGAGGACAATTTCTCCCAATAGGTTGAGATTGGGCAGCTAAAAAAAATACTTGTCTGTTATTTTAGACTACTCTCTAACATATATCAAAATAAACCAAATCCGAGCCGGGCATTTGGATACCTTTCCTCGTCGGATATTTTGATAGTAATTTTTCAAAACAATGTTCCATTTCAATTATCTGAAACGGATTCGTAGGGAATATATGCTGTTTTGAGATGTGGAATTCGTGATTTCGAATGCTACTAGGAAGGAGCAAACTAATGAGAACAGGGCTTTGTCTCATGCCTAAACAAATAATCAATTATACAGGGTGGTACTCGATAAACTGTACATATTGAAAGGGATGAAATTTTAGGTTAATTTATCGGTAAAACAATTTTTATTTTTTTATTTTTAGGCACTGGTTTTTTTTTACAGGTTGTCAAACTGTTTAATAAAGTTTGAGTAGTACACTTACTTGTGACGGTGTAACTTTTGATCTAATAGCCCAAAAAAGATAAAACAAAATGTATAGTATTGACATTAGTGAGGTTTATAATAATATATAACAATATTAGACCAATTAAAAAAAATAACTGAGTAACTGCTTTTTTTGTGGAAAATTACTGCAAAAATATCATTTTGTTTTCATAAAAACACGATTTTCTCAAAATTTTGCAGATATTTTATAATGTTTTTTTAACGTTTTTAGATCTAAAATTAAACGAGGAATAAAAATAAGCAAAAAAAAAAAATTGTGAAATATCTACAAAATTTTGAGAAAATCGTGTTTTAATGAAAACAAAATGACATTTTTGATGTAATTTAAAATCTGTAAAAAAAAATGTGGCTAAAATTTTTTTTTAACATTGTTTTACAGATAAATTAACCTAAAATTTCATCCCTTTCAATATGTACAGTTTATCGAGTACCACACTGTATATTTATCTATACATTTATCAGGTCGCTATCTAGTACCCATAGCTCAGCACAGATTTTTTAGAAACTATTTTGACTACACACTCCGCTAAATGATCGTGTTATTTATTCATGATACAAAAGTTAATAAAATGGGTTGTTATCGCGGTTATAAATATCGGAAACTCGTCACATATTCTAACCGCCATGATTACAGTGCCATATGACCAAGTAATAACTTTCGTACAAAATCATCGATCGTGGATGTCTTATGAAAAAAATAATTGGTCGCTTGTAACAAGATTGTGATTGTTGTGCATAAGCGTTTTGATGTCATACGAGCCTAACAAGACGATAGATACGTTAGATACAATCAACTAAGAGGTTAGTTGAATCACTAAAGAAATTGCTGTTTGTTACTATCACTACTACTATTGTTGGTTTACATAACTAATATCTTAACTATTGTATTCATTTTATGTCAACTAATAAGTGAAAATCTCTCTTTGTAGGCTCTAATTTTTTTGAGTTCGTTTCTAAAATTATTTGGGAATAAAACAGTAATTTTGCAGTTTGTCGGTGGCGCCGACGTGTAACCTTAACTACAATATTACATATTATGTTTCGTGTTGGTCCAACAGTTATTCAACATCTTAAGCCAAACGTCGCGTAATTTTTAAACAATGTGCAAAGATTGGCAACTTTTGTACGCCAACTGTTTGAATGTATGCTGGAACCTTATCGCATAAGGCGTTGATCTCAGTATAGTTCAAAAACCGGGAAAGAGCATGTCGGACCATACGCGACTCTAGCGATAATGATGCTTTTCGAGTTCAGTATTTAAATTACATAAGTATATGTTTTCTCCAGTTAAGAGCTATCCAATGATAACTATGCCTAATTTCGGACATGACGAAACTTTTGACTTCGGAACCCTAAAAACTTTGTCGACTATAACTAGTGAAAACTCACTCATTGGTGCATTGGTTATGCATATATACACTGTGCTGTGGTTCGTAGTTTCGAATTATGCAAGGGACGCGTGGTCAGCTCGAACTTTGGATGGATTGTCATTTGTTAAATTTGTTAATCATAGTACTTTTTCCGATTTTGAAAAACATGTAAATGTAGATATGTTGATCATGCTCATAAGTTTTAACTTCAGAGGGCCTTGCCAAGATGTACTACGCTAATTAGTGTTTCTATTCGATTCGTTTTTAAACCAATCGCGTCACTGGCAGATCACGTGATACGAAAAGTCACGTGATCTACCAGTGACGCGATTGGTTTAAAAGCGAAACGAATAGAAACGATAGTTAGCGCAATGCATCTTGGCAGGGCCCTCTGTTGTGACAGAAGAACCAATATGACTTGTTCCCCAAATTCCCATCGTGTCTTAGATAGTGGTAATTATCGTTACCGAAAAACAAGATGTGTAACTGGACTTTGTTTACTTGTTTGTAACAGCGAATCAACTGAAATGTCTGGCTCTGATAACCTTTTACTGGCCAAGCGCCGTCGTTCATAATGCCTATATATACTGTGCTCCACTTTCCATTTTTGAAAATGCGGGCGAGTTTGTGATACGTTTGCTGGGCCGCACTGAATTGTCTAGTTTTTTTTTGTGTACGAAGGGCGTCATTTCAGTATATGGCGTTACTCCAAACGGTCAGTTGTTGACCATAATATTATTTATAAGGTGTCTGCTTACATGTTTTCCTTCTTGCTCACATAGCCTGTCTGTTTGTAAACTTTTGTTTTTCGAATACGGGTGTTGTTCTTTTCCATTTACAAGCCAGCATCATTCACAATTGCATGCAGACAGTATGGTAATAATCTTGCTTATTTCTTGTCTATCTCATTCTTTAGGTGCGTCTACATGGAAGTGGCGTTTCGAGCATAGTTTTTCAACATGATACTTTTGTTAGTATAAATATGACGGTAGTATTTTTGTCATTAGTAAATAATTAACACTAATTTTATTTTATTTTAATACGTACTCGAGAAAAGTTTTGGATACTTACTCCTTATTAGGTTTTCATTTTGAAAACTAGTTTTTTTCTTGTAAACATTTAGTTCCGGAATGGAACTGAGGACGGCTATGGTACGACATGTTTGTTTGTTATTTACCTTCTTTGTTCGATACATGCCCATCTCGCCAATGAATGCCGCTTAAGAAGGCCGCGGACCATTTTAGCACGTATTCTGTAAATAACTGCTAATTTAATTTCCGTTGGAGTGTCAACGTTATGCTAGGCGTTTTTCAGATAGCTACAGCTCTCCCAGCTTCTTAATAGCGTTCGGCTAGATCGCTATCACGCTTGCACTCGCAACTGAGTTTATTTGTTACTCGTGTGTCATAGAAAAACGAAGATTGCCGATCGCTATTAAGAAAATGGTGTATACATGCGTTAAATCAAATCATACATCGTATTTTGTCTAATAGTTCATATTCATCTTGCTTTCTCAATTAGCTTATCAATGAATACTAAAGTCGCCTGAGAAAGTTATAATATAATACTAGCTTTTTCGACAAAATACGATTCACTACATTTGTAGATACAGGGTAGGTTACGTATTGCGTCGACCTGCTAAACGTTCAAATTTCTCGATGGTACGGTACGGTCACGTCACGAGCGTTAATTTGGGACCCATTTCAAGAAAAATATGTTTGAAGTCGTCAATGTCATTAGAGATGTCAAGTCATTTGTAACTTTTAGGAAACTCAACCTTATTGTTGTAGAATGTCAGATTGACTTTGGACCTAACGTGGGTACCACATTTAATCTCATGACTGGTACACGTAAATACAAATATTATACGTGATGAACCGATGAAGTGTTTAACCTAGTTGATAGTGACGCTGCCTACGAAGCTAACGGTCCCGGGTTCTATTCCCGGTAAGGGCAAATATTTGTGTGATGTGATGAGCGCGAGTATTTGTTCCTGAGTCTAGGATGTTTTCCATGTATTAAAGTATTTTATTTATTTCTCTATGTAAGTATGTCTAGTAGTCATAGTACAAACAAACCTTGAGCTTAGTTTGGGACTAGGTCAATTGGTGTGAGATTTTCCCCTTGATGTTATATACCTAACTGGTGATAAACTAAATGTAATAAGATTTTAAAAAAAAATTGAGTGTAAATATAATAAAATAAATAATATAAAGTACAATATTGCCAAAAAGTTTAAAGAGAAACAAGAACGAACGAATAAATGTACACATGGGTTTTTAAAATATACTCCTTAAATGACCAATGGCCCCGTTTATGTACTTAGCATGCATCGGTTAATGACTGTATGCTCTTAAATCCGGTAGTGTCTATTCCACCCCTAACCGTGTTACTTATTTGCTCGTACGGCTTATATGTAATCTGAGACACGCAATCGGGTTAAGAAACTCGTAGGACCAAGTTCTATAGAGGCCAATTAGAGCAAAAAAGTCAAGAGGATGATTGATTTAACGAGCTTAAATAGTAAACAGAAAAAAACATTTTGAGACTTTCTGCAAATAAATATAATAAATCGAGTTTTTGTTATTAGTATAAAATAAACGGTATCGAACATGCATGACAAGTAACATTTTCGAATGTTTTCGACGTCCCCAAACGTATATAACTCTCAGCTAACCTAGTTTACTTACATAAAATACGTCGTTTTATATAGTATTAGGACATTTACGTGGGCGACATACCACTATTGATTGTCGCCGCTAAAACTGACCGCCAACTGTTTACGGTTCGGTTGCCATAACGAAGTCACGTGCCTCTCATCCGCATTTATGCTGAAGTGATTAGCGTAATCAACAAACATAGCAAATTCAATCACGTCAGTATTGTTATTTAATATGTACAGTCGGCCAGATAAGGGGTCTGCTATGTTAAGGTTGAATTGCGTTCGTACGTCAGGAAACTATAGGTCGATAAAGGGCCCTCGTGATATTTTTATTTGATATGAAGTTGTGTGAAAATTTAAAGACGTATTTGGCCAACTGTATTGTTACGGAAAATCATTTGAGTACCAAGGGTATGTACAACCTTGTCGAAAAGAGGTGACGTATTAAGACTGCATCGAGCGTCCAGTGGTTTTTTGTTGTACAAAAGTCTTAAACGCCTTTGACAGAACTTGAGTAATGTGGCTTGGCATTGTATACAATATGTATGTGTATACTTTACTTTATAGTACAAGACACAAAAACGAAACAGGATCTTCTCGAAATAGCAATGCACAAATGCGAACTTATTCCTTTACGGGATCTCGCACAGCGAACATTTAGTTGATAGAGACAAATAAGAAAAAGTGTCAATATTTATAATATCTACTCGAGAAATTTGTACAATTTCTAATGCATATGTATAGAAATTTAATATTTGAATAGATAATGATGTCTGAAAGAAAACTACTGCAGATTGTATGAAGCCCTTAAACACTACCCGACCTCTAACATTCAGTGACCTGTAATGAAATTATGAAACTTTCATATACACCTATTGTTTTCAAAAAGTATTACTTTTTATTTATACAGGCGATGTTGCATTTTCTTAGATCTTATTAACCCCGACAAAAAATAGGAGTGTTATGGGTTTAACGTGTGTATGTGTGTGTCCGTCTGTAGCATCGTCGTAGCTCCCAAACTGATAAACCGAATATTCTATTCTATTCTATTCTAAAAAAAATGTGGGCTTGAAAAATAGGCTAGGCCATTTAAGAGATTTTGACGACGCACTGCCCTAGTTGGTAGTGACCCTGCCTACGAAGCTAGCGGTCCTGGGTTCCAAACCGATAAGGGCAGATATTTGTGTGATGAGCGCGAATATTTGTTCCCCAGTCATGGATGTTTTCTATGTATTTAAGTATAAATTTCTCTATGTAAGTATTTATATCGTTGTCTAGTATCAACCTAGAGCTTTTTTTTTGTAATCGCCTGAGGGGCCAAAGACAAAAGTCCTTGCTTTTGTTTGCTTTTACTTGAATTACTTTGAGAAATTAAATTATTAAAAATAAATAAAAAAACCCGACTGCAATAAAAAAACATCTGAAAAGCGAAAAACAAGCTATATAATCTATATAAAATTGTAAGAGCATGTACTTATTGATATTTATAACAATTTAAATTTAACTTAATATTGGTAAAGGTGTTCCAGGCGGGGACAAGATAGTCCAAATGTAATTTTTTTTTCAAGAAATAGGTTTTGAAATTCATTGCTTGTCCCCGCCTGCAATATAATACCTAATGTAATTGTAATTTTTTGTAATTTGAAGAGAAACTCTCTTTCTAGCGAAAGGAGTTTATTACTTAACATTTACGTATTTTTCGACTTTGGTGTCAAAATAGTAGCATAAAAGTGTTATAATGTATATATATTTGGAATTGGCTATTTAATAGCTTTCATTTGATACCCATATTGTTATAATAAAAACTATATTTTTTTATTCCCCCTCCATATTTTTTTCCGCGGACGCCATATTGAAATATTATATACCCTATGTCACTTCGGCAATTAAGACGAATCGAATGACACCTCGTATGTTAAAATCCATCAAGCCGTTTAGGCTGCAGAGCGTGCCCAGAAATAGACATACATACATACATACATACATACGCTCGAAAAACATAACCCTCCTTCTGACGCAGTCAGGTAAAAAAAAGGGGCAGAGATGAAAATCCCTTCCGGAGACCTGGGAATGGAGGGCCCAGGTACTGCCGGGCTCGCACCGGCTAAAAACACCAATGCCCTATTACCAACTAGAATTTAGACTCCCGCGGATATTACCCCGGCCAGTGCTGAAAGGCCGGAGGGGAAAGTCCTTCCTCCGTTTACTTATCCGCGGGGTTTTTCCAATGGGGGTTGGGATGGGGGGAGACTTATAGCTATGTGAGTCGCGGATTGGGAATCCTGAAGCTTGCATGCTTAGGTACAGACTACGGGCTTCCTTTCTTTTGCCCGACAATGGAAGAGTTGGGTCGGAGATCTTTTTTTTTTAACCTAGAGCTTAGTTTGGGACTAGGTCAATTATTTAGATATCAACTCTAAAAGAAGGGTTCGCCATTATATCCATAGTTTCTACCTATTTAATTGTTATTCATATATATTTACTAAATAATAACACTCACGGACTCATAAACTGCATCAATTTGTTCCAAAGTTGTTCGTAAGGTAATGCAGTTTATTTGTCCGTGAGTAAAACATGAAGGACAGGTGATTAACTTGATTAAATACCTCTACGAGGACAAACTCGAGGGCAAACAAATTAGTTATACAATGACGTTATTAAAAGAACCTAAAATCAAAGTACAGAATGTGGACAGGTGTCTAGACTTGTTATCCAACAAACATAATCGAGCTAGATCTATTAGATTATAGTTTATCGAATGACAACGTCAGTCACGTCTGATAACAGCCAAACAATCATTATAACAGCTTGAACACGAGTTAAATATGAAGTTAAAGCTTAAGACTTTTATGACAACCATTAACATATTTTAAGTGTCACGAAGAGTTTGCCGAGTGAAGTGGTGCAATTATCACTTTTCTGATTATGTTCACTTTATTCTAAAGCATTCCGGAGACGATCTATTGCGATTGTCAATCGCAACTACGTGATTGAAAGCGATGATGATAATTTTGATTGATGGTCATTGACGGGTTTCATTGAAGCAAGCAATTGACCGTTTCACTGAGTCTTTGACAATCGTTTCGAACACTGTGCGAACGTAAACACTTCTTATTTGATTTGATGATCGAGGGCGAAAACATTGAATCGTCGGTTGTAATTACATCAATTGCAATTCAATTGGCGTTATTAATAACGTAAGACTGACAATTGCCATTGATCGTCTCCGGGATGCTTAAAGTGTTCAGTAATAAAGCTATGTGTGTGTATGTATATGGATCATACTAAAATGTCTTAAAACGTGTCTAATGCTCCCTTCTGCAAGTATTTTTTAGCGGAAGCTAGATAGCAAAATATTTACTGTAGTTATGCCAAGAAACATTTATGAATTCGACCGTTTAGTCTAATATTATTTCTAATAGAGTGGCTACCTAATCGGCAAATGTGTAGTTTTTGGACCCATCAGACTCAATCCTCGTCGTTCGAGATGAAGCTATACTATTCGAGATTAAATGTCAACTGTGTATATTTTTGGACATACTTGTTAACTGGCACAAGAATCGGGTAGAGACTAGAGATTACAACGGCGGCGGTCGGCACGACGATAGTGAAAGTTAACGGCCGGACGGACAGCTGATTGTGGCGTCTGTCAAAATTATCTACGCTGCTCGCTACCACACATATAGACATCTCATTTATTCGTGACGGACCGCGTCCATCCTAGTATGATAATTTTAACCTTAATGCTCAGAAAACTCAGCCGTTGACAGCAGACTTCTTGAAATAAAACAACTACGCTCTTTTCTTATGAGTTATGAGTTGCGATAAATGTAGATCTTTTGAGATCTTGTTTTTCAGAAACTTTCAATGCACTTTATACAGGTGAAGTGAATAATCAGTAGGTAGTAGATAAGATACGAGTAACGTCGCTTAGCTAACAATACCGCACAAGTCAAAATTGGCTGAATTATAATATTGAACTTAATATTAACTCTTTAATTATCGCGCGATCCATCGCTGACTTACGCGGTATTGTTAGGACGATAAGTTTCTATTTATCCTGCCCTCTTAGCTTAAGTACCCGCCGATAACGTAAGAGAGACTGCAAGACAAGTACAAACTTTGACAAAATACGATGTCACACGATTGTCGGCTTCATCTGTACCAGTTCGTAGTTTGTATTCACCTGCATCATTCATTACCATTTTCGGTAACTTCTTGCTAATCGACTAAGCTTCCTGTAATCAGTTTTCATATCAGTAACAATCTTCATGACACTACAATTCTGCATAGTGGCGTTCCGAACTTTAAGTAAGCTAAATTTTGATTCCGAGCTTTAAGTAAGCTAAGTTCCGGTTGGATAAGTTAGGGGTTATCTTAATTTGATAAGGTTTTACCACATTTTTGGCAAAGAGTACTCCAATCCTTTATTGGTTACGTCTGCAGTGTTCATCAGATAAATAAATGATACCACAATGAATTAAGCGTATTTTTTGTTTTTCAACATAACTGGTTTATCTGTTTGTGAAAGGTCATTGTTTATAGAATAACCTTAGTTTATGGTTGTATTGTATATCTTATCGCAGTAACGTCCGTTTGACAACCCTCTATTATGCAGCACCTTATCGCTCTGCTCCTTTAAATACTGTGTTATTGTACTTTGAGAAAAATACTTTTAAACTGCAGCCAGGTGACGCAAGTGACCAATAATCTCTGCTTGATCGAGTCCCTGAGGTTTGGCGTTTGCAACTGATATCGATAATAGCAGATGCAAGTAAGGAATCACATGTTTCTTTACGCCAACGTATCCTAAAAGGTTCGACAGCATTACGTTTTGTAGATGAACCGACTATATGTTCATCAAATAGATGCCAATGACGAAATGATGGCGACAACGATGCGCCAACAATGTGGGTCAATGCTGCTGTAATGTTGACACCTAGCGCTCGTAACGAGCGATCGATGCATAGTAGCCCTTCCATGCCATCCTCTACGCTTATGTTATGTCACACGAAATCATAAATAACGGTCAATGCCTCATTCCTCACCTGTGACCTAGATTTTTCAGTGAAGGTCCGAATTCATCAGTCACAAGACCTGCAAGGCTGCACTTTCTGGCTGTCAATTACAAGGAGAGCCACCAGATCGGTGTCTGAACTCGGTCAGATCGTAATGCCTCGCCGATTATCGGTCAATATCAACGACGCTAAAGTCACGCGGTCCGCTCACAACGGAACAAGTTTGCATGCATGCTAAATGAATGCAAATAACCAAGTGATTAACATATGATAATGTGTTGCAAAACCTCCAGTAGTTTTTGGGATGTTCCTTGTAGTTCGATAACATCGGCTATTTTAGGTAATTTAAGTAATGAACGGAACAATATGTTGCGAAACCGGCAATCTAGCGCGTTAAGTTAAGAGCACATCAAGGTCAGAGCTGTCAAAGTGAGTGCGCGGAGGCTCTGCGCGCCAGTCACTCCCCGCGCCGTCGCATGCGCATCTCTGCGCGGAGGGTACGCGAACAAACGCTTTAAAATATATAAACATGAGTAAAACTTATACCTAACTCATTTGTTTATCGTAATAATTCCAAAGTGCTCGTGTTTGTGTACAAAATGTGTTTACTATTGAAATAAATTCGATTTTAAGATGGATTCGTTTAATGAAAGGCAGTTGTTGAGAAGGCAGTTCTCTCACGAGTCGGGCAAGACGGCCCTCACCAGGGCTAAGGAGGAACATTACAACCGCGGGTATGGTCACTAATTAGTAAAATGATTAAGTTGATATTAACCCGATTCCAATGGTTAATTATGGAGATAATAAACCAGTTATAAACACGCAACACGCATTTTATGAAGACATTTAAATATGTCCTCGGGTTTGCTTGTAATTGTACTAATAAATAGATAACATGAAATTATTTGCGCTATATTTCTAGTCTCAGGTCCGGCCATTTAGTTTTTTATTTAGCTTTGTCTATGTGAAAACACCGTTAAATTGTAAATTGTTTTTTTAAATCTCATTTAGCTGTTTCAGCGTGTTTTTCTCTTATTTATAAAGATTAAAGTAATGGATCCAGTAACCTACCGCAAACGTGCCCACTTCAAGTTTTAAAAGATAAGGACAGGTTTCACATTTATATTTAAAACTAGGCAAACTACTTGAGTCGCCTATCATGCAACGAACGAGATATTTACACATGTAATTACTAAATTATTTAGGTTCGTTTTTTGTTTTGAATTGTGTACCTGTGCTAAAAAACAATAAACCTATTTGACAATACTGCCCTACTAAGCATAATGGCGTTATCTCAAACAAAACATCTCTAGAAATTGCAACCTAGTTACAAACAGGATTGAGTTGAATCTGCTTTGGCTATTGAATTTAGTTATTGCATTTTTGCTTAGGAGGGCAGAATACCACATAGTAGGTTAGGCAGGTAACTTATTTTTTTATCGTCGGTGAAGTACCTATCCATTTACGTTATCAACCTAGGGTTGATTGGATACTTGAGTATCAGTACAATTGACTGTTACTCTAGATTTGTTACTTGATATCCCCAGCGGCCTTGTATGCTTATCTAAAGTTGTTGTTAAGGTCAGGGAATATGTAACAAAAATAATCTGAACATTCGATTTATAAGGCGTGACATAATACATATAAAACCTCTGTAACTTTATAGGCGGAAAGATTCCACTTATGTATGAATTCTCTTAAGGTCCAAAGAAATCATGGTTCGTAAAAATTAAACAGAGGGCATACTACCTCAATGTATTCCTTTTGAAAAAGTTTGATGCATTTTAGTTTTTATCTGTGACATCGCAGCTGCAAAACTCGTAGACGATGCGTATTTTTTGCCTAGAGTTAATTTGAAAAGGTGGTTCTTAGCCAGGTTTAATAAAATTCACCTCGACGACCGTTCAAAAGAAATGAGCTCACACCAATTCAGCTCAACATCTTCAATATCGGTCCCAGTTTTTAATCAATCAAATTTATTTCAAGAAAACTTTATCCGCGTTCACTTATCATCAAACAATATTAAGGTTTATGTTTACAAACAAATAATTTTGGTGGATATTATGTATGTATTGTCTAGGCTAGATGGATGATGTGCTATATTATATTGATGATGGTACAAGAAAGAGTAACTTAAGGGTGACTACTCAATGTGACCGTGCAACGCGATCGGCTTCAAAACAAAACATTTGGTTTCATTTTGTATGCAGACAAGCCTTCGATTTTCAAAATGAAAACGATTGTGATTGCGAGTGTTGTTACGCGAAAGGCCTGCTGTCCTAACCATAATGCTTTTTCGTTACCCTGTTGGAAAATATTATTCAGTAGGTACGTATTCTGAGACGCAAGTTATCTACTTTACCTAGAACAATCAAGTCATAAAAAAGATCGTACAAGCAATATCATTATCTCAGAACCTAATGACCATCTATCATTTTATCCGTGTAAATGCGTAAGGTTGTGTTTTTCGCCCGTTTTTTCCCTCCGTTTTTTGAGCCGCCATGTTTTGCTCGTTAGCGTTCTTGCTCATGCGCATACTAATTTACAGGACAGTAACGTAATTGACGTTGTGGGTGATTGAATACCGTGGTTAATTGTACGTTTATACGGCGTGATTCTACTTGGGATATCGCTTATTGATAATGATGATTCGAACTTGATTTAACTATTAAAGGCCCAGCCACACCGGATGCGTGCGCGTAGACGTGGCGTGCGCGGCGCGCGCTTTCCACTGCGTTGTATAGTGACATGTCGTATGAGAATTCATACTATACACCGCAGTGGAAAACGCACGCGCACGTCACGTCTACGCGCACGCATATGGTGTGGTGTGGTTGGGCCTTTATTGTTCTATTTAAATTAAAGTCGTAGTATTCTTATGTCGTTTGTAATTAAAACAGAGCTCAGCAGTATCCCATGACAAAAAATAAGGTTTCTCCCTTCTGTATACTTCAGAGTATGTCTCGTGTCAAATACTGTGACAGTCCGTTAGTTAGCTTCTCATTTTGAATTCGTTGCGTCCCTACAAGCCATACACGTCATGCGGAAGGACTAAAACGCCCAAAACAGACGTTAAGAATCTAATAACTCAAACAAACAACGCCATATGTGTAGCACGTTTAAGCTCAAAACTTGTGCCTTAAAATCAAAACACGCTGTAAGTTTGATAAGTAATTCATATTCAGTCACTTCCACTGCCCGCGGCCGTAGGTGAGTGGGTTCACGCGGTTACCGCGCGTCGGCGGCGATGGACGTCCCGCGATCAGGTGTTTCTATTGTTATATTGGCTATTGAATTATAATTAGTAAATTATAGCCCACAGCTGTTAACACAACCTGTATTTTCTCGTTTAGCTCAGTGTATATTTCGTTACAGAGATTTTAAATCGCCAACAAGGTTATATATTGTGCTACACATAGTATAAACAATAGTAGATTAGTTTCTTTGAGTAGCTACTGAAAAGCGTACGTAAACAAGTATTGGAATTAATTAGTAAATGACGTTTGTTTTGTCACTTGAATTTAATTTTGATTGTTAAATATTAATATTAAGCTGCAAGCGTGCCTTAGTGAATTCCTATTTAATCAAATCCACTTTTTTACTCTACAATTTCTTAAAATAAGTTATATCTTCTGTTCCAACGGTGGATTGATACAGGCAGATTGTTAAATATTCTGTTGTTTGTTCCAGGAGAACCCGGTCTCTGAACGCACCCTCTCCTATCCAGCAGTTCGGACCATGCGGCAGGATAATGAAGAACTCCGCCATGGTGATGTAAGTACTTACATACTTATATATATTAGACTATGCTTTGTTACATATTCGCCTTAATCGGCCGTCAATAAGCTCTTCCCTTAATGTTCTGTAATGAATCCACCCAACACCCTGTACATTGATCGGAAAGAGAAGTCGACCATAGCAGAGCATTGATTTTGAATACTTAACTAGAAAGTAGCAATACTAGGGTTTTATAAAAACGCCCTGTCATTAACTTAAATCAGCTTCTGCGTAATAGGCTTGAATTCACTGTCAATAAGAATAGAATACGAGTAGAATAGAAAAACGTTTATTCGACAAACATATCAATACAGGGGTACATCATAGAAAATATAGAATAACGCAAGAAAACTACTTCTTATCTCCTAACAAGCGACACTATCAATAGGCAATACTTCTCAAAATTTACGTCGAACTAATGGCTAATGCTACTTTGCACCTGTGAAGGTTTTATTAATCAAATAGAAGCTATTAAATTAATAACAATGTATATTATTATTGTCTCCTTGTCTTTACTAACTCAGCTTGAGCATTCCAATGATGTTCTATCGTTTTCTAAATCGCTTAGGTTCACTTGCACGTGAATGTCAACCCTAGGTTAACCCCGGGGTAACAGGTTAATTTGTTAAAATTGACAGTTCTTATATGAATCTGACATTCTTTAATAATTTAACCTGGGGTTAACCTAGGGTTAAATTTACGTGCAAGCGGGCCTTAGTTTCGACCTACTCGTGTTGTCTAGAAAAAGGAAAGAAAGAGGAGCAGCGGGTCGAGTTTTGAGAAAATGAGCGCTCGAAAATAGAAAATAAAGCTTAAAAAATTACAGGTTTATCGATTCTCATTTCCGAGAGTTCGGTACTCAAATATCGACCTAATATAATGTAGAAAACCATAAGAATGCAATATAATGGTTTTTAAAAGCTGATCTGGTAATGGTTACGGAAGGTTTAAGGTGGAAGGTGTAAGGTGCACGAGTGCGGACTCGTTAGGGTAGTATCGAATAAGTAGTAGATGATTTAAAAAAAAGTAAGAAAAACAATTTTTTTGACCGAAACTTATCTTAACAAGATTAATTCATGGTATCCCTACATGATTACTTACAAAAAATACTGTTGCAAAACATGCGAATCATTGTATATGATTTCACTTAATGGCTTACCTCAATGACATGATGAAGCAATATTATTTTGCACATAATAACAACAGTGCTGTAGTGTCGTGACTAGGTATTAAATTGGTTTTAAATCACTTATTACTCGTAGCCCTATTAAATATGTTGTATGGCTTCATATGAGTGCATTCTGAGCGATTGTTAATAAATACAAGCCAAATCTCTCTCTCTCTGGACTCTCTCTATCCCGAGCAAGTAGCACTAAATATGTCCAAGTCTCCTTTAAAATATTGTCTCGCCAATGCATTTCAGCCGTCTTGGAGGTCATTTTGCGCCCCACGAACTCCAAATGGTTCTGAGAGTCCATAGAACGTACAAAATTTGATTGAAATCTGTTTTTTTGACCCGGGAAAAAAGCCTACGCATTCGCTCCAGCGCGGGAGCCAGGACAGGTTATATCTGACCTGGGGGTTACCATGACATGGCTAAGCAATTCAGTTTAGGATCAGTGTAAGGGACAGCTATAGAAGATACACGGCTGTCTCGTTCTCTCATGGTAACCCCCTTCACGGACTAGTGCTCTCGGAGCGTTCCGCCTACCAATATGTCAAAAGGGAGTTAAAACTCACCTTGTATTGCGATTTTCCAAGATCGAGAAGCCCGCAGGCTATAGTTAATTCAATTGAATCCTGTTGTGACTTCCAGGCAGATCCAGGACCCGGCGTCGCAGCGGCTGACGTGGTACAAGCAGCCGCTGACCGTGCTGGTCATCAAGAAGGTCCACGACGCCACCATCCTCACGCCCTTCGTGCAGCTCGTGCATTGGCTGGTTCATGTAAGTTATGATATGATGGAACCCGCGACTTCGTCAGTGTATTTTTCGGCTATCGTTGTTCCTTCAAAAACTATGAAATTTTATGGGACGGAAGGAATCTTTTGTGCTAATCGAAGGTTTATGACCTCCCAACACGCAAACAGATTCAATTGATTTTTTGCCCAAATTTCAAAATCTTAAATGTTTTCCTTCATAAGGCTTTTTGATCATCTTATTTTTTTTATTTGAAAACGGTAATACCTACTTTACGGAAGGACTTTTTAGAGTTCCATGGCGCATAATCCAACGTGCGCCATATTTTAAGCTTCCGGGTCGTCGTTAAACCGTCGGAATGCCGCCGGCAGGCAGGCACACCTTTACTTTTGTTTTTGTAACAAGGCGTCTGGCTCGCCAAAAATGCTGTTCCGTTTAAATTTTTAGCTGCAATTCCGGTCCTTTGCAGGCCTGTATAGAGGTATAGGTGTTTCTGATGTTCATATGGGTGGATATGGCTTTTCCTTTTATGTACACTTGGACTGAAATATGGTAGCTAGATTAAGAGCACACGTACGGTTTTTCTGATTCTCAATCAAAGATTTGATTCTTAGTCTAACCAAACTCTTGCACTTTGTATTCTATGTGGCCTATTTTTACACGACTGCCCCAAAAAAGGAGTGTAATGTTTTCAGGGTTCATGTTTGTATTTATGTATGTGAAATAAATAAACTCACATACAGACATACATGTATGTGAGTTTATTTATTCCACTATAACTTCTAAATCCCTTGACCGATTAAGATGTGTGAGGTATCGTTGGAATCCTTACGTCATCCCGGGTGACATAGGATACCTAAACTGTCAAAATTTAAATAAAAACAATGGCAAAATGACAATCATTAATATATGTAGGTATATTGACGACAGTATAAAAAATGCAGTCGTGTTTTTAAACCTTGCTTTTCATATAGTTATTACCCTTGGCAGTAATTTATTTAGGGCAATAATTTGTCTATTGATATCTCGTGGAAACTTCATTTGTTTTAAGTCACTCTAATTAATACTAACTATGTCTGAAAATAATCACAAAGTCGTCATCTCAGAAAAAACACACTGCTGCTTTAATAATATAGTAAGGATTGATGGCCTCATGATGATGTTAATTCAAGTCTAGGTAAACTCACTGTACTCGTGAAGTTTTAACTAGTTGTAAAAAATGTAGTTTCCCCAAGAACAAAGCAATAAACTTGGGGCTATATCTACGACGTTAAACAATATTGCTTTTGACGTGTTATGGGATTGTTTTTAACTCGTCCACCATTACTGACAAGTCGATAAAAGCTATTAAAACCTCGATAATACGATAACAGGTCATTAGCAATTGTTTGTCGTCGTAAAATAAAGGCCCAGTTGGTAAAATGTTTTCGCTGCGGACAGTAGTCTTGTAGTTAGTCTAATCGTTGAACCGGAGGTGATTCAACTGGCCCAATAATAGTCTGGGCTCGCTTCATGACCGTTGAATAGTACGACTAAAAATATTAAGTAGTATTTTAAATATTACGTAGGTATTCTTTTTTCGCCACTCCATCGGAAAAAGACCAATTTAATCATCTTCCTATCGCTTTTCTCTGTTTTAGTAGGATTAGAATTGAAGTAAGACGTCTAGGGTTCAATGGCTCGTTTATGCCAATTCCATTTTTTTAAATCCATATTGTGTGCATTGAATGCAAAAGTGTAGCTTTGCTGACTTTCAGTGACATTAGTCATTAGTGCTTTCAAAAAAACAGTACCTACCTATAGATTGCTATTATCTTCACCTTCTGTACTCGATTTTTTATTTTATGCAATCAAGTTCAAATAAATATACAGTGCAAGTTTAGCAGAGACTGTCTTTACCTATTTCTTGTCCTATTTCCCTAGAGGATATAAATGCTTATGTTTCATGTTAGAATTTACAAACGTCAAACAAAGGTATGGAAGATGGATACTCATTTAGGGATAAATTGCGTTATGTTGAATCTAAAATCCCCATGTTATTTACGCGGTGAATTTTATGAAGTAAACACTCGTGTGAATATATATACCCTGAGAACTTCTTGAAACGGCTCGATGATTTCCGGCTTAGTAAAGTATCTCTTTCAAACAAGCTTCTGTAATAATTCATGTATCCAAAAAAAGTTATCTTTAGCGCCCTATCGCAACGAACTCCAAAGTGAACACTGAATGACAAGCACGATTTAGGCAATAACATTAAAAATAACATGTTGATTTTACCGATATTTTTCCGATATACCGTTATTCTATTCCCGAGATGATAGCCGCCTAACACGTACTCCTTTAAATATACACGAGCGCCTACCATACTATTCATTTATGTAATCTTTAACTAAACAGTGGCTGTCCAGAAAAGGGTCTTGACGTTGGTTGGCGGCTACGCTTTATTTGTCATTGATATTATACGACTAACATGGCAACAATAATCAGAAGATCGTAAACGCCAAGCAACACATTCCTTGAATATTGGCTATTACATAAATAAACCCGAGGTATTTTAAACATAAAGAAGTCGCCCAAGAAATTCCTTTACCGCTTTTGGACGTTAACATCCTACTATATGTAGAGTCAAAAGTGGTATAGGACTTTCTTGGTCGACTATACCATGCATTCACTGCGTGAATTCATTTAGATTGCATATGCGTCTTTAAAAATAAATTCGGCATTTGCATAAAGCAGTACAATGTGTATTTTAATATCGTCGTGACACGTAAGTGGCGTCTGCGTTCGTGTCTGATTATATTTACATCGCACCAATACATTATTCAGATACAATGGTAATGAGTACGTAACTTTCTGGAAACTGTTATTGTTTGTTGCAGCGATAAGAGAAAAAACAATAATTGTACTGGCCACAGACAAGGACAGTAATAAGGGAGGTTCTCAGGCTCTCCAAGCTTTTACACTAAGAATAAGTACAAAGACCTTTGTATTTGTTACAGCTAATAGAGCTGTAACAAATACATATTCCCGCGTTTTTGCCGCCAAACTGTCTTATTTAATCTTACATTACCTGTATTCATATGGTTTATCATATGCGTGGGTCTTTTTCTCTCGCTCTTTTACGGTAATAATAATAAGTCAATAATACTGTGTCTAATGCCTGTTAATATTACTAATAAGCATTTACACGGGCATTTTATAACTCTCATTTATTATTGCGAATTTGCGTCAATAGCTTTTTGTTAAATCTACATTCCATTGCAGCTATCGTGTAGTTATTACCTATCAAAACAAATGAGCACTTAGCGTTAACTCCAAAACAAGCTTCAAGCGGTTCGCAAGTAACGTTTCAATGTGTCATAGTTTTGTAGCACAAACTCACCTTCTATTAGACCCAATATTTTTTTTTACTCACACTTGAACTTTCAAATTTGACATCTAACGACGAATATTGGCTTTTTACACGACTGCCCCAAAAAAAGGAGTGTAATGTTTTCAGGGTTCATGTTTGTATGTATGTATGTATGTGAGTTTCTTTATTCCACTATAACTTCTAAATCCCTTGACCGATTTAGATGTGTGAGGTATCGTTAGAACCCTAACGTCATCCCGGGTGACATAGGATACCTAAACTTTTAAAATTGAAATAACAACAGTGGCAAAATGACAAATTATTAACATATGTAGGTATATCGACGAAAATATACAAAATGCAGTCGGGTTTTTACAGCTTGTTTTTCATATAGTTATTACGAGTCAAATTGTTATAAAACGCAGTGGATCTCCTTGAACATGACATTGCACTTATTTATTAGGGCTACAAGGCTCAGAATACCCCCAACTATCGTAGCTTCTAATATTATTTTGACTTCATTACATGTAGCTTTATCTCGTTTCGCACAAGAATTGGGTGCCTATGGGCCCAATCTGCAGAGGTAACGGTCCGGTTAGTGTACTTTGTCCTTGCTTATTTTATAAGAATTATAAGTTATATCGAAAAATTATAATTTTGTTTTGTTGTCTACAGCTTAAACATTCCGTGCCAACGACATGGCTTTTGTAATTCAAAGAATAAACAAAGTTTGGGAGTGAACTTTTTAACGGTACACAACTGTAGCATCACATCCATTACTTGGTTCCAGGAGAAAAGCATGGTGGTGTACGTGGAGGCAGCTGCGTTGGACGACGTGCTGCTCGCGGAGTACGGCGACTTCGCGGCGGTGCGCGATCGACTGATGACGTTCCGCGCCGGCACCGACGACCTCACCGACAAGATCGACTTCATCATCTGCCTGGGCGGGGACGGCACGCTCCTGCACGCCAGCTCGCTGTTCCAGGTATAGACAATAAAAAAAGACGTTTATTCAGTAAGTACTACATTTTTATGTCAAAAGTCTACCAGGGCTTTCCAATAGGAGATCACTGCTGAGAAATATCAGCGCAAGAAACACAGCAGTCAGTCATTCTGTAACATATTATATAACTTTTTACAATTTACAGTGTTTGCATTAGTTTACTGTCAAATGAATAAGAGCTATGAAAACATCAACAATATCATAATAACGATGTAGACGCAGGATGTGCTACATCAAAGTCGATGGAATTAGCGTCTCGATCATTAACTAAGCCTACCTCGTCCTATCTCTCATTATACCTCGCATTCGGGGGATTAAATAAACACCCAATCTCTTTATATTATCCCGTGGATTGTCATGTCATGTGTGTCTTAGTTCTAACCACTCTGAGTTACAAATTCAAATAATCCTGTAGACAGACGTCGTCTACAGGACACTCCACTGGTAATGCTGTAATGTGGCTTTTATCTGATTTTGTAATGACAAAAATATTGATTTTGCTTCCAGCAATCGGTTCCCCCTGTGATGGCTTTCCACTTGGGCTCGCTGGGTTTCCTGACGCCGTTCGAGTTCAACAACTTTCAGGAACAAGTCATGAATGTTTTAGAAGGTAAAACCATATAAAATAACAATATAGATAATGTATAGGAAGTCAATAGGACCTCGAACAACGGGGAGGGAAAGGGTATACGGATATGTTCACACGACTTCTTCGAATAATATCATTGATGGCCTGTATAAATACCTATTGCTAATTTACCTTGGCTAAAAGATTGAAATCATTAGTACCGGATCAATTATAAACCTTATCAGTAGTTAAGAGGTATGTGTAATCTAAAGAATAGCAGTTATAGTTAGTTTAATTGGTTATAACGTAATTAAAACTGAACAATTTGCACTAATTACTAGTACAAGAGGCACTCTTTCGGACTTCCGCTGTTACGGTTGGCATCCGTTATTGCAAACATTTGTTTTACCATTTGTTTTCTGGCGTGTTTACAAAAGAATAGAATTGTTTACATGCAAATTCTGACATTATAATGCGTGTTTACAATTAATGCATCAAGTATACTTTGGTATTTTACTTATTTTTTGGTAGATGTTAGCGGTGGAGGGTTTATGCCACATACGGACAGTCGCCTCACCTCCCCCAACGTCTTGAGGACGGTCGCGCTTGAACTTGTCCGATGCTAAAATGATTATAATTATTCGCTATCACCGTATGTCCTTTAACCTACTGCGAAGCGGCAGTGGTCACGATAATGTTCCTAGTGTGGCGGTATTCTATCTTAGTCCTAAGCAACGTTTTTGCAGGCTTGACATTTAAAATGTCCATGGGTTTCAGAGCTCATTTACTACGCTGCCGTGATAATAAAGAAGGCGGCTTACTGCGTAATACTGGTATAAGCATTTTAAATTTAATGTCGTTACCAATAGAGTATAGAATGCTTTGACTACAACATTGTGTCATTGTAGTTAGCCGCCCTTTTTAGTAATTACAGCAGTGCGAGTCTCCTATTCCAAAAAAACATTCTATACATTTGTGAACTTGTAAAGTTTTGTGAAAGTTTTGTGAGATTGGCCTCAGGGGTGTGCGGCAAACGAGCACGCCGGACCCCTGTTCGTCCATGCCATAAAAAACAGCCGTCGGCCAATCTCTCTTCTGAAAGTTGGTACCGTGCATCGCCTGCGCCTTACATTAAATCACGCCTATTTCCCAGAGTGGTAGACAGAGACCACTTCTTTTCACCAGCTACGATCCTGACAAATCTCTTTCGCTTCTTTCACATTCATACATCGAGTCATGCATGAACGACGGTTTCGGGTACATACCTAAGATTCGGCCCCTTTCCAGTGTTTCTCCGATTTGATTCGAGAAAGTACGCCTAGGACGGCCCTGCCGCTTCCGACCCTTCCACTCACTTTCGCTCTGTACCTATATCTCTTTCGTCAATCTTCTTTCATCCATCCTGTCCAAATGACCAAACCATCGACCATACCATTTTCAATCTTAGTCGCTACATCTTCTTTTAGTCCAAATTTCTCTCTGATCTTTTCATTCCTTATCAGGGCATGCGGCACTGACGCTCCGTTCGCGGCTGCAGTGCGTGGTGTTGCGCGGCAAGGCGGCGGGCACGGAGGCGCGGCGCTGCATCCTCGTGCTCAACGAGGTCGTCGTGGACCGCGGGCCCAGCCCCTACCTCTCCAACATCGACCTGTTCCTGGACGGGAAGCACATCACCTCCGTGCAGGGCGACGGTCAGTGGCTGCCCGCCCTTCTTATATAAATAACTAGCAAATACATAAAACCCCTGATGTAATAGCGAACCTTCTTTCTTTTAGAGCTGATATCTCTGGAACGATTTTTATGAAATCTAGCTAAGAATCATTCCGATTAAACTAGCTTTAATTTAAAAAACCGCGTCCAAATTTACTTATCTGTTTGAGAGTTACGCTAGATACGCTAAGCCCCAAGCGCAGCGCAGAATTATTTGGTTTCGCTCTGGCTTTAATGTACCGCCCTCGCTGGAGATTTTTTGTTTCCTTTTGAGTGATTGTGATGTCGTGTTGCAGGTCTGATCGTGTCGACGCCGACGGGCAGCACGGCGTACGCGGTGGCGGCGGGCGCCAGCATGATCCACCCGTCGGTGCCCGCCATCATGCTCACGCCCATCTGCCCGCACTCGCTCTCCTTCCGGCCCATCGTCGTGCCCGCCGGCGTCGAGCTCAAGGTCGGACTCACACACCCACTACACCTACACCCCGACACACACACACAGCATGATCCACCCGTCGGTGCCCGCCATCATGCTCACGCCCATCTGCCCGCACTCGCTCTCCTTCCGGCCCATCGTCGTGCCCGCCGGCGTCGAGCTCAAGGTCGGACTCACACACCCACTACACCTACACCCCGACACACACACACAGCATGATCCACCCGTCGGTGCCCGCCATCATGCTCACGCCCATCTGCCCGCACTCGCTCTCCTTCCGGCCCATCGTCGTGCCCGCCGGCGTCGAGCTCAAGGTCGGACTCACACACCCACTACACCTACACCCCGACACACACACACAGCATGATCCACCCGTCGGTGCCCGCCATCATGCTCACGCCCATCTGCCCGCACTCGCTCTCCTTCCGGCCCATCGTCGTGCCCGCCGGCGTCGAGCTCAAGGTCGGACTCACACACCCACTACACCTACACCCCGACACACACACACAGCATGATCCACCCGTCGGTGCCCGCCATCATGCTCACGCCCATCTGCCCGCACTCGCTCTCCTTCCGGCCCATCGTCGTGCCCGCCGGCGTCGAGCTCAAGGTCGGACTCACACACCCACTACACCTACACCCCGACACACACACACAGCATGATCCACCCGTCGGTGCCCGCCATCATGCTCACGCCCATCTGCCCGCACTCGCTCTCCTTCCGGCCCATCGTCGTGCCCGCCGGCGTCGAGCTCAAGGTCGGACTCACACACCCACTACACCTACACCCCGACACACACACACAGCATGATCCACCCGTCGGTGCCCGCCATCATGCTCACGCCCATCTGCCCGCACTCGCTCTCCTTCCGGCCCATCGTCGTGCCCGCCGGCGTCGAGCTCAAGGTCGGACTCACACACCCACTACACCTACACCCCGACACACACACACAGCATGATCCACCCGTCGGTGCCCGCCATCATGCTCACGCCCATCTGCCCGCACTCGCTCTCCTTCCGGCCCATCGTCGTGCCCGCCGGCGTCGAGCTCAAGGTCGGACTCACACACCCACTACACCTACACCCCGACACACACACACAGCATGATCCACCCGTCGGTGCCCGCCATCATGCTCACGCCCATCTGCCCGCACTCGCTCTCCTTCCGGCCCATCGTCGTGCCCGCCGGCGTCGAGCTCAAGGTCGGACTCACACACCCACTACACCTACACCCCGACACACACACACAGCATGATCCACCCGTCGGTGCCCGCCATCATGCTCACGCCCATCTGCCCGCACTCGCTCTCCTTCCGGCCCATCGTCGTGCCCGCCGGCGTCGAGCTCAAGGTCGGACTCACACACCCACTACACCTACACCCCGACACACACACACAGCATGATCCACCCGTCGGTGCCCGCCATCATGCTCACGCCCATCTGCCCGCACTCGCTCTCCTTCCGGCCCATCGTCGTGCCCGCCGGCGTCGAGCTCAAGGTCGGACTCACACACCCACTACACCTACACCCCGACACACACACACAGCATGATCCACCCGTCGGTGCCCGCCATCATGCTCACGCCCATCTGCCCGCACTCGCTCTCCTTCCGGCCCATCGTCGTGCCCGCCGGCGTCGAGCTCAAGGTCGGACTCACACACCCACTACACCTACACCCCGACACACACACACAGCATGATCCACCCGTCGGTGCCCGCCATCATGCTCACGCCCATCTGCCCACACTCGCTCTCCTTCCGGCCCATCGTCGTGCCCGCCGGCGTCGAGCTCAAGGTCGGACTCACACACCCACTACACCTACACCCCGACACACACACACAGCATGATCCACCCGTCGGTGCCCGCCATCATGCTCACGCCCATCTGCCCGCACTCGCTCTCCTTCCGGCCCATCGTCGTGCCCGCCGGCGTCGAGCTCAAGGTCGGACTCACACACCCACTACACCTACACCCCGACACACACACACAGCATGATCCACCCGTCGGTGCCCGCCATCATGCTCACGCCCATCTGCCCACACTCGCTCTCCTTCCGGCCCATCGTCGTGCCCGCCGGCGTCGAGCTCAAGGTCGGACTCACACACCCACTACACCTACACCCCGACACACACACACAGCATGATCCACCCGTCGGTGCCCGCCATCATGCTCACGCCCATCTGCCCGCACTCGCTCTCCTTCCGGCCCATCGTCGTGCCCGCCGGCGTCGAGCTCAAGGTCGGACTCACACACCCACTACACCTACACCCCGACACACACACACAGCATGATCCACCCGTCGGTGCCCGCCATCATGCTCACGCCCATCTGCCCACACTCGCTCTCCTTCCGGCCCATCGTCGTGCCCGCCGGCGTCGAGCTCAAGGTCGGACTCACACACCCACTACACCTACACCCCGACACACACACACAGCATGATCCACCCGTCGGTGCCCGCCATCATGCTCACGCCCATCTGCCCACACTCGCTCTCCTTCCGGCCCATCGTCGTGCCCGCCGGCGTCGAGCTCAAGGTCGGACTCACACACCCACTACACCTACACCCCGACACACACACACAGCATGATCCACCCGTCGGTGCCCGCCATCATGCTCACGCCCATCTGCCCGCACTCGCTCTCCTTCCGGCCCATCGTCGTGCCCGCCGGCGTCGAGCTCAAGGTCGGACTCACACACCCACTACACCTACACCCCGACACACACACACAGCATGATCCACCCGTCGGTGCCCGCCATCATGCTCACGCCCATCTGCCCGCACTCGCTCTCCTTCCGGCCCATCGTCGTGCCCGCCGGCGTCGAGCTCAAGGTCGGACTCACACACCCACTACACCTACACCCCGACACACACACACAGCATGATCCACCCGTCGGTGCCCGCCATCATGCTCACGCCCATCTGCCCGCACTCGCTCTCCTTCCGGCCCATCGTCGTGCCCGCCGGCGTCGAGCTCAAGGTCGGACTCACACACCCACTACACCTACACCCCGACACACACACACAGCATGATCCACCCGTCGGTGCCCGCCATCATGCTCACGCCCATCTGCCCGCACTCGCTCTCCTTCCGGCCCATCGTCGTGCCCGCCGGCGTCGAGCTCAAGGTCGGACTCACACACCCACTACACCTACACCCCGACACACACACACAGCATGATCCACCCGTCGGTGCCCGCCATCATGCTCACGCCCATCTGCCCGCACTCGCTCTCCTTCCGGCCCATCGTCGTGCCCGCCGGCGTCGAGCTCAAGGTCGGACTCACACACCCACTACACCTACACCCCGACACACACACACAGCATGATCCACCCGTCGGTGCCCGCCATCATGCTCACGCCCATCTGCCCGCACTCGCTCTCCTTCCGGCCCATCGTCGTGCCCGCCGGCGTCGAGCTCAAGGTCGGACTCACACACCCACTACACCTACACCCCGACACACACACACAGCATGATCCACCCGTCGGTGCCCGCCATCATGCTCACGCCCATCTGCCCGCACTCGCTCCCCTTCCGGCCCATCGTCGTGCCCGCCGGCGTCGAGCTCAAGGTCGGACTCACACACCCACTACACCTACACCCCGACACACACACACAGCATGATCCACCCGTCGGTGCCCGCCATCATGCTCACGCCCATCTGCCCGCACTCGCTCTCCTTCCGGCCCATCGTCGTGCCCGCCGGCGTCGAGCTCAAGGTCGGAGTCACACACCCACTACACCTACACCCCGTCACAAACCCACTACACACAGCATGATCCACCTTATGAATCGAAGTCGAAAGCAGACATTTTGAATTTGCATGTATCAGAATTAATTTCTATCTGCCTAGTACGGGTCACTATAATTCTGAAGTTGCCGTCAATAGAACTTGCAAAAGATGTAAACAAAACCAAACGAACCAAATTCACCGTGTTTACTCGATAATGACGTACTTTTAAAGATCAAGTGAGGTCTTTGCAATTATTTATACACTAGATCGTTATTGTTACATTAAGTTTAAGATGAAATAACTATTCATTATACGTTATTTTTAATAAAAACACGCTTGGTGAATATTTGAGGTTATGTGTCAATCAGTACTGATTTGTTTACATCGTTCACAAGTTCTATTGACGGCGACTTTAAAGGTGCAATATGCTATTTGAACTCTAGGGTTCTTATTTATTTATTTATTTATTAAGATACACCAACAACAATAGTACATTACTTAACAAGGGCTGTAAAAGAAAGAAAGCCCGAAATCGCAGGTATTTGAGACCCGAGCCGTAGGCGAGGGTTGTAAATATGCGATAGAGGGCTTTCTTTTTTACTGCCCGTGATGAGTACACAATTTTACGTCTTCACCTGGCCACAATGCGAGTTTTACCGTGCGCGCAGCGTGCGATAAAACTCACATTATGGCCAGGTGTTACGTAAACATATTAATACAATTACAATAAAACTAAATTACAAAAACACAATCTGTTATGAATGTATGTAGTGCTAAAGCTCCCTTATCTAACCCGGCCCGTGTTGCAGATCGCGCTGTCCCCGGAGGCGCGGAACGCCATGTGGGTCTCGTTCGACGGCCGCAGCCGGCAGGCGCTCCAACATGGAGACAGGTATGCACAACTTTGCAGAATTATTTATTGTTATGTAGAATCTGCTTCCAGACGAAGTAATTTCGTTTAGATTACACTTTTTACCTTTTTACCGTTGTAGACCTGGTGTGTATCGGTAGTTCAAAGAGCTGGGTTGAAATGTACAATAGTGTATTAATTACAGCTCTGGGCGAGCCTGTGCTCTGGGTAGATTAGAATGAAGCGAAAATACTGAAAGTAGAATTAAGTCTCCCTGTATTATATTTGTGGTAATTAGGTATCCGTCTCAATTCAAACTAAAAGAGTACGAATGGTATACTTTGTAAGGAAACCGTTCCATTTTTTGAAAATATTCTATGTGCACCACGCATCACGTTGAAACTCTTTTTTACCAATCTGTATCAAAAAGCCCCTACTAGCATCGCATATCGTCAGCTAAACATGAACTTACACGAGCAATTTTTAACGGCAATGTATACCAGAAATATTAGCTGTCTTACTCTAATTTCTTATAATAAAATGAGACCTCCGTACTGTTGATAGGCAAAAAATTTGCCCGTGTAAGTGCAGCTTTACAAACAAATGAACCTTGCAGCCTGTACGTGACGACGTCGGTGTACCCGGTGCCGTCCATCTGCGCGCAGGACCAGATCTCGGACTGGTTCGACTCCCTCGCCGAGTGCCTGCACTGGAACGTGCGCAAGAAACAGAAGCAGATGGACGAGCTCAGCGACATGACCTACTCGTCCAGCGACAACCTCGAGGAGCTCGACAACCACACCGACCGGCCCGCCGACACGTGACCTTGCTTCATTTATCTGGAATGATCTTGACACATTCCTATTCCTAAATCACTCTTGAAGTGGAGGATGCAACAACTTGTTAACTGGCTAATACACTGAAAAAACCGCTAGTTTGGTAATTTTTTAGGGTAGCAGTGTGCGGAACCATGACTACGTTAGGACTTTAGTACCTCTAGTGATTTTTAACTGTGTATTGGCCCTAATCTTGTGATTGGGCGTTTTATTTTGTACTTGCGATATAGGTTATGTATACCTCAGACTGGGACTATCCGATAGCACCGAGTCAGAATTGGAACTGCTCAAAAATGTTGTTTAAAACTAATTTTTATTTTTATGTAGTAAAGAGTGTTGAACAAGCCGTTAGTTGTACTATGCTTGGGAAAGTTTAAACACTTAAGTATCGACCTTTCTTATCTAATGAAATCAAATAATTTATTATTCATGTTGATTTTTAATACGAATATTGGTTTGCATTTTTATCATGAGACATTTTGGTTAATTTCAGGTAAATATGCTAAGAGACAGCTACCAACCCTTCACAGTATCGTCTTTTGCGATTCGTGACGCCATTAGCTATCTCAAATTGATTTATCAAAGTCTTTTTTGAGAGCTCATAGTAGCCACTCGCATGCCGAGTTGTCAATCTTCATTCTATCGTATAGTCCCAGGGTATGAGTGTTATGACGCTCGAGAGCAACTTTTTGTGTTGAATATGTTCATGCATTTTTTTGGGCTTGCTTGTGATAGTATTTTTGAAAATATATATTTGTTTGAAATTGAATTTCTCTAGCATTCCTTTTGGACAATAAACATGTCATTTTGTTATGTCTTTTGGGATATGTATTTGTTATTTTTTATTATAAATCCGCCGCCTGCCGGCTTTGTGGGATGTAGGTTTTTCCGGTTGTTTAATGGTTTAGTATATCTAATCGTTGTAAAAGTGCCTTTGCCGTTAGTGTTGTTCGGGACACGAATAATACGTAGAACTGCCTGCAATACTAGTTTCTACGAACTGCGGCGAGGTGCTATGATAGTGCCAAAAATGTAACAGGTACATAGGTAAATATGGTGTGCACGAGGAGCACAAATTAATGTTGATTACTTAAGTTATATACGGTGTACATTAGTTAACATGCCTGGGAAGTTTGTATGAGAGTTTAAAATCAAAATCAAAGCAATTATTAATGCGAATAAATTTTCCAAATAAGGAACGTTGGTACAATTTCGTATTATTAACGGTACCGTGATAGTGTTATAGTATTGTATACATTGATATAAAAAAATACTATTAAGTCCCTATACCTATTTTGTTGATTTGCATACACTCTACTTTTCACAAGTCGTAGTTAAGAGGATTGTAAACTTAAATAAATCATACGAAATGACTCAAACGATTTTTTGATATATTGTTTCGAAAAACTGGGTTTGTACATTTTCCTTTCCAAGAAACAAATAAAAAACGGAAACGTACGAACCTAGTTTTTTTTTAACAACTACAAAATATTCAAAAATCGTGGAAATCGGACTCGTTTTACATAGTGAGAAACGTTATCCCCCGGAGCCAAATTTGTTTGGTTTTTTTTTGACATCTGCGCGATTAAAGTAAGTCAGTTCACAATCCTATATTCAAACTGCGGATAAATAGGCTTACTTCAGATTAAAATTTGAACATTTAGTATGGGCAAATGTCAAATTTTAACCCGAAGTAAGCTTTATCTGTTCCCGGTTTGAATATAGGGTTCGGCCGTTAGTGTAGTATGTTGGGATTACGAGGGATATCGGTAGGTATTATGAATTCTAACGTTTATCAATGGCAAGTTAAATTATGTTCCGAGATGAAATATACCGTTCTGATGAAATATGGTTATTACCATTGCAATGTTTAATTTAATTTTATGAGTATTTCTATTTATTTTTTATCAAAACAGCACGGATATTCAGTCTCTAATTATGGAAATGGTCGCTCGCGTCAATTGTGATCCAACTATCTATAATAGTGAAGGACTTAGAAAGATACGCAATAGCAAAATTTTAGAAGTGGGCATCGTGTCATGCCTTCGAGTAAATGCAAAAGCTCCCAAGTACCCGGTGCTATGAACGACGCGCATTAAAGTTGTTAAAGGGTGAGTACTATTAAATTGTCGCCTTTTGAATTAACGTTTACAAAATGAAATAATGTTATAATAACTCTTTTTTTTTTATTATAAGAAAGTTCAAGACGTAAAATAGATCAGCTAACACAATTAAGGTTTCTCCAGAGCACGACGAGAGAATTCGCGGACTTTACTCTTCACGCGACTCATAGAATTTTGCACGGATTCATTAGTGATCAGTTTTGTACATTTCATCCACTTTCTTTTAAAATCGGGCAATGATGTGGCCGGTTGGCATGTTTTCCGCAACTTTGTTTTAATATTAGCCCAGTATTTTTCAATCGGCCGTAGTTCTGGGCAATTTGGCGGATTCATATTCTTCGGCACTACATCGACAGAATTCTGATTATACCAATCCAAAGCTCGCGACGAATAGTGACAACTTGCCAAATCTGGCCAAAACAATGTAGAAAAAGTATGTTTTTTTACAAGTGGTAATAACCGTTTTTTTAAGCATTCGGAAATATAAATATCCGTGTTTATTGTGCCAGTGGTTACAAAAGGCGAACTTCTCATGCCGCACTGGCATATCGCTTGCCACACGAGGAACTTCTTGGCGAATTTCTCTACTGGAATCACTTTTTCTGATTCATGTAGACCCGAGACGTTGCGAGAAGAAAAGTACTGGTTTCCAGGTATTGATTTGAAATCAGCTTTCACATACGTTTCGTCATCAATAATTAAGCAACCTGTTTTTTGAACTAACAAGGTGTACAGAAATCTAGACCGTCTAATTGCTCCATTATACTGTTCTACAGTTCTTTTGGGGGCTTTTTGCTTCTTGTAAGTAGAAATACCATACTTTATTTTTATTTTTTGTACATTTCTTTGACAAGTACCAACTTTTTTGGACACATCTCGAGAAGAGATTGCCGGATTCTGATCAAACAGCTTACACACTTTTAAATCCAATTTTTTGTTCCGTTTCCTTGTAGGATGGCCCTCTCGCTGCTTTCTTTCAATATTTCCACCTTGTTTTAGTTTTTTTAGGGTCCTTTGCACTGTTCTCTGACTTGTATTGCACGATTTCGCAAGATCCAAAGTGGACATATTGGGATTTATTGAAAATTCTCGCAAAATTAATTCACGAACGCTTTTTTCGTTTGACGACATCTTGACTGATAAAAACAACTGAATGTTCTTTTAAACAGTAAGACATGCAAATACGTTCTAAATTTGAAATATTATAAGTTTAATGAAAAAGGTTGCGTGGCCGAAAAAAAAATACGGGAAATGTTGGCGACAATTTAATAGTACTCACCCTTTATAAGAGAAATACCTTTATGTTTTAGATCTATAGTGTTTTATATCCAGGACGGTGCGACTCGTCAGTAAATTGGCGTTCTATAGTTGCGTCAATGTATCCCTTGTTTGAGATCTAATATTGAAACGGCCCCACCGATTTGCATAAAACCTATCTGAGAACCATCCCAAATAAACGAGTTTTTCTTTTTTAAAGTCGCGTCCAAATCGGTTTATCCATTAGGCAGCTACGGTGCCAGAGACAGACACACAGATACAGAATTACAAATACCCACAGATACATAAGTAAAATTTACAACACCCCTCTTTTTGTCGGGGGTTAATTAAATAGTGGGACAGGACGTCGTGGATTTAAAACACTATACATGGAACCGAGCAGGGACGGTGTTTAGGTTATGTAAAATTTGGTCGCTGTTGGATAACATACTCTTGTGGAAAGGTTATGGTCTTATCTCTGGCATAAAACATTTTGTTATCAATATAAAAACGGTCTAATATGGTATGGCTTTTGAAAATTGATGATATTTCTGTTTTTATTGATCATGCTTCAATCGAGTACCGGTGTTTAGTTAAGATGCATCACTAATTATATTTATTTCTAATGGGTCCAATACGGGATGCTGCTACTTGATGTGCGTCTGCGAGGGTATTGTTAGGCCACAATGACAAGTTTTAGATGTTTGTCCGTTTATTATGAATTACTTTTTCACAAGTTTATAAAATGTATGTATTATAAGAAGTTTTATTGTAAATTATACAAATTTGACTTTTACTTGTTGTTTTTTCTGAAACCGAACTATATCATACAATGGTACTTAAACGAATTTACCGAGGAAGCCCGTTCCCGTCTGTGGGAGGAAGAACATTCTTTGGCGACCTTTGTTCCAACTGCGGAGAGACTCCCACCTGGTCACTCATTACCAGAGATCGGAATAGGTAGAGCTAATTTGCCTAAACTTGACGCATATTCATTCATGCGTGAGAGAGATGGGAATACATTATTGAATGAACATGCATCAAGTTTAGGCAAATTAGCTCTACCTATTCCGATCTCTGCTCATTACTGTGGCGCACTTGAAAGTCGCTCAACAGTCTGCGCGCTCTGGGGCCTGTTTTATAAAGCTACAAATTACAATTTACAGGTTACAAGTTTCCATTTTTCAACCTCGACCAATGACAACCAGCAGCAGTGTTGTCAGTTTAGACCTGTAAAATTGTAACTTGTAGCTTTATAAAACGTGCCCCAGGTCGGTAGATGCCGAGAAAACTTGGTAAAGTGGGGCTACACCGCCGAGGACCACTGCAGCTGCGGCGCCTCACCACAGTCCATGGCGCACCTCCTGCACTGCCCCGCGTGCCCCGACACCTGCACGCGGCAGGACCTATATGACGCCACTACCAATGCCATTCGCGCGGCAGAATATTGGTCAGCTCATGTATGAAATGCCATCGACACGCTAAGAAGACGAAGCGAGGACGTTAGATATTTCTGTTAAGATTATTTACCTTTTTTTCTACATAACTAAGGCTAAGGCCGCACAGATAGGAGGCTTGCTTAGCGCCTAGAGGCTAGCGTGTTACTTTTGTTCGTAGTCGCCTAGCGGAGCAGTGCGGCCGGTTACAAAGATTCTAGTACTAGAATCTTTGCAACCGGCCGCACTGCGCGCTTGGCGCCTCGCTAGGCGACTACGAACAAAAGTAAGACGCTAGGCTCTAGACGCTCAGCAAGCCTCCTACCTGTGCGGCCTTAGCCTTAGCCTTAACCCTTAAATGCATGATGTTAGGATGCATCCTACATAACAAAAACTCGAAAATGTTTATCTATAAACAGTATCGTGATAGTGTCACGTGTAATAGAAAATTTAAGCAACTAAAAAAATTAAATCATGCATTTAAAGGTTAAGTACAGTACCAGATGCCCCAGGCGGTATTCCATTAGGCAAGTGCCAAGTGCAAGTTGCATGGAGAATGACGTCACAAACATAAATGAAAAAATTACGTGTATGTGTGATAGGCAAGTTACCTTGCAACTTACATGTAACTTGAATATTGGAATGGTAAATGGAATGGTGCTGTGGCATACATGTAATATAACAAGTGCCGTACGCGCATTAATGGTGTCCCTCACTGTAAAATTAATAGTAAAAATAATGCTGTTTGGTGGAAGCACGAGAAACCTTCGGCATCTCCACTTGTACGCAAGTAAATCCTGCATGAAATTTAGGGGCTGACTCGTGGTCACATCAGGTTGACACCACTGCTATTCGCTTTCGTCGAAAATTCGTCAGAAATAATTTTTATTCCGCAAAAGTAGGTATATGGGTTAAGTTCTTTAGATATCTTTAGATGCCCAGACAGGTAGGGCTCCGTCGAATATCAGTGGTGTAACAAACTGGTATGACGACGAGTCTGCACCCTGAAATTTGTATGTGTAAATTGCATGCAGGTTTTACTCGCTCTCGAAAACATGTTTACAATTCAAACAACTCGTACGCAAGAGTGACGTCATACTTCATGCAACTTGCACTTCGCACTTGCCTGGCGGAATACCGCCTTGACATTAAAGGAAAAACATCGTAAGGAAACCTGCACATTCGAAAAGCTGAGTGTAAGAAGGGTAATTGCACAAAAGATTCAGCAGGGTTGAAGTGTATCTGAAAGGGCCTGAACAAGATAAGATAGAGTATTTAAACCGGGAGGTACGTCTCACTCGCACATTGTACCTACCCTTCTAATACCTCTATTATACAATTACCTAAAATTATCAAAATTTATTTCGGAAAGAAAAACGCCCAAGAAAATGCCTTGCCGGCCTGTAAAAAAATTAAACACATCAAATTCGCAGATAAATTGAACAACATTCGAATTCATTATAAATAAGTATATTTTTAACCATCGATTTAGTTCAGTCCTTTGTATATATTTTTTGCACACCAATAAAGCTAGAAACAAATTATCGGACGCGGCTGACGGCCGCGACTGATAAGTGTGCACAGTCGAACGGGACGTGGCTTGCGGACGCGCAACAACGGGAAACACATTATCGGACGCGGCTGACGGACGCGGCTGACAGACGCGGCTGACGGAAGCTTATAAGATATGTCTATGACGCGTCCCGCACCCCGTGCATACCGTCCGCGGACGTTTTCGGCTGACAACAACATCCAGCGCGCCAGATATCTATCGGACGTCCGAACGCTCAAGGTTACGTCCACGGCTTACGTCCGATAGTTTGCACAATTCAGTGTATATTCATTATCTAGACACCTATAAGTCGCGGCTGTCAGCCGCGTCCGTAAGCCGCGTCCGATAATTTGTTTCTAGCTTAATTCATTTCGGCCTGTGTGGCCCATAGTGAAACTTGTCGATCGCTTATCGGTTTTTAATAGGAATGAGGCACATCCCGAAATCACTATTTGACAGTTAAACGTCAACCAAGTCCAATGACAGTTTGATTGACACTTGACAATAACATAACCAAAATATATCATAAATAATTATTTACATATTTTCCACACTTGAAGACGATGTCTAGAATACCCAGTTTAATTAACTTCATAGCCAAACGCAGCATCAGCTGCACAGCACCACTTGAAGGAAAACGAAACTTTAGAAAGTTTCCGATCCCCAACAAGAGGGGATCACGTTTACACAAGGAGCAACAAAAAGGTTCGAATCCGGAATTGGAGATAGATAAACGAGGGGTAAGGGATGTAGGGTATTACACCGACGGCCGCTTCAAACCCGTGCCAGAAATGATTCCAGAACTGATAGTACCGGACTTAAAAGATTGCGATCTCAAGCCGTACGTGTCTTACAAAGTCGAGGATGTCATACAGAGTGCATTTACGGCTCAGCAACTATTTGACGCCGTTTATAGTAAGAAGATAGTAACAGACTTTAAACAAGGCAAGCTGGATGGGGACGGACTACCTCTAGAACCTTCTGATAATGAAAAACTGCAACCGGATGAGGCGGTCGCGCGCGCGAAGAGAACCGGCTCGGATATATTCTAAGTGTTAGTTTATTGATGTAATGCGTAGTGTATTTAGATAAGGTCTCCTAATAAATAAAGTAGTTGTTGTAAATTTATTGTTTTAATATTTGAAATGTGTCTAATATAAAACCTAATGCTGAGCTTGCCATTTTAATTATATTATATTCTGTCTGTAGACAGCTTGAGTTGTTAGTTTGAAGTGCTTGTTGATTTTAGCTTTGCACAAAATAAAATATTGTATCTTGAATCAAATCCAACAGTTTTTACATCAAAACCCATTATACAGAAAAAGATGAGACCAGAGGCCCGTTTCATGAAGCTACAAGTTACAAATTACAAGTGGAAGTCTCTTTCTAACCCCTTTTGCTGGAAAAAGAGTTCCGCTTGTAATTTATAACATGTAGCTTCGTGAAACGGGGCACTGGACCTTGATTAGAAATGTTACTGTCAGTATCCGCACTCTATATGTAAAATTTTGCCACAGTTGGTTAATTATCATTTAATTTTAGACCCATGTTGTAAGTGTAACCTAAGTAATTTGACAAGTGTGTTAAAACAAGATTTTGGAAATATTTAATTTTTAAAATTATAGGAGAAATCATACCGGTAACTCATGTTTTTCTTAGACAACTGAATTGACTTTTTTGTTGTATTTAAGGATTATTTATTAATTCCTAAAAACTAAATTCTGAAAGTGTAATAAATATATTTTTAGGGGGTAAGTTTTAATACAGATAGTTACTATAGAGATAATGAGACATAAAATAACAATCTACCTACTTAATTACTAGAAATAAACAGTTCATTCGAATAAATGAGTTGTAGTGACCTAACTGACCTAAGTTTATCTTAAAATTGTGCAGTTCAATATAATCCTAGCAGTAGGTATTTAGTACCATTTATACCAGCGATATCAGTTCGCTAGGTCGTGCGAAGCGCGTGCGCATTTGAGCCGGTTCCTACGACACACATCTATAACCATAAATATAATGGGTGGTAACTATTCCGCGATGGAGCCGATGGACGTGCCTGTCCCCGACTTAGCGAAACTATTGGATCGCGATGGGTATTTGAAGCCCTATGAACGTGAAATCCGACGCAGGTATGTTTTTAAACTTCATCTTCATTAACTAAGTGTAAAATTGCCTAAATGTTGATCAAAACAGTGATTTTTATAGTAAGTTGGTCTTAATATTTGAGGTTATCTTGTGTTTACGATGTTTAGACAAGTCAGCGGTGCAGCGCTTTAAATTTCCCAGTTGAAAAATAAGCAGACAAGTAATTTTAAAACTCCTGTCTGCAATCTCTACCGTGTCATTAGATTAAAATGTACCTACATTTTGCAAATGCGTTTAAAAATGAAGCATTATTTACAGAATAATGAATACATCGTTCACATAGCGCAGCATGTCAGCCAGTTAATTATACCAAGCGCTTCAAGCGCTGATTGGTTTTTAGACTCATCTCCAATGTCAAACTTAAGGTCATTCCGATGCAGAATGCCAATAACAATGTCGAGACTATACGTACTAGGAACACAAACATGACATAACTTGCATAATAAATTATAATTATTAATATTATTAATATGTATAAAACTATACCTATACAATGTTATAAGTACATTAGATAAAGAGAAACCTCACATCATATTGCGTAAACTTCCCAACTTTACTGCGCACGAATAAATTAATAGTAGGTAAGTAGGTACCTATTAATTACGTAAGTATTTCAAACTTAACAAGCTAAATAAACTAGTTACAATAAATATACATATACCTAAGTGCGTAGTTTGTTATTTTACCGCATACCTTACTAACTAATTACATTTCGATAACAATGTCTGTTCCATAGGTATGGATGTTTCAAAGACCTGTGGGACCGCATCGAGTCATGGGAGGGCGGTGTGGATGGTTTCTCCAAGGGTTACAAGTACTACGGGCCGCAGTATCACCCAAATGGCACCGTCACTTGGCGCGAGTGGGCGCCGGGCGCGCATTCCTTGCATCTCCAGGGGGAATTTAGTAAGCCAATAACTCCTGCTGTTCATTAATAGCAACCAGTTTTAGTGTTATAGCTATTTTTCTGTTTAGGCGTTAAACAATTTATGTCAGGGTAATTTATCTCTGGCATTTTAAAAGAATTTGTCTCTGGCATTTCCTTCATGTGATTTTAACCTACTTACTACCGAGCAGGTACCCAAGCCATATTTAGACCGGACTGACCACTCTTACTCATCTACTAGCCCAGTAACTATCTGTATTTAAACAAAATCTGTGTAGAGTAATAAAAACTTCTACTACTATTATTACAAACTAAGCCTAATCCACACCGTTTTTTCAGACGGTTGGAATCCAAAAAGCCACCCGTTCAGGAAGCTAGAGTACGGGAAGTGGGAGCTGCAAATCCCGCCCAACTCCGACGGCTCCTGTGCCCTGAAGCACGACAGCCGCGTCCAGATCATCGTGAACGACAACCTTTACCGCATGTCGCCGTGGGCCAGCTACGTGAAGCCTTTTGAGGGGTTCACGTACCAGCAATTCATTTACAGACCACCACAGGTTAGATCAAAATTAATATTTTTATTGTGTTGGCGACACGGGCGCATAAATAACCCCGCCCCCAAAGAATGGGTTGTATGTGTTTAAATGAAGCCTTTTTTTTTGAGTCAATCAAGAATTATCCATTCCGAAACTAGCTCGTGAGTGCCTCGTTGCGTTTAGTTATATACTGGGTTCTTCAATTAATTTAGAGCCTTTTAGCACTGCAAAAACATGCAAAAGGGTGAGATAGTTATATTTACTGAGACAAAGCGCCGTAAGATATTCAGCTTTTAGTTTTAAACATAAAGTAAAAGTCGGAATGTAAAGCGTTCTCTACTTACGTTAAATTCAAAGCGTTGTTTAAAATTGCTTTACTCTTGATCCTAGTCGAATATGGTTTCAACCTAGCCAAGTAGGTATTCGTTCAGGGGCCGTAGCCAAGATACGAACGCTACTAACTTTTCTCTTTTCTATCACTCAAAATGTATACGATGATAGTTGATCACGCGGTTTATCGCAACGCACGAGAATGTCATGTCATAGTAACGTTTGCATTTTGGCTAGGGCCTCTGATGTTCGCAGTTTGGTTTATCCTAATAGGTTAATATCGTGTCGACATCATGTACCTAGGCTAGGTAACCTAGCTATCGTCACAGTGCATTTAAGTAAAACAAACATTCATTTTATTTATTTGAAATCAATCTTGCCTTATCGCTTCAAGCGGCTATTACTATCTGATAGAACTAACACTATAAGGAAACATGTAACTTTTAAATCGATTAGTTCATTCATGGGCACATAGTTAAAAAGAGCATGAAGAGAAGAGCCCAGCATTTATTAGAAGCAACCGCTAAAAGTTCGTTTGACTCGATCGATTGACCAGTATTCTTGTAAGGGTGGGTTTAGACCAAACGAGCAAACGCTCTAGAACATGTTTTGTCTTTATTTTTACAAAGAAAACCTAAGAGATAATGCCATAGAATTCTTGTTCGTTCGCTTGGTCTAAACCAACCCTAACGAGTTGCATATCATTTCTTAAGAGTTCTATCGCGGTCGTTAATTTGTGACCCATTTCAAGAAAAATAGGCTTGAAGTCGTCAATGTCATTAAGATGCCAAATCATTTGTAACTTAGGAGACTCAACCTTATTGTTATAGAATGTCAGAATGACTTTGGACCTAAGGTGGGTCCCAAATTAATGTTCGTGACTGTACAGCGGTCTAGTTATGCTGGTATGTCAACGAACTCTCTTTTGTCGCTTTTAAGAATAACAATACAAGGTCACTCTTTCAGTCTAGATATTCGTATAGACTGTCGTGAAGAACGGATTACCGATTAGATTACATTTACGACCCGCGGGTGTTATGTTAACATTGTGATCTTGTTTTGTTATCTACAACTCTACCTATTAGGAACACGCGTATAACAACAGATAACGTGTTCTATACTTATTAAAAGTCATCTACACTAATATTACAAAGAGGAAAGATTCGTATTTTTGTATGTTTGTAACGAATAAACTCAAAAACTACTGGACATATTTCAAAAATTCTTTCGCCATTAGAATCCTACATTATCCCTGAATAAGATAGGCTATATTTTATTTTTCTGCGCGGACGGTGTCGCAGGAAATAGCTAGTAGCTAATAAAAGTTAGACGAAAACGACATAATTAACACATACAAAAATTTCTGATTTGTCCAAAGGTCAACTGGTAGAGAATGTCATTAGGCAGGCATTAAGTTCACCTTTTGTACTCTAATTTGTATTTTTGTGCAATAAAGATTAAATAAATAAATAAAATATTTTTATTTTCCATTATTGGTTCTACAAATGACGGACTTAGGTACGAGTAGTTAGGTATAACTTTACTAAACTACAGTAAAACTTTGGCAATGGGGCTGGTGTTAAGTAAGATACCAATAGATGCGTTTATTAACAAAAAAAACTCAAAACACACTTAACCCGAGCATCTGACATTAAATATTTTTTGCAAAAAGGGCGCTAAAAGGACCATTAGTGAGCGTTCACTGTACTGTTTCGATTGATAAGGTTCTAATAAGGACATTTTGTTACAGCCCTACAAGTTCCAGCACCCAAAAGTGGCGCGGCCGGCGTCGCTACGCATCTACGAGTGCCACGTCGGCATCGCCACGGCGGAGGGACGCGTCGGCTCCTACACCGAGTTCCGGGACAACGTGCTGCCCAGGATCAAAAACCAAGGTGGGCGAGAGAGCAACTGAGAAAGTTATGCTAAATGGAATAAATATGAGTCAAACGAAGTATGATGCATGGGCGGATCCAGGTGGCCATTAGTGTGGGTTATTTGGGCTGTGTGCTACGTTTACTTACCTATAGTATATGTAACGTAATAGAAACTGAAAGACGTACCTTTTTATGTCTTTCACATTTTTACAAGAGCGAAAAAGGTACGTCTTTTAGTTTACCTTACTGTATGTAATAATGATGTCTTAATGATGTCTGTCTGTTAAGTCTTAAACTTTGTGGTCGATATGTTGAAAAACCACCTAATTTACTTACAAAAAACCGAAAATAAAGTCTATTTGGTTGGCCTTCAGGCTACAACTCAATTCAGCTGATGGCAGTAATGGAACACGCCTACTACGCATCCTTCGGGTACCAAGTCACAAGCTTCTTCGCAGCCAGCAGGTAAGTTCTATGGTTCTTTCTTGTTTTTACTGACACAACATTGGACTGCCTAGGTAGGTATTTGATCTGTAAAACGAGGACTGAAACTGTGTCCTCTGAAGCAGTGTCCTCAAGTCAGGTCAGGTAGTAAGCCCAGCCCCACTTGATCCCTCTGTAAGTCAAAAAAGGTGATTTTCGGAATGGGGACACCGAATGTATCAAAACACTTAACCTTTTTTTTATATATGTCGGAGAATGGGCTCTAAACATCAAAGTACTTCAGGTTCTGTGGGCATGTCTAGGTAGATATAAGTATGTACCGAGATAATAAAACAGTGACATACAGGGAGGTCCTTGAGCTACAACTATGTCATCAAACTATTTAGTGAGTTAATCACAACTACTGATAGCATGATTGTAACTATCATAGAAAGGTCTCTGGGTAATTATTACACCTAATTAATTCACGATACGTCACAGAACAGATGCGTCTGCGCGCGGCGGATCCCGAACCAAATCTGAGTCGCCTTCCCTTATCCCTTCTCACCGCACCGCCGCCGCAGCAACGATCTAAGTTCACGCAGCACATAGCGCCGCTTGCGTTCTGCTGAGATTGTGTTGCCAGTTTTACACCGATTTCCGACATATATGTATATCCACAAAATAGAGATAATTCTTTTACAGTTTCATAATAGCAAACATTCTCTTCCCAGTCGTTTCGGCACCCCATGCGAGCTGAAGCAGCTGATCGACCGCGCGCACGAGATGGGTCTGTACGTGCTGCTGGACGTGGTGCACTCGCATGCCTCCAAGAACACCCTGGACGGGCTCAACGAGTTCGACGGCACCAACGCCGGCTACTTCCACGACGGGCCGCGCGGCACCCACCCGCTGTGGGATAGCCGGTTGTTCAATTACTCTCAGTAAGTCCATGGATTTTTCTATCATTGCATTAATTTTTAGGACTGAGCATCGAAGGTATTATTGTGTGTTTAAAAACAGAATATGACAGACAGGACAGACAGGAGCGCAATTGCAATTGAATTTTATCAAATGCTGAGAAATCCAGCAATGTGATGTAATGTGAACCAAATCAATGTCATGTTTTTTTTTTTCATTTCAGAACGGAAGTTTTGAGGTTCTTGCTGTCTAATCTACGTTGGTATCAAGAAGAATTCCAGTTCGATGGTTTCCGGTAAGCCTTAGGCTTTAAATACCCCAGACGTTTTGTATGCTTTGGCATATCTCGAAGTGTCACGTATAGTGTAGACGGTTACAAACTGATAAGACTTTTTAGAACCCTAAGCTGCCCATTTCTCTCCTAGGTCGTCCCGCTTCCACCTGCTAACGAGGTATTCCCCGCAGGTTCGACGGCGTGACGTCGATGTTGTACCACAGCCGCGGCGCGGGCGAGGGCTTCTCGGGGCACTACGACGAGTACTACGGGCTCAACGTGGACACCGAGGCCCTCGTGTACCTCATGCTCGCCAACGAGCTCGTGCACAAGCTCGACAAGCGCGCCATCACCATCGCTGAGGTCAACAGTATACCGTTAACGTATATTAGTATCCATTAGTATTTATTTCTCTTTAAAAGTATAAATTTATATAATTGTCTAGAACCCATAGTACATACAAGCCTAGAGCTTGGTTTGGGACTAGTTCAGTTTGTGTGATTGTCCCTTAATATATATTTTGTATCTGTTCAACAAGACCAGTTGCAAGATCGATGCCGGTTTTTTTAATTGCAATTTCTTTAGATTCTTTTCTGAGGTTCTAGCTAGAACTTAGCTAATTTTCATGAAAATGCGGACTTCTGCAGGCGCATCAAGATCAGTGTCTTAAATATTTGACTGATACAGTTATATTATGTAGAATAAAGGAGGCTAATTAAAGTTTCTTATCCAGGACGTATCCGGCATGCCAGCGTCGTGCCGGCCGGTGCGGGAGGGCGGCACGGGCTTCGACTACCGGCTCGGCATGGCCATCCCCGACATGTGGATCAAGCTGCTGAAGGAGGAGCGCGACGACGACTGGAAGATGGGCCACATCGTGCACACGCTCACCAACCGCCGTTGGACCGAGGGCACCATCGCTTACGCCGAGAGCCATGACCAGGTCAGCAAACTATTTTTTACAGGCTCATAGTTCGAGAACCAGAGGGTCCCTAGGCACTTGTTATTTGCCCCCCAACTCGAAGCTATTTTAGCAAGTCAGGCTTTTGGGTTATACGATGTTTCCGCATCACTGGGGCCCCTAGCCTGGGACCTTGTAGGGGCCTTGGTCCTGGAGAAACCAATCGACCACAGGCCATCTGATAGTTCGTAGACTCTGAGGAACATGAACATTTGTAATCTCAAGGTTGCAAATGCGTTGCCAACCCAGGGAACTTAGATAGGACTACCCGCTTAGATTTAGTAAAACTGTAATCTGTCTGTAAGGGAGGTAGCACACGATGACTTTTTGAAGCGATGCAGTACTTAGCGCGTTCGGTATCGCTGTCACTTTCACACATTAGAGAGAAAAAGTGACAGCGATACAAAACGCGCGACTGCATCGCTACAAAAAGTCGCCGTGTGCTACCTCCCTAATTGAAGCATTGATGCGAATCTAATTTGATTGGTTAGGCTGTTGACTAACAAAAAACACCAGGAAATTTGAGACTTGCGTATCTCACATTGACGGGGAGAAGTGTCGGTGACAGTCGAGTATCGGATTCGTTTATGGAGTGACAGGATGGAGGGATTGGAGGGCACGTGAGACGTGGGTCTTCCGAGTGGCAGATTAATATGATGATGATAAAGTCGTGGTTTTGCAGGCGCTGGTGGGCGACAAGACGATCGCGTTTTGGCTGATGGACGCGGCGATGTACACGCACATGAGCACAATAAGCGAGCCCAGCGCTGTGGTGGAACGCGGCCTGGCGCTGCACTGCATGATCCGGCTCATCACGCACGCTCTGGGCGGCGAGGGGTACCTCAACTTCATAGGTACTGTTCAAAACTGTTTTTTTTGTTTCTTCAGACTCCATGACTTCATGACTTCAGTCATGAACTCATGAAAATGGACCTACTAAACCCGATAAAAATTAAACGTGTCATGATTGAATGATGCTGATTATAATATGATGTATTCGGAAAACGTCTAGTGGATATTTACGGTCAGCCCATTTGCCCCGGCTACCCGAAACCACGGCGCAAGGTTCTCGCACTTACGATCAGCAGACGGTAGTGGCTTACGGCGGGCACGAAAAAATCGTTGGTCGCCATCGCCATCATCTCTTACTTAACGTTAGACCTACCGAGTAAGATCTCGTCATCTTAATTAAAGTCAATGAGCAGTTGACTACCTGGCAAACCTTAATAACTTGATTATCACCAGGCAACGAGTTCGGGCACCCCGAGTGGCTGGACTTCCCCCGCGCCGGCAACAACTCGTCGTACCACTACGCGCGCCGCCAGTGGAATCTCGTTGACGACCCGCTGCTCAAGTACAAGTTCCTCAACGAGTTCGACCGGGACATGAACTTGTTGGAGGACAAGTACGGCTGGCTCAGAGCCGACCCGGTACGGTTGCTTTATTAACTGTTATTTTAAGCACGTAGGGCTGGAAGAAAAGTTGAGTCATAGAACGTTAGAAATTTTGGTGTGATTCGGAATTGGAAGTGACGGAAGTCCTTAAAAGAAGCCTATGTCCAGCAGTGGACCAGTGTAGTATGCTTAGAAGAAGAGCGACGATGCCTTAAATCTTCAACCTCGTAAGGCCCAGTGTGCAATAGGATGTACATTATCACGTCAGTGTACATCATTAATTTGAACTGTATTGCAATGGGAATAAAGTTTATTTTCCTTTCTTCATAAATTGAAAATGGCATTATCGAACAAACGTAATTGAACATTATTGCCTTGATGGTAGATTCAAAGTCCCACTCACAATAAACTGGCTGTTTGTAGTACGGTGGACCTTACGAGGATAAAACCCTGCTGAACGCTCTTCTACCCTCCCGATTTTTCCTACAAATATTCTGCTGTCTGTGGGACTAATCCTCATACAATACGTCACATCGCTTGTGTTACGTATGCGTGCACGTGTCACGCAAGCGGTGAGGATTCATATTCATACTATACAACGCAGTGGAACGCGCACGCGTATGCCTCCGGTGTGGCTCGGCCTTAATGGTGTTTTAGCGACGGCTAAAAGTCTAAGTATAATTAAGTACCTAAGTAATTAAGTGGAACTGAACGATGGAGTCGGAAGTCACAAAATCTCCAATGAGGGTCCTCAGTTTGATCTCGTTACATTGATCTCGATGAGCAGTCGAGGACCGTGCAAACGAGTACAGTCAAAGTGTCAAATATACAGTTTTACCCAAGAACCTAATTGATTTGGTTTTAATCTCGTTTCCTAGGCGTACGTGTCATGCAAGCACGATGGCGACAAGGTGATCGCGTTCGAGCGCGCCGGGCTGCTGTTCGTCTTCAACTTCCACCCCACCCAGAGCTTCACCGACTACCGCGTCGGCGTGCACCAGAACGGGGACTACAAGGTACCTTGAGTACCTAACTACAGTGTGACAAAAAGCACATACACCTACATCTCAGTGTAGTAAACTGTACCAGATGACACTTTTTCTAATAAAACAGCGTTTAGGTTGATCGAACGTGCCTACGCTGTGCTTCCCTTTCTATTATATGGCATAATTTGTTTTCACCCGCTCGCAACCCCATCCTGTATAGCCACCCCCAGAGATGCAAGCGGATGTACAGTCGACGTCAAAGATATTTACACTTTAGTACCTCCACTTTATCTGCTATAATAATTTCATAATGGCAGTTTAAACATGACATTAAATAGACAAGGTACTAAAGTGTAAACATATTTATGACGTCGACTGTACTTTGTAGCTTTGCGCCTGCGACGTATGATGTACGATGGGCCTGCTAAAAGAAGTAGAAAGTAATGGGGGGTCACTGTCTATATCAAAATCGTTTTCGTGTGTCAATCAAATCAACTCTCTGAATAATTGTAGTTCCATAATTGTACACTTTTTGGTCGCAGTGTGTAGCCTGACTATGAACTACTTCATAGCGAATCGAACATGACTGAGCTCACATTTCAAATCATTAGAATGTCACACTGAAGAAAATGAGCGAAACTAGATGACAGAGTAGCGTCAAGTAATTTCCAGTAGCCAAGCCTACATCTAAATACGTGAGAAATATATGTTTTTTGAACTACCCCTCTTTCTCAGGTGGTCCTATGCTCAGACAGCAAGAAGTACGGTGGCTTCGGTCGCGTGGAGCCGGGCGATGCTACCCACGTCACGCAGGGCATGCCCTGGGGCAACCGAAACGACTCCATTCAGGTCTACATCCCGTGCCGCACAGCCATAGTCTACGCACGCCACTAACTCCTTATTCTCTCTAGAGCCAGTGTTTCAAGTCAATACGAACGTTCAAATGTATAAAATCCGGATCCCTATTTCTTAAGCCTATCAATAAGTTCCGTAGGTGCATAATATGTTGCTAACATAAAATGGACTATAATCACTCCTGAGGTACAGAACTATGCCTGAGGATTTCTAGGATTAGCTATCTTGGCATTTGAATGTTAATTTTATATACAGCTCATGTTGGAGAATTCTTTGTTAAGTTCAAAAATTATATAGATTTTACGCTATGTAATGTATGTAGTTTAAATGTAAAAAATACTAGCCAATTGTTGGCATGGTTGCTAATGTATGAAACGGGTGAAGTTGGTCTGAAATTTGGTCATTATGAGCCTGCACAAGAAACGCATTTGAAGATTAGATTATGAAATATATACATAATATGTATCTCATTCTAACACATAATTTAGTTGCTTATGATGTGGCCCATGCAATAGGAATTTTAATTGTACGCTCCAACCAATTGTATAAAAAAAAAAGTTGTTCCGCGCTCAACATGCAGTTTAGAGTCTAATTATATTTGCTCAACAAAGATTTCGCTCTTTGAAATGAAAATTTAAGCAATTAATAATTTAATAACTTGTTGTAATAGTGTTCAATGAACGAATTTCTGTTTTTGCATGAAGCATTCAATTAAAATAGTTTTATTTGCATCTGCGCGAGTGGTATTTTACCATGTAATCCATGCACAGTGCATGGTCACTATGGTCAAAAACCTTGTTGTTTAATTTGACCATGTCCTCTGTTGAATGTAAAACCAGTGCCATAAACAAGATTTTGTCCTCACACCTAACCATGCTGGGTATTTATGTAATTAACACGTAATGCATTCACTATTGTAAATTGATGTTTGTCAATGCTTCTACTTAGTAAAAGTAATGAACTGATGTTACAGATGTTATTGTTATAGTTGTTATTTTTGGATTTTATTTTATTGTGTTAATTTGATTATTAAAGAACAATAAAATATTGTATATTTTTTATGTAGATTTAAAATAAAGTACCAATTGTTTTTAAAATGTTTATTTTATTTAAGATGATACTCCTATAAGTAAATTATTTTTGGGGGTACATGACAAAGGCTTGAGACGGGATAATGTGACATTGTAACCAAACTCATTAGCCAGACGTAGACGGTCTGAATCAATGACAGCCATACACCAGTCACCCCTTGCTGTGAGTGGACAGTCTTTGTGGGTCTGATCGGCAGCATGCCCCATAGTCAGGTACTGCTCTATAGTCACACTACTGAACACTTTACTCCGAGGATACACTAATCTATCTGTTGCATGAAGTGAACCATAACAACATGGACACAGAACAAAATTAGCATTGCACTGCAAGCATTTGTCAAGAATCAAATCACTTGCAATCCCACAAGCATGCAGTCCAACCCCAACATCAAATTTTCCAACGAAGAAGTCTAAATTGCATTGGAAGAAATAGACATTGTTCATTCCCATGTCATGTACCCTTTTCCTTGCTCTAAGCAATGATTGTTCCTTATTTTCTAGTAAAATAACAGTACATTTAGGCATCAAGTATGCAATGAGGATGCCCAGGTGTCCACTGCCACTGCAGAAATCAACTATTAAATCCCCATCTTTAGCTATACTTTGGACAGCTAGAGCAAGATTTTCAAGTTGTTGAGCTTTTCTCAACATTCTATCATCAGGTAAATGGCCAGCACTAGGGTTGGCTCCTTCAGGGATTGTACTCCATTCAATTTTACTTGAAAAGTCTTGACTATCAACATCTATATGCATTGCATCAACTAGGGAGTTCAATGCGTTTTCTATGTCCACTCCTTTAGTAAATTGCCTCTTTCTAGGATTGTGTCTCTTAGGATCCCTCTTGTATAAGCTGACATCTTCAGCAACAGGCACAGTGATATTACAACTGTCTATGTTCATTTCCTTCTCTTCAAGATGGTTTAGAAGTTCTATAATGGGGACTAGTTCTGGAAGCTGTTGAACATTTCTAAACCATCTGTATGTCAATGGTAATAGAGATTCAAGTTTATCATCAACCCTTTTAAGTATAATATAATACAATGGTGTAAGAACAATATCAGCTAAAGTCAAGAATGGTCCTTCAGCAAACTGATGGGTGATGTCAAGATCTTGTATTTTGATAGAATTATCTATAGCGATTTCTTTACTGATTGCAGATTTCCATTTTCTTTCTTTAGCTACTCTGTATATCTTTACTTTTTCCTCTTTTTCTTCCTGTCGTTCAATTTGCTTAGATTTCAGCACTTCTTTTTTCTTAACTTCCCTGGCATATTTATAAACATTGTGAACTCTGACTGGTTTTCGCAGATGATTTTCAAATCTTACCAGATTCATTGGGACTTCTTGCAAAGAGTTCACCTTTAGAACTTCCCGAACAGTTTTTAATACGTCTACTTCGCAGAATTTTGTCCATATTGACACTTCGTTTGGCGCTTGAAGACAGCCTCTGCGGAAGCCAAGGATGCCGTCCTCGTGCTCGAAGGGACTTGGAGGCAGACTTCTGTGCAAACTCATGTGTCTGGCGACTGCACATAAACCAGTTATCACAGTATCTCTGTTTATTAGCACTGGATAAACGCACGACGAAACCTGCCAAGTTACTGAGTCGGTAAAATTGTCAGCACTAATATTCGGCATTTTAACAATAACCTCATTTTTTTCTTGATCTTTTGGCTTAGGCACGTAAACAAACTTTAGGAGAATTTGTTTAGGACTGCAAAACTTGTAAACACAATACGTTATTAAAGACTCCAAGGGCAGTTTCAATAAGCGAGATTCCCTGTAGTTTTCGTAATTTATGTAAGCTTCCAGATACACCACATGATCCATTTTTTTATTAAAACTTAAAGTAATCTTAGTTCATATAAATAATGTATCCTAACCTCTAAACCTGATCCACCTGATTGATTACCTACTACAGATTAGAAAATATTTTTGCCCTGACTGCGGCCGGGCCAATGATTAAAGAAACTAAGTTTCTATAGTCAAAGGGCCGGGTCCGTACTTTGAAAATTGAAGTTCGAAGTTTCGTCAGTTGAGATTAGATCTTCAGTGTTAACGAGGATTCTCTGCCAGTAGTCGCTTTCATTTATATCCATACGCGTGTGAAGCTCGACACTTGAGTCTGGCAGAATTGTGCTGTCTAACAGCTACAGAAGCCATAAACTAAAGAAGTGAAGTGAAGTGAAGTGAGATTAGATCGAGAGTAAGGGATGGAGCTAACGTAACTTCGAACTTCGAATTTCCAAGTAACCAGTGGTCGGTCCAAGAGGCTAATACAACGAGTCCAGAACGCGTGTGCTCGTTTTTGTTTTAGAGTCCCTCCCCGCTCCCACATCACTCCATATTTGAACGCCGCTAACCTTCTAAACATGGCTGCGCGGAGGCGCATGCACCTGGCGACCCTTATGTTCGGTGTGGTGCAACACATGACCCCGTCGTACCTCTTTAACAAGATCCAGTGGTCCAGTAATGTACGCAGGTTTAAACCTAGGGCGATTGTGCCGCTGCACCGAACCGCGGCGTTTCGGGGTAGTTTCAGGTTCGCGGCGTCCAAGTGCTGGAATGATCTCCCCCCTCCCATCCAAGGAGCGCCTAGCAAGTACACCTTTAAGCGTAAGCTTAAAGGCTATTTGTTGACGCTCCAAAAATCATAATTTCCCAACCAGCACTTTGTCCCTAAATTATAGTTTAGTTTTCTTTGTTTTTTGTTTATTGAATTGTGCCAAATGGTCGATGCTGTATACTGGCTAAGTAGGTATATTTAGTTTAAATATTATATTTCTGTAAGGTATTTGCATGTAGTTTTTGTATTTATTCTGTCACTATCTATAAGTATTTGTTTGGTAGTATATATTTATTCGTTTAGCGTACCGTCCGTCTGTCACAAACGGAGCTGGCTGAAAATCAGCGCTGCAGGTGTTTAACACCTCAGCATTATGCTGAGCCAGTGTCCGATTCACTGCCGCGAAGACACACTCACTACTCTTTTTATTGCTGTTTTCTGTTTTTACTTTTGTTTTCTGTGTCTTATGTGTGTAGTGAATAAATGTATTTTTCTTTTCTTTTTCTTTCTTTCTAAGTAGGGCCTCAGGCTCCCTATCACTTGCACTCGAGACCAAATCGAAAGAAAGGGATGGAGCTAACGTCTAGAGAGCAGTTGACAGCATGATCTATTTTTAACCAAAAAAACCTAGAATAGTCAAAAAATTCAAAATTCCACATATTTATTTAGTTTCACCTGCCCCGACGACTCTCTTTTGCCAAGCTATATTCTAAGTGATAGTAAATCAACGATCAAACGTAAACGTGGATCAAATTGAGGCCCTACTCTGAAAATCGAAGTTACATTAGCTCCATCCCTGTTACTCGTCATTCGAGACTAATTCGAGAGAAAGGGATGAAGCTTACGTAACTTCGAACTTCGATTTTCAAAGTAGGGCCTCTGAATGCTATTTCCATGCTTTTTCAATTGACGTATGCCACAGATTATAGGATGGTAATTTCATTGGCAACTTGGCAACACACATACATATTGCAAAATTTATTTCTGGTTCTGTGAATGTGAAACAGTGAAATAAAAAGTAAACAGTGATGCATTATTACAATTTGTTGCATTGTTGTTTGACCGTTGTAATCTAGTTATTAATGCGGTGGTAATCGCTAATTTAGCTTTAGACTTTATTTAGCAGCGGGTAAAATGTTGGAGGTTATAAATGGATTTCTTTTAGTTTACTTCGTAGCACTATGCACTATTAGTGCATTAGTATCGCACTTAGCAAAGCCAGTAAGTATAAATCGCATACGAAGGCCAATTTATGGGTTAAACGATTTTGTTTTATTATATTAATTGAATTTTGCAGATTGCAGCGTGTTTCGGCAGGCCATCCAATGAAGAGAGGATAATTTGGACTGATGTTGTTAAATTGAGAGACGAACAAAGAAAAATCTCTATGAAAGAAGAGTTTGCAGCATACCACAAATTGCAACGTAGAATAAATGAATTGCAAAACAAATTAAAAGAGAATGCACAGTCTCGGTTAAGCAAGAGCCTGGCCGTCAAAAGCTCCATTCATTTGGTTCTACAGGTCGTGGTGACTCTTTGTATATTGATCTCTGTCTTCTGGTTCAGACGTGAGCCTATAGTGGCATTAGACGGAAACCTATTCCCACTGACAACTATGCTGAGGTACCCTAGTGAAATGCCCAATGCCATTTCTACTCATATATGGGTGATGATATCAAATCTTTCTATCAGGAGCTTATTGAAACCTATTGTATCTTAAACATTATAAATTGTGATGGAATTGAAATAAAAAAACTAGAATTAATCATGTTCTTTATTAATTAAACAAAATTACTAATATTTTATACTCAGTCCATTAAGTCCAAATGTTTTCTCTAAAAATATTCTATAAACAATCATATGGCTTGCCCACGATCTATATTATGCGTACTGAAGTGTAACACTACCACTTGCAGTATTACAAGTTTTATACTTTAACAATTTGATTGTCCAGCCGACTGTAGTATACCACAATCCTGATTGTGCTACCCTTTACATGGTCAACTAAATTTTGAGCCACATTGCACAAAACTCTTTTTACTAAATAGACGTGAGATGGCCAGCCATGCAGCTATTCACAGATAACACCTATGTAACACTTTGCAATAATTAAGTATTCACATGATGTGCCAGCTTTATTAAACAACCAAAATGTTGTGGAAAATACATGCCATAATAAACTTAACAATAAAAACACCTTTCCCAAATTGCATTTTTGAGAATATAAAATCTAAATAGTTGTGCAAATATATGAACATAATTAATATTTACAAGCTCTATATCACAGCATAAAACTTACTATATTTGCACTAAGATTACAACGGATAACTTTAACAGAAGAATTAAATGATACCATTAAAAAAACATTTTAAATTAATGTTTTTATTTGGGTATCAACAAGAGACAAAACTAAGTGAGACTTCAAAAATTTAAATATAATTCACAAAATAAATCTAACAAGATTGAACAAAAATATTTTTGGTGACAAAAATACATCAAAATTGTCCAAGGATAATAGCAAAATTGTTTAGACTAGATTCCCCTAAATGTAACTCTTTAACCTGCTTTCTAATTTGCTGGTAATATTAGAGTCGTTTTTGCACCACAGTGGTTACTTACAAATGGGGAAAAAAGTCTGATCTCTGTAGCTCAAACTAAGCACAGCCCATCCCTAAACAGTTACTGATGTACTTGCATACAAAGTTTTAAATCTTAAAAGACTAAAAAAACATGGCAATAACATATAACAATACACACAATTATTTGTGTGGCTGTTCTTCAATAGGACTATTTGATTTGAAACACTGTTCTATACATATATACATAAGCAAAGAAAAAAAAACATGAAATTTGGGTTAACTGGGGAATTACTAAAACAAATATAGACATCAACTAAAACCGATTAAAACAAATTGAATCAAAAAATGTACAAAATACTACATAACTCTGTACAAGGAATGAACAGTTTTGGCACAGAAACTGTATTTGAAATTGTAAATCGTTTAACATACACATGGTAAAAATCTTAGCCTGATTGTCGAAAATGTGATTACAGAATTAACAACAAGTTTTTAGAGTTGTTGGTAATTCTGTAACTCTGCCTACCCCACTGGGACTGAAGGCGTGATATATGTATGTATGTAAATAGTTTAAGAGGTTATTTCTAATAAATCAAGGCACATCTAAAAAGCATGAGACTAGACTAACTTGACTATCTTTTTCAGCATGAATTGTCACAAATTATGTTTTAATCAACACAACCATTTCACATTTTTTTAATTCTTGCATGCTCAACATGCAACTTTGTGAAGTGTTTAAAAAGGTAAAGAATATATGGAGCGTGAAATGTCAGCTAGTTTTGACGTCAGAAAAAGACACTGATCAAGGGGAAACTGCATTAGGATCAATAATAGGATTTTCTAGATAACATACCTACTTAAGGACCCCGAACAACTTCTGTTGCTAATACTTTTAAACCTTATAACATTGTATATAAGGATTAAAATGGGCTTGCTAAGACAATATCTTTATTAGGCCTATAGGACTGTTTAAAGGATGAAATCAAACTGGACAAGATAACACTTGTCCAAGGTACTGATTCCCACCAACCAAGTTGGTCTTGACCTTGACTTGGGGTGACCTTAGACCAACTAATAAGCTTTTGCAGTAGTTCTCTATCTGATCTAACTCTATGCTAGGACGTCGCCGCGGCGGGAGGTGGACGGGGGCCGGTCGGCCGGCGGAGCTAGGTATTCTCGTAGAAGGAACTGTTGAAGTGGGTCGTGAGGAGATACACAACGGCCTCGTACGTTGACATCATGATTGCCGTGTTTGGTATCTGCCGGACGAGCTGTGTGCCAAGGCCCCTGAGGAAAAAGGGCAGTCATTTTAGTGGTGACATATTGAAATGGCGATTTCACTAGAAAATTAAGGTTAGGTTAGGTTGTAGCCATTTAATTCCTAAGCGGTTTTTAAAATAGTTAAGGCTAAAATATAAGAAACTGTAACTTTAATCAGTTGAGTCACGAAAATAAGCTATGACTATAAGACAAAATGTGGTGGTATCTTCCTGTAGCAAGTGCGATCATATTACTAACGGGTGAGGATTGAATATATTACTAACGGGTGAGGGAAGTATATAAATGTACGACTAATTACCGTGACTCAACTAACTAAAGTTACCGATTCAGAATTTTAATCCCTAACCATGTACATACTTTTTTGAACACCGCCCTTTTAGCATCCACTTTAACTTTCTTTTACATAATATTTAATGTGTCGCTCGATTATATACTACTGGAGGAAAATATCAAAAAAATGAAGTAGGTATTTAATTAGATTTGTTTCCGTCTCTAAAGTGTAAGCAAACACTACCTCATATTGCTCATGTGTATAATTCCTATTTTAAAAATTCAGATTGATTATCATAATCCAGATTAGTACCGCGTTGTCAAACGTATTTGAGAGATAAAACTACAGTTACCTTATACCCGGTAACCTGGGGAACTAATCCTGCAACCTTTGAGCTGCATTTATAGAAGAGACGTAATGTAGGTTACCTGTAGACTCCGCGGTACCCCTCCTCCATCCACACGGTGTGGAGAGTTTGCCAGAACTTGCGGTACTTGTCTCCTTCCTCCCTCAGTCGGGTCCTTGCTACCTCTGAAATATTAACATACAGTTCATATTAGTCGCTAAGCTACAATAATAAGCTCTCCTACGGTCTGCGGGACCGGACACCATAAAATAAGCAATTTTTTTATGGACCCTTCATTTGCCCGAGTTTACCAACCCACAAAAGATTGAAGGACGCTTTTCCACAGAAATTCATGATCTGTTGTAGTCACCCCAACTCTTATAATACCTACCTATACCTTTTGTTTGTAAATCCACCAAAACAATACGATTAGAGCAGAATTAGATTACAACGAAACGAACTTAGGTCAGTCGAAAAGATATAGTTTGTCTAATTAATTTAAGCGATATCTTTGATACGAATTCCATGATTTTTGTATAATATGTTAGCAAGATGCCTAGTAGCGTTAATCTTGTCGCAAAAGAAATGGAATTATCCCTGTGACTCATTTCCAATTATTAAGAGGCCGTACACGAAATTTTGCCGGCTTTGCTTATTTTTGTGATTTTACAGTTAAAATACTGTTTTTCTATAAGTTTTAATGCTCAACATTAAATGTCATTTTAGTTATGATCGAATAAATGAGCGAGATTTAGGTTGTTTTAAAATATTATTTATTGCCAATTCTTTTGAACTTTTTGGATATTTTTTATAGGTAATGGATTGATTTTGAAATAAAGTTTATTTCTGTTGTTTTAATTTTATGAACAAGAGTTTTGAGTAGGGAAATCGAAAATAATTTTTTTGCCCGTTTTCTATAAAAAATTACCAAGTTTATTTTTAGACGACTTTCACAGCAATACATTGTAAATTTTTCATACCGTTAAGACGTCAAAACGATTCATGAATAAGTGACATTCTAACCTCTTCCAGCAAAATTCACATAACAGTCGCCGGTGTCAGGTCGATTAATCAAAATAAAATAATAAAAACAAAAAAGTAGCTCATAGATTCGTTAAAATTAGAAATTATCTTTCGTGTTGTGTATTAAAACTTGTAGAAATACAGTATTTCAACTGTAAAATCACGTAAATCAGCGAAATCGGCAAAATTTCGTATACGGCCTCTCAACTACCCATATAAAATTTCCTCTTGACATAGTTTACTTTACTGCTCAGCCCATCGATCAAGTCGTTATTCAAAGCAGTCCCTTTTGTTTGGCGTTTGCTCCAAAATTAGAATAAAGAATTATCAGACAAGACAACCAAGATAAGATGACACCTTTGATAGTCATTGAACCTTTCGCTAGATAGATTAATAGACTCGCTAGGTAACTGTGTCATTAAATAGTACTTTATGTACGCGAAATATAACACAGTCTACGACGTGTAGGTCGTAATCTAAGCAGTTTTCATGAGCGTTAACATTGTTGGCATATTTTTCGGTTTTCTCTTCTAAAAAAGAACCCCGTTGGTATTAGAAGTCGTTGATTCCTCATTATGAATTCACAACGTTCGACTCGTGGTCGTGCTGAGCTGACCTAGTTTTATTTTAAGCTGTTGAGGACAGACTGTAAAATACTCGAGCAAGTTGGTAAAGTCTACTTACATATACAAAACTGTTCAAAAATTATTTCTTAGTAAACGTTTAACGCTTCCCAATACTGGGCAAGAGGAATTGAATTAAAAATAAAATCTCAACAGAATTTGTAGCGTGATTCTAGACAAGTTTTGAAACATTTGAAACTATGTAGTTACGAGTATGTGGGTGGAACGATGTCCATTACTGGACAACGAAATTCCGTGGCAGAAATCAAGTTACGTCGAACATATGTACATGTAATTTTTCAAGACTGAACAGCGAATATCTTTAATATCAGGTTATTGCCGATGACTTACACTATATTACTCTGAACTAAACCTTACCATGTGGATAAGCAATACACGAAGCAACGGTCTTGGAGAATGCTCCCGCCGCCATGAACTCCAGGAAGTCCCGTGGCGAGCGCTGGTCACTAGGCACCCCATCCAGGGCGCGGGCGGCCATCAGTCGCGCCTTCACGCCCTCGTACAGAACGAAGTGGACCACGGTCTCGCTGATGCCCATGTAGGAAGCAGTTATGCCTTTGTAGAAGCCTTTGATACCCTACACATGAGAAGGAAACATTTGAACGCCGCGGTTGACTGCCATTTCACGTGCTTAAGACACCAGGATGTCATATGCCGGCGCAAAACGCGCAGAACTTAGTGTCAGTTGGGTCTCCGCAGCTCGAAAATCAATTGATGTGATTTTTCGACTGTGGTGTAAATTAATGATTAGGCCCTTAACACGAGGGCAGACTATCTTGTTTGTTAAAGTTATAACCCTGATGAAGCCATTATTTGTATGCGATCACGTACCTACCTAATTTAGGTGTCTCTTTCAAAAACACACAGAGCAACTGATCGCGGGAAGTTGTGCTTGCACCGCAAACCCATCGTAATTTTAAACTTAGTTCTTCGGTCAATGACCGTCTTAATCATACGGGATATGTTGACTTAGAATTATACGTATATCCTTGAAGATTAAAAAGCTTTTAATATTTTCTTTGCGCCGAACGTTTTGCACACGCTGCTCACACGTGCATTCAGTGTGTACATTTAAAAACAATGACGAAATTTGCCGCAGATAAGAGCACATTGTACGAACAACTCTAATAATAAATCAAAAAAAATTACCCGAACTTTTCCTCAGGAGAAAAAATAATTATTAGGTAATTAAATTCAAATTCATACCCCTATTGAGTAATTTGATAATGCCAAGATGGGATCAAGTCATTGAATTGGCAATCATCAAGCCGTAAAACCCATTGCAATTTGCCGTTTCTAAGGTCTGATTTTGCGGGATACATAACATTAACATTAAGATACGGGAGTAGGTATGGTAGGTATACTTATTCGAGGTGACAAAGTAGGGCCACTTGTTTTACTTACCATTTTGGCGTATATCCTCTTTATACACTGTAGGGCTGTCACGTTTTGTCCATCCAATTGAAGTCTCGTTTTAACGAACCATATCGGGTTTGTCATTGTGCACGAGACGAAACCTGTAATACAGAACGATCATTTACGGAATACTGGTTACCGCACTCAAGTAACACGTTTTCATGAACCTGATTTGAAGTTGCATAGAGAGCTGCCTTGTGAAACCAAGCAGTATTAAAATAAAGTAAAATTTCTAAAGGTTCCTCTAAATGACTGTGACTAGAACCCCAGACACTGCCAAATGAGCCAAAGGGTCGTTATGGTGGGTCTACGGCCAGCGGTCTTAATATCTTTACCTGCAGCGCTGGCGGCCGAGAGGTGGACTATGGGGGTGTCGGGAGCAATGTTCTGGTTTAATATAGCCTTGGCCTGTGAGTACGTGCAGAAGTATATAGCTCTAGACGGGGCGACGCCCACAATGTTCGGCCCTAAGCCTTTGAACAACGCCTTTGTGCCCTCAGTTTGGACAATGTGTCTGGAAAAAGTAAATTAACATAAGTATGTCTTCTATCGTCAGGTGATTAATTTATGACGTCAATGATCTAGCTTATCAAGAAATTGAACCCACCTCTGCAACCTCAATGTCAGGTTTAAGCAAACTACTGACTGCTCGCAGAGATAAGGTGGTCGCTGACGTTAGCGGCTGTACCTATATGTATTGTTTCCATCGAGATTACAAGTTGCCGCAGAGATGTGAACGGGGCGCGCGCCGCCAGCGGGCGCGCATGATAAACAAGAGTGATCTGCTAATTTAGATAGAAGCTCGACAGATAAGCGGTCACAGCCAATATTGGAAAGACGCTAATCTCCGAATATTCGACATCGCAAATCTTGCTACACACCGCACGTAACCATCGATGGGCGCATTTAACTTCTTATCAATTAGCGAACATATGATAACCATGCCGGCTGAAAGCGGTAAGATCCTGTTACTATTTGAATACTTGATAGTAGCGTCGAAACAACAAATCATTTCGTAGCAGGGGAGATAACTTTAAAGATTGGGTATTTTTCCACTGCATTCATCACATTTAGTAAGTATTTATAATTTATTACCGATAGCATCTATATAGGTACCTAAAAGTAAAGTCGGACACGCGGGGCGGGAATGCTTGTTACTACAAGAATGCGGTGGACGACGGCCAAGACGTCGCTCGCGTAACTGCATGCCGGTCCAAAACAACACCACCACACCATACACAAACAAAGACTATCGCTATGGTAGGTCAGGCCCCTTGGAGAACATCCATCCACCATTACGATGTTACGTAGATTCTATCAAAATGCATCGAACGAAAGCAATTATCAAGTTTTATACTTTATCAAGTAATATAATCGCCATAATTTATCTCTGAAAATATTGCGTTGTTCAATAAACGTATAAAGTGCGTTTTGTCACGTTATTGATCAAGTGCATCGGAGAATCAATTCAGATAAAATATTTTGCATTATCATTCCTATACATTATTGTCAGCGATTCCTATTGAGCGAAACAACTAACATAACATATAATTTTAAGAATATCTTTGAAAGAGTGACGCAAACATCGCTATTTAGGTTTAGTAAACTTGCTAACTCCAACCATGCATTATCAAACGGAACACAAATGAGACTATATTGGTCAAGTTATTGATATATAGTATTACCTAGATATTGAGATTGGCCTTAGAGTTATCTTAAAGATGTTTTGGAAGGTCAAGCTGGTTTCTTACCTGATACACTGAATGAGGCTCATCCTCGAGGTGGTTCTGGCGTGGCCGGCGCGCGCGCACTGCTGCACCTGACAATTGTAGGACATCAGCATGCGATCTGCCTGCTTGCTGTATGCGAACATCGCACCCATCGTACGTCTGTAGCCCCATTTGGCCTCCTGCGTTACAGTGCCAATGTTACTATACGACCACCGAAATATTTCTGGACCAGAGATTCTGTTTTGTTGCTACGCACGATCTAGGTTAGTGACCTAAGAACGACGAACAAATAGGAAATTATCTTTTAGTATAACATAGAGGTACAGTCGGCGAAATATGTGGTCTACCACCCGAAAGTTAAATTCTGTTTATACGTCCTAAAAAATGGGATCATTAAGATTTTAAGATTGTCCAATTTGAAAGATCACTTATTTAACTGATCACTTTGATCATAAACTTGCTCTCAACTCGAATTTTATCGACAACTTCCTTATGAAATCTTTCTAAAGAATTGCTTTGTGGTGTTAGCAACACCTTTATATTGGGGTAATCTCTGGTCTAAAGATACTTTGGTTGGTGATTAAAAGTCCATCTCTTGTGTCTAGCAGGACACAGATTCACAGAAAATAATAGTATAAATGTTTCATCGATCTTGTGAACTACCGCAGCCAACATTGCTACTGAAAATTAGAAGCTTGTTCACAGACAAACAAATCGTGACTAAGTTCATACAAAAAGCAAACTAACACATATATTAATTATTGTTAGGAGTTATAACACAAAACATAGGTTTTTAAAGGTACATTACTAGAGAAAACTAATAAAAAGAATGTCATTGATTTATTCATCTGTTAAAAAATATATTAAAAAGATTAAAACAAACATTTAATAGCTAAAAAAAAGTAATCAGGCCTCGGTTTATAATCAATCTAGATAGGGTGATCCCTGACTCCTGCCTGTGCCACGAATCTTGCGACGACACTCGGTAATTTAAATGATTAATTAACTATTTTTATCTTTGCTTGCGAATATACCTGGCAAGTGTTTGAAATGACGAAAACGGCTTTTACAGGGATCATCCTAAATTAACCGAATATATTCATACGGCGGACAGATAAGTAATGGGCGGACAACGGATGCAATATGGTGACGAAAATACAAGATGGATAAGACTTTTATTAAATTTCGACTGCTATATACATATGTGTGAAAATATATGCAGTTTTTGCCATAAATCAGTACATATTTTGTATATTAAGAAAGTACTGAAGCATCACTTTACAAATACGCCCCTCTCACGTCTGTAGATGTGGAGAGCTCATTTACCCTATATAAGTAGATAGTTAACTATAAAAGGAATTTACTGAAAATACCTAATAAAGAAAATAGTATGATTATTTACTTCAACAATAAAATTCTATAACTTTTTTGCAGTGAAATTCCCTTTTAAAAAAAAACAATTGTAGTTATATCCATATTAGGGATATCGTTTGACATTATTTTGACGTAAATTGCACCCGTCGTCCGCCCATTACAGATAAGGCTTACTTCTGGTTAAAATTTGACACATTTTGTATGGGCAAATATCAAATTTTAACCCGAAGTGAGCTTATCTATCCGCGGTTTGAATATAGAGTTCGGCCGTTAATACACTTAAGTACTGGCATTATTACATTAGCATTCAAAACATGTTTATTATTGTTGATTGACTATAAATAAAAGCACTACACGATTCCGGTTACCCGTCGAAAATAACAAAACATACAACTTAATAACATAAACTACTCTCTAGGTTGGTCAAAAGAAAATTATTAAAACGGACACCACAAAAACACTTTCATTCCATTTATATTCTGCTCCACACAAGTGATGGCAACAGTTTAAAAGAAGACACGTTTACATTTTTCAAAGGGCTACGACTCGATAAATAACTAATACATACCAAGCGGGCCGGCCTATTATGTTCGTGTTTATCGATGTAAATAAAGCATCTGACACTCTCTGACCGGTAAGTGTGAGAGCGACGGATGCTTTATCCACTGCGATAAAGGCGACCATAACAACCATAACTTTAAATAAAAGAGATAAGTAGGATCACAAAAAATGCAAGACGTCATCCACACGGTTGCGTTTACAAAGACAAATATTTTTAAGCCAGTAATTTTTGCACATTGTTTACATATTCTGTGCTATTATTAAAAAAATATCTAATTCAAATTCTTATTGTAATAGTAGAAAAAACAATTTGTTATTTCCCAGACCGATCAAAATGTAAGAGATCTTAATTTGTTACAAGCATAGTAAAACCACTGAGAATAAATAAAATTAAATTTATAATTTATTAGTTTACAATTATGACCATGAAGCGTAGCAAAATTTTACAGGCGTTGTCAATAAGAAAATCTTTTTGGAAACACCCTGACACGGCTTCCTTTTTAATTATTTCTTGCATATGAGAGAGATGGAATGAGTCCTCAACATCAGTAGGGATTCTACTGCGAGTAGAGAGACATTAATTAAAGTCGTGGAAAATAACAATGCAATGGTAAACAGTGAAGCCTTATGAAAATAGAACGGTGACTCAAACCAAATGTGTGGTTGGATCTTGATTTATCATGTAATATAAGTTCGCTAGACATTGCACGTTAAAAATATTCAAATTGACGCACACACACATGAGAAAATAACTGTTTTGTACAGCGATTTGTTATACGAGTATTGCAGTATATATATTAAAATATTCAATCCTTGTTAATTTTCATTCCCATTTATAAGTACATTTTTTATTACACTCAATAGGTACCTATATTATACAGGTTTACCTAGCCAAGATGAAAATAAAAAAGGTATATAACTTTATTTTACTTTTAAGTGTAAAATTGCACTCGAGAAAAAATAAAATGACTAGTTTAGTAATAGTACTTAATAGTATTAAATTGAGCATTAAATATTCTCCACCGAGACCCGCCTGCCCACGAATTCGTTTCAGAGAGATATAATTCAAACTTCGCTATAAAAAAAAACAAAGTAATTGATTATTTTGAATTCTAATAGTCGTTCTAAGTTAGCATAATAACAATAAAATAAATGTTTAAAAAAACAAAAACCCGCCTTCAAAAATGTAAAAAATTATTTCTTTTCAAATGGTAGGTCAGTCCAACTGCATTCGGCTTTTGGTTTAAAATATTTTAAAACATTTTTTAAACATTTATTTTATTTTATACTTTTTAGTGATCCTATTTATGCTGTTACGTAGCTCCACTTCTAAATATTAATGAGAAACTATAGAACATTTCAAGCTCGCCGCAGACAACGCCGCGGTAATGTCATAGTCATATTTAAACCTAAATGTGCTTCGTCATAGTCGCTCAACTACCTTAATTGAAATATCTTATCGCCACCCTTGAAATAGGTACCGTTAAGGAGTTCCGATGGCCATCTGTGGTCTTCATCATCAGTTCCACTTCACCATATAGTACTTTTCAAAAGCAAATGCACGAGTTACAGTGAAAAATACCAAAATCGCTATAGGTGTGCCTATAATATTTGAGGAGTTCTCTTAATTTCTCCAAGATCCCATCATCCGATCCTGACGTGTTGACAATGGGACCAACTAGAAAGTATACCCATTCAAACAACGAAAAAAAATTTCAAATCGGTCCAGTGGTCTTCGAGTAATCGGGGAACATACATAAAATAAAAAACCCGACGAATTGAGAACCTCCTCCTTTTTTTGAAGTCGGTTAAAAAGCAAGCTTTCAAAACCCGACTGTTGCTAACCAACTTTAAATCGTTATAAATCCTAAATGATCATTCAAAATTAAAAATGATGAAAGAAACCTAAAGATGATTTTTAAATCCCTATTCAATGATACCCCACTTGTAATACATGGTCAACTTTTTTTTTGTTGCACAATATGACGTCTGGTTGCCCCCATATTGAATTTTGATTACTACCATATTCAGTGACACTTACCAGATCAGAAATCGATTGACATAAGAATCATCTAAAATGGACAACGGGTTTAGTTTTTATAGTGCCACAAAGGAACAAACATACATACATATATAGGCTGTGAAACACATTACCCTCCTCCTTCGGCAGTCGGGTAAAAATCAGTACCCCGCCGCGCCGGTCGTTCGTTTATCCGTTCAGGGCATCTGTTCTACTGGGTGCCATACCTACCATATTGCCTTTGACATATTATCGTATTGTCAACGTTACTATAGCTTTTATTGACAGTAATGGCTGCCGAGTTTAAAACAATACGGTAGCACTTCAAAGGCTAATATGATATAGAAGAATAGAGACCCAGCCTAGGTTTGAAATAGTCGGTGACAGACAGGGTTTCTATGTTCAAACACGTACAAATACGGGTACCGTACCCCTCTTATTTGGGTCTAGGCGATCTATCTAACGTCAATTTGACTAGCAGGGCGCGCTGTTGTGGATTAAAAACACTAAGTTAAACTGCCATAGCCTTGCTTTTGCATACGTGTGTATTAACATGTAGATACAAATAAATGACAATCGCAACTGGCCTTCAATACCACACCAGTCTGCGAGCCCATCTTCTTTATCGTAAGTAATCATATTGTTTACGTTATACTACCTAGCTTTAATTGTCAAATGAATAAGAGCTACCGTGACTTCTTCATTGTCGTATTGACTTTCCCATTAATTCCTGAAAGATTAGACTGCCGTTTCATACAATGCGCCTCAGAGTGAGTTTATAATGACCTTGGTATTCCGTAAGCGTAATGGCTGACATTGTACAAGGTCACAGTTTATCAACTGGTTACGTACGTAACAATACCTATTTAATAGGCATAACGGGAAATAAGACGCAATTGGAAAAGAGGCTTGTCTAGAACTGGCTTCTCCTAAAGACTAAAGTTATATAAAATCTCAGACATTTAGGTTTTAATGCGGATCTTCCCCGACTCCTTGAAACAAAAAGCATTAAAAAACTATACCTAACCTAACCATACGGCAAAAACTAACAAAATAAAATCAAAGCTGTTTAATCCAAAACTGCGCTGCTTTGTGTGACAGAGGCACTTAAGACGATTGTGAAGAGCAGCTAAAATCGCGAAGCTGTTAAAAAAAAATGCAATTTTACCTCAGGGCCATAAGACCGATTTCCACGATTTTTGAATATGATGTAGTTATTATAAAGAAGGTCTGCACGTTTCTGATTTTTGTTTTTGAAATTTATTTCATTCTAAGAAATATTTTCATGGAAAGGAAACGTACAGACATAGTTTTTCATGATATCTACAACATATTCAAAAATCGTAAAAATCGGACTAGGTTTACGGGGAGAAAAACGCTATCGCATTTTGTATGGAAATGTTTAGCTTCGCAATCCTCTTAACTACGTGATTTAAATTATGAGCTAATCCCGCCTCGGACAAATACGGACAAACCAGGACGAATGGCAGCCCAGGGCTTGTCTCACCTATTCATACTTAGTTATCTGTAAAAGATAATAAGTATTATTTTTATTGTCCTGAATTTCAGACCACAATGAGACTGATATAGATTTCAATATCTTTATCGTTAAACATAAAATATTTAGTGCTAAATAAATACACGATATGGCGTCATTTTAATATTAAAATCAAGTAAGTACACTGGCTTGTGTTAATGAGAATGGTTTCATTGTGAAATAAACTAGGATTGTTTGTTTTAGTACATCGCGTCTGGTTAGGGTATTTCTATGGCACCCACGCCGCATCATGCCATTACGTTAGCGTAGCTTCGTCTATAAACATTACAAACTTCGTCTACAACCTAGGTACTTATTAAATATGTAACATCGATATATTTATGAACCTAGTGTTACCTATGTATTAAGCAAAGTTCCGTAAAATCGAATCATATAAAGGTTTGTTGTTATGCACTATTTCATCATTGTGATGCATTTCACTTCGATTTCATCATACAAGCGTTTTTGGCGCTACCAAGAGCGTATGATTCATTCAAGCGTAAGGTTCTCGACTTCATAAGCACGTGGTAGTAAGAACATAGGTACCTTTTTCTGAATTAATGTAATTTTATCATGAAAACTAAAATGAACGTTCAGAGATACAATTCTCTTAAAAAACGGCATCTTGTCGATCGATCGATAGAGTGAGCTCATACGAGCGAAGGTTAAGCTACGTAATTGAGAATGCACGCCCTAATAAATAATTTGTCCGTGGAGTTGAAGTGAGTTCCATTTATAACATGCAATGGTAGGTGAAACGAAAGAATTTTCTTTCAAAGAAAGTTATGTTTAGCAAGATTGAAAATTCCAATTGAGTTTTCTTCAAACGAAATAGGTACCTATACTACCTATCTATTTTCAAGCTATAGTGTTTTATCAAACACCTGAACTGAAACGCCGACAGATGCAGGTCATCGACCAAACTAATTAAATAGTTGCATAACCAGTCACATTTGCAAGCATTAATGTATGGATATCGCTTTAAACAGCAAGTAGATTATTCTTTATTAGTACCTCATTACAATGCATTACAATGAAACAATAAATGTCTGCAAAATGCTGCATAAAACCGTGTCTCAATTATAAAAGAGTATAAAACAAATCAATATTTTGCTGGCGTGCTAGCCGGCATTTGGACTAGCGCCAACGCTCACTCCGGGTCACTAGCTCAATCTTTCTACTTCTTAAATTGAAAAAAAAAAACAGAATCAGTGTTGGTTGTGTAGTCCTTTTCTGTTTCTTTGGCTGTATTCTACTGGGTAAAACTATATTTGGCATGTTATCGTATTGTTTTATACTCGGTCGCCCTTACGTTCAAGTAAATAAGAGTTATCATAACGTTAACAACACGAGAACGTGTCCAAGGCAATATGGTTTTACCGTGTAGACTACAGCCCCAGATAAACGGTACTCGACTAAACGCATTCGTATAACTTGGCAAGGAGTTTGACGTGGTGACATGACAGGTGGAACTTCAATATTTTCAAGTGACAACTTCCATGTAACGAACGACCACGCAAAGCAGTATCATACTTACACAATCCTTATATAGGGTGATAGGCGCATGGTTGGGCAAAAAAAATTGGCGAAAAAGTGGTGCCATGTATAAGGCTTTCAGTTTTCGTTTTTTTGAAACTCTACTGTGGCCTGGGCTTTTTTCGAGTAATTATTTGCACCAGACATCAACCTCACAGAACATAGCAACAGTCAAGATACAAATAAAATAAAATGGCGGTTTTATTCATATTTCTTTTTGATTATTTGATTTAAAACATTGAACTCTGGCATTTTTTTTTAAACGAGCAAAAAAAATATTTTCCTATCCTATCGATGTGACATTTGGTAAAAAGTTAGTATTATAGAAAATCGGGCAGTTCCGAAGGAAATTGCAGGAAATTGTATAATAAATCGAGTCGTGGGCAATATTTTACAGATTTTATGTTGACGATAAAACTTGTGAATATATAACTATAACTCGTGTATTTTTATTTTTACTTGAAATAACTACTGTGTTTTACTAAAAATATTTTGGATCATGGTAATAAATATAGAAATATGCGAATTTTACTCTAACCTATATAATTTCTAGAGGCTATAGTAGCGCGACAGATAGACATAGGTAATTGGCCACAACAACTTCATTTGTGGCAAGGAACTCTCAATTAACGTAAGTTAATAATTCCCATCAATTACCTCTATACCAATTACTTCTGTTTACCTCACAACGCGGTCACTAGCTCTGTGTGCGTGCGTCTCGCGGTGTGCAGCGTGCCGTGCATATGCACTGACATTGTTTTGCAAACGTCGCACGATTCTCGTAAATGCGTAAAATATAAATAGACTGCCCAAGGGCACATCTCATGATTTAATTGTGTACTAAAAAGCCAGTTATGTAAAGATTGTAGGGCAGAGGTAATATTTGTTATTAGGTACTAAGTAGGTAGGTATGATTTTTTACACATGCTTATAATAAAAATAGGACGTAACTAACTACTTTATATTTATTATATACGAAAAAATAATGTCTATTTTTTTCGGTGAAAAATATGTTAATTGTGCATAATGGATTAACTTATACCTAGCTGCCTAGTTTTCCGCAATTCGACGACTTAATTAAGCGCTTACTTGGCGTCAACTATAGGTAGGCATTACGTTAAGTTCAATTAAACATTGAATACATTATTATCTCTATAATACAAAATTAATAATGGACGCCGTTTGTAACACGCTTCTTTATCTCAGGCACCATTATCACACATAACTTGTAAACACGTACGTGCATAAATAATAATATGTAACCGCTTCAACAAGGTTCTATTAATAGTAAAGATAATCTGTTAAACCGCATGATGGTGATACAATAACAACAACAAACAACTAGAGTGTACAAACTACAAATTTTACTTTAAAATGGAGGCCATGCTCAACCTTCAGTCAAAAAACCAGATTTAAAAGTTGTCAGCCTTTGGTAGTCGTGCATTTTTTGGAGAACATAGCGTATCATTGTTTATCTTTAAACATACAAGATAAAAATAAATAAAGATAAGAACATTGAAGAGAACAAATGTCATTGCTCAACAGTGGTTGGATTTAGTTATGAATTAGATACTAGTCTATGCCTGCGACTTTGTATGCAAAACTGCGTGGTAATAATACTCAATACCTATACTTCAATGTTATTGCATTTATCTTTATGCCCTAATTATTTCCTGGTTGAGTAATATTGTATTTTTAATATACCAGATTATGAAGCGACGCTACTAATTCTTTGTATTTTTTTCCTTATATTTCTAACATAGAAGAAGCTTAGACAATATTATTATTATGGCGATTCTAAATTTTATAATATTATTTACGAAAATCATTGTACAATTAGCATTATTTTTGAATTTCGCCAGCTAAATTAAAATAACTTTTTTGCTGTTTCTGTTTATACTGAAAAACAGGGGATCGTTTTTTTAAATCTGATTGAAAATTGCCGATTCTTGGTGATTAGTGGCTTTTATTAAATCACCGAGTCGCAAATGATAAGAGTTTCATTCCGAGAGATGTCATGTCCATTCACAAAGTGTAACTATATACTCTTAAGCGCAAAACACACAGCGGGCGGGTGCGGGTCGGCAGTTCGGCGGGTGTTTTAACATGGAGTTATAGGGACGCATTCACAAACGCGCGCGGCTGTGGCGGGTCCGGCGCGGGCGTCATTGGTCGTAATACACGCATTCTCCGATAGGCATTCTCACAGCATGGCTAGCACAAGTTGCCTGCGTCTTGTTTGTCGAACGGATGTCCCTTTATAACTGGTCAGTAACGATAGAGACGCACAAGCGAGAAAATACAACTTGTGCTACCCGTGCAGAGCGCGTGCGCGGGTCGTGCCTGGCCGGGTGTGGTGCGGTTCGTGGATACCCGCCTGCCCGCGCGTGCCCCGCAACGTTTCGGCGCTCTGTGTGAATACGAGAACCCGCGCGGCTCCCGCGATAAAAACGACATACTCGGCGCCCGACCCGCGCCATCCTTCTGTGCGTTTTGCGCTTTTATAGGGAAATCGTGTGAGAGCATGTAAGCCGCATACGCGCTGAGAGAGGAGGCGGCGCGATTCGGCACGTATCCATAATAAAAACGCCTCTACCACGCTTTGGGCGGGCACCCTTTATACTAAGGGTGAAGCCACACGAGCGTAATTTTGTGAGTTGTGAGTAGCGTAATTTCTGCTACATTCGGTTTCATACAAAATTCCTGTTTGGTTCACACGGCGACGCAAAATCAGCTGGCCTTTTGTATGCAGCAGAAATTACGCGACACAACTCAAAACATTGCGCTCGTGTGGTGTGGCTTCACCCTAAGCGCCGCACCACGCCGCCTTGGATATCAGAGCGATTGCGACTTCAGAGTCTAATTTGACATGACTCATTTTCACATATTAACCTAAGTAATAAATTGTATCAAATTAATGGTACAAGATACCAGGCTCTTTACCTGGTGCTTCGGTATCTTCGAGCAAACTCTCTTCGTCCTCGTGGCATTGTTGTCAGAGGGCGGAGGCGGCGACGGCGGCACTCCAACTCCCTTCGACGACTGCAGCCGAGTTTTGACAACTTCCAATGGGCACGTTACCACAGCCCCAGCTGTTCCCGCGACTCTGAAATATTATATCACACATTACCTTGGATAATTTGAAATCATTTAAACTAATTAAAATAATTTTATTTATTCAGTATTTTGGCCACATCAGGGTTCCTTTACACGTCAGTAATAGGGTATGAAGTGGATCGAGCAGCGCTTCAGACAAGACAATCATTGTAGAGAAGCGCTCGCAAGAAACTCAAGTAGAAGGACAGTTTTTTTAAATTATGATTTATGATATGAAATACATTTATCATAATAACTTGTAATAAATAATAACTTGGCGGTACACAGCAGGGTAAGTACGTCCAAGTTATGCACTTTTTTTTAACCCCCGGACTTATAATTTTACCTTGTGTATCTGTGTCTGTCTGTGGCATCGTAACTCCCAAACGGATGAACCAATTTTAATGAGGATTTTTTTAAATAGAAAGCATGTTTAATTGGGGTCCTTCTTAAACACGTTTGATGAAAATTGCTGGGCTGTTTTAGAGACAGCTCATATCGGGTGTTTTTATATATTAAATAGGAAGTAATTCATTCTGATTGATGTAGGACTTTTTTCAGGACTTCTCATTTCTACACATGGAAACCCTTAAGGCACGGCCTAGATATGTAGTGAAACTAGGGATTTGAAAATTGTCATTATAATTATATATTTTTTATCAAGAGTGTAGGTACTCATCCTTGCAAGACTGTTAGATTATTAATTTAATTTAGGTTTTTATTTACGCAAACCAAATTGACTAGGCAAAAACCGGGCAAGACCATGTCGGACCATCCTCAGTGTAGATATTACGACAAGTACAAAAAACAACAAGAATGAACTTTCTATTTAAACCAGGGATCGTATACCGGTATTATTTTCATACCAAAATACCGGTATTCAATTTCGGTATCTCGCTTATTATTGAATATTTTTGCTGTTCAATGAATTTATATAATAGAATAGTCATCATGACATCATGTCAGCCGAAAGACGTCCACTGCTGGACATAGGCCTCCCCCAAGGCTCTCCACTCAGACCGATCTTGTGCTTTTCGCATCCACCGCGTTCCCGCGATCTTTACAAGGTCGTCACTCCATCTTGTTGGAGGCCTACCTACAGCTCGTCTCCCGGTCCGCGGACGCCACTCAAGAACCTTCTGACCCCATCGGCCATCAGTCCTGCGAGCAATGTGCCCCGCCCACTGCCACTTAAGTTTGGCTATTCTTCTATTCTAGAATAGTGTTATTACTTAAATTACAGCTGAAAATATCAAGGAAATAATGAAAATTAAGGAAGATTCAATTTTAATTAATACTGGTATTGATCCCTGATTTAAACTTACGTATTTGATGACTTATATAATTTTTAGGAGAGGCATATAAATAAAACACTTTAGTTGTCTGTATCTCAAGAACCAATCCTTTTTTTCGTTTTAAATTCATTATAATGTCGTTTTATTTAAAATATTTTGCAGATTTTGAGCATTTGTAGCTTTGGCTGTAGGGGGTAGGGATATGTAACTTTAGCGAATATGGCACTTTTAGAGTTCAATATATCCTTTACATGTACGGGAGATGCCCTAAAAACATTTTTTGTTTATTTATTTCATCACTAATAAAGTTAGCAAACTTCTTCGCAGTTCGCAGATAGAGTTAACATCATCTTGATTTTCTGATTACATTATCTGTAATGTTTTGTGCTTATCTTCATATATATATATATTATGTATGTATTTATTTATTTATTAGTGATATTTATGTAAGTATAAATGGCTTCCCTTGCTGAGCTGGTAAGGTGTAGTATGCCAATGTTGAGGTGTAGACATAATCCATGCAAAGAGAATTCAACATTTCCATATCATTATTAAATTTATTACATACCTATCTGGCCACACTATCAAAGATTCTCATAAGTAATCTGTATTATGTATCCTGCAATCAGCAGTATCTAGAAATAAAATGACAAAACAAATAACAAATTACAAACTAGTTCACCTAAATAAAAAATTGACTTCAGTATAGTTTTTATTAAAATAATGACCATGTTGTACTGACAATTTAAATTGCAGGGGCGGATCATGAATTTTCAGGGCCCTGGGCTAATACTACCTTAGGGGCTTACCTAATTACTCAACTAATTGCCGTTTTTCATTTTATGTCTATTATTTTGAATGGGGGTTGTGGCCCTTTGTATCCATGGGGCCCTGGGATGCAGCCCACAAAGTCTTTAAGTAGATAAAATTTATGCCCCTATTAAATTTATACCTATAAGTTGTTTTTTATCTATTTGTTTAAGTCAGAAAGCCAAGAAAGCCAACTGTTAGATAAAACAGAAATAAAATGCAGCAATTTTCACTAGTAGAATGCCATATTATCACTGAGTTACTTAGGCTATTTTTTATTATCTATGCAGATGGAGACCCAGGCAACAGCTAGTTCAAGTTCAATTGTTTGATATATGGCTAAGCTGTCCAGTGGGTCAATTCTGCCAGTGTCAAGGTTGGAAGTTACAACTGATCAGTGAAAACAACATTTTTCCAAAAGCAGATGCCGATTCATCAATTTGGGGGATCTAAAAATAAATATATTATTTAAATTAAATACCTAAAACTACAAATACTAAAATGGCAATTAAAACTTAATATGAAAGTCATTAACAAATATACTTAGCTAAAGTACATACAAAGGAAGTATTTACAAAATTGAAGACATAACTTAGGCTAGCTGGGCTACAACAGCTAGTTGTAAATAAAATTGATAAGTTGATGTTGATAATGATACACCAGATAAAAATTATAATGTGTACTTTAAAGTACCTATTACTGATGTAAATTTACATTGTTTTTTATAACTTCCTGGCTTTGACCCTTAACTTTTACATTGTTTGTTTGGAATATAATAAATTATTCAGGCTTAACAACTAATTTGCGTCTTATGATGAGCAAAACTTCATTCAAATCTTTTTAGTGAAATGTCTTGTAGGTACACAACTGCATCAAAAACTTTTTAATTTTTTTATTATACTAGCCAATGCCTGGGACTTTTTCTGCATATTATTGAACTTGTTTATTATGTTCTGGTGTTCTATCCTACAACTTAACTATAAACACATAGATAGACCATTCTAAAAGGGCACCATAATCTATAGAAATTGCAAGTGCGATAGGTACACAAATGAGAATGCACAAATAACATCTGTGTTTTTATTTGTGCGTTTCGCAAAATAAGTTGTTTGCTTGTTATAAATCATAATAACCATACCCTACTACACGGCAACGGTCATTAATCACCATTCACCAATGGCAAAGACAATACAGATCGCCGATGTAAATAACGCAGCAGGCTTGGCCACATGTTTCACAGTCGCACTCTTCGTGTAGGTAGGCATGTCAACAACGATAAAAAAAGATTACAGGCATTATCAATCCAACACTAAACTCACCCTCCAGCCAAAAGATGTATTGCAGTATCCCTTTGAGACATTTTAGCGCCACTGAAATAATTACATGTCTGCAAATTGCGACGGTCTATAAATAAACAAAATGCACTACCACTAATAGCAACGTTCCACGCACCGCACTTCCAACTAATAGTCTGGATTTGCTAAGAGAAGCTACACAATTCGGTCTTTAAGTTAATCAATGTCAACGTTCGCTCGTTTTTGAGATTATTATGATTACAATTTCGACGCAGTTATGAAAAATCAACTAAACTTCGCTCACATCACAACATCACTTTCGCACGTCCGCCGCCGTAATGTTTACGCACACACCAACGAAATTTTTGAGATCTGTAATAGGTGTATAGTATATTGACACACACATCTTATTCACTCACACAATGTTAAAAAATATTGCCAGATTCCGTTTTTTTATTTGAATTTGAAGCTCAATACGAAACAGGAAAGATTTACTACAATGCAAAATCGAGAAATATAAACATCAAATATTATAGTGAGACGCTCAGACAAAGTTCAAGTCATAAGAGTAATGTGTCCACGAGTATTCAGTTATATATTTTTTTAATATTTGCTATGGTAACATCGTTACCATGGTTTCTCAAACTTTCAAGAATGAAACTTTCATTTTCAGACAATTTAAATCAGATTTATTGTAATTAATTTTTTTATTATTCTTTAAGAAGCTAAAATACCTTTTCTTTTAGTTTAGGACAATCAGATAAAAACAGATTTCTTAATTAGTTCAGTTCCCTAATTTATGATCATGCTTTCATGGGTCACGCTTGCTTAGCCAATTGTTTATAAATATAACGTAAATCACAATAGTTTTATTGACGCAATGTCATGATTGGTAAGGGGGATCTAATCGTTTTATCTTTATCCGATATTATTATTTATATTTATAAATTGTTAGGCATCACGGTGTCAATTGTTAAGTACTAAAAAATGAAATGTTTTAAGAATCAAAGATCCTCCAACGAAAAAGGTAAATAAACTTTTCAAATAATAATTAGTTAGTCCAACTGAAGTCGGCTCTAACAAAACATTGTGGGACGCCGACTTCAGTTGGACTCTGCAGGAAGTCTCGTAGGAGAACTAAAATTACGAACATAGATCAGTTTAATGATCCCGCAGTCAAACTGTGTAAACAGTTTTGTGAGACAATGTTCTATTTAACAATAGAACCAATTGTTTCGTTAATAAATTTTAATAATAAATAAGCAAAAAAAACGCAAACTTCAAGTGGCAGTGAACGGTGCACATTTCTCGTAGAACTGATGTTAGTTAGTTCGGTATGTAAAGTTTTATTTTACATTGGCTACCGCGTACCGAAAGATGAAGTTTTGTTAGGCCTCCCACAAGAGAAGGCCTATGTCTAACAGTGGACATCTTTTGGCTGAAAAATGAATGATGATGAAATAAGATAATGGGGCTATCGGCTCCGCAGGCCGAGGCATTAGAGCATAAACTTTTAAGTCATTTTAATTATCTTGTTATATTTTGCATTACCTTTAAATTAATATTAATAAAGCCTGTGTTGATTAGAGTAATTCTAAAAGTGTATTGTTTCTTATTAAAGCATACATTATCACATTAAATGAAATACATCATTCATCTTCTCATTTGCTAAGGGTACAGGAAAACCAATTCGTCATATTAGATTTCATTTACATTCTTGACAAGCGACAGGTTTGGGAACCAGTGTAAATCCAGTGACGTACGTGACTTTCATCACGACACGACGTTATTCAAATAATTATGAAGAGGGGTTTTTTTCGCCTTCAACTTTGCGTCTTTTAACATAGCTTAAAAAGCTTTAGTGATGGGAAGTCGATGTTGACAGACATTTGATTTTTATCTTGACACATGATTTTTCCTCTGAAGTTTATTTCCAACTATTTTCAGATCTCCGTTCATTTTCATGCAGTATAATCTGTGGTTTTTGACTTACTATAAAATTAGTCTGCAATAGTCTATAGTCACTCGCTCGTTCGTTGCATAATCTCATTAAATATTAATATAATTCGGACTGTCAAATTGTCAAACTTAGGTCTTCAACAGAAATTCGCCGGGTATCTGAAAATCAGTTATATCCTTGTCATTTCAGCTTCAGCCATGTTGGTGTCCAGGAGGATTGGGAGTTTAATGTAAATTTATGGTTCTTTTTTGTGTTTTGATAAGTCTGTCCCGGTTTTTACTATTTTTGTTGTTTCTTAGGCGCTTGGCGGGTGCTTCTCGCCAGAAACATACCTTGCCGGATCTACCTTATGATTACAAAGACCTGGAGCCGGTTATCTCCCGAGACATTATGGCTTTGCACCACAGCAAACATCACGCTACATATGTGGCCAACCTTAACGCGGCGGAAGATAAATTAACTGCAGCTCAATCAAAAGGTAATATGGGTACCTACTCCACATCTTTCCTTTAGGTAGTATCCAGTTAACTGACTTATGTTAAATCCAAGTATATTCCTGTTAATTTCCTACTTCTAACAGTACAAAAAAACATATATTTTAAATAATGACTGCTCTTGAATAACACCTTTTGGAGAACAAAGATTAACAATGTGTAACAAGTGTCAATCAAGCAAGTTGTTCAGTCCTGTACTACCCTTCTAGGCCTTAGGCGAGAAAGAAGGAAGCTTGAAGATGGACTCCCAGAATACTGCTGCAGTAGCGCGGCAGAATACTAATGCCTGTAAATTGTTTTATAATAGGTATTTGTGCTGAATCAACGCTTGGTTTGGCACAAATACTATAGGTGAAAAACTTAAGTAAATGACATCCTGCATGTAGTTGTAACACATCTGTATAGACCGTTTGACATTCTATATTTGAAATTTGACATAAATTCCATATTAGTTTTGTACACAACTACATGCAAGAGGTCATTTACTTAAGTTTTTCACCTATACCTATGTTATCCAATTTACCAGATGCTAGTAAAGAATGATTTTTTTTAAATTCGTCTCTAGTTTCCATTAATCGACAAAATAATAGAAATTCAGGAGATTTAAAAATGGTTTTAGAAGTGTCTGGGTTTAATATGTTTCTTTAAATATGTTTTTTTGCTGTTAAACCTTCTTGCAAAAAAAACTATTGTGAGTATTGTGACTGACTGACAGACAACACACAGCTGATACTGCTGGACCTAGGGACTTGAAATTTGGAGGGAAGATTCCTTGGGTGTCCTTGGGGAGGAATATTTTTTATTTTAAAACAGCCCCCAGCTGGTAGAAAAGGGGGAAGAAAGGGAAAATAAATTACATTCTATTGTATGATTAAAAGGTTAGTTTTTTACTAAAATATTTGCACTGGCAGCAGCTGACACCAGTACTGTTATAAGCCTTCTGAGTGCTGTGAAGTTCAACGGTGGTGGACATTTGAATCATGGCATATTGTGGAATAATTTGTCTCCCTGCAAGTCACAAATGACTCCTGGCTTTGAACAAGCTCTTAAGCAGTAATTACTATTTAATTGTTTTTCATTTGTTTGTAGATCTACATCTGATTCCAATATAATAATCATGTTGTTCCTATATCTTTACTACATTTTATTTAAACTGAGTCTGTTGTTACTAAATAGCAGAGAAATAGCAGTAGTACTCGGATCAAGTTATGGTGCTTACTACACACTTTTACTAATACAATACTCGTACAGCTCTGTTTAAGTAAAAAAAAGTGTATGGTACTGTCTTTAGTGGCAAGATTCGGAGGTCTTCTGACCAACTGACTTGGTTGGTTGCGTTACATCGCACTTGGGTTGGTCAGCACTCCATATAAATTCATACTTGCCGGTTGTGGTGACCGACATGGGAATCATGCCTGAATGAAGGATGCTGGTAGCACATATATTTATTTATTATACAGTGTGCCTCTGGATAAAGTTTACAAACGAATAGGCATGATACAGCAGCAAAAAAGCTATCGATTTAACCCCTATGTATGTTCAGCGATTTTTGCTAGTTTTGGAGATATTGATCATTTAAATCTGAATTTTTGCAATTTTCCCTTATGTCCATGTCACAAAAAAAGTGAAAAGCAAGCCCTGGTACACTTAGTATGGAAAAAATAACTCGGAAATAGGTTTAAAAACTTTGCTGATTCGTAATGATTCTAATTATGTAAGATAATAATAATAATAAAACCTTTTATTTTCAAATACAAGTGTTACAAAATTATGCCATTTTACAGTATTCAAGTTGTTAGTATTGTTAGTTGTATTTTCTTAGTTTAGTTAATTGTAGTTAGTTTCTATAGATTTGGACCCCTCTCTGGGTGTAGGCCTCCTCCAGCCCTTTCCATGTCTCTCTGTCTCCCGCCTTTTTCAGCCAGTCTTTACCAGCCGTCTCCACTATGTCGTCCGTCCATCTTTTATAGGGTCTGCCAACTTTTCTTTTTCCAATAGGACCCTTCCATTTAGTTGTAAGTATTGTCCACCTTTTGTCCTTATGTCGAGCTAAGTGCCCATCGCCATTTTAATGTAAGAGTTTGAGTAAGTGCATCTTGTATTTTAGTTTTGTCTTGTATGTCTTCACTTCTGATTTTTTGTTTCCTTTTTATTTTCAGCATACTTCTTTCCATGGCCCTTTGTGTGGATCTTATCTTTTGTTTGATGTTGTCAGTTAGGGTCCATGTTTGACATCCATAGAGAAGACTCGGTAGGAGGCACGAATCCATCACTACTTTTTTCAGGTTGATGTTGTAGTTTCCTTTAAGTATTTCTTTAAATGACCAGAATTTTTTCCAGGTTAAGTTGGTTCGCCTTTCGACATCTTCCTCGTTGTTTGTGTTTTTGAACGATATCTGTTTTCCCAGGTAGATGTAGTGATCTACATAGTCGACAGTTTTACCTTTGATGGCAATTGGGACTTGCTGGCTGTTTGTCATAACCTTTGTTTTGCTGGCGTTCATGTACAACCCAACTCCTACGCTGATTTGATTCAGCTGGCTTATCATCTCTTCGAGTTCTTTGGCAGATTCTGCTATGATAGCTATATCGTCTGCGAATCTGAGATGATTGAGGTAATTTCCGTCTAGTCTTATGCCCCTTTTTTCCCATTGCAGCTTCAGAAAAATGCATTCCAGGACAGCAATAAAGATCTTCGGCGACAGAGGGTCTCCTTGTAGTACCCCACGTTCTACTCTTATTAGATCCCCTCTTGATTCTAGTCCGACTCTGCTGGTGCTATTTGCATATATATTTTTTATAATGTTAATGTATTTTTGGTCAACGCTTGTCCTCCTGAGTGCATCCCAGATTGCCCTGTGGCTTAAGCTATCGAATGCTTTACTGTAGTCGATAAAGCCCACATATATAGTTCTATTGAATTCTTTACATTTTTCAATTAGTTGCTCCAGTGTGTGAATGTGGTCAGTTGTGCTAAAACCGGCCCGGAAGCCAGCCTGCTCTTTTTGCCTGTGATTCGTCAATCGTTCTGGATATTCTTGTTAATATAATTGATGAGAAGAGTTTGTACGTACTTGCCAATAAGCTAATTGGCCTGTAATTGCCTATGTCCAATGGAGTCCCTTTTTTATACAGCAGGATAATGTCGGATGTACACCATTGGATTGGTACTGTCTCTGAGTCTAGTATTGTATTGAATAGTTGTGTGAGATGGTGGAGTAAAACTGGTGCGCCTAGTTTTAGGGCTTCGTTGGTCATGTTGTCTGGGCCCGGGCTTTTTTCTGATTTAAGCTTTCTTATTTGTTCGTATACTTCTTTTTCTTTGATCGGCTCGACTGTTTTGTTTGTGTTAGCGTTATCTATCCTATCTACATCTGTTTCTCCCACTGTGTCGTCGAAATCGTATCTTCTGTATAGCTCTTTGTAGAAATTTGTTGCATGGTCAACGACATCTTGTCTTGATTTCGTTTCTTATTTGTTACTTTCGAGTTTTTGTATCCACTTTTTATTTAGATTTAGTTCTTTTAAGGCTCTTTTCGTGCTCCTGAATTTCGACAATTATGTAAGATACCACTGAAAAACTTAGGAAATAAAACATAAAATTAATGTATTTTTGTGACACGGATATAATGGAAAAATACAAAAGGGTCATTATTTGGGCGTTTGTTCCGAATCACTTTCGTGGTCACATTTTTGTAGAAGTGGCTGCAAATTTCGATTTCGTTTCTGGTTAGGTATTTAAGTTTACCAGCACGGGTAGCACAAGTTGTACTTTCTCGCTTGTCGCTCAGTGCGTCTCTATCCTTACTGGCTACTTAGAAAGGGAGATCCGAGCGACAACCAAGTCACGGGCAACTTGTGCTAGCAGTGCAGACATCTAACAAATATCTAAAAACGGCATCAAAATATACGCCCAATTCTTCAAAAAATATGTCCACAAAAGTGAGGCGGTTGAAACGCTCGAATAATGACCCAAAAATTCAGATTAAAATGATCAATATCTCCGAAACTAGTAAAAATCGTTCAACATACATAGGAGTTAAATCGATAGCTTTTTAGCTGCTCTATCATCCCTATTTGTTTGTCAACTTTATCCAGGGACAGCCTGTATATATTTTGCATCATCCATGACGGATTTTGCTCCTACCTTATCTATGGAATTTACCATGTTTTAAATATATTATGGAAATTAACGCAACTGAAGTGAATTATTTGATTATGTGCTGTAGCATCTTGCATTGTAAAAGTTGGTTTGTGTAAAAATTGTATTATTTAAAATCAATCATTATCATTTGGTGTCAGAAAGGTTAGCAAAGTTAGTTGTGGCAGTGTAGTTTTATTTTAGTTACAGGAATCTTATCAAATAACTTAGTATATTGTTAAGTGTTGAGGGTATTTAAGCATTATGTTTGTCAACATTTAATTGCCTAGGCAGTAGTTGGCTTTTTATTGGAACATTTTATAGTGTTTCTAATCCACTAAGGCGAGCCCTCAGAGGGCCCTGCCAAGATGCACTACGCTAACTAGCGTTTTTATTCGTTTCGTTGTTAAACCAATCGCGTCACTGGTAGGTGACGTGATACGAAAAGTCACGTGATCTACCAGTGACGCGATTGGTTAAAAACAAAACGAATAGAAACGTTAGTTAGCATAGTGCCTCTTGGCAGGGCCCTCAGGAACCCAACTCCAAGCTATCTCCAAGTCTAGTCAAATGTTGACTAGTATTAGATATATGTATTACAGAAATGTATTACATAAGTACTAATTCTGCCTATGATTGAATAATATAGAAATAGCAGTACCGGAACAAGGGAATATTTAACATCTATTTTAGCAGCCGGCTGCTGCGGCGTTGTAGGTTAAAAACACAATTATATGGTCAATGACCAACACTAAGATTACATAACATAAGTGATACCGTGTAAATTCTAATGCAATTAAAAACGTAAGTTGTTTTTTCGTTTAGACTCAGATTGTTGTGTCCATGTTTGACAGGGGACATCGATACGGTGATCAGCCTGGCGCCAGCCCTCAGGTTCAATGGCGGCGGCCACATCAACCACTCCATATTCTGGAAGAACCTCTCCCCGAACGGTGGCAAGCCTTCAGATGCGCTCGCCAATGCCATTAAGCAGTAAACCATTTTGTCTTCTAAGCATGAAGCATTTCTAAGAATGCTTGCTATAATTTTCCTCTTGTCTTGTTTTGATAACAATCCTTTCTCACCTTGAGCCGACTCCCTCCCTGCTTAATCTGTGTATTGTTTTCGTTGTTTAAAGTCATTTATTGCACTTTGAACCTGTTGAGATAAAGTTATATTTTAAGTAATGCAAGTTTAATTAGATAACCTGGAAGAACTTTTTTTTTTACTGTATATATTCATGATAACTTTATTTCTTTAACCATCCATGCCTATCCAGAATTCGGATCATACATGTTACATTTTACATGTTATCAATCACTTAAGAAATAATCCATTTGTTTTGTTTATCAATTTTGTGCTTGCATTATTTTCTGTCTGTGGCTGTCTTCTGTAGATGTGCCTTAACTGTGACATGGTGGATTTTTATTGCGTACCTGTGTAAATCCGCCCAGTGTACTCTGTGTTTTATAGTTTTTTTTATACTTAAATAGTATTTGATAACGTAGCTCAAATGCATTGCATTTCTGGCTAATGGGTTTAATTACCGTTTTATTCGTTCTTTATCCAAATCAATGTTAGTATTGAAACAATACTTAAAGATTTTCCAAGCTTTAGCTTTGCTAGCTTTTAAGAATATTTTAACGTTTGCAACAGCCTATCATAATATTTAATAGTTGATTATAATATTTATTCTGTATGTTAGTGTTCAACAAGCCTGTGGAAGCACTGATAGATGTTGATGCAGTTATAAAATCAAGACCCTTTCTTTGGAAAGGTTTGAACCATACATCGATACTTCAACAAGTCGCTAGTATGATTATAACTATCACACATATTCATTACAACTCTATTGTCAATAAAGTTCACATTACTTTACAGAGACTTTGGATCGTTAGAGAACATGAAGGCCCAGTTGTCAGCTGCGTCAGTGGGCGTGCAGGGCTCCGGCTGGGGCTGGCTTGGTTATAACAAGCAGATGAAGAAGCTCCAAGTCGTCACCTGCGCTAACCAGGATCCCCTACAGGCCACTACAGGTAACACACATTTTATGCTGGGACACAGTTTCAATTTTGAAAGGATTATAATTTATAAAATTGTCAAAATGTTTTCATTCCACAAAAAAAGATGCCATAAAACAAAATTATTGTCCTGGAGAGTAATTTTAAGTTTACAGTAAAACGTTAAAAGTTAGTAAGCAGCTGCACAATTTAGACTTTAGTGCTTTGAATTGTTGCACTAACCTGTCAGAGGTGTTAAAGTGACAAGGTTCAAGAGCGTGCAGCTACCTATAAGGCTGACTGTACCATATAGAAGTATAAAAAATAATTACATACCATTATATATTAAGGTTAACTGGAAGAGATCCCTTAAAGGGATAAGTTCGCCTTTGTACATACCTTTTGTGTTTCTGTATCTTTTTTTGATATGTTATTTTCTGTTTGTGCAATAAAGAGTTTACATAAATACAAACATATTACCTACTTGCTTTTAGAACTATCTGTAAGATCGTAACATTCACTACTTTGTATATCGTCCCTTTACTTTCTCAACCTCGTATCTGATCGAATAGTTAGACAGGAAAAGCACTCATGTTCTCTATAGAATAAAGACTACTTTCTTATCTAACTATTCGATAAGATACGAGGTTGAGAAAGTAAAGGGACGATATGCATGTATACATTTATACAGTGGGCAAGCAAGTAAGGGCAAGTTAGATCTCAGTCGGACGTGACTAGTACTTATTGGCTGCCATTGGCTTTTTCTGGATTTGTTTTTACATTTAGTGAAGAGTTCGTTCCCGCGACCTTGTCGTTTCGTTTGCTTTTGTTGGGGTTAGTAGTAGAATGACTAGGTTGCAAAATTACTTGATTGCAAAAAGGACACATCGCTTGTAGCCTAAACCTCAAAAAGCCTGAGTCGCAAAATTTGAAAACCACATTGATTTTTTTTCTGTCTTAGCAAAGTTGACAGAGCCCCGCATGGCGGAGTTCCTATTAGTTATTGGTTTGCCCTTCGGGCATTTGAAGTTACCCGACGAACCTAACCTACCTAGTAACACAAACGAAGTGGTCACTTTGCGACACGGACATTTTATAATGCAGACTAGAAGCGATGTGGTTGTTTTGCGGAGTCCTTCTGAGTCCATCCTTTTCGTTGTCATAACTGAAACATGTGAGATCTATTGTCATACTGGGGCACGTTTTATAAAGCTACAAGTTACAATTTTACATGTCTAAACTGGCAACACTGCTCAAATGCCTGGTCGTCATTGGTTGAGGTTGTGTCAAATGGAAACTTGTAACATGTAAATTGTAATTTGTAGCTTTATAAAACGGGCCCCTGGGGCACGTTTCACGAAGCTACAAGTTACAAATTACAAGCGGAACTCATTTTCTAGCAAAAGGAGTTAGAAAGAGACTTACGCTTGTAATTTGTAACTTGTAGCTTCGTGAAACGAGCCTCTGGTGTTATGCCTTGGTGTTGTTATTTAATTGGTCAGAGGACACTTATTTTTTTTAATGTTAACTATTTCTCCTCAGGTTTGATCCCCATATTTGGTATCGACGTCTGGGAGCACGCGTATTACCTGCAATACAAAAACGTTCGAGCGGACTACGTGAAAGCTGTATTCGACATCGCCAACTGGGCTGACATATCCTGCAGATATGAAGCCGCAGCTAAATAAACCGCATTTTAAATAAACCGCATTATGCTGTCACCTGTTTTAGATATATAACCGCTTTAATCACATAGTGATTTAGATGTGATATTATTGAACATCATTATTATATAAGTTTAAAAAACCAATTTGTTTTTCTTTTATCAGGTGGTATTTTCTTCAAAATATACTTATTACGAAGTCGCACACCACCATTTTAATTGATATTGCACGATTGCATTGCGACGTATGTAAGAATAAGTGGGGCGCGACCCGCGTGACTTCGTGGATTAAAATCAATCTTAACTCTTGAGGCTCTACTCTTCTCAGTAAAACCATATTGCTTTTGACATGTTATCGTATTCTCAACGTGACGATAGCTCTTTTTTATTTGAGAGTAATGGCGGCCGAGTTAAAAACAATATGATAAGATGCCGAAGGCAATATCGCACTGCTAGATCAAAGCAGTAACTCAAAATACAACTGTATTTTAAAATCAACTTTAATACAACTTCTATGAGCTTGACACAAAACTAACCAGGATTTTGAGTTGATACTGTTTTGATCTAGCAGTGCGATATGGTTTTATCCAATATAACAGAGGCCCTCTGCTTGTGCTTTAGGAAAATGTGAGATGCATGTTTGGCATATAAGGTAAGGGGGTCTTGGGGTCATATTCATATCAGAAGTGTTTACATCCATATTGAAAGTAAACTGAATGATTTAAGTACTTTGAAAAATTCATCTACCAATTTTGGATTCGTTAGTAAAATGCAATAAAAAGTATAGTCGGCAGCAAAAACTTGTAACAATAAGGCAAGAACCATTCAAGAACGTTTTAATTTATGACACGGCATGGACAGTAGAAAGTTTTTTTAAATGCTCGCGCGTTAGTATGTTGCGTTTGGCCCAAACGACATAATGTTTTTTATCTCTAGCTAAATTGACAATGAGGCATTCATCGCTGCTTTCGGCTCTCCAAGACGGTTACAGACGCGAATTCTAATCAAAATCGCAATCGCAGAAATCTTCTACTGAATGCCCCTCCCCGAAGGTTACCGGAAGCTGTAGGCTCGTTCTTGTATACACTAGATGTGTGTCTCGGACGACTAATGCTTCATTCGCATGAGCACTTTTTCAACGCGCGTTGAAAAAACGTTGGTTAAGATGAAAAGAATTCCTATGGATGCATTCACACGTGAGCGATTTTATAACGCGTTGCTTTTTTATCGATTTTCGACCTTGGCGGTATGATCCATAGAGTGTAAATTTGCCCATTTGTATTTAAGAACGCTTTTTTAACGCGCGTTGATAAAAAGTTCGTGCGAATGTGGGCTAAGATGATTTAGAAGGGGTGATAGACGGGCGAGTAATTGTACGCCGTATTTTCATGACATTTGGGCATTTTCACGAAAAAGGGTACCCAATTAAGGACTGAACTTAAGGAACTTCAACTTTGTCAGTTTTGTGACTAAAATTAGCTATACATTGACTGCCGCCAAAACTTACAAAGTTAAACTTCCTTAATTTCAGTCCTTATTGGGTATACGTTTTCGTAAAAATGCCCAAGTACGGCGTACTTACTCGCCCGTCTATCACCCCTTTATGGCTATAAAATCTCTTTTTAATTATTCAGCGTGATATTCTAGTATATGCCTATTTCTTGTAATGGCTTTAAACAATATCAAAAAAAAATTTACCATTCACCCAATCCAACTCGACCGCGCTTTATAATATCAATGGCTTTTAACATTAAGAAATAAATAATTGTGATAGATTGTTCTTCAAATCAACAAAGTTTATTGAATGATAAAATTATATACTATACTTAGATATAGAAAATAATAACTAGAATAATTAAGAACTAATGCAAGCCTTGCGCTTGCGCTTCCAGATTCTCATGCTAATAGAGATTAGAGTCTGTCTAATGAAAGCTGAACCTGACAAAGAGCGGCAATTTCAAAATAACCTTCATATTTTATTACCGATCAAAGTAGAAATAGAATAGAAGTACGCGTTTTCTCTCCCTTGGTGCCCACCAAAATAAACAAAATAAGAAAAGTATCAAAATCGTTTATTCCTACTTTGATCGGTAATAAAATATAAATGTTTTTTGAATTTGCCGCTCTTTGTCAGGTTCAGCTTTCATTAGACAGTCTCTAAGTAGTGTCGTAAGGCCCTAAAACATACAAAAATCTCAAACAAATTTGACAGTTCATTTTAGACAACACGCTTGCGGTTAAAACTGAAAAAACGCCCCAATGAATGAGCAATTTCGTTTCGACGTTTGTAAGACGATTTGTGTTGTGATCGAAAATAAATAAATAAAAAGAAATCAAGAAGACAATCATAATTTCTGACTCAGTTTTGGTGTTCCGCAAGATATAAGTGTTTCATCTGTGAAGAGGTAAGTGGTGGATATATACTGTAATTCACAATTTAATGAAAGAAAGTGAAGAGCGATCAGTTACGAGTGTTATTGATTTTTCAGCGGGCTAACCAAACCTTATTGGAATTTTCAGGAGATCGTTAATAAGATATTTGATATAAATATCTGTAATTTCTCTGTTCAGTGGTGTGATTTCCTCATTTACTTTTGTTTGATCGTAAAGTAACTGTAACTTATGGAGTTAGTTTGGTAACGAAGGTCGACGTTTCAGTGTTTCGTAAAGAATCTACTAACCGTCATGCTCTGTGCATATCTAGGTTTATACCGTTGGTCATTAAAAATAAAATGCATATCTCGTGATTATATTGCTTCTCATGTTACAAAGAGAACCACTGCCGTTATGATCTTATGATTCATTCTGCTGGTTGTTAAATGAATAAGTTCATTCATATTCGTGGAGCGCAGGTGGCCATTATGGATGTATCAACATGTTAAATGTTTACTCACCAGATTAGCCCTTAGGAAGAAATCTCTGACTCTTTATATTTTGATATTAAAATGTATGCAATGTATGAAAATGTGGGCGGTTTCTTACATCTCATTACAAATCGTTTATGATTTTTACATTTTTGCGCTAAAATAACTGGTAGCTGCCATAGTAAAAAGTCCATTTTATTTTCTAGACCTGATATTTATCTTTTCCCTTAACCTCGTAAGGCCCTCCGTGCAAAAAATTACAAAAATACAGTAATTGGAATAAAGATCCTTCATGAAAGAGATATAATGGTTTGCTTTTGTTTTTGTGACTGGCAGACAAATTAGAAAATTAACTATGATATAGGTCCATATTTCATTGGCAAATTTTATTGTAAGTAATTGTTTTACTGAAAATACTTATATGAAAATAAATTACATACGAAGGCAAATTAATGCCTTATGGGATCTCTTCCAGCTAGCCGGAGGGCCTCTGGTCTCCCACTGGCAATCATAATTGCTACCACATCATGATCAATTTTGACTTTAACTTTTTTAAATAAGTACTAAACTTAATTATATTTTAAAATACAATTTAAAGGGATTTTAGTACTGATTTAGTATTTTTTTTTTCAACATTGTTATATTTTATATTCAACAAAAAAAAAAAACAATAAAACATGTTCACAAACACAGCTCAGGAGGGTTTGTCACCAAAAAGTTTACTTATAACCAAACACCTGATTGACGAGAGCAAAAACGTACCAGTGCTAGTAATTAGTTAAATGTCAACTAAGTTTATCGACATCGATAAAAAGCTATTTTTTGTCATCATTATCATATAAAGCAATGACCAAGTTTGGATACCTTTTAATTATGTGCAAACCTTTTTTATTTATACTTATCACAACTTTAAACAACCGGTATCTGACATTGACTCTGGACTAAACTAGAGTCACTTTTGACGACCATTGAAATTACATTGAATAACAAATTCATTCAGGGACTTGACAGAAGCGCGTGGAGCTAACCCCATGTGCTTCTGTTTAGTCCATTTGAGAAAATTCTCTTTTACCAAACAATTGTCTTCGCGTGTGATATCCATCGACTTATTGCTCTAAAAGTCCATGGGAGTGTCTATAAATAACTCGACATTGGCGAAATTTTTTAAATTTATTTTTAACACCTTAACAGGAGTGAAAGCCATTAATTAAGAATAAAAGAAAAAAAAAAATTCAGTACAACAATATTCTTTAGCATTCTGATGAATACCTTTTTGTTTTTTAAGTCGATTAAAAATGTATTGAAAGAAAAAAGATCGTTTATCTTCATGGAAAGCTGATCATTCAGATATAGAAGTTAAAGGTATGACTAACTTTTGCAAGAAATATAAGATACATATGTTACGAAAAAAGTTGTTGATAAACTTAGTCGGTATTTAATGAATCACTAGCACTGGTACATTTTTGCCCTGTCAATCCGGTGTATGCTTATAAAGTTATGTTCAACAGAAAAATTAGACTTTTATTGTTAGAAAAAAATTGCCTGGATAAAGAATGAGGGGTCCACTACATACAGCGGGATCTCCTGCTGTAAGTGGTAAGGAACGATTTGCATTAGACCTGTGTATTGAAAATTAACAAAATTTATAGATTTTGCCAAAAAGAAGACAATTTCTGGGGTTGATTCCTGTATAGCCCCTTTATGTTTTTTTTTGTGTTTTTGACAAGTTTCGGACTAAACCATTTGTTGTAAACCATTTTAGTAGTTTTAGGATGTCGGATGTTATGGATTTATCTACATCAAAATTAGTTTGGTCGGTGATCATATCACTGGCTATATGTATGTTCCCGATGATCCCAAAAACTACTGAACGGATTTTTATACGGTTTTCAACATCAGTTCCATAATTTTTCACGGAACATTTTTATGTATATTTTTTGGTTTGTGTAGGAGTTACAGAAAACTAACATAAACAGAAGCGAAGCGAGGGCGGGTTGCAAGTTTTTTTTTTAACTTCTGGGGGTATATTGGCAATGTGGCAAGGTGCGGCCAGCGCCACCCCTGCCAATCAGAAAATGTGATCCCTTTTCAACCTTCTGACCATTTTTGACGCGTCTAATAGTTCGGTAACTAGAGGGTTCGTGTGTAAGGTAAGGCGTTTCTTGTGTTGTATTTTGTACCTCTCAATTTCAGATGCAACCGTCGGGATTTTGAGGTACTCATGAATCACATTATTTGTAGTGAACCAGGGAGCATTGACTATTGCTCTAAGGATGCCGTTCTGTAGGCGCTGCAGGCAGAGGAAGTTTGATTTACTCGCGACGCCCCAAAGCTGGATCCCATATGTCCAGACGGGTTTTAAGACTGAGTTGTTGTTGTTGTATGTAAGAAGTTTGTTGTCCACTGACAGTATTGAGTTTCTCCCCATTAGCCAGTACAGGTTGCGGATTTTGTGGTTGACTTGGTCCCTTTTTTGTTTTATGTGGTGTTTCCACGTAAGTTTTCTATCCAGGTTGAAGCCCAGGTACTTCTTGCAGTCAGTATGTGGTAAGATGTCGTCTCCAAGTGTTACAGGTGGACAGTTATCCCTCCGCAGTGCAAATGTGATATGGTTCGATTTGGAAGGACTCGCACGTATTCGCCATTTGCTAAGGCAAGTGTGGGTCGCTAGTATAATCTGCACCGATTCGACGTAGCGCTTCTAAGACGAATCGGTGCAGATTTTATTTCGTCATCATACTTACTATATTATAACTGTAACTACTCTTAAAATTCAATTACATTAAAAACTGAATTCAGGTCAGCACTTCCCAACAACAATTAATAGCTACGATGGGCTAAAAAGTCCATGCCATCACCACCATGAAACAATTTGGAACTCCATGCGTTTACCTAATGGCTTTAACGACAGACCTACCTCAAAATGCAAATTGTGCAGTTACATTATGCACAACTATAATAACAGGGTGGCAGTCCTGGTTGTTGGAAAATGCTCGGTATAGAGATAGGTCATGTTTTGTGTTAGGGTAACCACATCTGACTATTTGTTCTTTTTAGGGTACCGTACCCGAAGTGTAGCCCAATGGTACCTTAAAGTCAAAGTCAAAGTCAAAGTCAAAGTGTTTATTTGTAAACATAGGTAAAACAAAAATAGTGGTGGAAAAAAATATTATGGTGGAACACTATGTTTTGCCATGTGGCGTACAAAAACATGATGAGAATGTCTCAAACATACTATACTATTCTCTTACGCTAAGAAACAATATTAAATTATGAACAATGAAAAATAAAATAAAAATTAATATACATTATCACGCATCGAAATTTTCGAGCAGAAAATCTGAGATTGAATAAAAACATCTTTGTACAAGCAAGTTAAATAATTTAGTTTTCATTCCCATTGCTGGTAGGTTTCTTAATGTCAAGGGTAACTTATTATATATCTTACTTGCTAAACAGAATACACTTTTATGCATAAGTGCTGTATTGGAGAATGTTGTACACAGATTCTCATTAAAACGGCGGTTTCTACTGGAGACATCACAAACCTTCTTGAATAAATATGGATTCGTTTTTACAAAGATTGCCGTTTCAAATATAAAAAGACAAGGCACTGTAAGAATCTTAAAATTAATAAAGTGCGGCTTACAACTATCAGTCTGTTGTAGACCACACATTGCTCTGACGCATCTCTTTTGGACCTTAAATACAGTATCTCTGTTTGCCGAGTTTCCCCAAAACATAATACCGTAACTTAGTGTTGACGCCACCAAACCATGGTAAGCCATTAAAACTGTGTCAGTGTTAGCTATTTTGGCAAGTCTGCGTAAAACATATACTTATTAATATGCCTATGGTCCATTCCAATAGACTTGTCTTATTTAGTAAACACTTTTATAACCTAAAAATGCTCCTTTTTCGCCTAAAATAACAATTTTGTCATAAAATAAACCATCCATGATGTAAAATCAGGAAAATGGTGTGCAAAATGTGATCTCTAACTGCTTTATTCAGCAGAAAACGGTCATTTTAGCCAAAAGTGATGCATTTTGAGGTTATAAAATTGTTTACTAAATAAGACAAGTCAATTGGAATGGAGTTTATGCTGTCCGTCCGTCCATCCATCCCTGCGTCCGTCCGAACTTAAAAGAGCTGTATCTTTTGATCCGTTATAGGTAGCAGTTTTTTTTCAGAATATTTGTGATTACGGCGGATTTGCTGACATTTTTTTTTTAATAAGTTGAAATATTATAAATATAAACAGCGTCAGTAACATACGAGCATAAGTCGCCTCCACTCCCATGGAATACCACCCAAGTAAGGCGACAACCGATGCATTTGGGATGAACTTCAAAATCGAAACTAGGTCAAGATAATACAGTTATGTGCAGGTCTCGTAGCGGTTATTGTGTAACTACAGTGCAATCAGTTTGGCTCACCAGGTAATTGGGTTACAGAATTCAGCATTATATAGTTCCGTTGCAGGCGATACTTTTGTATAATTCAGGTCTACTAGATTGAGGATCAATTGGATCACGGTTAAAGTGTACCCCGAGAAACAATTGAAAGAAAACTGTATGATGGAATGCCTAGGTTGCATTTTGCAGATACAACATCTCGCAATAAATCATTAATTCACTAAAATATTTGACGCTGTGGTCCGACGTCAATAACGGGAGTTTTATATCATCTCAATAAACCTTTAGCAGTTCATTGCTGATGATAGACTATTCTATATCGCCTCTGAGCTGTTTCTTGGCTTCCTTTTCCAACTAAAGCCACCTTGCAGAGATTACGGCTTTACCTATCCTGAGTTTTGAATGTAAGTATGTATATTTGTAGGTAGTAGATTTGTCCGCACCGGTAATCCCAGTGTGGGTATCCACCGACGGGTTATCGCGTCGGGCGCCACACGCCACCGCGGTGAATGCACCCGAGGATCTATAAACTATTTAGGGCCGCGTTACGTTGCTTCAGTTCGAGTCTCTAGCCTGCATTGCAGGGGCCGGTTTAAGTTGCAGGTAGGAATAAAAAATCGGTTTACCACCAGAGTGAGTCCAGAAAGATCTGATCGCCCTCAAAATACATAACGGAGTAAAGTGGCGCAGTAGGTATAAGAAGAATGGCGTCCTCTTGTCTCGAAGACCAAGATCTTTGTGTCGCTGAGCTGGTGTAGTAAGTGAGGAATAAATAAAAACAAATTGTTGGAAGGTCTTTCAAAAGGTGGACTGACGATTTGGTAACAGGCGTGATTAATAGCGGAAGATATGGCAGCAGTGGACGTATTTCGGCTAATATGATGATGATGATGAATTAATATGTCGAAATTTTCTTTATGTACATTAATAGTGGTCACTCATGTAAGATGTATGTAAGGTATATAGGTAAGATATTAAATAAGTGTAATTAGAAGACCATATCCTCCGATTAAAGAATAGATAGCGTCAACGTGAATCTGGTTTAATGCCTCCCCAATGAGGCGGTATTTATGGGTCGTGAAACAAATTAAATTAAAAACAAACTATCAAAGTCTAGCCTATAACCACTAGAGGACTTGGCGGAATCGACTAGACTAATTTGAACCCCCATCTCGCAGAGTCCATCGACCTCTATTATGTCGTAAACGAAAGCTTACCAATACGCTTCGTATTATTGAGCAGGGCTGCGAGGGCGTGTTGACGAACTCCGAATCGAATCAGGAAATAACCCATCTCCTTGCGAGAGTGTGGTTTTACCGATCCGTGCCGTTTGCCCGTTTCCGAGACATCTCTTGCGGGTTTAATATAGTTCCATGTGGTGGGCTAAAGTAACGTTATATTGTGGTTATATTTCTTTGTCATTGTCGTGAACTACAGGATGTTATAGATAATTCGTTTTAGCGTTGAGTTTGCATGCAAGTGTGTCGGCATGTACTATCGCGATCGTTAATTTGTGACCCATTTCAAGAAAAATAGGCTTGATGTCGTCAATTTCATTAGAGATGCCAAATCATTTGCAACTTATAGGAGACTCAACCTTATTGTTGTAGAATGTCAGAATGACTTTGGACCTAAGGTGGGTCCCAAATATTAGTTCGTGACTGTACCAACTCACATTCCTATTTATAATTAATATTTTTTGAGACCATGGTGTGTGTATTTAAAATATTTAGGGGGTATACCCATTATAATTTCGGGGAAATACTTGGTTTTAATTAAACAGAATTGGCCAGGTTTTTTTACATGTTTTTGGTTATTTTCGTGTTTAGTTTTTACGCCAAATTACAACAGCTACAGGGGCTTATTAGGTATCTTCTACTACGTAGACAGCGAATTGGATTTGAATATTAAACCTTTACTGAAACTTGTTCCAAATAAAGTAGAAAAAATGCTTGCTTAATCTGATATAGCACGAACGCTGTATATTAGCGTATTCATTCAAACGTGCTCACATGGCTAGTAAGGCTATCGCACGTGCTGCACAGAAAAGCAAAAGAAAATGTAAAGCACTCTAAAAGCTATTAAAAGCATTTAAGTAGTTTGCTGCCTTGCCACTCTCCTGTAAGAGCTTACAACTACGGAGGCATTGAGCTTTTTTATACCTATGTAAAAAAACGGAACTTTAACCTTGTGCTTTCTGGAATCAGTATTTCAGCTTCTTGATGTTCGAGAATATGTATGACTGATGTACCTAATCGATTTCTCCAAAGAGAAAACACGATAAAAAAATAATGTTTGTACAGAATATCTGAGCGGCTAGCACATGTAATCTTGTATTTTGTTGCTTGTCGCTTGTTGCGTCTCTATCCTACAGACTACTTGCAAAGAAAGTGATATGAGGGACAAGCAAGTAGCGTACAACTTGTGCTTGCCTGACCGATCTAACAACTGATTATTTCGGGCTTCCTTGCTAAACGCAGCAATGTAAGATAATCGATGGTTTCACATAAAAAACTAACAACGTGTTAAATCTTGATTAACTCTTATTCAATATACACTTCACATACTAGTAGCACAGTAATGTATTTTTTAAATTCCATAAAACACAAACACACACACACACACACACACACACACACACTGTTTACTTTTACTTTTAAATGTATATTTAAGTTATACCTGCACCTTAGCTAAATTGTAAGTCACAACATGTGGAAGTGCGATGTTCTCTTAGCACAAGTATCTAGTATACTTAAAAAGAGGCACCAGCACAGATACTGTAACCTAACTTAAGTTACTGAATAAACTTTTTTTTTTAAATAAATCAGTTATTATATGTTATAAGCATTCTTGCTGTGTTCTAAACATCCTCCCACTTTGTATAGGTATTTACGTGAGTTACATATGATAACTATTTTTCAAACCTCATTTTACCTTACTACACCTTTATTACAAAGTAACCAACTCTCTCCATCAACGCTCCCTCGAATTTCCTTAATCACCTCAAGTTTTTCGTTACCTCCTAATCGAGATGACTGAAGTTTGCTAAACAGCGATGTAACGAGCGCTTTCCCACTTAATATTAGAGGGGACGACTGAAGTTCATACATTATGCGTTCAATAACCTCCATCTTAAATGTTTGATGATATATATTTTTATTACTCGTTTATAAATACAGACTATATTGTAAATACAGACTTTGTATGATTAGATTTAAGTGTGTTTGACAACGTCTTTCAAATAGACTCAGACATAGCTAGGTATACTTTGTTGAAAATGTTGTTAAGCAATGTTCAGAAACCGCCCACGACGTTTTCTTTGTTCATGTTAATATTATATGTGTCTCGAACAGTAACACTTACATATGCGTGGTTGTTATTTACTTGTGCGATATATTAAATTTCCTTATTTGGAGTTCAAGATAAAACAGCCCTCGGAGGTATGTTGCCGTATAATTTGTGGTTTAAATCGTGTTTCGGTACACGCTACACATACAGCTACTTCAAGATCACGTAAGTACAAATATAAGTAAAGCCTTTGTACTATTGTAATATTGTGTGGTAAATAATGCAACATTAAAAGTAGATTATTATACTTATTAATATACTGTTAATCTAATAAGTATACCTACGTTCATTTTTACCAATAAACTTCTCTTAATATTTAAGATACAGATCTAGCCTATAGTTTGAGGTTCTCTGCTTTTTTTAAATGTTAACTGTTTTTATGTTATAACTTTCATAATAATTTTCTTTATTCCTTTTTTCCCACTGAGACCTAGCGATAATCTCGACACCAATATACTATTTATATTTAATTATCAAAATAAATAACATAAAATGAAAGATGAACGCTTACAAGGTTGTCCGTGCTCTCGTCATGCGGTTTAGGGTCTGCGTAATAAAACTCCGCGGCTCCCGAGGGAACCCACCGGTCTAGACGGAAATATAGGAGGCATTTCACATACATTGTAAAACATTACTAAATCGATGGAAAGGAAACTCGTATAACATGATGGATTTTTAATTTACAGAGCTTTATGACGTATTTCACCAAACATTTAACAGATGATTAGAGTGTTAAGAGCTGTCAAAATGTATGAATTAACAGTCGATTAACATTGATTAACACTTAACGTCCGGCCGCTTATAAAAAGTAACAACCAGGGCCGAGATTCTATGCGGTAAAAACCATATTCGCACCTTCAGAACAATAGAGTGACCTAATTCAAAATTTCAGCTTTCAAACTTCAAGTCATAAATTTATTATTATAGAGACCAAATTCGAAATTTAAAATTTCTGAATTGGGTTACTATTGTTCTGAAGGTGCGATTATTGGCCGTATTAATAAACTCGTCTTGACTGAGATGCCCACCTCGAGAGACGTCAAAGTAAACGTCAACTATCATTTTCAATAGAAAGCTGTCATTTTTGACGTGTCTTGTGATTGACATCTCAACCAAGATGAGTTTATTAATACGGCCCATAGTCTTTGACCTGTTATCGTATTTGTTAACAGTTTGATAAGATAAGTAACTCTTATTTACTTGACTGTGATGACGGCCAAGTTAAAAACAATACCATAACAGGTAAAAGACAATATGGTTTTTACCGTGTAGAATAGAGGCCCAGCCTGTAGGTATTCAATATTCCTTAAAATATTGTTTTGTGTCTGATCCGATACAGAGTTACTAACTTATAAAATGATTTGTAACCCATTGTTACAGTAACCCACCTGATAACTGAAATTATCTTGCAATTTAGCATAGTGCTTAAAAGCAATTTCACCTGAAGTAGTTCCTTCTTAAATTAGGTAAAATCCTTTGCACGCTAGCCCTTGTTTAGGTATATCAGAATGCTGTCACGCGAGGGGATAGGTATCTTGAGTAGCTTTTAAATGTATAATCCACTTTGATCGTTTTATTCTTATTGTATTATATTATAGTGCCTGGAAAACCGGAACGACCCCCGAAGAAAACGATTCCTCAAGATGACAACTTGTCAGATCGATTTTTCGCTGCCCTAAGCCCGTATTGCAAATTTCATCGAAATCATTAAAGCCATTTTCAAGAACGTGATTGCAAATATATATAGTTTAATAGTATAGGATAACATATGTTCTTGTTAAGTAGCTAAGAAGTGGCACCTCGTTTGAACTTTTAGCCAATAAGAAGCGTTTCATAAGAAGTTTCCAGTTACATTACAGCAGAAAATAACAACAACAACTCACGGCACATACAAATCTCTTTAGCGTATGGTTGGTGTAAACAGTTTCCTAAGATTGACAACTAAATTATTAAATTATGAAAAAAAACACTTAAGTGTCTCGCTATCTTCAAATAAATGGTTCGATGGATGTTTCAAGTACTCTGGAAAATACTAAAAGTGCTCTTACTGATCTTTAAGCTTTTCTTCGACGGACATTCAAGGAATTGTATCCGCTAGAAGCACGTTCGCAATGTTAATCCTTACATTTTTTTTCTTGACTTTACCTGCTATATCGACAGGAAGAGTGTAATACCGCGTAACTACCAAAGCGAGTAAGGTACAAAACTGTGTCATTTAACTTGGAATACTTCTTATTTATCCACTTTATTGAAACAGACGCGGGGGGTTATTGCCTTACGCACTCGCAATCGCAATCGTTTTCATTTTGAAAGTCGAAGGCGAATCTGCATACAAAATGAAAACAATTGTTCCACTTTGAAGTCGATTGCGATTGCGAGTGCGTTAGGCAATAAACCAGCCGTTCTACGCGGTTTCAAGTTCAACAAAGGCCTTAAATATTTGACGCTGCCTTTTAAGCAGTAGCAATGGTACAATACTTAATGTCATACGGGGACCGTGTCATTCCATAGACAAGCTGAAGGAAAATAAAAATATCGACATTTTTAGAAAACGCTCGCAAAGTGAGCAAGTTGGATGCAAATTATCGATATTGGCAACAAGGACTTTTTCAATTTCGTACGACAACACGATTTCAGTACATACGAACCAATAAAACCAGTTTATGATACTGTAAAACATTCCCTATGTTTTTTGTTCGCGTTGCCGTTTTTCTCATCAGACGTTAATTTATTTTCGCATAATGAAGCTGTATTGAAGAGCTTTTGTTGGACGTGGAAAATAAATGAGCTTTCCTCTTAATTGTACAAGCACAAGCTCATAACGAGACAATGGGTTCTGCCTACTAACAGTCCACCATGTATCGTTTAGTGACGTAGAGTCGGACAAAAAAGTGGTCTTTATTTTGACACAACTTCCTAACAAATGATGACGTCGTCGACACTTAAAATTGATAGACGCATCTTTATCCACCTTATTGTTTTATGACTTGTAACCGAAATTTAATCGGTAGTTAATTATTGACCGATGGTGTCTGTGTTTTCATAGTCTCTGCCTAACCCATTGGGAGAAAGGCGTAAAGAGTTGTTCCCGCAAGTGGACCACTAGAAGAATGTAATGAAGGGCATCGATTCACATTGCTTTTGACATGTTATCGTATCGTCAACGTTACGATACATCTTATTTACTTGACGGTAATGGAAGAGAGAGAGAAAAGTAATATAGTTTTACAAGAAGAATAGAGGGCCAGTAAAATTAGTACGTAATAAGAAATACATTTTTATCTACACTCATATCATAAGTCCTCTATTATGCGTTCAAAACCCGCAGGCAATGACCAGCATTACCTTACCTGTGGTAGTAGGTGACAGCGATGACAGCTGTTAATTTTGGAAGATGTTCCAAATTTGGATCTCATTACCTTACAATATTCGATAACGTAATTTCAAAATTACGTTACATTACAGTTGTCATCGCTGTCACCTACTACAACAGGTAAGGTAATGCTGGTCATTTGCCTTTCGGCTTCAAAACCCATCTTAGAGTACTTATAATATGTGTGTAGACAAAGTATTGTACGTGACTCTGCGTAATTAGCATTACGCAACTGTCACGTAAACTACTATTACTTTGTAGCATTAATGTCTGGTTTAAATTGCCAAAAGAGTTAAATTGACAATGTAGTTAAAAAATCATCAAAAATTCATGACATTGGCTATACAAATAAATGACAATTGCAATAACACAAAAGCACCCCAATGTGTGTGTCAATCGTGCTATGAATGATTGTGTGTGTTGTCTTTACCACTACACCCTCTAGTGATTGAGCTTGGTATGTGTAACATTCTCGGCCAGGTACATTTTCTTTGAGTTCTACTCTACATCATAGTATTTCGTACAGCCTCCATTGTGTCGGGATAGAATAGGCTTGTTTCAACCGTGTTCTTTGTACGTCAGCGTCACCGCTGTACGGTCGGCCGAGATAGGAGTGTGTGCACGCGAATATAACACAAAGGTTGACATTGCTTGACCTTATTATGTTGCTAAAATTAATCGCATTGTTTTGATACGATAATAAAGTAGAGAAATTGTGTATGCACGAATAACTCGTGTACAATCTTTGAGTGTAATCTTTAAGTATGGCACGATTTGGATATGTATTCTAGCAGTATATTTATATTCTACTTCTCTATAAACGACGCTAACCGCTGCTGTTCTAAGAGAAAAGCGGCGATAACTTTTCATTTTATATTCTGCGTGCCTGATACATTATTTTCGTAAATTTGTGACATTTTCAAAGAGACCCTTAACCTTAATTTGAGCTGACTTGTTGTATCAATACGCCGATCTTATGTCTATTTAACACTTTGACCGTCAAAGCCGATAGTATTTTATATCGTCCGCATTGGTTGGGCGTCCGTCATATAATAATCCGCGGACGCGTCTTGCTTAGTAGGGTGATAATAACTATATGAAAAGCAAGCTTTAAAAACCCGACTGCATTTGTTATACTGTCGTCGATATACCTACATATATTAATAATTGTCATTTTGCCATTGTTGTTATTTCAATTGTAACAGTTTAGGTATCCTATGTCACCCGGGATGACGTAAGGATTCTAACGATACCTCACACATCTAAATCGGTCAAGGGATTTAGAAGTTATAGTGGAATAAAGAAACTCACATACATACATACATACACACATACATACATACATACACACACACATACATACATACATACATACATACATACATACATACATACATACATACATACATACATACATACATACATACAAACAAACATGAACCCAGAAAACATTACACTGCTTTTTTGGGGCAGTCGTGTAAAACGTGTCACTGCGATTAAACACCAGTTTTCGCATTGTTGTGTTTCGGAGTAGGGTTAAGAAACCCGATAAAATGAGAAGTATAAATAAACTATACAGGCATTTTATCTTTGTCATCAATGTTGGCATCGCCTTCTTTATCATGAGATTGGCCTTTGACCTGTTTTACCTTAGTCGTGCTGCAAAACCATCGGTTATTGGGAACTTTAAGACGAATATTCTGTTCCCTTCTTACTCTCCCTAAACCAAGAGCTTCTATCTGTTCAAAACTAATTTCATTTTCCATTTTATTTCCCCTGCGCCCGCTGCAGTCCGTACAGATGCAGCGTTGGAGAGGAATCGAAAGAATGGCGGCGTTTAAACCAGTCTGCTTCTTGAATTATTCGCTCTGAGTGACGTGCGGCAGACACCAGACGACAAAGGGTCGGGTGTGCGCCTCGTGCCTAATGAAGGAGACATCACGAGATAGTTCAGCTAACTAGAATGAACTTGGAGAGTACGTTTTGATGATTTATAATAGAGATATTTTATATTATAACATTTATAACTTTTGTTTGCTGGAATTTCGTTGTAAAGTTCAAGATGGAACAGTTTGTCATCGTTGTTTTAAAATCGTAAGAAAATTCAAACAGTCTGGGCGTACAAGCGTTTATCGAGTTGAATGTGGAAGCAAACGTATTAGTCATGTAAACCGGATATATTATGTTTAATTATAGGTATACCTATAGGTATAAAGTTAGTATTAGTATATTTTGAATACCTTTAAAAGCGAAATTAAAAATTAGTGCTACATTTTAATCAAAATCACTAAATTGAAATTTTCTTTGTTAATATTTAACAGAATCAGGAAGAGCTACAAGTATCACTTGGATTTAAGAAAGCGGATAATCTCTAATCTAAATGAAAGTCGGCTCTTTTTCCTGTTTCTCTTTATCCCGGATATCGCCAAAAGACGATGTGGCTTATCTCTCAATCTGTATGCTTTAAGGGTGTAAATCCCTCCGCAATTCGTCAATCATAACGGTATTTATACACTCTTGCACCTTATTTTAAAGGATTAAGATACAAAAGAGTATAATAGTTCTTTGTACTCGACTGACATAGGGTAATAGAAGCATAATACATCACAGAAATATGTCCTAATTTTTTTATTTTTATTTAGAACACATACAGTTATATTCGAATGCGATATAGAAGTACATCCAATAAAATAACCACCCAATAGTAATATTCCCAGTGTTCTCAATCAAAAAACTACGAATAGGTACATGTATTGAGAAGCTTTCTGTTCCCATTTGCTCTTTCCAGTTTGTGGAAAAACGTTTGATAAAAAATTTATCACTACCTAGTTGAGTCCGACCTAGGAGCGTTTTTCTTAAAGAAATAAATTGACTTAAGATCTTTTGATATTGACTTAAGTAAAGCCAGTCAAGCTTGTAGATTGGGTATGTATCTAAACCTAGTAATCTATAGATTAAGGCTTATATTATATTAATTAATAGGCTTTGCGTAAGCGTCAGACGGATCCCGGGTGGCGGCAATGTCTATAATATTTCTGTCTAAATTTAGCCTCAGACGCTACAACGCTAACTTACGTCATTGGTTATGTCTTATTACAGAGCAGAGGGGCTATTGCCTAACGCACTCGCAATCGCAATCGTTTTCATTTTGAAAATCGAAGGCTTTAAAAAATTAAACCAATTGTTCCACTTTGAAGGCGATTGCGATTGCGAGTGCGTTAGGCAATAAGCCAGGTCCTGTAGTCTCCACTGGGTAAAATCATGTTCCCTTTAACTAGTTCTCGTATTGTTTAAATCGGCCCCTATTAGGGTGTGTTTCCACCATAGATGCGCATTAATGTGTTTTCATACATTTGACAACTCGCGAAACCTCGCTCCGATTGTCAAATGTATGAAAACAAATTAATGCGCATCTCTGGTGGAAACGCACCCTTACTGTCAAGTAAATAGGACCAATAAATACTTTGAAAATACGATAAGTTCGATAACACATCAAAAGCATTATTGTATTACCGTGTTGAATAGAGGCCCTTTTGAACTTTATTGGGTAACTTAAATTGGGTTTTTACGTCAAATTTCCTAACATATTATTATAAAAACATAAAGTGAAAGAATTACGGATTCCCCATCCTGTTTGGTTTGGTCCTGTGGTTGCTTCGTTTTTCTGGCTGGACCATTTGTAGCTAGTGGCGGAGTTGCTTTGGATTTTATTTTATTTTTTACCATTTAGCATTCTTATTGTGTGATGGTACGGAAACTTTGGAGCGTGAGCCCGTCTCGCGCTTGACCGGTTTTTTGATAAAAGGATTTGAAGGAAGGATTTTTTCTTTTCGCTTGCCCTTGACCCGTTTTTCATACGTGTGCTGTGTAAATAAAATAAGTTAACTGACAAAATACAATAAACGTACCCCTTGTTTACACATAATCATAAATTTTCCGAATGTATGATGTCGCCGAATAGTAATTTCGCATAATTGTTATCCTACTGAAACCTTTGACTTTTTTGAAAATATACACCTACCCTAACCTACTCTATTCTACCAGGGTTACACAAAATATTTTTAAAAATATTTTCTGTTTCAGCTGGAGAAAAATTATGCGAAAACAAAATTCGGCGTAACTATACATTCGGCATAAAAAGTTTCGGCGAAATAGAGTGAACCCATTTTATTCTCATACAAGTGTACGTAAATTTGGCTTTGAACACGTGCTTTGAACAATCATTGTAGTCGCCATTTCATCTATAGGTTGGCAAAAAGAGTTGGGAAAAAATGAGGGCCTTCTTCGTTATGAAATTGGTAACACACTGCCCTGTTGTTGTCGCCACTTTAGAATATTCTGTCATCGCGTCAAACTCTTTTTTGCCGAGCTATAAATAGATGTTTCCCTCAACTGATACATTACATCATGAAGTTCTCTTAACTAGGTCGGTATTTCGATACTTCCTCCATGTTCTCTCCCGAAAAAGTTCGTGTTTGATGGTAATCGAATTATTTATATTCCCCTCGTCTCGACCGGTAGGCTCGTCTAATTCCTCCCAACACGTGTTATCAAATTTCCATTACTTGAACCTCTCCTAATATTCGACCTACGTTCTTAAAAACTTTACCGGACGTGCGGTTCTGTTTTCGTATTTATTACTGCATGAGTTGCATGCGGGGAGAGTAGAGCTTTATAGTATTAGGGTAAGGTTGGTTTCAGTTTGGCAGGTGGGTTTGAAAAGTCTGAGGTGTCGTTTTGGGAGCTTACTCGGGTCGCGTTATTAGAGTCTTGTCCTTCTTTATTGGAATATACGAGAGGCCCGGCGTCTCCCTGCTTCCTGCCGCCCTGCCCCCCTGCCGGTGGGCGCTCCAGACTTGCCGTGACGTCTAGATTGACGCTTCTTCGCTTCGCGAACTGTGAACAGATCTATCGGAGGAACAGTTTAGGTACATACGAGACCGTCTATAGGTGTTGTATATTTGTTCGACATCTGCAGCGCTTTTTTTGTCTGCTAATGGAGATAATTGTTGGTAGAGGGTAAATTAACATCACGCTTTTACTTAAATGTCATTCGGGCATTCTCATGGTCTAATAAAACATTTTTGGGACATGGCCATTATTACAATGTACAAAAGATAGCAAATTCCATACGATTTTTTCCATTGTTACTAGTAAAATCTATAAGGTCTTGTGCGTTGTCTATATCTACTTATATATCTGTACTGTGTACACTTCTATTTCTCTTCTATCTATAGGTACTTATATTACGTGGAGGTAAATTGTGTGTTTTATAAATCATTTAATATTTAATAGCAACTTTTTTTATTATTTTGTTTTAACCGCAGCGCTAGTTTATTATATTTTTTTAAAGCTATGTTTATACCGTTTAAACTAACATATATGTTTGCTCCTTTCCTGATTTTAACATAAAAGCCTAGTCGGAAAACGAAATGTCTGCGTGATTTAATTACAAGTTTTCGCACTCGTGGACGCGTTGTGTCGTCGTGTCTATTCAGTGTGGCCACGTGCTCGTTCAGGTAGATGTGTACACGTGCGGTGTTTGTGGCGGCCCCGCTGCAATACCGCTCCGCTTTGATTGCTTGGTTATTTAGGTGTGGGGTGTAGTTCATTTACAAATTTAGACGCATTGTGGTAATTGGTTTATTTCGTTCAGTTATGTAACTAAACGAAAGTTTTGCGTTTAACCCTTCAATTGGCGGTGACCTCATAGGCTACATAATAATGATCACGTTCTATATTTTGTATACGAAGTGCCCGAAAACATAAATCTATTTTCTTTAGTTCAGTTTGGCTGTGTCCAAATGTATGCAAATCGCCCTAAAATATCAGATTTCACCGAGAAATATATTTTAATCTGTTTAATCAGTCAGTTAAACCTAGTTTAGAAAAACACATTTGAACTGAAATGCTTCATAGAGTTAGTTGAGTACAGATGTAGTGAAATATCCTTTCACATCGTATTTTCTCGGAAATGTTCGTATTTTTCATGCTACTTCAGTCTGACTCAGTACCCACCAAGCCAACGTGGGGGCACGTCGCATCGCGAGAGTGATAATCGATATAGAGTGGTTAATACCAGAGTATTTTTTTGTCAATTTAGATTAAGTTTGTTTTCAGTTCTTTTTAATAATCATGCCGAAAGCATTAAGACCTAAGGAAACGTTTAGGTCGACAAGCCTATGAAATTATTTTCAACATTTATTTATATTTCTTAGTGTGTGTGTTTCTGTGTTATTTATATTTCACGATGTGAAAGGATTATTCACTAGATCAGCGCCTCTATTCTAGGCGGTATAAACGATATCCTAGTTTTCCTGTTATGGTATTGTTATGACGTCAGCCGCCATTACTGTCAAGAAAATAAGAGCTATCAAAACGTTGACAATTCGATAACAGATCAAATACGATATTGTTTTTACCGTCTTGAATAGAGCCGCTGTACTCGTATATTTTAAAAATCAAACGCTCGAAAGTTTCATTCGAAAATTAAATGGTAAATCGTTACACTTTCGACGTTAATATAGCACAGGATTTATTTTAGTTCTACTTAAGTGCCTGTCGTTTCGAACACTCTTTCCTTCAAAAATCGACCCGCTGTTGGCTAAAATCGGCCAGGCGTGCGAGGCGGCGTGTAGCACTTCGTAGGACCGCTACGGCGCGTATATGAATGCTACGATTTCCGTACCGGCTACAAATTCATATTAACCCGTATACTGCGCACGAGAGCTGTAATACAGCTGTGTAACCATTTTATAAATAGAAAGGGTGAAATCTTATTACGTTCTAACTAGTAAAAATATGGTGTAGTCAATAATGTAGTTTTCTCAATACTAAAGGTCTAGTTTGGGGTCACGAAACATCATTTATATGGAAAGGCCAAAAATGGTTTTCGCCGGCCTCTTTGCTGATTGGTAGACAATATTATTGTCCAACATTGATAACCGATTAAAATCAATAAATCCATTTTTGTACTATAGCGCCATTTTACATCTGCTCTACAGGTTTTTATTAAAAAATCCAAGGGTGCTGCTGCGAGCTGTTTTATTTCCATAAATTGCGTACTTTCTAGCTTTGGTAACAATGTACTATTATAGGTAACCAGCAAGCTAAACTACGTTTACTCACTGCATCTAAACTTAAGCACCCACGCTTTATGCTGTCTTATTTATTGCGCGTTCGGTCACGTTCCTCGACGTACCGTAAAGTGGTAAGGCTGCTGCTGGTGCCGCTAAGTACCGCCTTTATAGACGACGCGGACTGTAAAACGTGTTATAGCCTCACTGCAGCCTCTACGGCTTACGATTTAAGCGAATTTGATGACGATGATGTATTAGGTAGTAATGCTTTGATGGCGTATGTGACCATCGAAGTGGTTAGGGCTAGTTTAGTTGAAAAAGTCTACGGGTTTGTTCACGCTTTTGGTACTTTTAGACCCTCCTTATGACAAAACTCCCGTGGGTCTAGAACAGTTGCATTCATCGAACGCTGCCGTACCGACCAAATACGCATTATATACTCGTTTATATAAAGGCTTATTACGTAATATATTTGTACTGAAATGTGAACTATTCGTTGTTTCAGATGTCACCAGTCTGAAAAGTCCTTTCAAATCCAACTCAAAGGTACGTTTGAAAGCCATTAGGTTTCTCAACAAAGGATAAAACAACATTATATAGATTACAGTTAAGTCCCTCTCGAGACTCTCCGTGACATAATTTAGGTAAGTACAGGCTTGTTTTAGCTTAATTTATTATCCATAAATTTATTTACTTAAATGTAAATTGCTTGTTCTTTACAACAATTTGCTCAGAAAAGAATAACTTAATGGTTGCGGCGCGACCTAGTTCTCGGAAAATTTGTCTGGAAGAAAATAAAAAAGGATCATTTTGCGGGGCTTTGGGTTTCCAGCTGGTCATATTACCGACTTTGTTTTTTATTGATGGTGCATTGGGTCTTGACTACATTTTGTCATTTATATATTTTGTACGTCCGTTTCATGTTACAACACATTAACCGCCAGCCAGTGTTACGAGTGCTACGCTGTAGCCTGTAGCAGCATTTTTTCGCTATGTAACAAAATCTACTATCCAATATCGGGTCGTGGGCGCTGAATGTGTTAACTGAAACTTGCGGTTTTTTGAAAAATATTACTCTTAACGTGTGAGTATTTCTGAGTTCTTTATGTTTTGAGATAAATGTATTGATTAAAAAAGAAATACAAATAATTAAAAAAATATCTGTAATTATAACTTTGGCTTTTAACTCTTTATAAATTTTGGTACTGCTCCAAGCAGACTTAACCAATTTTAAGGTTCACTTTTAATTAGCACAAATTAGCACATACATACTATCGCGATCGTTAATTGTGACCCGTTTCAAGAAAAATAGTCTTGAAGTCGTCAATGTCATTAGAGATGCCAAATCATTTGTAACTTAGGAGACTCAACCTTATTGTTGTAGAATGTCAGAATGACTTTGGACCTAAGGTGGGTCCCAAATTAAAGTTCGTGACTGTACATACATAAACTCACGCCTTCATTCCCTGATCTGGGTAGGCAGAGCTACAGAATTACCAACAACTCTAAAAACTAAAGAATTATATTTAAGGAAATATTTTTTTGCGGTCTCTTATATCTAGAATTACTCTCGTGATAGGAATAGAACTTAATTAACCCGAACTAAACCGGGGCGGGTAGCAAGCGTTGTTTTCATTACATTTTATTTTATGATTTAGTCACAACAATCAGAATGTGAATTGAATATTTTTATCGGTGCCACATAAATCAAATCTTGACCCTAAGCCTCGAAATATATTCTCTCCAGTGACGTAGTAATTACGCCGTTACCCTCAAAACGCTTGATCAGCTGCGTTCTCTAATTGGTTTCATATTACACCAGATGGCACCTCAGTTACCTGAGCTGTAATAATTTTGTTGTATGCCTCTGAATTAACCGCACGTGCCTATTAAAGACAAATGGCTATCGTTAACTTTATACTCGTGCGTCATTTTGCGTTGAGTAAAGTTTTTTTTTATTATGAATTATTATTTATCACAGTATAATCCCGCTCACTTCCAAAATACCACAATTTCAAAATACCCGACTACTCTCTTTACCAGCTTCCCAAATCATCAGCTTCGAAATATTACATACGGATGATCAATAATACCTTAGTTTAAATGTTAAGTTTTGGGATTCCAGTATATTGAAAATCTGTTCTTTAAAAATGCTGGTATTTCGGCAAGGAGCGGAAGAGGGAGCGGAATATCTAAGCACTTGGCAATAATTACACCCGACAGTAAAATCGGAATTCCACAGCGGCGCACGCTTAGCATACACAGCCACGTGTGAGACCACTAGTCATAGATTCGCTTCGTATCAAAATGTATGTAAATAATCCTACAGCGACACACACGAAATGACGTCAGTGACGCACGCCTAACACAATTGATCCACGTGGCTCACGTGTGTAGCGTGCGTGCGGACTGCGTAGGCTGCGCCGCAGTAATATTCGGTATTCAGCAATTCAGGTATGCTTACGTAGATAGAGCCTATTCACTCTCGACATGTAGATGTAGTAGATGTAGATGGATGATTAGTGTCTACCCAGGTGTCTAAGCGGGAAGGAAGATCTATTAAAGTATTTTCGGCAATAGGGAATATGCATGTTTTTTTTACAGCTTCAATAAAAGCATTCATGTAACAAACAGGTGAGAAAAAACATTTTTTGAATAGCTATAATAACAAAGATTTGTTCCTATCTCTTTCTAGCAAAACAGAATTTTACACGGTGCACTTCGGATCTCTCTGTCTAATTAGCATTTTAAAATGCTTGTATCATCCGTATTACTTGACCGATTTTAATTTTAGTTTCACTATTTGTGATCTCTTTTACGGTATTTTCATATTTTGTTTAGAAATGCTATTTAAAAAATCCATGCATGTTCCCTATTTTTTGCCAGAAAGCTATTGGTCTTATTTTATTCGATACATAAAATTAGGAAGAGCGTGCGTTGGTGGGTACGATTACAGTAGTAGGTTCCTTGTATCTTACACCAGTCAAAACCGTCAGAAAGGGCCTTTTAGCCCTTTACATTAATATTTTAAAACAAATTTCATGGTTCCACATGGTTCTACCCAGTAAATAAACCTTTTGGTTCAGTTTTAAGCGATATTCACACGAAGAATTTCTTTAGAAGCTCGTTATTCTCGCAATGTTATTGCTACATTCCCATAATGCTTGCAGTCACGCGAATAGTGTGGAAAGGGGGGTTGATTACCTATTATTTCCAGTTAAGAGGGCACATCTTTAACTTAAAAGCTACAGCATATTGAGCTCTCCGTGGCTGTGAATTAAGTCCTGTATGCAATGGAAGTTTACTTACGTTTGTGGTATAAGGAAGGTGTTACGTGTGGGTGACTTCGACGTTCGCCTTCGCCTAGACTTTCCCTATTGCCCTATTATTCTCATTAGATCTGCCCCGATGTTGTGCTGTCGATTTAAATTGTGGTGTGGAGGAAGACTAGGAAGTAAGTTAATGCGATAAATTACTACAGTGTTAGTGGTATATATGGGCATTTGTGTGGATTCTGTGGGATTATGGCCGGTGTGAATGATTATGGTAGCAATTATGTGGTAATTTCTCTAAAATGTCTCTTAGTTATAATGTTTACGAATTTATGTCCTATCGCTGCAATATGTGTTGTTTTTGTGTGTATTATTAATTTGTTATGGTTATGGCTTTTATTTCAAAGGGTTTTTTTTTTCAGTTCCCCTTTCCTTACACATTACATTGATGACTTTACAACTAACTAAACTTAACAAAATGAACCTATAGTAAAGTTGCATACTTCCATTGTCCCATGTACTTGACAACATTGTATATTCTCATCGCAATTTAGGATTGCCGTCTCTGAATGTAGTGGTATAGCCATAACAATAATGATTTTGAACAAATCTACGGCACACATGTCACGGGCCTTGTGTTAGATTTAATATCAGTTCCGGTTGTTGCCTATCTGTACGTATTTACACACATATGCATACGCAAGGTCGAAACGATTTAGCCGTCCATATTTGCTTGTAAAGTGTAGGGGTGAGTAGAGTAGCCTACGTTTGCGTCGATTGGCTGCCGGGCGCGACTCACCGGCGCCTCCGCTCTCCATTAAAACCTTTTTTCTCTGAAATTTCATTACCTACGCTTTAGTTGCGACTGTTGCCAGCTGTAAATATAAGGTGCTGTGACATTTAAAATCTCGTTTATACTTTCTCATAGAAAGATTTCTCATAGTCGATTCTTGTAAGTACGACAAAATATGGCGTCCTTAAATATGTCAGGTTTTCTTTACCAGAAAACAATTAAAATAATATGCACTCAACTTATACGTTGTAAATTCCCTTGTCTTGATTTATGTCTGAACGAGCTTGACTTTTATTTTTATCTGTCTGTGTAAAAGATATTTTTAAAAAACCATTTTATTAGACCATATACAAATCTAGGTAGAAAACAGCATTTTTTTTATAATTATCATTTAGAGATATACTTGAAGTTAAGGGTTCGTTTATTTTGATTATTTGTATAAGTTAAGATTACATTTCGTAAGAGTATTCATGTCATTTCAATCGAAATGTATTGCAAGGAGAAGGCGAATCAACGAAGTCTGTTGGTGATTATTGCCCTCCATCTTTTTGGGAATAGGTTTCATTTTTAATTACCCAGTCGCTTTAACATTGAATATTTTATAATACTAAAACACAATCTTACTTAGGTTTAATAACTTAATCTGATCTTATGAATTTCTGGACCACTATGGAATTAAGTACATCAAGTGACGTAAATTATCAAATACTAACGTTTTTACTTATTGCGCTACTTTTACATAGTTTCATAGTGGAGCAGAAATCCACTTGGTTTACTGTACAACGAAATTACATTCATTTGCAGACTTTAATTCACACACTTCATAGACACTTGTCGCAAAAACTCAGTAATCCACGTAATTTCCTTGTTGTTTTATATTCCATACGAGCAAACCAAACAATGTAGGTACTCGTAATTTGTAGCATTTTATGCCGTTTACTTTAAATGAAAAAGGTGACAAGGTATTTGAGTGATAAATTATATTTACGACCAAATGAAGTTTTAGTGATGAACTTATCTTTACAAACAAAACGACCCGTTAGTCCTGTTCGTCATTTTACGCCGGTACATCCTATACCATTAAACGAGTAGGTAATATTTGTATATACTTATAGTTCAACATATGATTTGGCTGACTGTTATTTAGCCAGTTGCGAGTGCAAGCGTGATAGCGATAGTTAGCCAAATATATCTACTTTGCGACATTTTTTTCTGCGTTTAAACTTACCGGACTTACCGGACTTAACTTTAACCTTTCAACCCTTTAAATATTGTAAATAAAAAAACCTTTCAACCCATTGTGCTGTTTACAGAACAAGGGCAGTTTTACGATTATCTTTTGTTTGATATTAACAAAAAGATCTTAGTGAAGATTACACAAGGCCAATTCATATTTCCTGAACTATATATATTTGCAATGACGTCTCTAAAGATTTCGACGAAATTTGCAATACAGAGGTTTACGGGGGCGAAAAATCGATCTGTCAAGTTGTCATCGTCGGGAAAATTAGTTTTCAACCCGAGCGACGCTCGATCTTCCAGCTACTAGGTAATTATTACGTGACTAAGATACATCTCGCCGTGCTCTAGGTCGTGCATGTACGTCGCACAGGTATGCGTAAGCACAGAATATATAATAGTAGGTACTACATAACGTAAGTAAACAGATAATCCTAACTTGCCCACTATTAATATTTCACGAGAGACAATTTCGTCGCCCTAGCCAACCCTTCCCAGTATGAAATATGGTTATTACTTTGTCCGACCAGGTCAAAAAACATTATATAATAGACTAGATGTGTCAGGAGATTCAATTATAGGCCTTTCATTGTGAATCTTCTGTGTTATATTGTATTGCAAATCGCGTTACACGTTTATGTTTTTAATAAAGAGAAGTCCGACCATTGTTATGGCTCGTCTTATTGTATTGTAGATCTGAATTAAATATAAAATCAATAGATAATCGATTGAATAAGGACAAGAAAATTAACGTTAATACGGACTAACTAATTAAATGGTTAATAAATTAAGTGGAGTCAGTGGTGGCTCAAGGAGGGCAGAAAGACTCTGAAACCGAACAATTGAACAATTATTTGATACGGGTACTAAATTAAGGCTGTTTACAATGCAGGCATACTAAAAAAAAATGGGATTGTTGACACGTTCGAGACGATAAAGTACTCTTTTTTATATGAAACAGTACCAACCTTCCCTTGAGGTGGACGCCGCGGCCTCGGCCCTGCTCCCGGCTCTCGAAGGGTGAAGTATAAACAAAGGTAACGTACCGCCGCCCCGGGACGCGTGACGCTCTGTATTTTGTCACGGAACACGTGATCTGAATAAATCGCTTCCAAAACGACTGTATTTTCTCGTGTGTTGTTCAAAGCGTCTCTTTCGTTATAGAATAGTAAAAGCGAGACGCACAAGCTGTCGAGATCACTCGAGAATTGGTGCGTCTGAGTAGGTAAGGATTTTGTAAATGCTGTAAATTCTGTGGATGATAGCATTATCGTCAAAGTCACATTACCGCTATAATACGCTGTCAACGTTTAAAAAAAGAGCCAAAAAGCTCTAAGGCAACAAAAGGCTTAGATTGTTATTCTGGCTACAAGTGCGGAAAGGAGTGCATTCTAATGACCGACGAAGCTTAAAAATGAGCATTGCGAGTAGAAACTCGTAATTGCCGTTTAAATAACGGCACGAGATTAGAATCTCGAATTTTCGCAAGAGTAGCAAACATTATCAGTGCGTATGGCGAAAAAATTACAAATAAAAAAATGGCGGATTTTGTTTTGTTTCACACCAGCCTGAGCAAGCCATGACTATAGAAAACTGGTAGCGACAAATTAAAAAATAAATGCACGCACCAGTCCGTAAGCTTTTGTCATGGAAATTTTACGAGCGAAAGCATTGAAAAGAAGCATTTTGCTCTAGAATAGTTGTTAGAAAGATATAGACATAAATATACCGACTTATTTTTAACGCGATAAAGAGTTAAAGACTGTGCCTTTTGCCTTCATGATGATTATCGTATATGTATTTTGACCCAATTATGCATTTGCGTCGTGATCACGGGACATGTAATCTAAAATGTTAGGTAAATGTAAAGTTCAAAACTGTTATATATTCACAAAGGCATTGTGTTGGAACTATATACTTGCATTCCCAAAGCACATTTAATGTAGCGTACAAAGCAAAATCAGGACTTTATAATGCGTGCAAACACAAACAGTAAATCCATTTTATGGTCTCGCGCAGATTGAAACAGTCTACAGAGACACTCATGTTACCGAATTTATGTATTGAGTTGTTATTGAACTCCAGACATTTATTTTTTAAATTCGCAAACATAAATTGGATTTAGGCATTATAAGTTACTTTTTATTGGACGTGTCTAGAGAGGACCGCAATAAATATGTGTACAGTCAGCAGAACTAGTGGAGGTGGTCAGAGAATAAGCATGAAAATTCATAACTTAATTTCTCGAGGTCGTCAGGTTCCTTTCTTACGATTGGTTCATTTCTGCAAGACCAGTATTTTACTGGTTCTCTTAAAACCGAATGGTGTACTTACACGCAGTCTACAGGTCCTGTCTTACAATACGAGGGGTGATCCAAAAGTTTTGATAATCGGTATAAAAAATGGGAGATATGTAAATCGTTTTTTTTAATTGGAATGAGCACACTTTCTATATTTACGAACACTTATTAACGTCATTCAATTGTTTTATTTTACCACTATAAAAATAATTTTACTTTTGGAGGCCAAATTTTGTACCTTCACTATGTCATCACCAGCTCGTGATTTTTATGTAGTTGTTTTTGAACATTAGTGAATGAGAAATAGTAGTCGAAAGTTAGGGCTAAATAACGGGGAGCGGTTATCAGTTCTGATCTTTGGTCGACGAGCGGCACCCTTATCAATTAGAAGGCTCTGAAGCACAATTCCTGCCGAAAATTTGTAATTTTTTTTCTTTAGCTTATTTTTATTATTTCGCCACAATTAGGATACAATAATGTTATATAACTCTCCTAGATTATTTGAACTCAATTGCTAATAAAGAATGTCGCAGTATTTATTTGTAGGCCTCAATAATCCTGGAAAAGGCCGAAAAAACCACCCTAAAGTTTGGTGACAGAGCTGGAGATAGAAAAATCCACTGCAATGATAACTTATTTATCCTTTAAATTATAATGATAAATCAAGGTTTCATTTTCAATAACAATATTTTTTATTAGTGTACCAAAACTTTTTCCACACAACTCCAAATTATTACAAAACGAACTCTTATTTTTGCCGTCTTGTAAAATTGTTAATACAGATGTTTTTTGTTTAGCTATCACAGGGAAACAAATGAATAATGTTTACATTTTTTTTCTCTAATTTAAGTTTCATTAGTGCCATGGTATAGTCCACATTAAAAGAATATCATTATGTAGATGGTTCTTACTGATTCTCAAAACTTTTGGATCACCCCTCGTAACGCAGAAGTTGCAGAACAGATCTCTCATCCAGTAAAAAAAGGTATCGCGCAGGCAAAACTAAAAAGTAATAATTACGTGTAAAATCTCGCATATAGAATGCTTGTGTGTGCTTTTTCTGGAATACGTTTGCCACTAAACATTCTGAAAACAGTATATTGCCGTAGGTTTTTGATCGTGACGTTCATGCGACTTCTACTGCTTACTGTACCATGCGTAGGCAACCCAAAATACTCAAAGTTGGTTCATAAATTTACACATATAACATTAAATTTCCCGGACTGCGACCACAAATTGCTTCTACTGTTTTAATAAAATCTCTAGCTCGGACATGTTAAACCGCCCTTAGGAGTTAGAGTTGTAAATTCAATTTGAAAATTTCAATTGAAATAATAACTGTTCAAGCCATGTCAAATCAATCGTGGCTGAAACACAATGTTAGTCTTGAACTTACAGATGCATATGATTGTGTATATAACGCCTATGTGTTTAGCCTTAAGGAACGTTAATTAACACAATCTGTATCCATCCTGTTGAACCGCACAAATGTAGAACACGGTAATTTGGAGAACTTGCATAGAATTAAGGAAATAAATGTATATCACAACAACCACGACAACCTTACACAAATGGACCTACTTAGTCCCAAACTGAGTGCCTATGTACTATGTAGCCTTGTACTATGGGTACCTATATAGACAGCGATAAACATACTCATACATGTAAAGAAATAAAGACATGGAAAACAAGACTCAGTAAATTCCATATAGTGTACAGCTGAAAATGCAACTTGTCCGGCCTAGTATGTTTTATTCAAAGCTAATGAATCGGAAATAAGCACAGGGATATACTATTAATACTATTGCTGTTTATTGTACGGCGTAAGATGTTTCGTCTTGTTCACAATTCCCAAGGAGACCTAACAAAGGTGTAACATATTTCTTCGGGCGCCTCCGCGCGTATTGTTTCATGCAATCTTAATGGTTGCACCATAAGCTTTGTTTACGTCTTCAGTTCAAATTCCATTGTTTTTCTCGTTCGCCTTTATGTTATATTACACCTATTTACTCGTATAAAAGTATTATGAAACTATAATGAGTATCCGTTTGTTAGTTAGCTTTCCTTTACTTTCAGACAGAGTGTTGATTCATGTAATTTTTGGTATATAGATGGTAGGACAGTCGGGTAGTGATATTGCGGAAAGACACAGAAATCTACTACTTTCTGCAATCTTTTAAATAACTAAGTATCTATGCTGACATGAGCAAACACCAGTCTTAGCCTTTTAGTAGAATAACGTCTATAATATCTGTATTTTATTTTTAAGTTTAACCATCCTCAGTGAAGTCTTAGGTACGTACGTTCTCTGATATTCAAGATTATGATGAGAACAACAACAATTTGCACGGAAATCTAAGAAGTGAGGCTCCTTAAACTTCAGCCGTAGCTTAGCCTAGTTTAGTAATAATCCAGGTCTTGTACATACTTAGAACGTAGTCATAACTTGTCGACAATTTACTGGCGAACTGAGTTACAACCCGACTGCAGGCCGTAATAAATTCTTGCCTGGCTGAATTACATATGTAATGTCTGTTCGTGTTACAAACCGTCCATGGATCTCGAATTTGGCCAGGTTAACGCTGATATTCGTTGTAATATTTGTAAGGTATGTATTTTTTTCTGTGTCTAGTCAGGTTAATTACTTTAAGTTCTAAAAACAGACGTATACTTATTACGTATTATTATATAACAAATATGTGTTCCAGAACATATAGTAATAAACAAATAATACTACGTAGATGTAGTCACCGGTAAAAGCTAGTAGACAGTAAACAAAACATGTGAAGCGGCTCATCAAACACAATTATTGGCGTGGCATTCAGCTATTTTTGGACGCACATTTACTTAGGTACCGTAATGTACGTATTTTACTTTATACTGGTTCAAGATATATCACGTTTATTGAGAGTTGTTTTACCCAAATGGATCCCAAATCGCTCAATTTATATTCGGTATGCGTGTCATAATTTGGCCTTAAACGAGGTTGCCGTTTATGCGGGTGCTAAATAAAATCCTACTTATTCAGAATCCGCCATTGTCATTGTCCTGCTCTTTTCTCCTCTACTTTATGCGTGGGCTTATATAAAGTATCGGGCAATTTCAGCCTCGACGGGATATTTTCCACCTTTTTTCAATTGACGTCATATCACTGTATATTTAATAGTACAAGTCATGTGAGAAATATTTAGCAGCAAACGGAGTTCCTTCTATTAGTGTCACTGGAAATGTTTTAAAGTTGGTAATTTTCAAGTGCGTGTGACGCAATTTCTGAGGGCTGCGAGGCCTTGGCCTTGTTTGACCTATTTTTTCCCAATGGGCCGTATTAATCCTACCCTTGAACGAGCTGGTACCATCATGTCAATTAAAAATGATTGTTTTATTGCATACTCAGGTAATAGTTTTACTTTAAAGTTGATGTAAGGCCATTGATGTCTAATGAGCTGAATATTCACTCTTTTATGTTTCTATTTTTGTATAGGTAAACATATGTATAATTCTTCATCATATTATAAAAATCTGTTAAAGTGCATGAATTTAACGTATCTAAATTACAAACGACAGCTTACGTCACTCCAATGCTTATTTTTAATCTAGAGTCTTAAACTTTCGTACAAAGCAACTAGTCGATCCTAACCGACCTCCCTAAAAACCACCAGCAACTAACGGAATAAATAATTTAAAATTCATAATACGAACGTTTATTTGTTGAACCTGTCAATGCATGTCTTACGAAACCCCTGCGCCAATCAGGTGGCAGCTCAGATCGTGACGCATGCGCGTCCGTAGGCGTTGGGTCGATACCGCACGTGACGTCACAGTTGCTGACCAATGGCGCCGAACCGTCCCATGTCAATCGATGTGAACATTTCCGTCGCCAGGTTTGTGTGCAGTTGTAGACTGCCATTGTTGCCCCATGCTTTGCTTTCACGGTCACATACATTTTAATATCTGTTGCAGTCAAGAGATATATCGGGGCGGACTATTTTTTAAAATCGCGTTAATATAGTTAGGTATTGTTACAAGATATTTAAACTTAGAGCACTAGACTCTTCAACCTCCTCCTTTTAGTTAACCTGCCACGCTGAAACTTGCATGCATGCAACGAGAAAACAATAAATACGATAACAGGTCAAAGGCAATATGATTTTACCCGGTGGAATAGGGGCCCTGACCCTGAGCTGCAGACTGACTATCCTTTACTTTATAATCTGAGATCGGATAATTGGGCGTCATTACTCATAATGTGGACATGACTCCAAAGATTTTAATTAAACAAATTAAATTACATTAATTAATTACTTACCCGAAAATAATTTTGATACTTTGCAAGACAGTATTAAATAAATAATACAAATCTTGTTATTGTGTAGATTTATTAAAGCAAATTAACAGTATTTTTTATTAATTTTCCGTGGTTAGTTTATTCATTTTCACGGCTAAAATAAACTTATGAGGTGAAAAGCTCTTTTCGCCATCCACGGATGTTATTGGAGCAAACTTAAGTAGATTAATATTAATGACCACTCCTCACATCTTTGTATTTTATTTATTTATTACTGTCCTGCAAAGGATCAAAATTAAAGTTCAGGTAGAAAATTTATTAATTAAAATTAATAATTATAATTAACATCTTTGGAGTCATGTCCACATAATTGCGAGTAATGACGCCCATTTGCCAGATCTCTGTTTATAATATAAGTTACTGTCGTATTTGATTAGAATTAAACTTAGTTTTCGGTTGTACTTCATTGAAATTGTGTCAAAGGACAGTCGGAAAAAATGTCGTGCATCAGTTTGTTTTCAATTGCAACTCACGGTATGCGGATTAAAAAGTAGTGGTATAGTTTGGCTTTAAATGCTTTATATGTATAATTTATACCGTACGTTGATGATGACATGCTTAAGATGCAAATAGCAGCAGTAGTATTTGCATTTCGCAACATAAACAAACACGTCAAAAGTCATCTGCTGCGTCGTTGCATTAATTACACTAACGTCTTGCTCACAGCTGTCGCGACTACAGTTCCTGACATATTCATTAAACAGTGTTCATTAAAGGTTCTTGTTAGCTAAATGCTCATCCTGAATACCCTTTCAAACGAAGTTCTGTCAATACCAGTGGGGGCGTTGAGGCAAAACAAAAGTATTCTTGCGTGACCTTTGGCAATTGCGCTAAACAAAAGTTAAGCACCGTCAGCCTTTAGGATTAGGGTGATTTTTCACCAAAACTGAGCACGGAAAATAAGCGGTGAGCGAGAGAAACTTCACATATCGATTGCTTCAATTTTCTAGTAGCTCTGGAGGGATTTGGGCTTAAAAGAGCAATGCGAGCAAGAGATATATCTGTGGAATGTGTGCGAAAGATGTAAGTGAGAGAGGGGTGCGTAAGAAAAATATAAAGACTGTCTATTTCACAGTTCGGCGTGGTTTTCGCTCATATGTAGCGCTAGCGATATGATGTTTCTTCGCAACACTTATCGTATCTCCCTTGCGTGAGTTTCTATCAGAATTTAGTGATGAACAACTAGAAAGATGTAGCTGCCTTATAGGTGGATTATACATCGCACACTGCTTAGTTACTCCGCATAGCTTCGGTGGACTTCCACCTCTGCGTTCTTACCTTAACAGAGCTGAGCGAAGGAACAGCGGAGTGAAGTGAACGATCAATCAGTAGAAGAATTAATTTAGATATATATTTTTTTCCGCTCCGCTGTTCCTCAGCTCAGCGTTAATGTAAACGTGCCCTAATGCCCTTTCTAGTTCACGAAAAATGTTCGCTATCGTCTAGAATACGTACACACTATAGGTCTTTCTTACTGCGACCCTATTGCGAAATGTAGGTACACAAATACGCTGCAGATGTACCTACTTTATCTCATGAATTGTAATGTGTTGTATAATGGCGGCTCTCGAACGGGTATCAGGCGTCGCCGCGCTGATACAACCTTTTACAAGCTTTAAGCGGTAGTAACGTTCACTAACATTTGTTGTGAGTCTGATAGAATTAAGTGTAGTATTTTCAGTAGATTGAAATTGAAATTCAGTGGTAGCGTTATTAATTTTGAAATAAACAAGGAAACAGAAATTACGAGAAAACGAAGACGCGCGTACTTTAGCAACAATAAATATAACGTTTTCCGCAGTGCTTCAGAGTTCAATGTATGATCATGATCAGTTATGTTTTCATAGGGTTTAAACGATAAATAGACATTTATATTTCAATAAAACTTACCTTCCCTGTTCATTTTCATCTCTTAATGTCAAAATCAATTTTCCTCCTGCGAATTAAGTTCAACAAAAACGGCAAATACGTGGCCCGTAATTAATTACGGCAGGAAACTCCAAGAATTCTTCACATTAACTTGGCTGGGGGCTTTCATAATTAAAGTTGAAAGGTCTTCCTTTTAACTTTCAAACAAAAAAGCATTTATGAAGCTGTATAAAATTAATTGTATGTTAGTATATTGGCAGGTCGTTTCGCACGAGCTGGTACAAATGAATCGAGTGGGTGAGCGTGTTAAATAAATATAGGTTTTCAATTTTAATTTCCAACTGCGTTTAACTGAACGGCACTTACAAAATCATAGGTGACATAAGTTCCGTTTGTTCTAACATCGCAACTGTTTTTTACGACCTATAAATAAACATGCATGGTCGCAGGTTGAGGTTTCACACACTTCAGTGTTTTCTTTAAGCTCGTATATATGTCGGGTCGGGAGGCCGAGCAGGCATGTCTGAAGGCGTATCCGACATCTTGAAACCGCGTAAGGCACTTGTGGGCGTGCTCGTGCAGGTATTCTCAAAATAAAAGTCGTATAATGTAATCTAATCACTGTACTATTTGATTAATTCACAATCACTAAAAAAATCCACACGGATTACAATAAATCTGGATTAAGAGCAAATGGGTTTGCAAGCAGACATTGCGGGCGGGTAGCTGTCAACGGGTGACGTCCCGCGCCGCCATGACACCTACAACTCCATTCGGGGTTACCCGCTCTTAAAATAATTATACTTGATATCAACAATATTCACAACTACCCAATTAATTTAAAAATCAACAATCAAAATAAAGCGCGCGCCGTTACGGCCGTCCTGCATATCACACGTCCTCGTGTGTACTGTTACTGTCTTTTTTTTTTTTTTTTTTTTTTTATTGGGTCACAAAACTGAACGTTACACAAGCATACTTAAAGATTTTATACATTGGGCGCTATATATGGTGTACGCTCTACTAGATGTGAACACAGCATGATTATAAAAACAAAACTTAACACTATTATTACTCTATCATAATGATATTAAAATTTAAATAATAAATCTACTATTGAAGTCCAAGAGCCACCTCTAACAGCTAAAGTAATGACGTATTACTATAATCACGTTAAAAAACTTAAAGATTGTCCTTTTCGAACAAAGAGAATAAGAGCCTTTTGGCCGAGACCACAGAACCAGTGAATATATCGAAATCGTCTCTAATTTTATTGCATTGTGAACAAATACGATATAGCGGTGAATGTTGACCTGCCACTGTTCTTTGAGAAGGTAATGCAAATGTCTTACGGTTAGAAAGGCGACTACCCGAACGAGGCACTGCGAGGGTTACATTGACAAGAAATCCTGGAGCTTCTAATTTGCCATGTATTATTTTAAACAAGAACACAATATCACCCACTGCCCTACGTGTCTCCAGGGAACACATTTCGTAATGCTGCAGTCTCTGGGAGTAACCATTTAGATCACGACCTTTAGATTCCCAAAAGGCAAGGTGGTACAAGAAACGTTTTTGGATAGCCTCAAGTCTCTTTATATGAATAGCATAACTTGGGCTCCACACAGGACTGCAGTAATCCAAGGTACTTCGCACAAGACTATTATATAGAACTAGAGCTAGACTAGAGCTATTGAAAAACTTCATTTGGCGAATGATAAAACCAGAGAGCCTAGACGCTTTTCTTGTAACGTTATCGATATGATCGCGGAACGATAACCCACTGTCAAGTAATACCCCCAAGTCACGAATGGCAGTAACTTCTTCGAGGACGGTGTTGTCGATGCAATAGGATGCCGAAACAGGCATTTTTTTCCTGGTAAATTTTATATGTAAGCATTTTTTGGCATTCAATACCATAGCATTTTGTAGACACCAGTTTTGGACACCATCCAAATCCCTCTGCAGACCTTTCACGTCGTCAGGAATATTTATGACCTTGTAAAGTTTCAAATCATCAGCGAAAAGCTCAAAGTTACAATGAATGTTAAAAGTTAGGTCGTTAATAAAAATTAAGAAAAATAAGGGTCCCAAATGGGATCCTTGCGGAACCCCAGACGGAATAGACCTAACTGATGATTCAAAACCCCTGACGACTACCAGCTGAGACCGATTTCGTAAGTAGGACTCGCACCATCTCAACAAAGAACCGTGTATTCCCGCACGTGCGAGCTTATTTACAAGGAGATTATGGTCAACGAGGTCGAACGCTTTACTAAAGTCAGTGTACACGGCATGGATTTCCTTCTTATTGTCAAGCGCTGTAGCAACATCATGAATATATTCTATAAGATTACCAATCGTTGAACGTTGGGGCAAGAAACCGTGTTGTTTTGGAGATAAAAACGGTTTAACATGCCAGTAAAGTTCAGATCTCACGAAGGACTCCAGCATTTTACCACAAACAGATAAGATTGATATAGGCCTGTAGTTGGAAACGTCTGATAGATCACCTTGCTTATGAATCGGAATAACGTGGGCACGCTTCCATTTGTCGGGAAATATTCCAGAGCGCAGAGACAAGTTAAATATCATATATAATGGTGGCGTTAGAGTTTTGTGGCAACGATTAAGAAATATTGGTGGTAAACCATCTGGGCCAGCACCCTTGTTACAGTCAAGAAATTTAAGCAAATTCGTCACGGCATCTTTAGAAATGGACAGGGAAGCGAGCGACAGAGAATTTGAGCCACACTCATGCAGATCTACACGTTGAGCACCAATAACTGGCCGTCCGCAGTAGACCGCCTGGAAATGATCCGAGAACAGATCGCAGATGCCTTGCCCACCAGAAGAGACTCTAGCTCCCCGATGCATTTCATTTGGAATAGACGTCGAATTGCTTTTAATGTTATTGATAATTCTCCATATATATTTGGGTTTCTTACGTAGAGTTTCCGTAGCGTGACTCTTGAATTTAGCGAAACAGTCTTTGATCATCGTGTCACTTCTTTCCCTTAGCATTTTGAATGTTTGTTTGTCAAGAGGGTTTAAGTACATTTTATATTTCCTATGAAATTTCCGCTTTTCCTTAAGTAATTTTATCAATGGCAGGCTATACCACAGTGGATAGTTATCATTACGCTTACGAATTAGAGGAACAAAATCGTCTATTATGGGCCAAAGAGTATTATAAAATCCATCAACCATTTCATTGACATTGTTAAAGTTTTTAAACACAGAGGACCAGTCAATCTTAGACAAAACTATATTTAATGCCTCATAGTCGCACTTATAGAAGTTAAGTTTAGGTGATTGAGCACTTTTTAGGGTTTTTACATTGTCAGGGTGGTCTAAGGAAACTTTCAAAGCAGGGTGATGCGAGTCCAACTCTACGAGGGGTACAGCGCTTACAGCTACCTGTACCATAGGGGTGTTAGATAGTACAAGGTCAAGTATACGACCGTTTACATTCTCAACGTGGTTAAACTGGGTAAGATTATTAAATGCAAGGTTGTCCAGTAGTAGACATTCCAGAGCAGAATTAGGAGTTGAAGTGAGCATGCCTCCCGATCCAGAAAGAGCTGACCATTTAAGCTTGCTGTAATTAAAGTCACCAATAATTACCGTGATATTATTCTTGTCTGATTTAGACTGAAGGACGGAGGACATGTTATCAAGGAATCTACTTAGATAATCACGAGTAACCGGGGGTGGAATATACACTGTACATATTTGCAAATTGAGCTCCCTATTACCACGACCCAATTTTAGAGCAACCCAAAGATCTTCGCATTCCGTCTCCCAGGCAGGTTTACGCAGTACCTCGTAATCTCTATGCACGGCTATCACTACTCCACCTCCATCTTTCTTTGAAAGAGCAGATACTGTTGATTCACGATCGCGTCTGAAAATTTGGTATCTATTATCTAAAAATTCGTGGTCGAAGACAGATTCATTAAGCCACGACTCTGTTAAGATTATGACATCGTAAGTTTCACGCAAAGCATTCATATAACAACTATTCGTTTTGGTTCTTAAGCCTCTCACATTTTGATAGTAAATCCTAAATTTGAACTTTCCTATAGGTGATGATTAAAAGAAAGCTATCAAAAAAAAAAAAAGGAAAGAAAACCCGCGGGTTAGAGGTTAGTTAGATATTCCCTGTTCTTGATAAAAATTGGTTTCGACTGTACATCCTTTCTGGCATAGATACGCCCACTGCGGACCCAAACAAAAGCGTACTTCTTTAGCTTTGCCATCTCGCGAGTAGCCGCGTGGAGCTCTTTATTGGCCGGTGACAGATGTTCTACCACGTACACGGGGCGTCCATCGCCTCCAATTCCCAAGTGTTGAGAGTTGAGCTTGTCTTGATTGGATTTGTTGAATGTCCTGACCGCCGCGAGCAGACTGTCACGAATCATTGGGCTTGGTAGCTTGACGACTATCGCGCGTGGACGACTGGATTCAGGATTGATCTTAGCCACCCTAGTGACGTTCATAATCTGACTATCTTGAATTGGGTAGTTGACTACCGACGATAACTGCTTGACCACAGTCATTAGGTTTTCTGATTTGTGTTCGGGAACACACTGGAGTTCCAAATTACTCTCACGTGCATGTTGGTCCAACTCTTGAAGTTTCGACGTAAGTACGGTTACTTCTGAGCGCAATTGCTGGTTTTGATGTTCAACGTTCTTGACCACCTTCAGTTTCTCATCAACTGTAGCCTGTATCGCGTCATATTTACTGGATATAAAATTTAGGCTTAACTCTAAGTCATTCAGTTTGCTGCTTATATTTTTGATCTCCTGCCCAAATTCCAGTTTTAGTTCCCTCAAGATTCTCGTTGATTGCAGCTCCAGCTTGTCATCTAGATATTTCTTGAGATCTTGAATCACGACATTTGAAGACTCTGGCGACTGATCTGCCTGTGTTTGGTCTGATGGCCTAATTGGAGTATTAGAATTAACTCCTCGTTTTTCAGCTGCCTTGCATTCTGGACATTTCCACGATGCTTTGTACTGCCTAGACTCTTTGTTGAAATTATCTAGAGTTATATTTAAACACTGGTAGTGATATACTCCACGACACTGTTGGCATGATTTAATTTCAGGTGCTTTTGCAAGCTTGTCGCATACTTTACACTTATTCATAACGGCGCGGCTTACGTGATATTTACTGAACAGGTAATAAATATATTAATTAATTTCGCACAGTAGTAAATGCTCACGGCAATGATTTTTCGAATAGATCGTGGCTTGAGCACACTAATAAATGCTCCGTACTGGACGGACAACAACAACAAAAAAAGTGTTGAAATTAGAGGGTAGATTGTCTTAACGTACTTGATTATACTGATTTGTTTTAAGCACCACGAAGAATTCTAAACTAGAACTTTATTAAAATGAACTTCCCTGGTTCACTGCAGCACTAATTTTGCACTGTGACACTTTTTGGTGATGCTAACGGCACTTCAACAGCAAATACCATATTAAATTGCGGGAGCGACTGATAGTGTGACCTTATATCGTACGGGCGAGGGTAGACCAATGACCCTGTCTTCTTCCTCATCTGTGAACAACGAAACATCTAATGTACACACAGTTACACGCTCGGTCATTCTGACCGCCATATAATAAATAAACCAAACCATAAATGCAACCTTACCAACTTTTTTTTTTTTCAGTCATAACGTGAAAATTTCCATTCATGCCACCAAGGTTAAATTATGCCACAAAAGGGCAATGAATGCCACCGAGGCCAATTAATGCCACCGAGGCCAATTAATGCCACCAAGGCCAATTAATGCCACCAAGGCCAATTAATGCCACCAAGGCCAATTAATGCCACCAAGGCCAGTTAATACCACCAAGGCCAAATAATGCCACCAAATCTAAATACCTTGATGGACATTAAAGCAACAATATCAATAGGTAGTAAACAAACAATACCACTGTTTTTCTGTACTCACCAGCGCCGTTAGGGCATCCTGACTCAATGTTATTTGCGGTTGTTTCTAATGCAGTATTCAACTCTAATGGAACATAGCACTCGGGCATTTTTCGCAGGCGATCGTGCGCGTATTTGTATGTTCGATTAGAGTTCAATGCCTTTAATAGGTACCTGTCACCATCAAGCAACTCAGCCACTCGAAACGGACCTTTGAATTTAGGTTCCAACTTAGTTTTATTACGCTCATGGTTTTCTATCAAAATATAGTCACCTACTTCAAAATTCTTTACTTTTGCTTTGTTTTTGTCAAACCTAGCTTTCTCAGTGGCAGCATTCGTGTTTATGGCCCTAGCCGCTTGCTCTCTAATCGTGTTTAAGTCAATATCAGTCTCGTCAGTATCTAACGTCATTAGTTGCAATGGTCGGGCAACCTTTCCTATCAAAAGCTCGAGAGGACTAGCCCTAGTAGTACGATTAAATGTGCAATTAATGGCCAGTTGAATTTCGGGCAACGCAGTCTGCCACGATTTATGATTTCCCGTTTCGACAGCCGTAAGCATGTTCTTTAAAGTCGACATTACCCGTTCTACTTGTCCGTTAGCACGACTGCTGCCTGTTGCTATAAGGTGCACATTTACGTTATGAGTGGTACAGAAATCCCTAAACTCTTTTCCAGCGAAACACCTTCCTTGGTCTGCTATAACGCGTGTGGGGGCACCAAACAATGAAAGACCTGCCTGCAAAGCTTTTATAGCACTATTAGTGTCAATCTTTAATGAATGATGCAAGAGCACATATTTTGTAAATGCGTCTATTGTTACAAAGACATACTCTTTTGTGTCCCTTTTACCACTTAACTTTCCGGTCGCGTCCATATGAACAGTATGCCATGGAGTAGTTACTTTCGGGATTGGGTGCAACTCTGCTTGGACTTTTCCGGAGTGTGATTTCGATACCCTACACGTTATACAATTATCCACGAATTTCCTAACATACTTGTTCATGTTGGGAAACCAATAGTGACAAAAAGCCTTTTCTAGTGTTTTCTCCCATCCTAAGTGCATAATGCTTTCATGGACATGGTTTATAATAGCCCACTGAAACGCCCTTGGCACCATTGGTAACCAACAACTTCTATTATTACGCCCAATTTTTCGATGCAAAACCCCTCGTCTGATTTCATACGGGATAAGAAATCTACGTGGCCCATGTTTTTGCCTTGGCGATACTCGACGTCAAACTCGAAAGATTGTAGAAAGCACCACCATCGGTGGACACGTGGTGTGAGGTCTACCTTTGATTTAGACGCCTTGACGGCGTTGCAATCAGTAACTACTACAAACTTACGTCCATACAAATAATGACGAAAGTGTTTTATACCATTCACTACGGCTAGTGTCTCGAGCTCGTATGAGTGATACCGTGACTCAGCACTGGAGGTTCGACGACTATAATACTCGATTACGTGTGATCTGCCATCAATAGGTTGCATTAATATAGCGCCGTAACCTTCAGCACTGGCGTCGGTATGCAGCTCAATCGGCTGATTAGGGTCAAAAATAGTTAGAACAGGTTTATCAGTGAGAATAGCGATAATTTCTTGCCTAATTTTCTCAAATTCCGGCGTCCATACAATTTTTCCTTTTCCAGATGTTAATCTATAAAGGGGAGCCGTTTTTTGAGAAAATCCTGATATAAACTGCCTAAAGTATGAGGCCAGCCCAATAAATTGTCTCAACTGAGTGACCGTCTGAGGTGGTGCAAGTTCCGTCAACGATTTGATTTTACGAGGGTTAGGTCGTATTTCACCCGCAGATACATGGTACCCTAAAAAGTCAACTTCAGTCTTCAAGAAAGCACATTTCTTTAAGTTAAGTGAGAAACCGGCACTAGTTAGAGCTCCCAATACTTGGCGCAATCGATCCAAGCCTTCTTCTACTGTACGAGACGGGATTATGACGTCATCCAGGTATACTACTGCAAACGTCTCAGCTAAAGGTCCGAGTGCCTTATTTATAGCGCGCTGATATACCGAAGGGGCATTCCGAAGGCCAAATGGCATAGCAAGGTATTCGAACTGCCCGTCCGGCGTCACAAAAGCAGTTCGCTCTATCGAATCGTTATGAATTGGTATCTGATGGTACCCGCTTGCCATGTCAAGGGAAGTAAAGAAGTTTGCTCCTACCAGCCGCTGTATTTGGTCGGAAATTATTGGAACTGGATAACGGTCCGGTATTGTATTACTATTAAGTTCCCGGTAGTCTACGCAAAGTCGATCGGTTCCGTCCTTTTTTTTAACCAATAAAATCGGACTCGCAAAAGGGGAACAACTTTCCTGAATTATACCGGCGTTCAAAAGATCTTTAATTTTACAACGCACTACTTCCCTCTCCTCAGTACTCAGCCGACATGGTCGTCGTTGTACGGTACGACTTGGATCAACTAATCTTATTTCTAACTGCCCTGTGCTTACTCTGCCTGTTGGAGTTCCTTCCACGAAATATTCCGAAGTCCCTTCAAGTAATGACAGTAGCTGTCCCCTAAAGTCACTAGGAATATCTGTGTCAATGCTTTGAAAATCATTTACTTTGCGACCTACATCACAAACCGCCACTATCTTAGTTTTCTTAAGAATAAGTTGATCCTCACTAATTTCAATCGTAAACCCTAATGATAATAAATCCCGCCCTACCATAATGGCGTGAGAGATACAGTCGTCAGGTACAACGTGAAGTAACAACTCCAATAAGAACCCCTGTATATTAACAGTTGCTATTATTTGGGCATTGCATTGTAAACTAGATTGACCTATGCCTAGTAGGGTAACTATGCTTTGCTGTCGCTTACCAGGGAATTTGTCAGCTACACTTTCTCTAATTAGGGAGCATTCGGCACCGGAATCAAAACAGAATGAATACTTCTCACCGTTTTCCGTAAAGAGTTGGTCTGAAAGTGGCTTAATGGTGCAGACATCCACTCGACGCTCTGCAACCGCCCCGCTAGCTTGTTTTTCTTTCTTCGGACAGCGTGTCGATATGTGGCCCGGCTCGCCACAGGAGTAACACGTGAGCGAAGATGGTTTTTTCGAGACGTCAGCGGCATTTTTTGAAGTCGATGCTTGTTGTGTGATATTTTTAACGTGGCAATCAATTGCTACATGACCAGGCTTGTTGCATATGTAACACCGCCTTAATGACTCGAATCGCGGTCTTTTAGCGTCAATATGCGTTACCGATTTATCCTGCGTCGAATAAATGGCTTTTACGTATCGTAAAAGGGGGCCTTTTACGATACGTAAAAGCCATTTATTCTTGTTGCAATTTGACTCTCGTATCGATTTCCGTAGTAAACGCTAGTCTTTGTAGTCTTGGTTCGATTTTTGACGCGTGCGCTAAGGTAACAGCTATCGCTATCTGTTCAGCTGATAAGGAACGCCATCGAGTCATGAGCGTGCTTAAAAATCGGATAGCGTATGACGCCAAACATTCGCCCTCTTTTGGGTTCTCGTTGAACAGCTTGTATAGTGTAGCAGCAGGTGTTTCGACGTAATCAAAACGAGCAAGAAATAGATCTTTTAACTGAGACCAAGTAATTCCAGCAAAACTATTCTGGGCTAGCCATGACGCTGCATTACCTTTAAGCGCTCGACTCATAGCAATAATTAGGTTGCTACTGGATAGTTCTTTTTCTTGCATGCACAAGTCCACAGTAGCGCACCAAGCCCGGGCATCACTATCTTGTGACTCAGGGTTAAATTCGGGAAGAACTAATTTAGGATCACCGGTTTTAGGTTCCTTAATTGTACGAATAAGTTCCATCATTTGCCGTTGTTGCATTTCAAACAACATCTTCCACATGTAATTATCATTACTATCTTGAAAATTTGTCACACTCTGACCTGTGGGGTGATCCTGCGCTGTTTCTGGTAATCGCACTTCTGATGTCGGGTCGGGAGGCCGAGCAGGCATGTCTGAAGGCGTATCCGACATCTTGAAACCGCGTAAGGCACTTGTGGGCGTGCTCGTGCAGGTATTCTCAAAATAAAAGTCGTATAATGTAATCTAATCACTGTACTATTTGATTAATTCACAAACACTAAAAAATTCCACACGGATTACAATAAATCTGGATTAAGAGCAAATGGGTTTGCAAGCAGACATTGCGGGCGGGTAGCTGTCAACGGGTGACGTCCCGCGCCGCCATGACACCTACAACTCCATTCGGGGTTACCCGCTCTTAAAATAATTATACTTGATATCAACAATATTCACAACTACTCAATTAATTTAAAAATCACCAATCAAAATAAAGCGCGCGCCATTATATATATTATGTAGTACCTAATGTAATTTATGCAATCACGATCACTAACTGAAAATAATGACTAATAAAATAACTGAATGTGTGTAAAGGCAAATAATCTCACACCGTGATGTGTGTGCTTTGATTTATTTTTTTATAATTATTTTGTCGACTGTTCCCACTACTCCCAAACATGATGTTAGATAAAATTTGGCCTTAAGATACCTTTTACCCTAATTCACATAGAATAACTTTAATCCCTAAAAATATTACTTTTCCCGTGGGATTGTCAACGCGGTTAAAGTCGTGGGCAAAAGATAGTACGGAAAAAATTGGTCTTTGGCTCTGAAACTATGGTGTGGATACATCCGTCAACGTGTGGAAAAGAAAAGGTAAATAAATCTATGTTAGTATACTTTTATTAAACTTGTAGGCATGTTTATTTCCCACCTAACGGTTATTTAATATTTATGTATGAGCTAAGTGAAAGCCGACGCTGCCACGCCACGCGTTAGTTATTTTTACCGCCAACATGACGTTGTTTGCTGAAGTTTCTGATGGAAAAGCTTTTGTTTTACCAGCTTGCCAGGCAATTCAATTGTGAACGCTAAACGAGTTTTATACAACGTTTATATAAACAAGATTAATTTGGTTCAATCCAAGTTATTTACACAGTTCTTATTTTCTTACCCCCTTACTAATATACGTTGAGTAACGGTGGTATAGCTATACAATGTTTTGTCCTTATCTGTCAAATTCAAATGTCACAATGACAAATAAGAACAACATTGTATAGCTATACCACCGTTACTCAACGTTTATTAGTAAGGGGGTTACTCTAATAAAGAAGCCATTTTGAAAAGCATTTGTTAAGAAATTGCTGGGATGTTCGTGAGTTCGATACCTTTTCGTGATAAACGAGGCCCTGTCGGATTGTCAGATGTCACTTAACTTGGCGGACCGAAGTCACCCTTTTGATCTGGGTATAATGTATTTACAGAAACTAAAAGATTGTTAAACTAAGATTCAATTTCCGAAATATGTACGATTACAACAATACATAAAAGTAAAAACTGCTTAAGACGTTCTGCGTATGAGAGTTTTCGTGTGCCCCACTTTAAACTGTTTATAGTATAGAAAAAAAATATTAACTCATTTTATAATGATATGTAAGTAATTAAACTTTTTATTGCTCAAAAAAGTCATTTTACATATATGCACTTATATGAAGATGATGTACAAAGGCAAACTTATCTCTTATATCTTATGGGAAAGACAAAGCTTTCCTTGAAAAACCTTCGCATAAGAGCTTCCTTATAAACTATAGTAAAAGATATAATTTAGGGAAGAATGTTTATTTTATTTAACGTCCAGAGGGTTCAGACAAGATGCACTACGCTAACTAACGTTTCTATTCGATTCGTTTTTAAACCAATCGCGTCACTGGTAGACCACGTGCCTTTTCGTATCACGTCATCTTCCAGTGACGCGATTGGTTTAAAAACGAATCGAATAGAAGCGTTAGTTAGCGTAGTGCATCTTGTCTGAACCCTCTGGACGTTAAATAAAATAAACATTCTTCCCTAAATTATATCTTTTACTATAGTTTATAAGGAAGCTCTTATGCGAAGGTTTTTCAAGGAAAGCTTTGTCTTTCCCATAAGATATAAGAGATAAGTTTGCCTTTGTACATCATCTTCATATAAGTGCATGTATGTTAAATGCTCCACTTCTGGGCTAAAACTCCCCTTCTTGAGGAAGAATTAATAAAATATAAATAACACAAACAAGCTTCAATTTCAGTTATTTCCCGCCTAATCTCTATTTCCACTCTACTTACACAAACAAACGGGATGGACCATTTGCATAATGAGTACAATTGCGGGATTAATATAATCCTCTTGCCTAATTCTGTTTATTAGGAGTGCTGCAGAATTAATTCTTGTCAAGCGTCTGACAGTACCTGTCATGAGGTATTAAGGCTGTTTAACAGATAGTAGACAACTTGCTACACTAAACTCGGCCGCAGAGCGGTTCGCACGTGATATTTAAATTAAGAATAAATTTGTAAAGAACGAAACTTTGCGCTTGAGACATAAATATAAATCGTTGGAATCGAGTTATTAAAAGGACTAACAATAATTATAGTAATGTTTATCAAGAGTTTTGTTTGTGTCTGTCTGCAGCTGTAAAAATATTCAATGAGTAGAATGATTTTTGTGTAATATTTGCATCCATTAAGTAAAGACATTGAAAAAGACATCTTTAAACGACTATTAAGCTTAACGAAGGAAAACTCAGAGGAGCCAGTATGAAAATTTCATTATCGTCCCACGCACTAGTATAAAACACCGAAATTGGTCGTTACAAGATTTCGGCGTAGACAATTAATGTGGCCATATATTTTGATTTTCGCTTGTTAGAATCTTCGTAAAAAGTTTTATTTTCGTCTGGCTAGGGTCGAGAGTTCGTCAGTCTTTAATTTCTGCATTTTTTATTTTAATTAGTAAATGGTAAAATCAGTGTAGTGAGTGTAGAGACCTTCTGTACTGGTTTATTTTAAGCTGTTAGAAGTTTGGTTTGGGGCAACAATCAAGTTTTTTTCACCATATCCTCACATCATCAACAATGTCATTTTACAATTAATTCTAACTACTGTAATTTTTTAATCCTTATCCTCGTGCCGCCAAATGTACATCAGATTGTACAAAGTGATACTTAGCATAACCGGCCAGACCTAAAAAAAAAAATTTGAACTGAACGCCCAGTGAACATTACACTGTACTCATGAGCAGTTTGGACATAAAAATGGTTCGGCTTATACATTGCACACTAGGCCTTTTGCTGCTGAAAATCCTCTCTTTTTTAACTTTTATTATATGAACTCTTCAACACGTCTTGGGCCCAATACCTTCCAATAACGCTGAGTAACAAGTTCGGAGGTGATTCCATAATGAAGCGAGTTCGTCTTTGGCCCGACCTCTATCGGGCGTGGGTCGGGTTCGTGCCGCTTATCATATACTATATAACCATATCTTCGTAAATAACTTCGCGATTAAAATATCGACAGCAGCCTGTATAAGTTTGGAGACGAGCGGAAATGGAGAATGAGACTATTCTCAAGTAAAAATTACAGGGTGATTTCAGTCTTACCCAAACTTGACGTCTCAGCTAGCGAGCTTTGCGCTTTTGCTAATATCATAGATGTTTTAACGTTTGAAAAGTATATTTTATAAGGTTATAGGGATAGATCTAAATGATAAAAACGCGACGGAATTTCGCGCCGTACGGTACCGCGGTATTAGACATCTAGTTTTGTTGACCCAGATATGGTGCTTTAAGAACTATTCTTCTTGATTTGTACCAGCCACCATTTTCATTAGTTACTTGATCGTTACGGCTAAGAAGACACTGCACTATTTGATAGCTTGAAGCTCTTGAAGCAAATACAAAAGTCCTCATTCACACGCCAATGGCAGATTAAATTCGTCAATGGCGTTGAAAAGTTGTAAAGCCATCACCTTGCAAAGCAACAGCGATTATTATTTACTTCTACAAGTTTACAAAAAGGGGAGTGATTTAAACATGAATTGGGTTTTGATTTTGAAAGAATTCTGATCTTTTTGTGAAAGTTGAAAAAGAGCTGTTCGTAACATCGTATAAACCCCCTGTAGTTTTACGCGAATTTGCAAGTCAAATCCCTTGCGAGCTTGTGAACTGCAGCTTGCAAGCGGCGGCTTAAACTCCAGTAAGCTCAAACGTTTTATAAAATGACACACGATGTGCGAAGGAATTTAAAAGGTTTTTAAATCGAAGTTCTTGGGACGCGGAAGTGTTGAGTGCGGGTCGGTTGACAGTGAGGGATGACTCAGATGTTATTACATCTCTGCTTTATGTGGAATGGAATCAAGATGAAAGCTGAAGACGAGATATTTTTTTTATTAAAATATATCAAATATATTAATGTCAAAGCGTTATGGTTTAAGTATAATAAGTTACTTTCTACGTCTTTATCTTGACTACGACACAACGAATAATTTGGACAGATAAAGCGTATAAAAATAAAAGAAGAATCATTCCGCATATTAATAAGCAGGTAGTTATTTTTGTATGCGCTTCTTTTGATATGAAATCAATTAGTTATTTACGCACACAAAAATGACATAATTCCACGTGAATTTGTATTTGATTTCGAAATGGAAAAATAACTTTTGCAAGAGTAATGCTAAGGAAAAAAGAATAATGTTGAAGGAGGGCAAGTCAACTAAGATTAAGAGTAATGCGTCTGACACATTATGAGCCGCGAATCTGGGACACATAAAACTCGCTCGAGGTCGCTTTGTAGCCTACCAAAAAGTTCCTTTTCCACTTTTGGACCTTAACGTCTTATAAATATAGTCGAAAAGTGGTAAAAAGATGAGCTAAACAGGCCTATTTAACCCTAAAAGTTAAGGTGCTTATAGATAATGTTCGATAGACTCTGACGTAAAGAATTTATTGGCGTCACGCCGTAGCTTGCGTCTACGTAATGCGTAGAGCCGCTACGGTTACTCGTAGCTTTGTCTACGCTTGATTTAATACGTTACGACATTATTCGATTCAAAAGTTTTCCTTTGACTCTTTTACTCCCACTTACTTTAATTTCATTTATTATTGAAAAATGTCAAGTTAACATTTTTGACACTTAAATAAATGTAAATATTTGTTATGTAGGATTGCAGGCGTTGTGACTAGGTAACAAAGCTAAAATAAGTTCAAGTGAACAAAAAAAAAATCCACTAGCTTTTTTTGCCGACTACACTTTTTTTGAACGGTTATCCATTACCATCTGCGTATCAAGACCAAACTAACGAGCCCCAACTCGGCGGGTCCTAAGTTAAATTCAGTGGAGATCCTGTTCCCACCCTCCGACTCCATTATCGGGTCAGCTCTTAAATATCATAATATTGCATTATCATAAGCTTTAAAATTTGACGCAAAACACGTGACTAATTAGAAAGAATAAAGTTTAAAATGCGTCATAAAAAAATATTTAAAAGCTGGGAAGAATCTCACACAAATCGACCTAGTCCCAAACTAAGCTATAGCCTATTGCATATGTATATATGAATCTCTATACAACAGTATAAGAGTATGAAGTATAATTAGAAAGATCGGCTTTCAGAGCGGAGTGCCGACTTGGCACTCGTGACCTTTACCCACGCTGCGACGTACGTAGAATATCGACGTATGGCCGTTTATTGAGTGCTGAGATTAATAGTGCCGCGTTGTGATGAACGTTCCAGATAGTGAAGTGTTATTAACGCTGTGTAATGACTCGTTTATACAAGCTAACTATTGACCTATATGTATTTGTAATAGACAGTAAATAGGTGTGCTTTTTTTTCGATTTCACGTTATCATTTTACATTTTTTGCGTGCGTACAATTTCCACTTAGCGTCATATCATTTTTTTAAATTTAAATATACAAATTTAAATTTATGGTAGCTCAAAGTTAGATGTTGTAGTACATGGCTTATTGGTATTTGAATCGTAATGTTGTACTCACATATGTCATACTCATAAAAACACATAAATAATTAACCTTTAAGTTGTTCCGTGCTGGGAACAGACCTTTTATAATGATGAATAAAGTCGTTTAGTTTTATCCTTTGTCCATTAATCACACAATAAATTCTTCCCACACCCCCCATTAGCTGGTGTAAGGTCTATTTTTGCGTCACTAGCCTGGTGTTGTGCCAATCTTTCTCATAGCAAAAACGCAAACGAGCATGCGACAGTTGCCCAAACTTCACTCAAGTATTATCTAACTAACTATTCAGGTCAAGGCTTGTGAATATTTATCCTATAATACGACCAATATTTATTTCGACTACGTCTGCGTAGAAGTCGTTAATCGCTATTCCCTTGGGAATTTTCGAATATTTCGGGATAAAAAGTATCCTAAGTAATTCCCCGGGACTCAAGCTATGGCCGTACCAAATTTCATTTAAATTAGTTCGCCGGATTAGTCATGAACTCATGAAAGATTTATATTATTCTAATATCGCGTTGTCGAAACCGTCTCTAAATAGTGTAATGAAAGGAGGGTGGGCTAATTGGCCTATATGACCAATGAGGACAAGGTATATGTCACCGGATAGGTAGTTCTAAGTTGTAAAACTATTACTATGGCAGCAGGTAGTTCGAAATACCCAAAATCGTTGTAGAATTAAAAAGGATATCCGATGATATAGTGCTTATTTTTATTGCTTTCAAGGCTAGTGTTCATACATTTCTGCCCATTCTCTTTTACAATGTATTGGTTTTTTGCGGCCAGAAATCGATCATCTTTATTAAAACTCGGTTTCAACCCGAGCGACGACGCTCGGTCGGTACTTCATCATCATCATCATCATCAGCCGCAAGACATCCACTGCTGGATCTTCCCCAAAGTTTTCCACGACGCTTCCCAGCTACCTACTTACTAAAAGTTAATGTATCAACTAAAGTTGTATGAACTTGCATTAAGAATACAATAGGTACTTCAGTAAAGTCATTAGACGGTTACTAACCTTTCCTGGTTCTAAAAAATTAGAATGACTTGTTGTTTTCATTCCGGATTTATTTAATACCCCCAAGCCCGCGCCTCCGTGACTTTTCTGCGAAATCGGGGGATTAAGTACACAACAGAAGCAGTCAATGAACTCTAACACATTACATTAATTACCTAAACCCACGCTTTAATTAATCTCAGTTTATATTAGCTCGTGTTCAAAGTAGGCTCACAGTATATGGTTGTAAGGGAGCTATCCTATCAGTTACAGTCAAAAACTATTTTGAACTAGAAGATGCTCAAGACTTTGTAGGCGTAGATTTCGTTTTCAGTTATTTCCCCCTTTCTTCCCGTAGGGGGGTGATTTTCGAAAAATACTTTCTTAGCGCACCTCTAGGGTACCTAAGGAATATTCCTTCCAAATGCCAAATCCCTAGGCTCAGCGGTGTTTGCTGTGCGTGGTCCGTCAGTCACTACATTCGTTAGTAAGTCGTGGAAGAGTTATAGTTTGATACCAAACCGAATCAAAATTATTGACAAGTTCCGTTGAATCTCCACGGATCCCATGATCTGGGGCCTGTTTATCAAAAGCTTGTAACTTGTATTACAAGCGGAAATATCTTTCCAACGATAATTAAAAAGAGACTTCCTCTTGTATTACAAGTTACAAGCTTGTCGTACCTTCGGTAGGTTACGGGCACAATTGCACTTGTGTTATATTGGACATAGTGCCCTTGTTCTACCGAAAGTGCCTTTTGATAAACGGCCCTCAGATATTTAACGAAATGTATATGGAAACGCCCCTGCGATATATACTTAAGCACGAAAAATTGAATCATTAAAATCGGTTGATCATTGGCTGGCAAATCGAGTAAATAAATGATAGAAAACCTCTTCCTTTTCTGAAGTCGGTTGAACTGAAAATAAAAATGATCGTTCGCAGTACGCAGTTTGTGTCTAATGAGCAGCTTGTTTGCAGCGAAATGTCAGCGACTAACTCAATTACGCTCCGCACCGCAGATTCGTCGGCGATTTGCGGCTCGTCGTCGTCGCCAGACAGTGTGCCGCTAGCTCTAATCATATTGTGAACTCGACCTTACATCTAACATTTAAGGTGTATATTTATTTAGGGCGGGTAAGGTATGATAAAAGGCCGTAAGCGAATTTGGCTTTTATGTGTGAAAATGGGCTTTCAGTGAATGCTGATTTATTGTGCTCATATGGGTCCTCAGCCAGATTAAAGCGAGCAAACATAACAATCTAAAATTGTCGGGAACACTTTAAAATTCCGTTTATTATTCCCGAATATTCATTTTTCCGAAAGCTATGTTATGCTGGGGTTATTTTCGATTAAATACATAATTTAATTGCCTATATGCGTACCTGCGTTAGATTAGCTTTCATAAACGATATCAAAAAATAAAGTCTTCTATCAAAAAAATATTGCATTCGGAATTATGTAGTGTACCCAAAATAGCCTTATTTTGGATTCCGTAGTCCGTAGCCAAAGGTTGCCAATGGGACGCTATTACTAAACCTCCGCTTCCCGCCGGTCCGTTCGTCCATCTGTCTGTCAGCTGGTTGTATCTCATGAAACGTAATGCTTGAGTCAAAAAAAACGAAGTGTGTGGGTAGGTATTACTTTAGGTGTATTGGCGTCGGTGACGCATCGCTTGCACGTACTGCACAAATGGATAACGGGTATGCATCATCACCAGGGTTCGGAGTTTTTATAGCACGGTAAGACAAAAGAGAGCTATGGAGTCGACAATAACATTAAAATTCAACTCTTACTCATACTCGTCCTCATTTGTTTATTTACTTGCAAAATTTAATTTTATTATAAATAAAATTATGACGTCACTACATAGTATAAAACAAAGTCGCTTCCCTCTGTCTGTCCCAATGTATGCTTAGATCTTTAAAACTACGCAAAGGATTTTGATGCGGTTTTTTTTTAATAGATAGCACTCAATTTTTTTAATATATAGTGATTCAAGAGGAAGGTTTTTATGTATAATAAGTTTTGGATTATGTACGAGTACTACAGAAAACTGGCATAAACCGAAGCGAAGTGAGGGCGGGTCACTAGTTATTTAAACGAAATTTTGTTTATAATTGTATTCTTTAATTACTTAGCTTAGCAGCTTTATTTTTGGGCTCAGGGCGAATATAAAAGCATTTAGGAATTAAATGAACAAATGAGTATGAATATGAGGAAGAGTTGAATTTTAATGTTAATGTCGACTCCACTGCTCTCTTTCGTCTTACCGTGCTTCAAAAACTCCGAACCCTGATCAATATAATAACTTTTTAAGCGTTGTTTTAGCAAAATATTCAATACCAAGCCCAAGTCCTCCGAATTCCAAACCATTTGGGCCCGAATGTTTTTTTATCTCGGCCGCCACTGCTGCTAAGTAATTAAGAGCTATCAGACAATACGATAACGTGTCAAAAGGAATATAGTTTTACCGAGTAGAATAGTGGAGATATCTGTACTTTTATGTAACGTAAAGAATAGGTTTTCTACGTCTTATTTTGTACATTTGGTTAAGTATCTTTTGATTTATCATGTTTTGTTGCTATTGCAGGGTTTATACTCAACATTGATTATACAATATTTTTTCCGATCGTTTTCTATATTTGCTGTTTGATCTCATTTCTTTTTTAATTTCCCTTTTCATCAAAGCAAGAGTAGCGATATAGAAATAGCTGGTGAAATCGTATAAACCCAGGCAACTTAATTCTAATATGCGGAGACTTGTCGTCAGCTGTTTACTGTTGTCATATATACCTAATTCTTACTTTCTTGTCTGTAAGTCTTCCTAAAAAAAAAAACAACAAATCCTTTTCTCAGATTCGTAGCAAAAACCACAGACTGTCAAGGTCACATAAATAGTTTTCCTTGGACATATGGCTGCCCGATCTTCCTGTGATTGTTTCCTCGGGATTACGATCAGGGTCTAGGATGTTTTCTAAAAAAAGTAGGGTAATGTTTTTCTTTCGTATCCTTATTCGTTCGCCCTTGACTCTGATACTGCAGTGGCGGGACGGGACAAGGGTGATCTAACTTTATCCTTCAGAAGGTTGTCTTTGTAAGACGTCTGTACGGGTCGTTTTTACTTATTCACGAGCTTATAAACCAATCCATTAGGGTTTACTTGACAACGATTCAACATAAATTACCTCGAAAATAAGAGTTTTTTTTTGCTTCATGTGCCTGCCTAATGGATCTTGCGTTCGTTATATTACCCTCAAAGCACAAAGATTAATAACGTATATGTTACGTATCTTTTAAGTAGCAACTGCAAGCACTAAAGATTAGTGCTCTAATCTTATTACCTTACTAATGTATTTTATACATACGAATATCATCGTAAATGTTTCTAGCAGTATACATGGCATATCCATGCAAGGATCTGCATACAAATGCAGATCCCCGATGTAGTAAGTCGCAGTTGAATTGCTTTTTGCTCTGTTGCATAATCCGGACCAGTTAATAGTCTAGTGGATTTTGTATGCGCCGCTGCGATGTGCAAAAGTCCACAAAGTTTACAAGTGGGTTTAAAATGTTGCTGGAGCAAATATAATATAATTTGTAACTAGAATTATGTCTGTTCAAGATTTAAAAAAACAAACTCAACAATTTAATAACATACAGAATTTGGATGTTCTTACGCAATAAGTACGCTTGTTATATACCCCTTGTGGCTTCAATATTTCGATACATTGCGTCCTACAATCAAAAGATTCAATATACGTTCCTTCCTTTGATACCGATCTGCCAGAGGACAAACAAGGCTGGACAGGCTTTGAGACGGGTGTTAAATATTAAAATATTCATGGAGTCTCGAGACGCCTGTGCTGACTCGGCGAGAAAAGAAGCGAGTGGAAGGCCAAGGTTCGCCGACACTTTAGTGTCACAGATGGCGTTTTAATAAGGGCACTTGTATGTAGCGTCTATTTCCGAAATACCAGAATTTTAAAAGACCAGTTACTCAATATATCGGAATTCCAAAACTAAACATTTAAATTAGGGTATTGTTTATTATCTTCATCCAATATTTCTAATCCGGTTTTTTGAGAACCTGGTAAAAAGGTATTTTAAAATACTGGTATTTGTGGGAATGAGCGGTATGGAGTAGATCTGTTGTCTAAAGTCGATCGAAATTGTAATAAGTAATCGTCCGTTTCCTCTCATACTACCTAAGTATTCAGAAATGTTTGCCTTCGCAGTGCTCTTTTGTGGCCTAAATAAATAAGTCATTAGTTGTGGCGCTCAGTTTAAATACTAGGTAAAACTCATCAGGTATCCAATTTATTAAACGAATGTACGTAAATGTGAAATAAATTGCTTCTTATAGAAAAATATATTATAAAGGGGCTATGGAACGAGCTGTCTTGAGGAAGATTTTTTTTTAATTTTTGATTGAACTACCAATAGCAACATCACCAAGATTGAGGCGTGATATCCTTAAATTAAGAAAAGTCTGCGTACATTCAAGTGTACAAGTAGCCGCTCAGTATTTTCATTATTATTCAAAAAATAAATAGTAAAATCAGGCATAATAACTCAATTAAAGAGTCCAGAAACAGGTCGACACTTTTCCAAATTCACTACTTTAGTTACCATAGGTAGATAGACACTGTGATAAATGCATTTTCCGGCTTGACTCTTGGAAATAGAGCTCTTTCTCTTTGTTTATACTTTCATGGTGTTCGTATATTATCCCAACCTACGTAAGCCATTTCGCAGCCTTGTATTGTAGCGGACTTTGTAAGTCCGAACAATTATCTCGAACGGGGTCCCCAGGCGGCTTGCTTCTAATTTAGCCGTAATTCGTACATTAAAAAGGACTTTTCCAGTTATCATTGTTATTTAGTTTAAATGCTTTCGTTTATTGTGTATTATCTTGTTTTGTTTAGGTACGAGGGGTGCCTTTTAAGTTCTGTAGTTTGAAAAAACTAAAGACAATTTAAGTGTTAAATGGTATTTATTGTTCTTCAAAGTAATCACCGTGATATGTAATACACTTCTTCATTCGATCGAACCAGTTTTCGAAACACTTATTCCATTCCGAAGTCGGGGTCTCCAAAATGGCCGTTTTGTATGCGTCAACCGCTTCTTCAGGCGTCCGGTACCGTTGACCACGAAGTCGTTGCTTGACTTTTGGAAAAGTGAAGAAGTCATTAGGGCTTAAGTCTGGACTGTACGGCGGGCGGGTGATCCAAATTTTCGACGTTTTGTTCTTTTAAAAACGCAATTGTCTGCCGGGCGGTGTGCGAGCTAGCATTATCGTGGTGCAGTACTATACGACGTCTTGGGTTATTTTTTGGGAACTCGCCGATAACTTCTGGTAAACAAACAGTGGTATACCAGTCAGCATTAACTGTTTTACGATCTTCGAGCACGATGGTCGCAACGTGGCCACTTTTCGCTACAAACGTGGCGACCATTTTTTTCGAAGTGCTCCGTGAGCGTATTACTTTGGTCGGTTTTGGCTCATCTTGAAACACCCAAACAGTCGACTGCTGTTTAGAATCCGGATCGTAGGCATATATCCAAGATTCGTCACCACTGATAATGTCATAAACGTGTTTAGAGTCTCCTCGGTTGAATTGCCGCAGAGTTTTGCGGCACCATCTAACGCGAGCCGTTTTTTGGTCTTCACTAAGTAAATGTGGTATCCAGCGTGAGATCAATTTTTTCCACCTAAGTGATCATGCAATATATTTTGAACACTGGTTCCTGAAATGCTTAATGAAGCTTCTATCTCGCGGTATGTCGCATGGCGATCTTCGACGATCAGTTGCCGTACAGCATCAATGTTTTCCTGGGTTACAGCTGTTTTTGGTCGGCCTTCACGATGCCTATCACTAAGACTAGAGCAACCACGTTGAAATTCCAAATACCAACGTTCCACAGTCCGGATGCATGGTGCTTCATTTTTAAAAACCGTAGTCAGCTCTTCAAAGCACTGAAGACGCGTTAAACCCCTTTTAAAGTTGTTAAATATTATCGCACGTAAATTTTCCTTCGAAATTTCCATTTTCACAACCGACTTGTCAACTTTGAACCGACGCTGTACTAAAACGAATCGGCCGATCTCGAGACATTCTTTTGTTTTTGAATTCTAAATTCAAATATTTTAAGATTACACTAGTTTTTTTTTTAATAATCACGGGAGTTTTGCAAACGACAGAACTTAAAAGGCAGCCCTCGTATTCGCTTGGTCGAAATCGTTTCTTTTGGGCTGAAAGGAACTCTTTTAGGTGGAACTAAACTAAACTAATGAGTTTATTATTGTTACCGCAGTGCTTTTAATATTATATCATGTGAATATTATACGGTATAAAATTTAAATAATTAAAGCAAATGATTCGCCGTCTGTTTTATCCGTATCTTTGTTTTATCCTTTGCCAAAAATAGAATGCGTAATCATTTCGGATGGACCATTTGGATTATACGATGAATAAGGATAATAACTAAAGCCCCTAACGGTATAATAGGAACCTCGAGTTCTACTTAAGGTGGGATAGGTCGTGCGTGTAAGCTTTGATTGTATTGAAGGTCGCGCAGTCGCAGTCAAAGGACCCAGAAATGAGAAGGTTCCTGTGACGTCACATTACGTAGGTAGATAATCGAGTTCCTGATCGAATATCATCGTAAATGAGTTACTAACTCAGTGCTGCGGGCGGCTATGAGATATACACGAACCAGAATTGTACCTACAGTTAACATGATTTAGATATTTTTTTCGTGTCTAGTCTCTTTATTGTTAAGTTTAACGTCATGCGTCGTTGTCTAACGTAAAAGCGACAAGATATGAAAATAATACAAAGCAAATAGGCCAAAAGATATTGTTTTGCGTTATTTGCTTGTATTTGAATAGAAAATTTAGGTGGCATGAATATAAAATGCGGGCAGTGCTACACCACCCTAGCCTTGTTCGGCTAAAGTAAACTCCACAAGACAAACTGAATCGAAGCAGTTTCTAGTTTTCTACAAGTACCAGGGGACAAACTTCCCCAACAATTAGTTGTTCTAATTAGCTACGGTTTACTTAGCTAGATGAAAATATAGATTGCTCCAGGTCCCTTGCGGCAAAAGACTAACTGAAGTTGAGAATGGTTCCCTATCTATCCTAGTTCCTATGCCACGTTAAACAAACAAAAACGCAATAAAAATAAGGTTTTTTGGAAAAGAAACTATTTAGTGGTTTTCTCTATTATTTATTTCCGATCTACTCCACTAAGATTTGATAAGGTCATTTAAATTCTGTTTAGTTGTTCCTAAACGATGTTCACCAGTTTAAAGATTTAAAATTTCACTGCTAAATCAATGTAGAACACGTGTAATCTTCTAAAGTGGCATGCACTTGTAATATTTTTCAGTAGCCATTTCACATCTAGGTCACGATTCATAAAGTGCATCTAGTGTTTATTATAAAATGTATGAGATTCCATTGTGCTCGGACGCCTCCCCCGCGGGATTGAGTGCTGCGTTTGCTCCAAGTTTAATTTCATAGCAATCTTTGTCGCGGGGCCGGAGGGAGTCGATGAGTCAATAATATCTACGCGGTGAGAATCCGGTACAAGTTTGCTTTTGTTCATGTTGGTTTTAGGAATGCGATATTGGTTTACTTCGCGTTCGATATATCAGGTGTACCTACATATATGTACGATTTTTAAAAACCGAGCTCGATATGTTTAAAAGTTTAGCCACCGTTGAACATGAAAAGATTGATTAGATGTCGCCAAAAAGTTGTAGAATTCTACAGTTCACCAATCAACACATTTGGTGCAAAGTAAATGTGTGGTAATATGTATTTGTTTGTCCTTTCATATCTACGGAATTTTTATCCCCTAAAATTCGATAAATTACCTTTTGTTGTGGTTATTTTTGGACTCAAATGGGCTGTCTTTTAAATAACATCTAATCTGAAACGCAAATTGCTGTAATCTTCCCAATCCCACCAATTCAATAGCTGATTCTGAAAAATCATCTCCAATTATTAATAATTGCCTTCGGTGCGGCGATCTTCGTGTTCGCGGTCAAACATCGTAAAATCGCACCGAGGCCGTGCGTGCGTGCCGCGAATGTGTTTAATAACAATTCACACACAGCCCATTTATTTTAGAGCCTTTATGTGGACGATTTCGTGGTGTTGTGAAGTTAGAATTACGTTGAACGGTGACCCGGTATAAAGTCTTGATTTGAAAACTGAAATAGTTAAGTCAAGTAAAACATTGAATAGGTAGTTGGCTTATGTTGTATTAAAGTATTGTCTATAATAGAAACGGCATGTTCTTGCAGTGAAAGTGCGATCTTCGTGTTGTTGCTAATATCAAATTTTAATATACTCGTATTGCCGGATGAATAAAAATCACTTGCAACAAGAATAGCAATAATAGTTACGATATACTCCAAAACCATACGTAATTCGTTAAAAAAACCACAGTAAATGTCGTTCACGTTGTTTTTACGAGTGATACAATAGATCTTTTTGTAGGCCGGGAATTTCTTTCAATAACACGATACTTGAAAGAGCGTCGTCCGTTGACCCGGCTATACTTCACTCAGTATCTTCCCCTACTATCTCCGCGGCACGCCATCCTCTTTTATCTGACGGCTGTGCCTTTAGCGTCCCTTTTGGAAACAGAACAGCTCATTTCCTACTTCCTGGATAATTTTGACTTTTTTTATATTAAGTTAATAACCAATAGAATTTCTAAATGAAAATGTCAACAGCCTCGGTAAACTGCGGTCGAATTAAAATCTTTGAAGTTGTCTTCGATTTGAGTTTCGACGTGAATTAGAATTTCTGACGCTTCTAAGGGTTATTGCACGGCCTTAAATTACCTCTGAATAAGCCCCAAGGACCTAGAAGTCGTTCACTTTAAATTGTTAATTGCATTTATTTTAATTACATACAAACTAAGCTTTGGAAAAGACTAACACAATTAGGGCCCGAGTTGTTAGAGATAACTTCACTTTATTTCATTATTTTCTATAAAAATATTCATAAACTGGATGTTTAATGGATGGTAACAGGATGTATTGCGTAAGCAAATTATCATACTTCTAATAGTGATATCTTAGGTAGTCTGATCTTGTGAGTCGGGTTTACCTCTGAAATTCTGAATAGCTCGCGTAGTTGCGTGATCCAATAGGTTAGGTGTTGTCGGAAGTTGAGATTAAAGGCAGACGTTAACCTCATTCATGCTACGTTTCTTGCCACTTTATAAATTGTTTTATTACCTTTTTAGGTTTCCGTGAATGAAAATTCGCGGTTTTGATGCTATTACGTAAAATAAGGGAACATTTTTCATTTTTGGTTGAGGGTACTAAAGTAGATTGTTTGTTGTAGTTGTTATTTATTTAATCTTGAATAGTAAGCTAACTACATTTTCTTGGAGAAAAACTATCTCAGTGGACATTGACGTAGATTATTAACAAATTGTTTTTTTTTTCAATAATTGAGCGAGGTTTTCCGTCGTTGCCGTCATGTTAAGTGTTTCTTTTTTTACGTTACTTTAAGATTAAATGTACCTACACTAGAACTGTGATAATATATCATACTGCAGCCGGAGCCTAGTCTTGGAGGCAAGATTCATAGATTCTATTTTTAGCGCCCCTTTGATTCAATCGACCTTAGTTAGTCTAGTCAGGCTCACGAGCAGAATTTGTCGAAAGATCGTATAATCCTGTCTAGGCTGTGACGCAATCGAAGTGGCAGACGTTCATATTATCCTTAATAGAGCAAATCTTTTGTACAATTTCATAATAACCCAAGGTTATTTTTTTATAAACTTTTAAAAACATGACTAAAAAACACAAAATTTGATATCTTCGTCAATTGATATGGAAACTACATCTAAATATTTTTAATTCATACATTTAATATATCAACGGTTTTTTTTTTTCCCAAAGTTAAAAATATGGAAATAAAGGCCAAAAAATTACTTTTTTGGAGTAAAAATGTCAAACTTTGATAGCATAAATCTCGATAATTATGTCACTGATAATTATCAGTGACTTGTAAAAGAAAAATGGAGATGGCAGCTAGTTTAGAACAGCAGTGTTAATGCAAATAGGTTTAAACATAAACTGAATGTTTAGAGCTTCAGATCGAAGGTCATCTGCCCATGTTAGCCCCTTAATTGTGGAATACGGGTTTTTCTGATCAAAAAATTGGTCAAGTTTTCATGTTCGCGAAAATTCGTTTTCAACCCAAGCGACGCTTGGTCTCCCAGGTACTATAGCGTTAAAAAAAAACAATTGCTCCAGAACTCGTTGAGTTACAAAATAATTTTGGTGAGCCCAGCATGGACGTGTAAATAAATAAGAGCCCTGCGTTCGAGCGGCGACACGAAACGTGTTCTGTTTGGGTGTTTCATAAAGTTGTATTATTGAGGCGTTACCATGTAATGCGCAGCCAAGTGGCAATTTTCCTAACGCGAGCTTGTAACGATAGGTTCGTGTTCACATCGATGTGCTCTAGCTTCTTAATTATGTCTACATTTGCTTCAATGTCTCCTTTTATCCCCAAGCTATGATCTATAAATAAATGTAATATTAGGGACGCCTCTTTTGAAATTATGTTTAAGTGTAAGCGAACTCAGACGCTAATTCTGCCTTATCCATACCATTAAACAGACTTTTGTCGTGAGAAATATATAATATTGTAAAATAAAAATAAAATATAGTTGTGCTCAGCTCGTGCTCTGAAGGCTGCGTGGCATTCAGGTTCAATCAATACGCGGCTACTGCGTCATCATTCATCGGGCCCGCCGGAACAAGTGCGTAGTTACCCCAGTTCCTTGACCCTCGTTCTCGATGAAAATTATGTTATAATGATGGCGTGCCATGATGTAACGATAAATAAATGTATTTTTAAAAAGTATTTTGCTAACTTAAGTATTAATACAATATCAACTTTTAACATATTTACTAACTCTACATCAATAACAAACATTAAAGTAAGTTAACGCGCAGAACCAAACTTTATAGCAGAGAGAAAGTTAGTGTTTCCTAGATTATTGGCTTTTCTTCAGGCTAACAGTTGCTTATAGTATACGGATGCATAGATGATGTTTAGGTATATAAAATCTGACCTTTAAAACCTAGGAACCAGGACGTGTATGGATTGATTTTCTATTTCGAGACGCGTGTGAAATAAATAAAGCTGTCGCAAATTTATTGCAATTTAAAGCAGGCGTGCAAGCATACGCTCACCATGAATTGAAAATTGACGATGTCTGTATCTCATGTGAAATGGAATACAGGGTGAAATTTTAATGGCCGGCCAAATTGTAGGGACTACGCGATTTGGATGTTGGTCTCGTATTAAAAGTTGATGAGTATGACAAACAGAGTTAGTCCCTAAAATTTGGCCGGTCATTCAAATTTCACCCTGTATAATGACTTATAATAGTGACGAATTTTGTGATGCTTGTAAATATCGTGGTAGCAATATGGGTAGCAGTCATTACGTCTAATCAAATTAGGTTTGGTTCTTAGGTTTGACTTGTGATTGTTGAAAAAATCTCACTCCTGCGGTGCAAATCGCCTGTTAGTGAAATGAAAATACTTCGAGGAGATACGACCCTTTAAACTCCCAAGTAGCACAAAACTGCATTATAGGATGTCACATTAGGCCACATCGGTAACTTTAGCATTTATGAAGACTTATAAGAGTACACTCAAACTGCAATAGCTGAAAATAACGCTTTCGCCTGTATACCGCCATTATTAAGATTCACGAAGTCAACACTGTTCAGCTTTTAGCGCTTAATAGTAATGTCAGCTGCTATATAGCATTTAATAGGACTGTCAGCTGCAATATAGCATTTTTCTGGACTTTAACTAAGCGATATTCTGAATTGAAGGCCACAAGTGTACCCTTAAACGTTTGCATTTTAAGAAAGAATATGTGAACTACTATAATGCAATCAGTTATTCTGTGACTTCATTTAACGACGATATAATGCCTCTTTCTGCACGTAGTTCAACTTCAATAGTACTAATCAGCTTGTTACACGCAATCTTATATTAGCACTTATAAAGCCCACATGATCCCTATGGGTGAATTTATATGATGCTAAATTACAGCCCACTGCTATAAATTAGATTACATGTGACCCATTATCCCGGTTAGAGCTGAATACTTGTACTAGCGTCGGCAATTAATCTACTAATGCAGTTAAATAAGATCTTGATGACTTGTTTTTTCAGCTCCCCGTACTAAATACGAAAATCAATCAGTAGTTGTCGAGACGATGTAATTAATATCATAAAAAGATTGACGTGCGTCTAGACGTTAAATTTTGTAAAAAAAGTCCTCGGATCCCTATAATCCCCACAGAGAGTAGTAATTGGTTACAATATTTGCGTACCTCCATGTTACCCACTATTAAGCTTTACACGAATCTTTGACTGATTTGTTTCACACCAGAACACTCGTGTCAGCTCGTTACTGATTTATGTACCACGAGTGGACACTTAAACAGTCCATACCATTAAATTGTGGTTAATACAGTCACCTGCTTGTTCGCCATTTTTTAGATTCTAACCTATGTAATGCATATATTTAACAATTTATTTTTGTTTAGTCAACGACAATAACAACTGGATTTGAATAAAAAATCAGATGATCTATAAGTAAATAGCTTATTGTCAAAATACTTGTGCAAAATAAAAAGATTTCTGTTTGTTTTCATGTATGGATCATCAACCTATTTTATATTATAATTTTTAAGTAAACAGTAATATTTTGAGAGCGCGTGAAAGCTTTCGTCTTTATTCACATGGTATTTGACAATAAAATGGCTTTCCCATTCGAATTTTACGCACATGGAGGAAAAAAACAAGTTTTAACTTAACACACACAAAATGGTCACGTTCAAACAACTTAATTATCAAAATAATACTTAAACAGCGTACATGGGAGGCGAGTAGTCAAAATTGCTCACAATTTTGCTACATGTGAATTCTCAATTCCATAGAAGCATAATAAAGATCCTCGTTTGTACTTTGTGCTGAATAATAGGTAACACAGACTCTATTAATCAGCCGTTGTACTGTATAATAGGTAACTTACACTCTAATAATCAGTCAATGTTCAGCTCTTGGGGTGGCTGTTACCTTTAATAATGCTCAAATAATGCTGATATAATGCAAATAATGACAGTTATTCAGCTAATAGCTGTTTAATTTGTGCCCAAATCAGAGTTATATCAGCTGAAACAGCGCTGCTAACGCTCTTATTCAGCGGGCTTTTACAGCTAAGGATTCTATTGTGGACAGTGTTTCAGGTAATATACAGCGCTTTTGTGTTACTTGATAGTTATAACACTAATACAGTTCTTAAATCCGGTTTTGCAATCGAATGCCTACTTGAGTAGGTACGGTATCAGCACTCTGCTGTCTATTTCAGGCCAACTTTAGGTAACCGATAGCAAGTCAAGTTACTAGGTTGTCAGAAATGCAAAGCAGGCTGTCGGTCTCAGACTGATCAGCCTCTGAAATCAAAGCGCGCGTGCCCTGAATCGGTTAATGAGTTTCAGCTCGGATATGACTTTTACATTTGCATATTAATTTTGAGTAGTGTGTTTTACTGAATCTGTTTGAAACCTGGCACAGTAGTGCCAAGTGGTGTTGGTCCCTGATTAATTTATATTTTGTACATAGGTTTCAACATAGGTACAAATAATCCTACATAGAGATTACGAGTAGATCAATATCTGTTCAATGTACAAAATATAATAGATATTATTAATAACTCTTGGGGATGCCAGTGGGAATATTATTGTGGTATACGAATATTTAGGTATAGCATAACTTAGCCTGAATATGAAAGGAATCTGGAAGATTTACCACTATATTATTTCTTACGAAATGGGCAATCAAGTTCTTTAAAATTTGGCGAGGTGCAGACTGTCAAGAACCTTCAACTCTACTCTCATGATCAACGGTGGATGTCACCTTAGCCCTGTCCCTTTCTACGATTGCGAGAGTACTGAATTGTGAAAAGGGGAGCTTAAAACGTTTCGTATTAAAGTGCTTGGAAGTAAGAGTAAGGGTCTCCCCACACCTATCGACGCGGAATCGGCATTATCTGATCATAAAACTCTTTATGTCTACGCAATAAGAGCGAAACAAACGTCAATCGGCTGGGCCGACGCGAAACGACGTCTATCGACCGGAAATTCTGCGTTCTGTTCGCATCCGTACTACGCTGTTCGCAGCCAACCGCACACGTTCGCATTCTTACATCGCCGAGTACCGCCGATCGGCGCCGGCGAGGGCTGAACAGTTCCGACCACGGCCGAGTAGCTACGATGAGAGCCGATTAGAGCTGGCGACAGCCGTTTAGCGTCGATAGGCGTGGGCACCTTCTGAGGCTTTCTGACGTCCCGAAGGTAGTACGGGGCACGCGAGAGCCGACCGTAGGTTTATAGCTGCTGCGATAGCAAATCGCAGGCGATCGGGCGTCTCTGCGGTCGTACCGAGGATGAGACTGCTGAACGTAGGTTTACAACCGCTGTGATGGCCGATCGGCTAAATGCGAATAGTGTGGTGTAAAACACTCGGCGAAAGCCGATTCCGCGTCGGTAGGTATGGAGAGACCCTAACCCGTCTGCGCTTGAGCAACAACGAACTCGATAAGACTACTCTTCCAAAGGTTTTGTCACCAGTGCGCCACAAATAATTCGTGTAACTACCTATACTTAAACACATCTAACTCATAAACACGTTGACCTATTGGCGATTCTTCCAGGCGACCTTTATTAAGTAGTGACTATCTTTAGGCTGATGTGATTACGTTGATAGAACTAAGTGGCCCGAGAATCGTCTTAGTGGTGATAATAAAGATTTTACTTACTAATAAATTAATAATTAAAGGGTAAGAAAGCACTTGGTTTTTCTTACGATAATCCCAAGATGTTCCAAAAGCAGAGTAGCCAGTTGACCTATTTAATATTATTGTCCATTTCATTAGTTTTAAAATTTCAATTCTTTTAAACTATAGCGAAATCCTCATTTTTTTTTGTAATATTGTATAAAATAGTTTCGTTCACAATTGACGTTTTTGAAATTTTGTAACACTCAATCGTACCCCGGACTCTGCCAAAAAGCGCTACGAGCTCGGTGAAAACAATTTAACAAAATACAAAATGTAATTATGTTGTTACGTTAAATAATCTAATTTTATGTAAGCAGCGTATGTAAACAAATCGCTGCGCTAGGGGAATGAGATAACAGATTGATGCTGCGGGGTACCCTTGAACACTTGGGGTTGTCTTTTCACATGAAACTAATATTTCGGTTTTACGAAATATATGAGGGTATTGTTTTTGACCAACGCTACCTTTTAAAGCGAACATCAGTGCTCTTTAAAGCGGTCGTGTTAGTGTGGATTTGTTAATGATATTTGCGGTAGTGGGTGCGCGTCGCGGAATCGCGCAGCGCCGTTAGATCGAAGGCTCCGCTGCCGCGGGGATGGGGCCGCGCATGCGCCCGGCGCGCCGCCGCCGCCGCCACCGCCGGCCCGCAGTCGCACCGCGCAGCCCCGCGACGCGCCATGTCGGCCGACGTTGCGACTTGACCCCGAGCACAGCTCTAACCTTCTCGAAAACACAATTTTAAGCGCGACCAGATTCGTCGCTCTCCACACCGCACGGAGACTCTGGTAAGTTCGTAGCGGGTCCTCTCCCCACATCAAACAGTGGCCAAGGTTGAACCCGAAGTGCTTTTCCCGGATCCGTGAAATAGGGGGCGCTAGTGCGCGCGGTGAGTCATCTCTGCGGCGACGAGTTTTCATGGCCGCCCCTTTCGATCTCGTGGATCGCAGGATGTAAGGCTGGTGCAGTGGATGTTACGTAAGTGCGTGAGCGGTGCAGTCGGTGCCGACACTCGACCCTCCCGCTGCGCACTCGACCGTGGGCGGTTACGGCACGCGAGGACTGCTTTCAGGAAAACATTCACCATTCTATACGCGGATCTTGTGCTGGTGACTGTTCGCTCGCTGTACTTGCTGAGCCGTCATGAGGCCGGACATTGTGTCAGTGCGCACTGATGGCTCAACACGAGGAATTTCGGTGATCTGCATATTGGATTGAATTGTGAAAGTGGTATTTCAAATACGTTTTCAACAAAAAGTGCTTGTGAAAAATCGGCCGAAAGATTTTTGTCATTGGCGTTCGCCGTTACTTAACAAATTTCTCCTGCGTCATATTTTGGTTTCGCACTCCGTGTGCTGTTTTAAATGTTGTGACTTATTTAGTAGTGTAAACTAAATATTTTAAAGTGGTACGTTCAATATTTTTCATATTATTATTAAACGGTTTGGGAAGTTTGTTTTGAAATGTCGATCGAATCAGCTGAGCGCTGCGTGCGCGCCTGTGCGCCGAAGCAAGACGCTTGATACCAATTAAACTGGTACTTGACCTGATAATTACTGTTACTCCAGTTTTTCTGCTCGCTGGTTACTCCTCACTTTGAAACTGATATACTTAATGTAACTGTTTATCAATGCAACCACGCGCCGCGCCGCCGGCGGCCGCGACTAATGTTGGATGGTCATTTTTTGTGGTACCTAACTGTGAATCGTGTCTATGTCTATTTAGTTTAGAGTCACCGTCTTTTCTAAGTTCGTCTTTATTTTGCGTATTTCAAGCGTGTTAGTGTGCAGGTATTCGTTGTGTCTATTTTATAAAGGTTTTGAACATAATTTTATCACATTTAATTATTTAATTTATTTTTTAACGAAGAAACCCACACTAAAGTTACAAAGTGAAAGCATCCGCTAAGGTCTCGACGGGGTAATTACGAGTGGGCAAATAGCAACTGTACGTATAACTACCGTTACACCTAATGCCAAAAAACGACAACCAAACTCGACCTTGCTGCAAATTACACACTGGGGAACGGAGCTAACTGTGTTGTAACTTGTAACCAAACGTTAACAAAGTGTTACTTCTGATTTTATTGCTCGAATAATAATTAATCATAGAAATTAGAGTTATGGGTAGGCAATAGTTTAAAAACCCATTTTAACGGGTAAATATCTAGAAGCAAACACAAAGGGACTCGCTTTATTGCGTGCGTTAGCAAGAACGATACAACATTTTGCATAAAATTTAACTACTTAATGATACTCTTAATCAACACAATTAAGGAAACGAATTCATAAACTGTGGTATGCATTCATTCATATACTACTACGAAGAGCGCCTTCGATACTTAGTCATAAAACTCTTTATTACGCAATTTAATATTAAATATATGGCTTTAAAATGAAGTAAATACATAGTTAACAATCCCGGAATATTAATTATAAAAGAAAGCTAGCTAAATAGTATTAAGTACTAAGGTGGTTCTAAGCTTGAGTTGAAAAAATAGCGCGGGCCGTCTAAGAGCAATTATAGACGGTTTCAGAATTCAACAAGAAACACAACGACGCAAATTCTACTTAATTGCATTCTTCTAAGGCGTCTACTTTATCAAACTTGGTAAAAACCTATTTATAGCGTTTATGTAACGGAAGATCTAGGTCCCGTCCAAGCCAAACCGCGAAATGGCAAGTTTTTCGTTACAACAATCTCACCATGGTACTTAAGTGAAGCAAGACGTCATTTCGTAAATGCTAACGTCGCCGACGGGACATTATAGCCGAGTAAAAGCCATCTCTTGTCTAATGACGATGACGCAAACGCATTTGCTTTAATTCCTAAAGATCACTGTCTCTATAGCGGGGAAAATTGTCTTTGGAACAGCAATTGAAATGGAACCAACCACCCACGCCTACTATTCTCTCCTTAGTTCCCTTTTCCAGGAATGCTCCGTAATTATTTTCGCTCCGCTGTTTTTCTAGACCCTTTTGAAGGCGGGGGCGTAAAGGAAGTACCTAGTTCTACAGGGTTGCTTTATGCTATTCTTAGTAAAAGTAGTTAAAAGACTTAGAATGAAATACTGACGTTTATTTATAGGTTAAGATTAGTGTCTTTTTGATTTGATCGTTACTTTTAACGTGTTTAATGTTAGATAGGCACATTTTTTTAAAGTCACAATTTTAAGTCATATGAGACGTAGTAAACTGACACTTTATGTATAATTTAATTCTGGAACAGTAATTTATTCTAGTAGTAATCTATTTTAAGAATAGTTTTGATTGTAAAACAAATATGTTGAACCGTGTAATTATAACAAATGTATTCATACAGGGTTATTAAAAAAAAAAACATTTTCTATTAACTTTTACCAAAAGAACGACTTGAGAAATGTCAGTTTATAAAGTCTAGTAATAAAAAAATCTTTATTCAGTTTAAATAAGCAGATTTCATTAAGACTTTTATAATTAATTCCGTTTAATATAGTATGACCCAAAGCCTTAATTTGTGACAAACCAAAAAAACAACTAGGGGTTCCGATTGTTACGAATATTTTATGACCACAAGTTTAGTCTTTTAACTACCAATGACTTTTACAAATTATTTTCGAAAACCGCACATCGGGTAACACTATGCATTGACACATTAGAGCCAATTATCATCGTTGGTATGGATTTACAGCTGTGGGTGTTTCTGGCGCTTAATCTTCAAACTGAATCCCAACCTTTGTTTATTATGTCCTATCTACATAACATAAGCCCCAGACCTTAGCAAATACGTTCTTACTAATTACAATTGAATCTTGTATGTGTGTTTTTAAGCATACCTAATTGAAATATTCTTTGCAGGTGTAAATCGGTACTCGTACCGATGTTTTAGTACCCCGCGAGCAAAAAACCGAAGCCGCCATGTCGTCGGTGAAGGTGGCAGTGAGGGTGCGTCCCTTCAACTCGCGGGAGATCGCCAGGGAGAGCAAATGTATCATCGAGATGTCTGGCAACACAACAGGTAACTACTTTATCTAATAACAGAATTTGTATGCCCGAAAATGTGTTACTGTTAGGGTTACTCATGCAGGACCTATAAATTGCGCTCATCCAGAACATGTAATACGTACTTTAGTTTCATTCAAATTCGTTTTACCGTTCATGCGTGATGAAGTCATTAACATAACAACAAATTTTGTAGAAATTTTAACCATTACGTACTCGGTACATCGCCGTCGATATTTATTTTAACAGAATAACGACGCTAATATATTATTCAAGACGTAGAGAGACTTATTGAGACAGATAACGTCTACATTCTTCTAAATTGTTAAAACCTTAACAATACAACTAAACGCTCTCACAACTAAATTTATTATTTATACGAAATGATCAATCTTTTATGAAAACTTTTACGCGAATGAATATGCCGAGACAGCGTATGTCAAAACTCGAAAGTTTCTAGAAATTTGAAACATCCCTTTTATGTTGATGGATTGCAACTTATTGCTTATGTTTCAACTAACAATATTAATTCAGAGGTAACTTTTAGATTTATGTTCCAGCTAGAAGAACGCTTGAGAATTTGAGACTGACTGACTATTTAATGATTTAGTCTTCAACTGTTTTCGTGTTTCTTAGAAAGAATGGAAAAATATGATGTGAGAGCGAGTGTGATACCGATGACTATTAATATAGCCAATAAATAACACAAATCAAATATTTATGATTTTCTATTATCTCAATAGCTTCGCTAACAGTTAGACTGGGTATTTGTTTGTGTAAAGAATAAGGTGCTCAGATCGGAGTGAAAGGTTCAAAAGACGCCAAGACATGATGGATGTATGATTATTTAAAGTTACGATCGGTTAGGTTACACTAACCTTTACACTGGAATTTATTTGTAGCTCTGAGAATAGAAGAGAGATCTAACGGTCTGGCCATGTCTTTACCGGAGATGTCCATGTTGATGGGGGGTGAGAGAGTAACCACTTTGTCAGTCAGTTTCAATCTAATTTAATAATAATTACACATACGCGTATATATACAATGTTAACTTACTACAGTACTAACTAATGTGCACTAGATACACGTATAGATAATATCTAATCTAAATGCAATTCATCAATACGTGAATTGATAACAATTACGAAACGCGCCTACCAGCACAGTACTCCCCCCAAGAGAAAATAAATACAAATTTAAAGGATATTCTCCAGTACAATAAGTTCCTACTGAAATATTTTCGATGGTATGACTGTGTAAAGTGTGCCGTTATGGGCAATATGTTTCATTAAAATAATAATTTACACCAAAAATTCATCGACTCTTTGTCGGTAATTGGCGTGGGGTAGCAAGTGTTTGTTTATGTTTGGCTTAGGTACAGCGGAATCGTATCCTCCTCTTTTGAAGTCAAAAACGAATGGTGATTGATGAGGTTATATCTATGTACCTATTTATTTTTGCTGCTCGTCGTCGCTAGGACTTCAAGTGGTCACTCCGTACTCCGAGCCGGGCCTGGATGGGCGTACTCGGCCTGTAGAGGCTGCAAGTCTATATTTATTCGTTTTTTCAAGTGACATTTAACTCTTCAGTTTAAAAAGTTATCATAATCATCATCATCATCATCATCATCATCATCATATCATCATTATTATCAGCCCGTAATAGTCCACTGCTCGACAAAGGCATCTCCAAATGCACGCCACTGCTTTCGATCTTCAGCTTCAAACACATTATAGCTGACTTCAAAAAAGAACGAGGTTATGTTATATTCTTGTCCTCTTTGCAAAAGACTATACGCGCAAAAGGCGATGTCAAGACTATGTCTGTTATAATATCGCTTTCACAATATCGAATATTGACCCTGTTTTCGAAGTTTCCCGTTTAAGCAACCAATAAAGTTTAAGTAATAAATTAGGTCCGTCCTTGAAAGTGAGCGGTATCAAATTAGCTTCCGCCTCGTTTGTGGCCCCGACCCTTTTGTAATGAGGAGTGACGTTTACAATGCAGTAAAAGCTCTTCATTTGAGACGATACTTTATGGTTACTTTTGCCCTTCGCATCTTGTGGAGATCAATCAACTGGAACTTATGCCTGAAGGTTATTGTTATTAGGGAGATTAAAGTGTAATTGAATGGCTTAGCTGCCTGTAGCTCTACTTTTATAAACATCGTCACATTTGCGAATCACTTTTACTATTCAAAAACGTGAGCTATACTTAGCAAATATTAGTACTTAATACAGACACGGGGGCGCTGTTCCACCCGCGATACACATTTTTTCGAATTATGTATTCGAAACTCGTAACGTTAACGAAACAATTTAATATGAAGTAAATAGATGCAGTTTGTAAACGTTAGTGACTGAAAAAATCAAAGAATTTGTATATAGGTGTTTAGGTACAGGATTGCTGTAAGCTGGTGTTTGCGTGTGACATTCCATGCATTTTGCAACTTGGTCTCTCCGAAAGTATTGCCAGTCCTCTGTCTTAGAACTTTCAATCTTTGGATGTATTTTGTACCGACAAACGGTACTTTAGATATTTTATTTGATTAACTAATTCTTTAAATACACAAAAGCAATATCTAAATATATTTAAGTGGATGTAAATCTTTTACAGTTCACAAGGTTAGAATTAATATATCCTTTAAAATTTAGTTGACATTTATAAGGGTCTGTTGAATTAGGAAATTAAAAAAATATTCACATTGAAATGTTCTCGTGCGGTTGCATAATCTTTTTTTGACTTTCGTAGTTAATAACTTCTGGCGTACGATTACTCGTACATATAAGGTTTTAAAGAAATCAGATGAACATTTTATGGTTTCAATAAAAAACTTAAGTTAAGACATGATATGAAGTGCATATTGATATTTCTTAATCAATACATTCACCTCGAAGACTCCGATGAAAGGTTGCTTGGGGAAACCTTACAACGTTGCAATGTCAGGGAAAATCAACGACATATCTTGAAAATAGGCATATCAAATTCAGGCCGTTCACAAAGCCATACTTATAATATTATAAATTTTATAGTAATCTGTCTAATTGTTTATGCTTTCACGGCTAAATCGCTTTCGATGAAATTTAGTATGAAGATACCTTGAGTCCCGGGAATTGGTACAGTTCTCTAGGGCATAGCAATAAGCCTCTACGAGGCCAGAGTCTCTAGTTAAAACATAAATTAAAGTAGCAACCTTTTTGAAACAGCTCGATAAGAGCTTTTGAGTATTTGATTAAATTTTACGCGATTGAATAAGGTATATAATGGATCGTCCATTGAAGGGCGTAACATCTATTTACCTAAAGGTCTTTTGCTAAAACTGAAACTTGATATCAATATACTCGTATAAATTCGAGACGTCTAGCGTTAGCCGTGCTTGCTTTTGAGGGCTGACATTCTTAACTCGCTAAGGACGAAATCAATCGGTTCACAATCGCAAAATCATATGATTAATCTAGACTTAATTTATAAAGCATGTTACTCATTGCCAAGATAGACATATGTGTGGATTTTTAGGGCTCTACCGTGTACCTACGTCGTAAGCGCTTTGTTTTGGCGTTCGTCTAAGTAGTGATCATATCTGTACACATTTATCATTCCATTTTGGTAAGAAATCACTTCTATACTTGATCGCTTTAACTTCAGAGCGTGTATTCCACTTGCTATGAAGCCATCTTGCTTCTATATCTATATAACATTGTTGACGTTATCGTAGCTCTTATTCACTTAACTAGAACAATAAGATTGCGATAAAATAAAATAAATAATAAATAAATATCAGGGGGACAACGTCACACCAATTGACCTAGTCCAAATATAAGCTCTAGGCTTGTACTATGTGTACAAGACAACGATATAAATACTTAAATAGATAAATATATACTTAAATACATAGAAAACATCTATGACTCAGGAACAAACATCCGCGCTTATCACATAAATATTTGAATCAAGATGTTTTAATACAAGTTTAAATAGAGCCCTTGGTTTTATCGAACTGCTGAAGCACGGGCGCCGAATACGAAGCGCACCATGATATGGCCGTCGCGCACACACAGCGAAATTGACCGCCGGCATCATGGATTGTAAAAAAATCCCTATAATAATACGGCGATCTACAGTATAGTTCAATGTACGAAATTCTTTGTCCGCGCTTTATATGAAATGTCAGACAAGCGAAAGCGACAAGGTATAAAAGTGATCATATGTGGCATTATCTATGTAAAGGGACCTTATTGTCGATGGCGCTAACGCCGCACTGCGTCACGCGACGTTGTATTTATATCGGAGCATCTTTAGTAATGGCGGAAGCGACATCGACAATAAGGTCCCTTTTCATAGATAACGTCACATATAGTTATAAAGGGGACTATACATTATATTAACGTAACATAGAAGTACCAACTGTTAATATTGCTCCTCAATTAGTTTTGACACGGGCGAAATCTTCATCAACAACTTTGAAGCGCTTCTCCCAAGCCAAAGTAAATATTTTAAGTGTCTTGTACGGGCGGAGCTGTTAAACAACATTATCCCTTAAACAAAACTGACAACTTCGTCAAGTTAAATAATAGGGAAAATCATTCACTGTTGCGGGCTGTAATGCAAAATTAAGAAGGTTTTTTTGTGATTTCGTGTCTATTTTAGTTCTGCGATAACCATAGGTACAGTCAGCTGCAGAGATAAGTATACCCCCTGTATACAAGTTTCCTAGCAAAGGGTTACATTTCTCTGCAGCTGACTGTACATTGTTAAAATATGGTGTATCCCAATTCTATTTGCATTTTTTGTTCTATATAATATATAGACTATTCTATATAATATATACTTAGTTATATTATAACGTCAGATTAATATGAATGCGAAGTTTTTTTTTGTGAACTGGTTAGGTTAAGTTAGCCTACTAGCTGCTAGGTCGGTACCTAGCAGGCTACGCATGTAACATATTGCAAAATATGTAATAAAAATGATGTTTGAAGTAAGACAAAAACTCAAAAAAATATGTCTGAAGTTGTAGTATATTAATATACAGGGTGGTACTCGATAAACTGTACATATTGAAAGGGATGAAAGGGCATTGGGTAAATTTGTTTGAAGAATATTGTCAGTTTTTTCTTCAGCGGCCACGGATGATTTTTACATATTTATTTAGAGGACCTCTAAATACACATAGATATATATAATTTATGGCGGTAAATAATATCGGAGCGGAGATTTTAAAGATTTAAGTATTCAGTTTTTAGTACAAAAGTACGCCCAAGTATGAATATTTAAATATCTCGGCTCCGATGCACTTTAGAGTATTACATTACATAACAAAATATGTTTATTTTTAATAATTCTATCATAATTTACCACTTTTATGAATGGCCGCTCACCTTGAAAATATATGAATTTTACAAATGACAACACTTTTACCCAAACCCCTTTTAGGTTAATTTATCGGTAAAACAATTTATTTTTTTAAATTTAGCCACTGGTTTTTTTTTACAGTTTGTCAAACTTTTTAATAAAGTTTGGGTAGTACACTTACTTGTGACGGTGTAACTTTTGATCTAATAGCCCAAAAAAGATAAAAAATATTATGCATAGTATTGACATTAGTGAGGTTTATAATAATTGATAACAATATTAGACCAATTAAAAAAAATAACTGAGTAACTGCTTTGTTTGTGGAAAATTACTGCAAAAATATCATTTTGTTTTCATAAAAACACGATTTTCTCAAAATTTTGCAGATATTTTACAATGTTTTTTTTAACGTTTTTACATCTAAAATTAAACGAGGAAAAAAAAATAGTGAAATATCTACAAAATTTTGAGAAAATCGTATTTTTATGAAAACAAAACGACATTTTTGCTGTAATTTAAAATTTAAAACTTAAAAAAAAGGTGGCTAACTTTTTTTTTAAATTGTTTTACCGATAAATTAACCTAAAATTTCATCCCTTTCAATATGTACAGTTTATCGAGTACCACCCTGTATGTAGTGCTTTAGTAGGTATAGGTAGGTACCTTACATTATTGCTTAAATAATACCACTTCCGTTACAAATTTCATCATGTCAAAAATTCCACAACACGTTGTTTAATGCAGGTAACTATAGTGTTTTTAACCCACAAGTACTCACTAATTAATGTTACGTCCATAACATGACGCAACAGCGCAAACGTCAAAGTAAGTGGTGGAACGCGTCTTCGAGCATTGAAAACACCATTTATTTTTAAGGGTTTCCAGTATAACTAGGGAACCAAGAACGCTATGGTTCTCCTGTTCCTGTGCTCCAATTAAGGGCATTAACAGCCGAGCTCCGAAGTCAGAGCCGTAGGCTCGGTGCGCTTTATTCGTTAGCAATGGGCAGCAATAACGAACCCGGCCTCATTAGCACACGTGTTGTGAACTTGTGATGGGGTTTTAAGTTGTTTTTATTCACTTACCAAGTGATTTGCAGTGGGGTTATTTAGTAATTATATACAACCTTTTTTTTTGTTAGGGTTATATTATTGTTTCAACATTAAAATAGAAATAGAAATAATTTATTCAACGCATACACACATTTGAAAAAACAGATGACAAGTATTAAGGGGTATTTTAGGTAGGATTCGAATATTATAGGCGTTATAGCGATTACACTTGTTGTAAACTTTTGATATAGTTTTAAGTGGTTTCTTTTCACTTCAGCATATAATTTTTAATGGGGTTAATTAATTATTCGATACCCAACATTTAGTTTTTGTTTGGGTTTTATTATTGTTTCAAAAAAAATATTAGTATTCGAACAGATATATAACAAGCCGTCTGTCATTAACAGACGTATTGTGAACGAGATGTAGTTTCAAGTTATTATCATTCACTTGTCTATTACTTTACGATCGGGTTTATTCATAATTTAGTATTATTTTTAGGGTTCTATTAAGGCCTAACGTTATGAGATGTCATTAATAGGTTTGATTTAGCGATGGGTAGAAACAACAAATGAAATGAAAAGTGTTACAATTTTTGAGATGTTACACATATTTATCTTGTAACAGTAGTTTTAGGCGTGCAATTATACCAGATTTTCCAAGGTAATTTAATGAATCTTAATCACGTTTATCAAAAATAATTGGTGTTATGTGCCACAATTTCGCACTACATTTTATGTCGAAATTGCCAAGTTCATTGTCGGCATATAACGTGAAAGCTGGCAGTAAAATGTTGTGACGTCAGTAAGTGCGTCACGTCGCAAACTCGCAAAGTAGCAGAAAACCGTGAATATGCATTAGTTGGACAGTGTGGGGGTTAGATACCCACGCGTTAATGTGGTTAAAGTACGTCATTGGATTTTTGATCCTAATTTATTAAGTTTGTGTAAAAATTCCGTTAGGGGTGCGTTTATTTTTCGATCATAAGGTTGATATATTTAGATGAAGTAATTATTAATTCACGCAAAGCTTTTAAAACACCCTTTATTCTGGGTATTAAAAAAATAATTAAAACTAACTTAAAGAACTGCATGTTTTCCGTAATTTATTACAGAGTTCAATAAGTTTTGGAACCACTTAGTCAGAAAATACTTGTTGTATGAGCTTTCGCAATAAAAAGTTGCTTTAAATTATATTCCGCCTTTGAAAGTTGTATATACCTGTAAACAGCGACCTTTGCGCTGTTAAGCTACCGCAATGCGCTCCAATGGACCATAAACTCCATTATTACCCATAAACCTTGTCCATGGGGCGCTCAACGATACTCGTAAATTCTCTATTCTTCCCCTCGGCGATTGTGGTAATTCTAATTCACTTACGTAAATCTAATTTGAAAGCACGTGGTTTTACCAAAAGCCCCTTTGTAAAAATGCCCGTTTGATTTCATCTAGCTCTTATTTTAGGCTGAGTTGCCACTTAACATCACTGCCTAAGTGCCCAAGTCGAGTAAGGAGCAGATTTAGGCTTTATTAAGCGCTTTTCGGCTGGCGTCTGTTCAATCAGGCTTAGGAAAGGATCCTGCCATTCTAACGGAAGATGCCGTTTGATTAAGAGGATTATGAAGCGCCGCTAAAATAGCGTAGCTGTCGAAAAAATTCTATACAAATTTAACTCCGGGCGATAACGTTTGTCACCCCCTAAATCAAGTTCGTTTTTCACGATTTTTGAATATGTTGTAGTTATTATAAAGAACTAAATAGGTCTGTACGTTCCTGTTTTTTATTTTTATTTCTTTCATTCTACGAAATATATTTTTGGAAAGGAAAACGTACATAGTTTTTCATGATATCTACAACATATTCAAAAATCGTAAAATTTGGACTAGGTTTAAGCCTTTAAGGGGAGAGAAACCTTATTTCATTTTGTATGAAAATGTTTAGCTTCCTCTTAATTGAGAATTTGAGGACAGTGGCATTTAAAAGACTGATGATAAAGCAAGGATTGTGATCCTGAGTTTACAAATGTAGCTAACATTCTCGAGGTTTTCAGAGGATTTAACAAAAAATGCGCGCTATTCCCGCGAGTGTTACACACTTCTACTGGAGTCAGTAGGTCATGTTCTTTAAACATTTATATGATAAAAATAAAGGTATAGTCCATTCGCTTAGATAGTGTCGCTACACTCGCACGTACCTACTTGTGGTTATTGTAATAAAATACGAATATATTTCGATGTAAACTGCCAAATTCACTAGCGGGTGTTACGGCGCAAGTAAATTTGGCAGTTTATGTCGAATTATATTCGTATTTTATTACAATAACCACAACGTGCGAGTGTAGTGACACTATCTAAGCGAATGGACTATTATAATAAATATACCTCCCGTTCGTTTATTCCGATCTTATGCGGCCATATCCTTCATATTTTAATAATAACGTAAGTTCAAATGAGAAATATGAACATTGTGCTCGTGCAATACTTATCTAAAAATACGGTTAAATGCCTAAATAATTTGAAGATTCTTGACCTCTAACCTACTTATACATATCTACTTAAATTAGTAAAACCCACTGAACTGTATGTATTACACGACCCCAGCAATTCCTCGCGTGGCGAACTATTTGTAAATCCAAATTCCAAAGGTTTCAAATAGAACTTTCCACCGGCATCCACATCGGCTTTATTAAGTTTTCGTACCGTTACTTCTCTCGGAATTGTGTGGAATTCCAGCTACTTTTTTACCCTTTTGTGGCTGGAGGGCTCATTTCGGTCCGGAGAGCGGGATAAATGGGATAACCCGAAACTGGCTCAAATAGCTCAGGAGTGGTGTTTTACAACGCTCTTGAACCTAAACGGAACCCTTTAGAAGTGTAAGCATTTAGCGTTCTCATTTTATATACTTATTCCCTTTTAATCTTAAAAATCCAATTTATACTGAGGGCCCTGCCAAGATGCATCGCGCTAACTAATGGTTCTATTCGTTTAATTTTTAAACCAATCGCGTCACTGATAGATCACGTGACTTTTCTATCACGTCATCTACCAGTGACGCGATTGGTTTAAAACGAATCGAATAGACACGCTAGTTAGCACAATGCATCTTGGCAGGGCCTCTGTTTACCCGTACTTTCTAAACAAGAATACCTACCTGCTTAAGGTTTGTAATCATGTTTTGTTTTTGTAATTTGCCGCACTGTGTTAGATACTCTCGCGTATGTTCTGATTCCCACGATAGGTACTTGCTACGCCTAGTGTGTGAGTCACCACTATCCTGTAAAATCTGCACTAACTGTGTTTTTCTATGCATAAACATATTTGTATAATCCGATTAGTAAAATAATTATGCATATTGTTGACCTAATATTGTTTAACATCGACTTCACTGGTCACGTTGGTTAACAAGAGGGCTAGGGGAAGTCGAATGGCTGTGGAAAGCCCTAAAATAAAAAGCAAGGTCGACGGCTTGACAAACGTGCCCTGCGATTTTCTGCCCCATTCCGCACAATTACCGCCTACCCTTCGTTAAATCACTCTTGTACTTTGACCTCCTTAAACGTCATTGTTTGAGAATTTTCGCGCCTTTGTCGTAGAATCTGATCGTTAGTGTATAATTATGAAGCATTTTTTTACAGTTGTAGGTTTAACAGAGCCTTCGTCTCAATTGTGATTGTTAACTTTATTACCTCCGCGATACATTAACTAAGGGTGCTATGTGTTACTCAGTCTGCAGTTCTGTCCACCTGTCTCCCATCCATCGCGTATGCCCTAGTATGAACGAGAGAAGTGATTTAATGCAAAGAAGAAAGTCAGTGCTACATAACCTTTTTATGTTTAACCAATTTATGAAGCTATAATTTCTGTGGCAGCGTGAACTAAAAAACGGTTTTACATTTTAATATTAAAACGATTCAAGAATGAACGAGCGGTCTAACAAAGTATCCTTTTAAAGCTACTGTCTGCATGAGCTTTTAAATTGCATTGCTCTCGCTTAGATTACTCAGCGGTCGTAAAGGTACTTTCACAATATTACTCTAAATAAATTGGATCTTAAGGTCTAAAATCAGTTGCGTTGCACCGGATGCAGCGGTGACGCCGGAGACTGAGGTGACTCATTCTGGGGCAGATCGTAGAGGACGGCAAAGTGCAGACTAATCCAGTATTAGTAATCCCTTTTCAGCTATAGCGAAAGTTGAATGAATCACACAGTTTAAATTGATATGACTCCCACTGTGACTTGCATATGATTCCATTCACAAATGGTTTAAATGATCAGAATCATACGTCATTTTACGTTTCATAATAAATGTAATGTCACTTGTGCTTTCGGCTTGATTTTTATTTAAAGGACACCTCACGGAAAGTTTGGAAATTAAAACATCGGTAAATTTTGATTAAAAAAATATATGTTATATACGTGTTTTGATGACCATATAAAAACACTTGGCGGACTATGAAATTCTACGGCTAGGCTTTGAGAAAAAAAATGTTACATAAATGATCATGTAGATATTGGTTCCATAGGAAATGTATTAAGGAACAATTAAAGTGGCCTTTGACGATATTATAAAAATAAAGCAATTGTCTTTTGCGCCTGGGATCCGTTAATAATTTCTCAGTAAACACTGTCATGTTTATTTATAGTATCACTGAGGAATTATGTTCGAAGACTTCGAGGGACTGAAGAACTAAATCCCAGTTATTAGTCGTAGTTTGCAATTCTAAAGTGGCCGCGACGAGGTGGCGACGCCGTCGGTCGATACGTCGCGACGGACTGACTACACGCACACATTAGCAGATTTTATACGAATCGTTGCTTGTGTGCACTTCAAGCGCTCCTTTATGCTATATTTGTGCATCATGAACTTTTCACGGAACTACTATTAAACGAAATTACTTTGGAGCTGTGGTTTACTACCCCTGATATACCTAGGACGTTGTGCAACCGCAATATTACCGTATAGATTTGAAGTGGTACTCATACTAGGTAGTAGTAGTTAGACTATTGTTCTTAAATGTATGGTATGAAATGAGTTTGATTTGGCGTTTTTTACAGCCATATTTAATAACGATTCAACTTATTCTGTGGCGTGGAACTCAGTCAGCGCCGGTTTACTTTTAGATATTTTTTTATACCTATCTCAAGAGAAACATCATTAATCGGTGTCTATGCACTTTATAGCCTTTGGAAGAGTTAAGAATAGCTTATGTATGGAATTTTAGGAGGACAATGCCCGTTCGGATTCACGTAGACAGTTTACCCTTAACGTTAACGGGTCAACGAATCCTGTTTTCTGATACCTCTAGCCTCAAGGTTGATCATAATTAGTCAATGTTAAAGGATCATACATTTCATGGGTCCTTCTTAAACATAAGTTCACATTGGTAGTCCATTGAAGACTACAACGAATTGAATTCAATCCACTATGTTTTATGATAACGTTTGTTAAACTATAACTAACCTAGATGGTGTAACTAAATATTAATTTATTTTGTTACAGTGATAGTAAATCCAAAAGCTCCTCCAGGAACAAAAGATGCCGCGAAAAGCTTCAACTTTGATTTCTCATATTGGTCACACAATGTAAGTACCATATCTTTATTTTTGTGTAAATCTAACGAAGTCTGTGGTGCAAAATAAATGTGTGAAATAACATAAAGCTGAAAATAAAACGTCATCTCCGGTGGTAAATCAATAGAGGAGGGAGATTGCTTCGCCTTCCTGGGGTCGCGTTTCCATCAACAAGGCGACAGAAGTTTTAATGGAATCCACGATCCGGTTGACTTTAGTGAAAACACACGTGTTCGTTTATACTAAATCTATAAATCGGGAAAAAGACGACATAGAAGTTAGTCTAGTGAAGAATATGCAACTCCGTTTTATATTTTGAATGTTTTTTTTAATAGAAAACTAATTTCTTGAGCTGTAAAATTTTGGATATTGATGTTTAAGGAAGGACAGTAGATCGGAATATTGGTAGATGGTTATGAGTGAAGTCTTTACGAGAATCACATTGGTTAATTACTACTAAAACCGCCTGAAGAGTTATGCTTGAAGCTTTATAGATATATGTTTAGACAAGTATTCGATGGTGGAAGATGATCACTGCAAAAATAAACATTTTAAAGGCTCGGATTTATCTTTAGTAGATAAAGGAAGAGCGATGCATTTGCGCGATGACTCGGTTACTCGTAAACTGAACAAGGGCGACAGCATCGATCTTTAGAAGGCATGAAACTTTTCGCCATCTTTTAATTCTAGCCATAAGCGTACGTAGATATAGTCTGTGCCAATTGAAATCAGCAATGATGTAAACACAACCAAACGAACCAGTTAATCATTATTACTTGATAATAACGTGCTTTTAAAGATCAAGTGAGATCTTAGCAATGATTTATACACTTTCACACTAAGTTTAAGATTAAATAACTATTCATTATAGGTTATTTTAAACGTACGTTATTTTAAATAAAAACACGCTTTGTTTTTTTACATCTTTGGCAATTTCTACTGACGCAGGCTATATTAGGTATATGCGCGTTCATTTTAGATAAATTCAATGCTCCAGGGCCCGTATTATGGTCGCCTTTATCGCGGTGGATAAAGCTTCCGTCACTCTCGCACTTACATACTGGTCAGAAAGTGACAGATGTTTTATCTACGCTTATCTACGTCGATAAACACGACCATAATCGGCCCGCAGGAGGCAAATGTGTTTTCTGGTGAAGCCCGACGTTTAACATGAAAGTTTTAATTGCCAGTTTCATCCCCTTAATGGAGGCACCGCTCATCCCGCTGTTATTCGTGAGTGCCTGACCGATGGCGCCGTAATAAGATTTCCCGCCAATCGGCCAGCCAGCGTTTTGCTCATTTTGGGCGACCGCCATATTGGATTTAGCCCCAACTCGATTATCGGATTATTTGTCTATGGTTTCAGCACCGAGGTTCTATCGTTGGTACATATTTGACTTTCATACTTGTACATATACAAAAATGTTCATGCTAAGTAATGAACTTACGCGTATTAATTTATATATTTTCGATACCGATAACGTTGAATATTGTAACTTATTGAAGTCGATGGTAGTGTGCAGGCCAAATTATTATTTTTTACTCATTTTTGCATTCTTTACTCGTACCACTTTGTATATCAAACCATGTATATCAAAATTTAGAGCAGCAATGGTGGCTGGGTGCCTACGAAAATTGCATTTCTGACACTGACCGACCGGTAGTTAAAATTGTAGGCACTTCTAGCTGCGTCTCTACTCAACACGGTAAAAATCAAATCGTTTTTGACCTGTTATCGTATTGTCAAGGTTTTGATAGCTCTTATTTACTTGACAGTAATGGCGGCCGAGTTAAAAACAATACCATAAAATGTCAAATACGATTTGGATTTTCCCTTCTAGAATAGAGGTGCTTGTCTACGAAATTGAAACTGGAAATAGGGCGACTTACATTTCACGCAAAAATAACGAGAAGAAGACCTAAGTCAACATAAAATTATTCGAAAAACCCAAACGCTTGTTGTAATTAATTCTCGAAGCAGAGCTTTGCTAAATTAGTAATTAAAATGGGAGGTATTGGCCATTCTACAATTATTTAAATTTATTCGGCTCTCCGCGTCCTCAGGGTGGATTTGCATTTATAATATTAGAATTAAAGTAATTTTTATGAGCGATGCTCTTTTTATGAAATAACCTTTTGTTCAAAACCAATAAAATATTTTCGATCACTTGCTGGGCATACTATTGTACATGTTCGAGTTGAAGGGATCGATTGCCTCGCAAAGGCTTATTGAGAAAAGGTCTATCCATATACGTCTTTCATCTGATATCATGAATGATTATGATGTTAAATTAAGAACCGACTAATACGGTCTCATGGGTTCACTGTAACTCGTGTTTATTTATGTATATTACACACACATAATCTCACGCCTTCGTTCCCAGAGTGGGGTAGGCAGAGCTACAGAATTACAAACATCTCTAAAAACTTGTTGATAATTCTATAACCACAATTTGCACAATTAGGCTAAGATGTTTACCAGCGTATTAGTGACAGGTTGCAAGCCCATCGCCTAACAGTACTACAAGCCTTTATTCCCTTAGTCGTCTCTTACGACATCCACGGGAAAACATGGAGTGGCACTATTCTAACTCGGCAACCACACGAGACGACGACGACGATATGTATATTATTTATTGTAAATTGCTGCTATTTATTTTCTAAGGCCTCGTTTGTTTACAGCCCAGCGATCCGGAATTCTCCAATCAAATTATGGTGTACAAAGACATCGGAGAGGAGATGCTGCAACACTCTTTCGATGGTGAGACATTATAATAAAACATTTCCCTATACCTGTACTACTATGCTAAGCTAAGTGATCACGATTTGTGGTTATCCCATGTGAACACAAACATTAAACTATTGTCAATGTAGAGATTCGGGTGTGTTATTTTCTGTTGGTTGTTCGTTTTGATGTGAATCTATTATTTCATGGCTCTTAGAGATAGCTCTATCTCACTTACCGTAAGACCTCCTATAATCGATCATAAACGATAAACCAACTGAAGTTTACGAAAACAAAATAGGTCGTATGTTATATGGTTAACAAATTATTACTTACATTTATACATTTTCTTTGCCGGCAACTTTATTTATAAATTAACTTTCATCAGAACACGGAAACCGTACTTTTCGTAATAACCGCTTTCTCCATCTGCAGATAACAGTAGCGTATTCGTTTTAATAAGTGCCTGTTATGTTCTTGTTACGCAATTTTTGATATTATATTTTGTTCAAGCGACGTAACCGACGGATTATGTGACTTTTGTATCGTTTAGTTTATTTGTGTTTTTGATTTGAAACAGTAATTTAACAAATTTGATGTTTAATTCGGCTTCTTAATTTATTTAGTCAAAATTGTTGATAAATAAACCCTTGAAGTTGGGCAGAATATTACGCATGCTTAATAACATTATAAACAGAACAAACAAATAATTATTGGTCCCTTTAATTATTATACAGGGTGTTTGGTAGCGGGTTCCACAGCTTTAAGGGGGTGATAGAGCAGCTCATAGGCTATCGATTTAACCCCCATGTATGTTCAGCAATTGTTATTAGTTTCCGAGATATTGATCATTTTAATCGGAATTTTTGTAATTTTTCCTTATTCAAAAACTTCCTTAGTTCATAGTGATTCTAATCATGCAAGAAAACACTGAAAAAAAAAAGAATTAATACATGAATTTAGGGGTTTTTTGTAACACGGACATAAGGAAAAATGCCAAAAATTTCGATTAAAATGATCAATATCTCGGAAACTAATAACAATTGCTGAACATACATGGGGGTTAAATCGATAGCCTATGAGCTGCTCTATCACCCCTTTAAAGCTGTGGAACCCGCTACCAAACACCCTGTATAATAATTAAAGGGACCAATAATTATTTGTTTGTTCTGTTTATAATGTTATTAAGCATGCGTAATATTAAAGCAGTCGAACCCGCAACCAAACACTCTGTATTTAGCACAAAATATATTATGAACCAACTTACCTCACGTTTATCTCCAGTTACTTTGTTTTTGAATAAATAACTTTTATTCTTTATATGACAAAACCAAAGTATAAATAGAAAAGGATTTCGTCCTCGGCCCTGTAGGAGTTTCTGTTCCCTATTGCCGCTTGGGCGCTAGGTTTGCGTCGATGCATCGCTAGATACTTAATACGCACGCAGCCATATGAGGCGATCGCGCGGCCCCGACTATAGGCCGAGCCACACCGGTTGCGTGACGTGCACGTGCACGCAACCGGTGTGGCTCGGCCTTCAACCCGCTCGGATCGTCCTGTTAAGTTCGCTTGTGGTGGCTCGCTGCGCGTGCGGTCGAGGCACACACACATGCAAGCCGCGCGATATACCTTTATTAGAAGATGAACCACTGTTTATACTGTTACAAAACAAACAAAATATAAGCACATCTCCAACATAATAATGAACTATAAAAACAACGTTCCAAGTTCATAAACACATCATTTTCCTCTAGGCTACAACATATGCATATTCGCGTACGGTCAGACGGGCGCGGGCAAGTCCTACACCATGATGGGCCGCGGCGAGGACCACCAGGAGGGAATCATTCCTCAGATCTGCAAGGACCTGTTCCGCCGCATCAAGCAGACCACGTCTGATGACTTGAAGTACTCGGTAAGAATAAACACATTGTTCATGTATGTAGTGCCTATTGAAATCTGGTCCATTGTTTTTGGAAATCAAAGAGGCTTGACACAAAGGGTTTTAGAGTGTTATTCATAGATATGAGTGAAAGTAACGGAAGATTTTCTTTTTTTTATATTACTTAATGTTTGTTTTGGAACAGCGCGGGAGACTTCTTATAAATGTTTGGATAAAAAAATGTAAAAATATATTTGGTTTTCAATTTAGAATTTAAATATACGCATCACGATAGGCTTGTTAGTTTTTCCGGAATTGGCCATCTCTACTCTTTAAGATTCGATACCACGTCAAATGATTTCCATTCGATATAATCCAGTTCGTATCAAAATTACAATGGGCTACGTTTGTATCGTCTAACCAGGTGGAAGTATATTTCATGGATATATACTGCGAGCGCGTGCGCGACCTGCTGAACCCCAAGAACAAGGACTTCTTATAAATGTTTGGATAAAAAAATTAAAAAATATATTTGGTTTTCAATTTAGAATTTAAATATACGCATCACGATAGGCTTGTTAGTTTTTCCGGAATTGGCCATCTCTACTCTTTAAGATTCGATACCACGTCAAATGATTTGCATTCGATATAATCCAGTTTGTATCAAAATTACAATGGGCTACATTTGTATCGTCTAACCAGGTGGAAGTATCTTTCATGGAGATATACTGCGAGCGCGTGCGCGATCTGCTGAACCCCAAGAACAAGGGCAACCTGCGGGTGAGGGAGCACCCGGCGCTGGGGCCCTACGTCGAGGACCTCAGCAAGCTCGCCGTCACCTCCTACCAGGACATATACGACCTCATCGACGAGGGAAACAAGGCCAGGTCAGGGCTATGCATTACCAGTGCTGTAACGAAACTTATTATTAAACGCACTATCAGCTAAAAGTTTAGGGTTACTATCAAAATTCCCTTTTCGCCAAATGACAATATAGCTCAAACGTCTGGATTGTGTAATGTCTTTGTTGCTATATAGACATGAACGCTAAATGTATCTTTAGCAAAACGTCTGGATCTTAGAATGTTACAATTTAAAATACACTAGTAGCGAAACGTCTTTATCTTAGAATGTCTTTATTACTTAATAGACATGCAAGCTAAATGGCCCGGTAGCGAAACGTTTGTATCTCAAAATGTCTTAATTACTAAATAGACATGAACGCCAAATAACCCGTTAGCAAAACGTCTGGATCTTAAAATGGCAATTGTTGATATGACACTCGATAATTCAAACTTCTAATTATACGGACTATTTTAATTTCCAGACGTTTTGCTAATAACTCCTATGTTCATGTCAATCAACTAATTTTACTTTCGGTTAATTAGGTATTCTAATCACACGGACTATTTATATTTCCTAACGTTTAGCTACTTGCTCATTTCAATTCTGTGACGTCCTGCTAAATTGACACTTTGCTGACTGAGTATTCTACTTTCATGTCATTCAGCTGAATTGACTCTTTGCTGACTGTGTATTTTAGTGTTATGTCATCTAGCTGAAATGGTCCTTTGGCGAAAAGGGAATTTTGAGAGTAACCCAAAGTTTAGCTCTACTGCTCTACCATCTATACGGTGCGTCGTAAATTTAGTTGGTAAGGTTGAAATCAAAACCCATTTAAAACTATCTCAAATTAGAACAATCTCTAAATCGCTCACGCAAACCTATCAAAATTGCAAAAAAACAACTGAATCCCAACAATGTAATATTTTGACAGGACGGTGGCGGCAACCAACATGAACGAGACGTCGTCGCGTTCCCACGCAGTGTTCACCATATTTTTCACGCAGCAGCGCCACGACCAGACCACCAACCTCATGTCAGAGAAGGTATATAAATACATTCAGCCGTAATTAATTCCAAATGTTAGGTAGTCATTCTAAGAAGACGTTCCTTTAACACACTGTCCCTCGCTTCCATCAATTACCTGGCTCTGCACGTCCATGAATTACAAAGTCAAAGTCAAAGTCATTTATTTTGCTTAAAACACATTGCATTTAAAGCATGGACTGTGAAAGTGCTAATAGAGCTTGTGTGTGAATTAGTGTTTACATTTATGTATTCAAATAAATTAATCGTTTATGTAAGCAGCTTTTAGAGACATCTTTGGTATAGGTTTTCGAAGCGGCGTACGTTCAGAGGTCGTGCCTTTGAAACGACCTTTTTTACGACTTTCTTCGTCCTTGACACAGTTCGGAGTAAACACGCACAGCAAGAATATCTACTCAGCTCTTATTAGTGGGGTTTTTAGTATATTTAATTTTCATATACTCTATGAATTTATTCTTCTTTTACACAGCAATGCATGCTTCATTGTGTACTAACATCTACTTTACGAGAACATTGCATCTTGATCTTAACGAATTTAGTATAGGAATATAGATCAAGAGAAAGTTACTTCGTATTATTTCATCTCCGCAATTACAATAATTATATACCTACAAATGTTAAAATCCACGTTTTAATAGCCTGGCTACGACTTTGCGCAACGACGCAACGGCAGCGTCTAGTCCAAAGCGGCAACCAACAACTCGGGATTAAAATATAAAGCATGCTAGGAGTCGCTGCGGCGGCGATGGTGCGATTTATATGCATTGGTTTTGCCCCCCGTCGCTTGCCGCCGCTGCAGTGACCGCCGCACAAAGTCGTGGCCATGCCATAAGACCCCTACTAGCATTTTTTTTTTTAGATATCTCTTCATAAATTGTTTGTTCCCAAGGTGTCCAAAATATCCCTGGTGGACTTAGCTGGATCCGAGCGCGCGGACTCCACGGGCGCCAAGGGCACCCGCCTGAAAGAGGGCGCCAATATCAACAAGTCGCTCACCACTCTGGGGAAAGTCATCTCGGCGCTCGCTGAAATCGTAAGAACTTACACTAGATATTAATGAGTTCAAAGGCTCGTTAATCAGCTCATTGAGTGTCGCCAGAACTACTACTCAGTGCAACGAGCATAATATTTTCAATTTAATTTTTAAACGGCAATTGTTGTTGCTAGAAGTTATTTGTTAACCCAAAAGCTGAAAAGAATTTCTGACGTTTCATCTATAAGGATGAAACGTCCTATAAACTTACTTTCGTTGGATAACCAACGAAAGTAGGTTTCTATAGGCATACAGGCGTCCTGGTGATTCTTAATCTCAAAATTTCTTCGGTTTACTGTCTGGCTGTCTTTATGAATCACCCGCCTCGTTGTATCACCGAGGAAAGATAAAAAAAAACATTCCTTTTGATTATAAAAATAAATCGCAAACAAGTGTCTAATAACGAAGAGGTGCGCCCGAAGAGGCGCATGACACTGGGCCCAAAGTATGATGAATAAGGCCAATGATGAAGTAAAGTGTGTGATTATTTGTTTTTGAAAGGTATATCATGGGTTATAAAAGCCTCCAATAAATTCAGTGATGATATATTTTGTAGATCCTTTGATTAATGTAATATCTTGCTAGTTATCATGTAATTCGCTCTGTATAACATTTATTCATGATTCACATTGTATTTTTACTGCATCTGTCTGGTTGGATAACCGTAGTCGGTAAGTCACCAATTGCTAATGTGTGTGTGTGTGTGTGTTCGCGTTAAAAGCATTTTATTGTTCATAACATAACTATCAGTAAAACCGAATAGTAACACCCATGGGGATTCCTTATGCGGAAGAGCTAAAAGTAATTAACCCAGCAATTACCTTCACATGGCTAATTGAAAGGCTTTTTAATATCGAATCGATTCATACGTCGATTGATCTGCTTTTAATTACAAGAAAGAATGATCAGACATTATAGATGTCTTATATTCTAACTTGGTTTTTAGGCGTCAAAGAGTAAGAAATCCAAAAAAGCTGACTTCATACCGTACCGTGACTCGGTCCTTACCTGGCTTCTGCGAGAGAACCTCGGTGGCAACTCCAAGACGGCCATGATCGCCGCCATATCGCCAGCGGATATCAACTATGACGAGACGCTCAGTACATTGAGGTATGAGAAATTAAAAAGCAAATATTTTTTATCTAACGATCAGTATGACTAACTAAATGATATTAACAGATACGCAGACCGAGCTAAACAGATCGTCTGCAAAGCCATTGTCAATGAGGACGCCAATGCCAAACTCATCCGTGAACTCAAGGAAGAGATACTCAAGTTGCGAGAACTACTCAAGGCTGAGGGCATCGAGGTCGCAGAAGGTAAGTTCCCAACAGAAATACCGTCTTGTGAGCTAGGTTGTCTAGTCGTCATGTGACCGGTTAGATCGTTGTGTGAGTTTGCATAATGTGTTAACCATTACAACCTGCTAGAAGCGACGACGAAACGCCACAATTATATTCCTGATACTAAAACATACATTTTGTTTTCAAAAACCCACCCGAACTAGGACCAGATGGTAGAGTCGTTTATGAAAAGAAAGAACTGACTACCTGTAAGTAAATTAAACGAGGCTTGCGCTATGCATCTGTACACCCCACCTGTACGCTTGGCCTCCTCGACCGGGGTTGCCACGCTTCTATATTACACGGATTCACGTCCAGAGCTGGCAACCCATAAATATTTAACCGATATATATTGCACCCATGTCCAAAGCTTGTGGCGTTCGTAGGCAATATATACAGTATATACTTTATTCACTTTTGGAGTATATATAAAAATATGCAAAACGTGCGAGTCATTTATGACTATATCTGCGCTTATATTGTCTTGGTGTTGGTTATGGTCTATTTATGCATATAATTAGTATGGGAATGGTTGGGATAGTTTTATATTTTGATATTCATATTTATTGCGTGTATGTTATCTGTATGTGCTGGACTTTTCACCAAAAATAACGTTTTTTAAACATGCAACGTTGTAATGATTTGTTGAAAAGTTCAGTTGTATAATTTACCGTTCGCGGCCTCACAATGAAACTATTGGCAATTGTTATGGTTTTGTACACAAATACTATACACAAAAAAACAACGAAATTTCTGACTGTCGCGAACGGGTATTGACGAATATTATATGTTGCTACAAAAGGCTTCATAGCTTCAACTGCATGTTACCCCCCGTATTGTCCGTTTTAGATCTCGATGTTGCCGTATTTATCTTTTATACAACATATTTTAGATTTTTTAATATTTTATATACTTATATAATTGGAGAAAGAAGCCAAGAAGATGACCCGCACTTCTATTGGTCTGGCTGACAACGAAATTATAGTTATTTCTCAATAATCGCATAAAGTTAATCTCTGTTGAAAATTCTGGTAATTCTCAAGGCTGAGAACTACCCTTAAAGTCTGGCCTTTTACCTGTTATGATGTAATCCTGAAGTTATTTCACCGATAATAAAAACAACAATTAATATTTATAACGATGACAGCAACGATTATAAGGAAAACCTTTTTCGTTCACATACTGGCACTAAATTGTCATATAATGACACTCTTTGGCGTGGTACACATTGGTATTTCACCACACCACAAGCTACAAGTCAAGGGAACCAGAAAATAATCTCGCAAATGCAAAAGTGCACAATGCAACATAACTGTATCCTTGTTTAACTATAACATAATTCCATGTGATAAAACAGCCGAGGGGAACCAATCGCCGCAGCGCAAGAAGAGCGAGGCTGAGGTGCTGTCTCCGAAGCTGTCCCGAGCGGCCACGACAATTGCCGAAGAAGCCGTCGACCAGCTGCAAGCTTCGGAGAAACTTATTGCCGGTAAGTTTGCTCAATCCTTATACTCTTGCCTGCCTGCGTACCTATTTTTTTTATTTAAATTTATAGTTGATATAAAAAAAAAACCCCTTTTAAAAGACCAACAGAGCTAGTCTGCAAATTCTGCAATCGCTCTACGGTCTAGGCTACAATTTTTTAAAACTAGGAACGGCGAGATCGCCTTTTAATCCCGACAAAGTTGACAGTGTAAAATATACTTTCGTATACGCTCTCGAAAGGATGACGTTCACATTGCTTTTGCCTTGGCATTGTCGTGTGAGCGTTTGCAATCGCCTACAAAGAGCCTTTTTTCACCTTATTGCATTGTGATAAGGTCCAAAAGTGGATACATCTCTTTAGTTGTATCAAAAGGTTGCGCAGGTTTCCCGTTTTGCTTGACTGGTGATGTTTGACTGACTATTTAATAAACTACAGAACTGAACGAGACTTGGGAGGAGAAGCTGAAGCGAACGGAGCAGATCCGCGTGCAGCGCGAGGCTGTGTTCGCGGAGATGGGTGTTGCGGTGAAGGAGGGCATCACTGTGGGGGTCTACTCGCCCAAGAAGACGCCGCATCTCGTCAACCTTAACGAGGACCCTAACCTGTCAGAGTGCTTGATTTATTACATTAAAGACGGTAAGTGGACATAACTATAGTTCCAGTTCAATAAATAATGAAATAAATTAGGGTATCCTGTCAATTGATCTCAGTAGACATCACGCGAATAATCCCGTGTTAAAAGATAGCTTATTTTTTAAACATTTCTCAGTACAACTTAAAAAAAAACTACATATTCCAAACCACTGTAAGGGTCAAAATATTTTTGGCGGAATTTATATGACTATTCGAAAATAGTATACGGTTGGCAAATTTTGGTTTAGCGTGGTTCCTGCCTCGTGTTTACGAACTGCGAGAGCAATCGACAAAATTGAATTGGCCCGGAGACTGATGCTACATTGAGCATTGATGCGATTTGTGAAAAAATCGGTCGTTATTCATCGCAGATTGCTTTAGTTAGAAAGCTATTGATAAACGTGGAGTAACCGTGGAGGGTGACATGACGTGCCCCTGGGTCACACACAGATTTAGGTTACCGTCTTTCCTGTGGACATACCCAGACTTAACGTTTTTAAGGCTTAATTTTCAGGCTGAAGCCCCATAAACGGCGTCAGGTCTACTTTAGTCTTATCAAATAAAAACATAACTTATACGCACACAAGCCTTTAACTATTGACCACAGGAGAGTTTTTTTTCGAATGTGTATATCCCCCCTTTACCACAACTTGCGTATTCCTTTGAGGGTTTCGGTATATTAGCGTATTATTTTAACTTAGCCAATCTCTCACTGTGTCGGTGTGCAGGGGTGACCCGCCTGGGCACGGCGGAGGCCAACGTGCCGCAGGACATCCAGCTGTGCGGCTCGCACATCCTCAGCGAGCACTGCATCTTCGAGAACACGGACGGAGTTATCTGCCTCATCCCGCGCCGCGCCGCTCTCATATACGTCAACGGACGGGAGGTATGTAAACTTCAAAGAAATTGGGTCATCTAAGTCCTTAGGATTGGCGACGCATTTGCAGCCCTGAGATGACCTTTGAGATTTACCTTAGGTAGGTCTTTGTCTCACCCATAAAAATATTAGTCGACATAATCTCAAATTGTGAAATCCCCATCAGAGACCGTGATATATTGGAGCGTTTAAAATAACTAAAATTAACCAGAATGGCAATAAAAAATCAATAGGCTAAAATAATCTGCAGAAGATCTTTACAAAGTTGCTAGCCGACGACCTAATCAGAAAATAGACTGCGGAATTTGACAGAAATATTGTCATTATCAACTGCTCCTTACCGCCCACTGTTCGTTAGAGTGATACATCAGTGGGCCTATTACGGTCGTGTTTATCGCTGAGGATAAATCATCCGTCACTCGCTGACAAATATATACTCGTAAGTGCGAGAGTGATGGATGCTTTTTCCACAGTGATAAACGCAACCATAAGAAGCCTGCTGACCTCAGTAATCTCTTGAGATTTTAACTATGACATTTCCGACAGTGGTTCTCTTTAAGTGATAAACCTAAAGAGACGAAGCGGTATTTTCGTATAAAAAACACACTGCAACGCGCCGGCTTCGCTCTGGCGTTTGCGACTTAAGTCACTCACGTTGTAAAAGTCTAATTTAACCCTTATTTTTATAGGTGACAGAGCCAATAATCCTGAAGTCCGGGTCTCGCGTGATCCTGGGCAAGAACCACGTGTTCCGGTTCACGCACCCCGGGCAGCCGCATGAGGAGCCCATCGTTAACAAGGAGACGCCCGCCGACCCTGCTGGTAAGTTTCGCAGGATAGTGGAGATATCTTGCTACTGAAGGCGTATTAAGAACTGTTTACCAAGTTTGTTTGCCAAGTCAGGCAAAGGGATAGAGCTATAACAGTCATTTTCCGAGTCTAGTTTTGTTCTTAAGTAAGTACGGCTTCTAGCACCACTTGTTTAGTTTTGGTGGTCACCAGTCCTCTGTTCCGTCGTAAACTAGTTAGAAAAGGACGAGCTGTGCGATATTAAAGTTTTGATAAATGTGACATAAATGTGTGTTACTTAAGGCAACAGTTTTGAACAAGTGGGCAGAACAAAAGCTCAGTAAATATTTAGAGATAATCGCGGAGTGGAAAAATATGAGTGCCGTTTTTTTATCTTTGTCATCTCGATCGGCTGTTGGTGCGGGAGCATCTTCTTGATTTACGGGTCTATATTCACTGACATAATTATTTTTAGTCATAATGTGCTTTAGGTCTTAATCATCGCAAGTCATAACGTGTTTTTTTTAAAGAAACTGTTACTTTTTCAGGATTTTTATAAATCAAACCTAGCCTAACCTAGCCTTGTCTACACGTTAGACATTTCAGAACTTCTGAAAAGTTTACAGTTTCAGCGATATAAAATATTATGACTATCAAAAATGATGTCAACAATTACACTATGACCAATAAAATTATGGGAAACAAAGGGCTCCCTTGATTTACATCTTGGATGTACCTTAAACAGAGTGTTTTTTTAATACATCCCAGAAGTAATTTTACTATAAATTAGTTTAAGCGCCACACGCCCTAACAGGGATCGTGTACCAACTGCCATATAATACTTTTGTAATGAATATAAGGCAATTATAATTTTGGGAAAATATATAGGTTTTATTTGAGAATATAATTCAGTAAAATTAGTATATTTTGATATATTTTGTCTTCTAAAGTATTATTTTGCATATAGGCGCCGATGCCGAGAACGTCGACTGGGACTTCGCCCAGTGCGAGCTGCTGGAGAAGCAGGGTATCGACCTGAAGGCTGAGATGCAGAAGCGGCTGATGGCGCTCGAGGAGCAGTTCCGCCGCGAGAAGGAGCACGCCGACCAGCAGTTCGAGGAGCAGCGAAAGGTACACCATTGTTTTAATAACAAGTCAAACAAAATACAAACTTAGACTGCTTCCGTGGAAGTACGGATGTTAGTTCTGCAGCATCGGGGCTGTGGTTGGAGCTTGAAGTTTAGTGAAGAGTCTATATCCATTTATATTCAAATCGAAATTAAGATCAACAAACCAAGTTAAGATAGAACGCAGTATAAAATTTGGGTATTCAATCGTTAAATATAGCCTGGTACTCCTTGGATAAAGACGAATTCAACGATACCACGCATTTCCCTGATGTATGCTAAAACCTTTATGTTGGTTATGTTTAAAGGCTCGAATAATTAGACAGACATGGTGGTACTGTGATTATAGAATATTAAGAATACAGATACAGGAAATAGTGTGTTAGAGTTAGAGGCAAGGACAAAATTTAACTAAGTGTGGCACTTTCGACGCCTTAGGCCCTGTTGTTTGATCAGTCGTTAAACTAACTAATTGTTAAAATTCGAAAAAGGAATGGAAAATTTGACACATTTCCTTGAGGGTTCCCCTTGTTTTCGCATAATCATAAATTGTCCGAATGTATGATTTTGCAGAATACTAATTTCGCATAATTGTTATTCTACTGATACCGTTGACTTTTTTGAAATGTTATAAAATAAACCTAACCTAACCTACTCTATTCTACCAGGATTACACAAAACATTTTAAAAAATATTGTCCGTTTAATCCGGAGAAAAATTATGCGAAAACAAAATTCGGGGTAAAAAGTTTCGGCGAAATAGAGGGAACCCTTCCTTGAGATTTTAACCATTAGTAACGTTTATTGACTTTTAGTTAGTTTAACCACCGATCAAATAACAGGCCATTATAGTCCTGTGGGTGAAACCGTCGACTTTCCTTCCACCATTTTATAGTGTGGACTACCACACTATAAAATGGTTCCAACAGCGTTTTCTTATTCGCTACGACATTGATAGAAAGGGAAACTTTGAACTTACAGGTAGCTGTTTATTGATAAGTTACTAATAAGGTTTACCAGTGATAGTAATAATAATAAAATAATAAATATCAAGGGACGATCTCACACAAATTGCCCTAGTCCCAAACTAATAATACTAATAATACTGATCTTATGTCCACAAAACAAAACACTATCGCTCTTAAGCTAATGTTGTTTGTTGCAGAACTACGAAGCACGTATCGACGCATTGCAGCGGCAGGTGGAGGAGCAGAGCGTCACCATGTCCATGTACAGCTCTTACACGCCCGAGGACTTCCACAATGATGAGGATATATTTGGTGAGTCGCGGGAAAAGAAATCATCGTACAGAATGATTTTATTTATTTTGAAACCACTCAGTGTTTTATTAAAGGAATTCCCAAATTGTTTTACATTTTCACTCTTTTTGATTGGTTGACTCACTACATTGAATGATCTACTTGGAAAATTTAGACATTTTATAACTAAGTGAAATTATATGACAAAGATATTGTAAAAAACTGATTCTGAACTGGCCTTTACAAAAAATACAATATAACATTTTACCAAACAAATCATAAGTTTTCCTACGCTCCTTTCCTTTCTTCGGTTGTATTTTGTGCTGATTTTTCGCTCGTCCCTTGAGATTGGAGTCCAATCTTTTTTTATCCAAACCCCTTCAACGCTTAATAGAGTGTACTTAACTGGTTTTAATTTTGTGTTGATCGAGTGTTTGGTTTCCGTTCGGTAGTGAATCCCCTGTTTGAGACAGAGTGTTGGTCGGCGCGCGAGGTGGGGCTGGCAGCGTGGGCCTTCCGCAAGTGGAAGTACCACCAGTTCACCTCGCTCAGGGACGACCTCTGGGGAAACGCCATATTCCTCAAGGTAAGCTGACACCTAAATTACATCCTTGTTAGACAAAATATGTATCACGACATTTTGTTCCTCACAGTTCAAATTAATCCTGTCTCTTTCATTTGATAGCATTGATAACGTAATAACTAAAATGTTAAAGGGATACTGATTGAGATTTTTTATGATTGTAAGTAAACCGCATGAAATGATTATGTACGGTCAAAAAAAAAGCATATAATTCTGTCGTAATGAGGTGACCAAATGTCTCATTTACCGCTCAAGTAAAGAGTGTCACAAGGCTCTATTCTGAGTCTGCTACTATTAATATTCTCTTTGCGTGTGGCTGAAATATTTATACAATACTAACCTTAAATCTCGTGCGTTCAGGAGTGGATGTCTTTCACTTGATATGACTGTGATAACTGATAGCTGCTATACAATGTAACTCGCACGCAGGAAGCGAACGCGATATCAGTAGAGCTCCGAAAGAAAGTCCAGTTCCAATTCACCCTGCTCACCGACACCCCCTACTCGCCGCTCCCGGCTGAGCTGGCCCCTCGTGACGACGCCGACGATGAGTTCCGCCCCGGAGCGCCCACTGTCGTCGCCGTCGAAGTTACCGACACTAAGAATGGAGCCACACACTACTGGACGCTTGAGAAACTACGGTAAGTTTATGTGGAGTTTAAGGGTAGGGTTGGTGTTTGGATTTCATTGGGATACGAGTATGTGTGATAGACCGTTTTGGTATGCATGGTTTTCATAATTTGGATTTACTGTTATAGGCAGGGCAAAATGAGAGACGTGATCGGAATCCACTTTTCAAAGCATAATAATTATGTTTTTCTGTTTGAAATTTATACGAACATAAAACAGTTACTTTATGAAGTTTGTAAAGTGACTTACTAATGTGCTTTTTTAAGGCGTACATTTTCTAAAGTGAATAAGTAAGTAAGTAAGCTACAGTAAGATTTAGTGTTATTCCGTTATTCGTTTTATTCGCGTAAAGTGGGGAATTGCCATACTAATATTTTTGTGGCTATGGCTAAATTGATTTAGGAACAGTATAATTAATCTGATCTCATCTCCCATTACACCCTGTCATTGGTTTGTAAAAAAATGGCAATAATGTAGGTATTTAAAAATATAATGTGTGTTGTGATAGGTAGTTTTTGAAGATCAGTTTTTGAGGGTCCAGGTCCATTGGTTTTTTCTTATGTTTTACGTATATTTTAAATAAGAGGGTTTTACATGTTTAGTTTTTTTTAATTTGCGTTTTGTGATCGGTTGGTTATTAATTTTAAATGGTATTTGTTTATTTCAATACAAACTTTTTTTTGGTTTGCTAGCATCGTGAAGAGTATTTTTCAAAAAAATGGGTATACTGTTATGATAATACTTCGATTATTGAACCTGTAAATACATTTATGTTAGAAAAGGGTAAGTACATTTATCTATACAAATAAACAACATATAAATGTATAGTTGAATATGTTTAAACATATGTTTACTAGCGCTAATTTTAGTTGCCGCTTTGTTTATATAATTTTATAGTTTTCTCGTGCATCTTTGTTAACAAATACATATAACATTTTAATTACAATTTTAGAAATTTTCTATAGTTGCTAAATTATGAGAACTTCACACAAAAATAACCATATTAGAAATGGCAGAATGTTAAAATCTTTTTCAATATATTTTTAATAAATGGTAGTTTAGTAAAAACCTTAGAAATGACTAGCTATTAGTTCTCATTATTTACGCGATCAGTTGGCTGAGATTCATATAAATGAAACGGTAAACTTATTAACTGAATTAACATTTGCCACCATATTATTAAAGTGAGAAAAGAACCTTAACCGACTGAATTCGAAGCGTCCGAACTTGTCACATCGACGTATATCATGGTTGTGTTTATCGCTATGAATAAAATATATGGATAAAGCATCCCACGCTCTCGCACTCACGCGCTGGTCAGAAAGTGACGGATGTTTTATCCACAACGGTAAACGTGACTATAGGACGGCCGCATATCGTGAAAACTGACGAGAGCTGATTTAATACTAGTATAGGTAGTGTCAAAATCAAGTAACTTCCTATCTTTTTTCTCCTATAATTGTAAATAAGATCGGACACAAACGAACGATATTAATTTTATAGAAATATAGTTTAAGTTAAAAAAGGGCGTGTACAGCGACCGCTTCCGATTCAGTTAGGATGAGAGGCTCAAGATAGGCACAGGGGAGTTTGCTGGTACGTAGGGCTACAATGGCTACATAGCCGTGTTGTCCGTAGCCACCGGCTGGAGCTAATGCGCCAGATATACAACATGAACGAGAGCGCGTGCGAGGAGGAGGCGGAGCCCCCCGAGCCGGCCGCGGCGGCGCCCGCGCCCGACATACTGCAGTGTATCTCGGCGTGCGCGCAGCAGACGCGCTTGTCGCTAGCCAACCTGCTGCCCTCGAGGTTTGTGACCGCCGCCGCACACTGGACCGAGCGCGCGCGACTCCTTGACCACCTCCTCCGGCTACAGTTGGGTTATCTAATCTTCACGAGATCTAACGTCGGCTGGCTTACATAATCTGGCAGCATGGTTACTAATAGTTTAACAGTTAAAGGTCCATTGTGTAGTCGGCTTCCGGTCGCAACTTTCATTCAGTGCAGTTTCGACTTGGCTTCCGCGCCCGCCTTGCACATGCTATAGAAACAAAACAATCGCGTTATTAAGTGCTCGTGTCGACCGAATGGATGGTTACATACATGCCGAGCTTGTGTTAACACTATTGAACCTTATTTCACCCACATAAAGTTTGTATGTGTTCACTTAGTCTCGTAAAAGATACGCCGAAATTCGTCAGTAAAATTGGAATCTTGTATTAAACAGTCAGGGTTAGAAATTACGAGGTTGTGTATATTTCTTGTAAAGCATTCGAATATTGAATCCGGATTCAGTACAAACCTTAGATGTAATGTGGGATTGTTTTGTTTCTACGCAAACATTTTGAGAGAGTGTATTCGGCGTCAGTCTTTGGGTCGCCTTGCAAATTGGCTTACGCGCGACGGTGACATCTGGCTTGAAAAACAACAGTATAAATTGACTTCCCGATCAAAATTTTGCTAAACGGCTTCATGTGGCGTAACTTTCTCAACTTGACCATTTGTAGAGTTGAAAATTAAATTATGTTGTTACAATATATTTCTAAAAAGAGATCGCATTCCAAAAGACGATTCATTTTTGTATAGATACGTACACCGAGTGTTCTACCTATAGAATTGCATTATGTATTGTGTTTGCATTGTGGCGCTTAGAAAATCTGTTTAAGGGCTTCCTCCTATACAATTCAAATGATCAACTCTAGTTAAGCCTGTCGTTCTTAATTTTTGCAAATTTTAATGATTGCACGTGGATGACTTTGTACTTAAGCTTGCTTAGACCAAAAAATTGTATTATATTTTAGCATCTGCTTGTATAATGTTGTATTATGTTATGTTATGTTAAACGGCATGAAAGAAAATGACAGCAAAAGTAAAATTGTGCGATTAGAAAATCTTAACACACAGCTTTTTATAGTATGTCTATTTTATTATAGGACATCGGAGCCTGTCGCTATGTCAGCGCTGTCTGTCAAACGACAATGTATTTGTCAGTTTGTTTCTTTTAAAACGATGAAAGCCGAAGGCTGTTAATAAAATAGACTTACTGTAATTAATTACTTAGAATTCTGTTCCGCTTTGTAACAGACAAATTTTTGCTTCAAAAAATTAAGCTTCCAATTTATAATATTTATTTAACTCGCGCTTGCTCCTAATCTTAATAATAATATTAATAAATATAGCTTGATTTTCTCTGTATAACACGCATGACTTTTTTTTAAGTTTTAACCTTAACGACTGCTGATGTAACTCCTCCAAACTAATTACTTGTTACCTTAACCTTTAATTAGTTTTTACAATGTGTAACCAGACATCTCATTTGACGCAGCTCCTATCCGTCCCACTTGTAACGTATTCTGTAATCTGTACAGTCAAAAATATGGGAGAAGGCAACATCTCAAAAATATGTCCCAATGCACCTTATTCCATTGTAATAAGAATTTACTTCATAACATATTTATGAGAGTAGTCTTTCTATACATATTTTTGCAATAGCTGTAGCTTGTAACTAAACCTATAAACTTCCTTGCCCAAAAGTATGACTATACATATATCTCCAACTCGACAACAGCTAGAGAAGAGATACAGTTTTGATACCATTATTTGAACAAAAATATTTATCTTCTTCTTAAATTAACTACTCTGTTCTATAAACGTCCCTCTCCAACGTAAAAGTTAGCTATACCTCTCCCCTCTGCCCGCAGACAACGGCTGGAGCTGATGCGCGAGATGTACCACAACGAGGCGGAGCTGTCGCCCACGTCGCCCGACCACAACGTGGAGTCCGTCACCGGCGGGGACCCCTTCTACGACCGGTTCCCCTGGTTCCGGATGGTCGGACGGTTAGCTCTAGTTTTAGTCACAAATCTTACCTAATCTAATCTATGTAATCAATGTTCAGAACTTCCAGCAACACGACAAGTAAAATTATACATTCAAAAGTTTCTCGGTAATTCAAGCGGTCCTTCTTCTGTGACGCAAAACAACACCGACTTGGCATTTTGCGTTCTCGATTTCACTCTATTGCAGTTATTACAAATAAAACGCATGTAGAGTCAGTGCTTATTTTGCACTATTAAAGTTTTAATGTCCCTTTTAACTACGTCCTGGAGAGCTAGCACAAGTTGACCGCGACTTGTTTGTCGCTCTGGTCTCCCTTTTTATCTAGCGTGTAGCGTTAGAGACGCACTAAACGACAATCGAGAAAATACAAGTTGTGCTAGCCGTACTGCATACATTAAAAGGCAAAGTAAGAGTTACCATTTAAGTACTAACTAACTATACCATTTTTGAACTTTGGGCTATGCCTCAGATAAAACAAAATTTAGTTCCGTGTATACTTTAATAATGCGTTGTGGTTGTTGCAGGAGCTTCGTTTACCTGTCAAACCTCCTGTACCCGGTTCCGCTCATTCACAAGGTCGCGATAGTGAACGAGAAAGGAGACGTGAAGGGCTACATGCGGGTCGCCGTGCAGGCCGTCATCGACGCTGAGAAGAGTGAGTCTAATTTGAGCATTGATAACTGTTCAATTTTTAGGAATTTTTAGGTGATAGACTCACTCAAACCATTCAAAAGAGGAAAGGGGCTTACGGGTCACATTCTCAGAAACAAGCGACACCAAATGATTCAAACAATCTTCATGGGCACAGTTCAGGAAAAGCGTCGGCAGACCAAAGATGTCATGGCTCAGGAATATATAGAACTGGACAGGCGTCGCCACGATTGATGGTATGCAGAGCCGACTGCCAACCTCCAGTAGTGGTTGTATTTAAGTCGTTTAATTACTTCAGCATCACCGCTCATTCGCGGATAATCAGAGATCGTAAGGGACTCTGTCATACATTAGTCGGTGTTCTCGTTCCTTTGTATTCGTCGACTAATGACGGACTCCTTACCTGGCGAGAATGAAATAATATGCAAAGTTATTAATAAGTTTTTTAATTTTGATACTAAGCCGGTTTGATCACGTATTTTTATGCCTTATTATAAACTCGACAAAAAACCACGTTCTTTCTACAGACAACGCAGAGTTCGCCGCGGGCGTGAAGCAGTCAGCGAAGATCTCGTTTGACGACGACGTGGCGCCGGCGCGCCGCGTCAAGTCGCTGGCCAGCGTCGTGGACAAGAACAACGCGCTCAACCTGGAGGACCGCATTGACGCCGACTCCAACATCAAGATCGAAGGTGACGTTTTAGACTGTAGCCCGACAAGTTCGGGCGTGACTGTACCGCGGGGTGACGATGACTCAAGGTGACTGCTTTACTCGCGTCGTTTTAATAGGTCCGATAATGCAGTACAAAATATAACCTGAATCATGCCTCAAACACATCAAAACGCGCCTTTTAGAGCGACGGGAGTATAGTAAGCGGCGCGCAGCTTTCATTCTACGGCGCCCCCCGGCCAATACCTAGATGTCTAGTCCTCGCCGAAACCTTGTCACCTCGCGACGCCAAATATGTCCAATCGATAGAACTACGCTGTAGACCAAATCTAATGGTCCGGGATTTCTCCAGTATTTTTAGAACAGATTGAAATTCGATGACTTTTCACGCTATAATCGTGATGCACGAATCGCATATGAATGTTTTTAGAACTTATTTTAGTTCCTTAATTCTCCAGCTCCTCAATGACAGGCCCAAAGTCCTTGTCATAGCTGAGTTGGAAAACCAATCCTTTGATGTACTCAATTCCCGAGATATAAAGTTTTAAAGTTTTGTATATAAATCTATTCCATTCTATTCTATTCTATTCTATAGCATTTTATGCACGCTAGCCGAATCTAACAGTCCGTAATTATTACAGAGTTGGGTGGCGTTGAATGCGACGCGGATAGTGGTCGCGGAGACAGCTCCCTCGCCTCCGAGCTGAAGGAGGAAGACCTGCCCGAGCACCTGACCCTCGGCCGTGAGTTCACCTTCCGCGTGACCGTGCTGCAGGCACACAGCGTCTCCACAGACTATGCCGACGTGTTCTGCCAGTTCAAGTGAGTTTTTCTGAAGAATAGAGTCCACTGCATACTGCGACTGAAGGAACACTTACTATTTTTTCATTTGAACGTTCTGTACTTAACATGACGATAAAGATCGTTGTGGCACATTTAAGTGACTATTATTTGTATTTATGGCTTAACGGGTAAATCCTTGTTCCAGCTTCCTACACCGCAATGAAGATGCATTCTCGACAGAACCCGTCAAGAACGCTGGAAAGAACACACCGTTGGGCTTTTACCACGTACAGAATGTAAGTAGAGATATCTTTTGATTTACATTTTTTCCATTAAAAGTTAGAATCTTTGTTTCAAATCAATTGACAATTCAAACTGATGTTATGTTATTTGTTACAGATTACAGTACCAATTACGAAATCTTTTGTCGAATATATCAAAACTCAACCGATCGTTTTCGAGGTTTTCGGACATTACCAACAGCATCCACTTCATAAGGTAAATCATAATTAAAGAAGAAATGTAATAAACTGGTCACAGGTTTAAAAGTCAGTTAAGGATCCATCAAAAAATCTAATTAGAATCAGGGACGATCCAAATTTTTCCCAAGAAAGGAAGATGTTAAAATGACTGAATGAGTAACCAGAGTCCCTATGCTCTTATCTTAATTATATCTTTGGTAAGATGGGTCCTGCTTGAATGCGCAGGTTTTCTTTCGATGTTTTTCCCTTCATAGCTCCACCCTAAAGTACATTATAAAAAATCCAACCAAACCGCTGGGGATCGAACTCGATCACTAAGCTCCTAGGCCATGGACCACTTAGCAGAGGCTTACTATTGCAATAATTCGATTCGCTAATTATTTCGAAACCGATTAATTCAAGCGGCGCAGGACCGGCCCTTATTGCAAACCTTGAGGAGGGCATCCCATATAGCCATTTTTGGTAGCCGTTACGAAAATTGTCGAAACTTATGTGTAGACACTGACTGATTCTAGTAACACGTTTGGTCGCTGCTTCGTATTTGTTACGTCTCCGCGACTAAAATTGGGGAAGAGTCGAAACAGTAACTTTTGGTATCACTGTTCCGTCGCTGTGTGGTCACAATGTTCCCAGTTTGAAACCAGTTCGTCAGAAATCATTCGTTCATTCACTCGTTTAAATGGAATTCGTTGGAGATGTCGTTTTCATAGTGATTTAAAAAAAAGAAGAGACGCCATTACAATAAAGTATGACAACGTAAATATTTGGTTTTAGTGTTAATTCATTATGGTTGTGTTCAAATGTGAATGGAAAAATAATTTCATCGTGTCATTTGATAATCATATTGGTTGAAATTCATCAACGCGCCATCATACAATCATAATTTAGCCAATTTAGCGAAACACATGACTGCACTGCGTATACGAATCTAATAAGTCTGCGAATAAGTCTATACATTTAAAGATCTCTGAAGCTTGCAAAGACAGAATAATATATTTTAGCAATAAAAATAAATATAAAGCAAGAGTAAACCATAAAACTTATTAATTATGATAAAAATATGTTTTTATGACGGACAAACATTGCAGTCACAAGTGGTCACACAGTTACTAGATTGTGTCAACATTTGTCGACGTGAAACTTAAAGTAGTAACAAAGTTACTGAATTCACAAAATGGTTCCATGTACACTTTTATTTACAGAGACTCTCAAAGTTTCATGGGCTCGGTTATTTACCGTTACAAAGTTCCGAAACATTGATGTAACTTTTCGCGTTTATTGTTTATAATTTGGTTACAGAGTTACCACACGGTTACTACACATTATTTCCTAGTTTGTACACTAACTAAACTAAACGCAAAGTGTATAAAAATGTGTGACACAAATGTTTCCGTTATTTGTGGACGCAGCGACTAAACATTGTTACTAGTTATTTAGTGGTAGCATCGTGTATCAACTGTTACTACACTTAGAAACCGAACCCGTACACAGTCGCAACGTGCCGAAGCGGTTACGAAACGATTGTGACTCGTTACTGCTTTGAAAAGTCTGCGACCAAAAATGGCTATATGGGATATGTCTAGCAGTAGACGTCTTTCGGCTGAAAGATGATGATGAAGCATTTCGAATCGATACTAGCATATCCCATTTTATCCCAGGACGCGAAGCAAGACGGGCCGGTGGCCGGGCGCACGCCGCCGCGGCGCATGCTGCCGCCGTCGATCCCGATCTCGGCGCCCGTGCGCAGCCCCAAGTGGGGCGCCTGCGCCGTGGCGCCGCCCTGCTGCTCCTCGCACCTGCACTCCAAGCACGACCTGCTCGTCTGGTTCGAGATCTGCGAGCTGGCGCCCAGCGGGGAGTACGTGCCGGCCGTGAGTATGCCGCGCCCCCGCTGCTTTTACGCTAATTTTACTTCTAAATGACAAATTGTCACTTGACAGTTGTCTTGCGTACGGTTATACTAACATCGTAACCAGACCGACCGGTTTTGCTAAAATCATAGCCAGAATACTTGCGATTACTTTCATTTTGAAAAGTTTTCGTAATCGTAAAGTATGTCCGTATAAGTTAATTGTTAATTGTTCTTTTGACACTGTCTAATGCCATATTTTTATTATTAACTGCGAGTACTTATACAAGTTACTTGTGCTAAATAAAAGCTACAGGTGATCTTTAACATCAATATAGATCTATCTAGATCTGTAAAACTTGAAGACCGTTTACACTTCCGGTTCCAATCTAAGTATATTCTTAACTTCCCCTTTTCATTTTTACGTACAGTTCTTTACTTATTATCTTACCCCCTTACTAATAAACGTTGAGTAACGGTGGTATAGCTATACAATGTTTTGTCCTTATCTGCCAAATTCAAATGTCACAATGACATATAAGAACAAAACATTGTATAGCTATACCTATGACTTATACAGACCGGCATGAGGGCTTTCCATGATATAGAGTAACAATGGGCAACTCCTTAATGTACCTACATGTTTATTTTAATTAAAACAATAAAAAATAGTACACACTTGTTTTCTAACAAAAAATAAATTGCAAGCAATGTACAGTCCGTTAAAGTTAATTAATACAGCAGCAGCCCCACATTTGACGTTTGACTTGTTTTGCCCCTGTACCAATGTATGCCTTGTACCAAGTAATAACGATACTGATTACGATACTTACACATAGCTCCAATACGTTAATGGTAGTTAAAATCTACGAAGTTAAATTGCAGCGTTACGTTAGTTAAGTTCGACTTAATTATACCTGCAAATTATTACTTATACAACATATTATCGTTAGTTAAAGCAGAAGCCCTCACGCCAGTTACACACTGTCTAAACAACAAGGTAATTTGTACACAGGTGGTGGAACACAGCGACGAGCTCCCCTGCCGCGGGCTGTTCCTGCTTCACCAGGGCATTCAGCGTCGAATCCGCATCACCATCCTGCACGAGCCCTCCGGGGACCTGCAGTGGAGCGACGTGCGGGAGCTGGTTGTCGGTAACTATCCTCTGCAACACAAAAAATAAGAATCATACAACAAAATAACAGGAGTAACCTTATGTACCGTCACACATCATCTCTACACTCGCCCAAAGAACACCCTGTATTTTATGTGATTACAATAATAGTATCATTGTAACTATGCCAGACCACAATTCACAATTAATGCCAAATCTGTGTCCGTCAAAAAGCAACTTCCCCATACTTCAGTGACAAACCGAAAAGTGATTAATTGATAAAGTAGTATTTTATGGTCTTTTCGATTAAGATAAGCATTGTATAATGTGGAATTAATTTAAAACGAGACATGAATGATGATGATGGTCTTTTTGCACTATATTTGTGTTCATATTTTAGCGATAGATCAGAAACAGCTATTTTTAAAGTCAGTTGAAGTAAATGGAAATACAACCGATAGGAGCTGGAGTCAGAAATAGGAGTGCCTCAAGGGTCCACTTAAGGCCCTTTTTTATTTAATAATATAAATAACATATAATTGTAAATGTATGCAATTCTTATAAAGAGAAGCGAGTTTGCTTTGAAGGAATGTAAAATTAACCATGATGTGTGTGTTAGGGCGCATTCGCAACTCGCCGGAGGCGAACGAAGACACGGCCGACGGCGAAGAGGACGGCGCGCTGTCGCTGGGCTTGTTCCCCGGGGAGCGGCCCACGCTCGACGACCGGGCTGTCTTTAGGTAACGCGCTCATAATTTGTTGACGAATATTATGCTGGGAAAATGACTAGCAGAGGATCGGGCAAAGTGACGAGTGAAGAAGCGTCTTCAGTGGGGTGGATCTGGGCTAAAGGATAAATAAGGATATTGCTGATGACACTTGTCTTGTGACGACAAGCAGTAAAGAAAGTATACTATTTTAACATAAGATTTTGTAGATTAATGATTTATAGTGTCCGAGAATTCACACATTTTTAGTAATAACAAATGAAAGCAAATCAACTTTATATGAATGTTGATATGTTTAGGTTCGAAGCGGCATGGGACAGCAGTCTGCACGGCTCGCCGCTGCTCAATAGGGTCAGCGCCAACGGAGAAGTAGTCTACATCACGCTCAGCGCATACCTCGAGGTACGCCACTCGCCACTCACAGAAAAACCAGTACGAAATAAGTGCACGGTTAAACACCGCGTTGACCAAGTAGGCAATTTGAAACACTAAATGCATGATAGTCCTTTTTTAATTGAAGCGAAAAGGATTTATCTTCCGGATATCATTTAGGCTGAAAGATGGGAACAGCAGACCACTTTTCCGAGGAAGTAAGGTAGTTGTCAGTTCCTAGTTCAGTCCCTCTCCTTCCTTATGAGAGGTGTTGGTGCCTAATAGCGCAAAAGTATACTGGCTAAACATGTTTACGTTCAGTTCTTCGATCTTGTGCATTAATCGGAATTAGCATTGATCTTTAAGGAAACTAGTAGGAGCGATCGCGACACCATGCAACCATTTCACAAACTACTTGGCACCACATGAGGCGTAGTCTTTCAGTTAACTAATGGCCTGTTGTTTGATCGGTAGTTAAACTAATTAATGGTCAAAAAACGTTACTAATGGCTAAAATCTCAAAGAAATGTGTCAAATTTTCCATTCTTTTTTCGAATTTTAACAATTAGTTAGTTTAACTACTGATCAAACAACAGGGCCTAAGCCGTATCTTTACTAATTTACGTGCTTTTTAAAACTCAGTCAAGTTTGAACCACTTACCGTTATCTTAATGGGCTGAATTCGAATACAAATGTAAATCCGAGGGCGATGCAATATTCTGGAGTCCTAGTGAAAAAGGGTATAAGTCGACTTAACTTGTTCTAAAAAAGGGTATATACATAAACAGAGTATACTAGACTTAAACCGGGCAATTCCATGGCAGAGAGTAACGTAAGTTACCAATTTCTAGCATTCTGCTTGTTTTTTTAGTTATATTTCAAAATGGAATAACTCATTTATGTCTATATACTTGTTTAAATTTATATCTAGAAAAATATAAGCATTATAAGTTTTAAAAAACACGCATTGAAATGGTAACTTTCGTTACATTATCGTGGAATTACCCAACCCTTTTTCACTTGATCTTCGGGAGAGTTATACCCTTTTTCACTGGAGCCCCAGTATTATGTTGCCTAAGAGCTGATCTGATGAAGGAGTTGGAAGACGGCAATAGGATTCCATTCTACTGAACGTAGACTCACTGATTTTTTACTCGTTAGTATGGCCTCATTAAGCAGCTGAAGACTGTCTACTTATCAAAGACTTGATGTATCTTAATAACGAGCAGGTGGAGAACTGCGCCCGGCCCGCCATCGTGACGAAGGACCTGTCGCTGGTGGTGGTGGGGCGCGAGGCGCGCACGGGCCGCTCGCTGCGGCGCGCGCTCTTCGGCTCCAAGTGCGCGCGCGCCGACCGGCTCACCGGCGTCTACGAGCTCAGCCTGCACCGCGCGCTCGAGCCAGGTCACACACACTCTCTTCTCTTTTGATACAGTACACGTCGATCTAGTCTCAAACTTTTAGTGCTAAATAGTAATATGAAAGCACTTATCTCACCGCTGACGATGAGCGAGTAGAGTCAACAATTAACTGTTAATATACGTATATGCGTCTCTTTTCTTGACAAGGGATTTTTGTTCGTTTCTTGAGTGAGAACTTAGTCGATAGCTAATAGCTTCTTCGCCTGCTTTGGGAAAAGTGCCTAATGTCCGTTGTCACTGACTCTTAAACACTATGAAGAATATTTATATAAAATGAGGAATCACATCAATTTTACTTTAAAACATACCTAGCTACGGATTTCGAACAGAATATTAACCACGCCGATCACTTTTTTTAGTCTAATTAACCCTTCTTAAATGGATTAAAAAGATATGAAACAAATAAAAATAAATGAAAAATAAATAAAATCGTCGCGTGTGTTGTTTCTGCAGGCGTGCAGCGGCGGCAGCGGCGCGTGCTGGACACGAGCGGCACGTACGTGCGCGGCGAGGAGAACCTGCACGGCTGGCGCCCGCGCGGGGACAGCCTCATCTTCGACCACCAGGTACCACCGCCGACCGATATCTCTCTGTGGACCAAATATGTTTACTCGAATGTATCACTATAAAACATCTTATTGACCGAAAAGGGTACTTCCTGCGGCATTTTACTGAAGTAAACCTACCTAACCGACGTCATGAGCGGTAGTTGGATATCTTCTATTGTGTAAAACAAAGTCGCTTCCCGCCGGCTGTCCTTGCTCAGATACTTTAAACTAGAAAACGGATTTTAATGCGGTTTTCATCAATCAATGGAGTGATTCGAGAGAAGGGTTTATATATATATAATTGTACCCGGAGCAAAGCGAGAACGGGTCGCTAGTTCTAAAAATAAAACAAATAAAGACCACATCATTTTGGGAGATGAAAAAGCCAAAAAATTATCTCCAAATACCAAGAGATACCAATCGTAGCGATATGCAATCAAGTACATGGCCACCTTTAGGGACCGGCAAATCAAACATTGACAGGATAACACAAGTATAACATCGTTTATTTGTGTACTAGTGGGAGCTCGAAAAGATGACCCGCCTGGAGCAGGTGGGGCGCACGCGGCACTTCATGGCGCTACGCGAGCGCCTGCGCCACGGCCACGAGAACACCGTGGCGCCCAACGACTTCACCAAGACGGAAAAGGTACGCGACCTCTACATTAATCTTCACTCCTGGGGCCCGTTTCTCAAAAAGTATTAGTCTAATAATATTAGTGTTTTGTCTCATTTTTTAGTTTAATTTATGAGACAAAACACTAATTTTATTAGACTAATACTTTTTGAGAAACGGGCCCCAGGGGGCATTACTTGAAACTCACTAAACTAATAATATTAGTCCATGCGGTACATTTCACTAGTAGACTTGTATAAAATTGTATTGAGTGAACTTATATTATTAATCTAGTGAGTTTCGAGAAATAGGCCCCAGTTGAGTATCCTGAAAGCGATAAGGTAATGCGTTTAAACTCTCCCAATTCTCGTTCTGTACGTTTTCTTTACTGCACGACTGCTCTGAGCTAGCCAAGATCTCTAAACTAAGAACCATAATTTTGTATCCTATTTTGCCAATGTGGATCACCTAACGTCATAAAAAGCTTGTACAATAAACCGGTCTTTTGTTACCCATTTGAATGAGAATTGGAAAATACTGCTTACTTCTGTTATAACTCGACGTACTCTATTTTTTTGTTTTGCCTATTTGTTGACTGGTAGATGTAAATCATTTACCCACCATTCGTAATCTCTCGTGTATTGTGCAATTAAGTTTATTTAAAAATGAACTTTTTGGCTTTTTGTTACGTAATTTAATTTTCCATCTTGTTTTGTAAGTTGTTGGATCTCCAATAAATCATAAATAAATAAATAAATAAATAAATAAATTTATTGGTGTGTTTTCGCCTGCCATCCAAACGCAGCAACAAATCAAACCACTGCCTAGGTGCTACTGACATATATGTGTGCAGGAGGTGTGCAACATGGCGGCGAAGGCGGCGGCGGAGTGCGCGCACGCGCGCGACGAGGCGCTCTACGAGCCGTGGGAGATGACGCCGCGCGAGCGCGACCTGGCTACCAAGTTCCTCAAGCTCATGCAAGGTCAGTCGACTGTTTGAGGGGCAACTTGATCATTAATCTGTCACTATCTTCCTTTCTTCTTAGCTCAAAACTTTCATCAAAGTTGTATTATCTATTTGTAATGGGGCTCGACGATCAACTTTTTATTGTAATGTATAGTCATGTAGTCAGTAACTATTACTGTCTTATTCTTATTTCGTATGTTAGCAAGACACCCATAGTTGCTGGCAATACATTGCTGCGATAATGTTGGTCGTCTAACCAGCCCCAAAAGCGTAGTTTTGCGTGTTCTGAAAGTAAAGTTGCTGGTAAATAGCGGGCCTGTCGCGGGCGTGGCACGTTAAAGCGCGATGTGTTAGGGTTCTAACACTTCCCTATCGAGTTGTGTCAAATTTTTGCGCCATGAGACTGCAAGCCGGCGTTAAACATGCTGTTTACCGAAACCATTACTTACGTTACTGCGGCTCGGCTATGCTCAGAGTAAAATTGTCAACATAATCTAATATTTACCCAAAATTTGCTGCTTAAATAGAAATTTAGTTTTCAGCTGTTGATAATACGTTTGTTTCCCAGGGAGGATAGGGTCCAGCGGCAAGGAGGTGGAGACGGCGGTGTCGCCGGCCACGCCGGTGGACGAGGGCGTGTCGGCCGACGCGTCCACGCCGAGCCTGCTGTCCTCCGTGCACAGCGCCAGCAGCTTCGAGTGAGTGATCATCTGCAGATGGAAATGCTGTCTTAATATTGGCGACTAGACTAGTCCGAATTATTAGTCCGGTATATTGGTGCTAGAACGAATTGCTCGTGACTTGTTTTTCGTTCGGTAATCTCATCCTACCTAGTCTGTAACGACAGAGACGCATTGAGTAACAAGCGAAAAAATATAGTTTATACTAGCTATATTTGGGCACGTTGCGGTATTCATACCGCATTGCAAAGGTAGTTATTTCAGTCAGATCTATATTTTGTTTGTTTTTTGTTGCGTTTTCCGTCTGAGACGTACAATTACTGCGGGCGGGCATCCAGCCTTTAGTATTATGAGTTATTGCAGGAGGGATTCGGGAGTCATATCTGATAGCTTTATAAAATCAGGGAAGATTAATTTTTAATAGGTTTCTAATGTGCTCCTTGAATAGAAAACACTTATTGCACTTAGTAAATATATTGTTTTCAATCCGCAAAATTTCGTGCCAACCGGGCAAAATTTGACGGGCAGGCGTGCCGTCATGGAGTAAAACCTCACTTTTTTTTAGAAATGAAGATTATTACTTTTTTTTTTAGGTTTATAATTCGCGGACTTTATTCTAAAGGGGCATACATGCAAAAATCAGAAAAATCTTTTTTTGTTCTATTCGATTCCGGTTTTAGTAATACACATTTTCTAATTTTATCATAATTTTGCGACGTATATGTTTCGCTAAATTAATGAAAAACTTTAAGGCGTATAATTGGAATAGAAAAAAAACTGTCAAACCAAAAAGACGTACAGCAGCCGTAAAGCATTTATTTAGCAGAGTTACTCATTATCAATGGTCCATATAGGCGTATGTAATTACGGCTATAGATGTTTAGTATGATCTATAAAATAACGTCATATACTACCGATTGTGTGTATTATACGACTTTATAACAAAATAATTTTATATTTTATTTTTGTCAAGACGTATGAATTTCGAAAAAAAATGTAATAATGGTATTTTGGACGATTTTACATTGAAATGTCATCATATATAAGCTTATGAACTGGATTAATTTTGTATTAAATTAAATTATCGAATAGGGAAGGTTTTTTATTATACGCCTGCAAATCCAAAGTATTTTTGAAAACATGTTTAGTTCCTGCTCGTATATTACCGCCGAGCCAAAAAGGCGTAATGACATAATTAACCTTTTGAACGCTTTACGTCAAATATAAAATGTGTCCCTCACACGCCAAACATGTTTGCTATGCTGTGCAAACTACAACTTAATTCATATGAAACGAAGTCTCTTTTAATCTTTAACTCGTGACGGCTGTGACCGACAGTGGCGTCAGTGGCGTCAGTGGCGCGACTTTCAGTCGTCGGCCAGAGCCGTTCAGCCGCCAGAGACTGTGGCGTTCAAAAGGTTAAAGGTTTCTAAAATAATAAACGTAAAATCATTACTTACCGTAAACCGGGAAGTATATAAAAGGTCACATGTAAATTTATAGCTCAATCGATAAATATAAAAAAAAGTTATAGTTTTTTGTCTCTCCTGAAAAATAAGCGTTCGGCGTATTGTATGAAGTATTCGCCCGCGATATGTAAGTGTTGGTCATGTTTCCGGCCGCAGGCTGTGCTCGCCGGAGCGCGCGCTGCTGGAGAAGTCGGTGGCGGCGTGGGGCGGCGGGGGCGCGTGCGCGGGCGGCGCGCTGTACGTGCCCGACTGCGAGGAGGTGCGCGTGTCCGCCGCCGTGGCGCGCCGCGGCCACCTCAACGTGCTGCAGCACGGCACGCACGGCTGGAAGAAGCGCTGGCTGGTGAGCTCCTCCACACCTCACACCCCGCCGTACTGCACACGTTCATATCATTGTTCGATTGTTTCATTCGCCCCCCGGGATTTACGATTTACATTGTTTCTGACTAAAATGATTTTTACATACTAATACTATAATTTGGGACTTGATCGCGTAATAAAAACCGAATCTTAAATATTTTGATCCATAAGTTTAAAATGCTTATTTTCGCTCGCCTTCCATTACATTTACGGTTCCCCCGGCTTCTTAATAGCGTTCGGCTGATTATTTTTGCCTCTCTTGCACTCGCAACTGACAGTATTTTTGTCATTCGTGTTTCATAGAAAAACGATCGATAGCTATCAATATTTCGCGTTTATAAATAGGTATAAGACTAATTTTCGTGATGCAATGGTAAAATATACACTTTAAACCACTCAATAGCACATTTTGTATCAATATTGTGTCACAGCAGTTGTAAATCTTATACTCGCCCAGGTGGTGCGGCGGCCATACGTATTCATCTACCGCGACGAGCGCGACCCCATCGAGCGCGCCGTCATCAACCTGGCCAACGCGCACGTAGAGTACTCCGAGGACCAGGAGCAGATGGTTCGCATGCCGAATACATTCAGGTCAGTGTGCTGCCAGGTTTATACACTTCCTAGGTGGAACAAAGGACTGTACATGATCCTAGATAACTAATCTATGGAAATAGCCAAAAACGTAAAAAAACTACTACTATTTGTTACATAATCTCATGTTCGCTACATACATAACTTTATGTTCAAACAATTATTATGATAAATCGTTAATAGGATAGAGCTAGATCTTTCCAAGCAAGTATTTAAATAATTATGAAATAATAATAGGTAGTAAATTTGTTTGTTTACATGTTTGACTATTTAATTTTTCGTTGTCCCCATAGTACAAGCCTAGAACTTAGTTTGGGACTAGGTCAATAGGTGGGCCATTCTACTTTTCAGTATACATTTTTGTTATCGTCCGATAAAAAGTATACCAATATATGAATCCGCGTATAAATAAATAACATGAACTTTGAATGTTTAAGTCTAGCGGTTTTCATAAAAACAACTTTTAAATTACTAGTGTTTTAAGTTACTTAGTGGTAAATTGCACTTTTTCCATAGAAAAGGCGGGGACATCAACGTCCACTGCATTACTCACTTTATAGTTATTACAAATAACTTTTTATGCATCAGGATAATTCTAAATATAAGCTTATTTATGTCCGTTTTCGAGTTTCAAGTTAGAAAATGTAGCACTTTCCCGGTTTTTGAAATAAAACTAGTTTAGTGAGAACGTGGCTAAAACTTATGTACAACGAAAAGTAGAATGGCCCTGGTGTGACATTGTCATTGACATTACATCTTCCTAAATCATCTAGAAATGGCACAAAACTCGTATGGTTCCATAAAGCTATAAAGACTAACCGCGAAAGATGGTCATTTTTTATCACCACCCCCCCCTGTTCTCCCCCCCGCCCCGCTCATCCTCTTCAAGAACAACATTCGTTCTATAATCTAGAGTAGTTCATCAGAGCAAAGTGGATTCGCTGAGGGTAGTTCGATGAATGGATTCCTCATAGTAAGCTTTGAGGGAGGGCATATCTCGGAGGTTTTTATCAGACATGTTAAGGAAATAGCATGGAAAATTAGGATCCTTGTATGAGCTGTGAGGGCTGATGTGATGGTGTGTTGTTGCAGTGTGGTGAGCAAGGAGCGCGGCTACCTGCTGCAGACGCTGGGCGACAAGGAAGTCCACGACTGGCTCTACGCCATCAACCCACTGCTCGCCGGACAGATCAGGTACTCTATCACTTGTGGGGCATATTCAGCATTGAGCGCTTTCCCAATTGGGATGAACCATATTTTTAACTATGTATGGTCAGTCAAAAACAATTTTGTGGCTTGGCATACTGACCCGCATTATTGGCACATCAAATATAAGCGTTTCCCAAAGGTTGGGGAGGTTAGTAGCAGTCGCTCCACTGAAACAACCATACCAGTCAATTCTGGGATTCCGAAAACTAGGAAAAAGAGCTAACACATGTATCCACGTATCAGGGCCTTAATTTCAATTTCTTTTAACCCTTCTTGTTTAGAAATCATATTGCTTTTTGACAATACGGACGCTTTTACTGCCAGGTGAATGAGAGCTACTTTAAGTTTAAGTTTATGATCTGTTGAAAACCTAATAAATAAAAAACATTAACAATTAACGCTTTGTAGGTGGTATTCTCTTCCTAGAGCTTTTTCCTTTTGTTAACACTAACAGTATTTTTGTTCCGCAGGTCCCGATCGGCGCGGCGCGGCGACAAGGCGGCGCCGGCGCCGGCATGAGACAGCCTCACCATGGAGTCTATCCTCGTCTACTGAGCGCCGCGCCCGACCCTTAACGTGCATCCTTTGCAGCAGTAACTGTTTGCGATCTCGTTTCTGTTCATGTGTTATGCTTACACTCGGGGTTTCTGTTCGTGGCTTACTTGAAAACAACATTTGAATACTCTCGCTTTGAGGAAGGGTTTATAGGGACCTCGGATACTTTTGTTCTCCTATACGCTTCCTCAGTAATGAAATGTTTTTTTTTCTATATGACAGTATAGGTAAAGAAACTTAATAGAGTAACATGTTCAGGTTACAGTGTAACTACATAATTTGTGGGGAAATTATGAACTTACTACTACTAAATGTATGTAAAGTCTGACGTTAAAAATATGTTTACATTTTTTCACCTTATTCGATTGTAATAAGGTCCAAAAATGTAAACATCTTTGACGTAGACTGTACAAGCACATAGGTGTTATACAGGATCAACACGTTTCTGTGTTTAGTTTTTTCCTTATCAGTCATGTACAACACAAAAGACCTGTCAATAAAGTTTCAATGTCGGCCATTTTAACTAGGACTAACATGTTATTGTTAAGTCGAGAAAATCGGTATAATTATTTAAAAAACAACTCGAATAATGTCTTCCTCACAATAATACAGAGTGGTTTTAGGAACAATCGTATCGTCGCCGAAATGTAAACTGTTGTGAGTAGCCGTGGCTGGTTTGGTGGGGGCCAGGGGTATACACTTATTTATTGGATCGATTGAAGATTGGAACAACGAAGGAGCGGGGTAGCGTGGTCCAGAAATGAATCTCGTTCTCGGTCGATCTCAATGACCGGTGGGACCACAGAAAGGAATTAAACTGACTTGGAGCTTGTCTAGCGATAAGTTCAGACTCGAATCAATTATTTTAGCATATCCCCTTGTTATCAGTATTATAAAACAATTGCATTTAATGCTATATACGATTTATACGTAAACAGACATGTATATATATATATGTTCATTAATTTACGCGTTACAAGCAAATATAAATAATTGTTGAGAGTCAGAGGTGGGACCAAACCGGTGCACTGCTGATCGTGAGCTGGCTAGCTAGCTGAGGTAAACATGAAATTTGACGAATTTCAATAAACAATAATGTTATCTTTTGAGCTGTTTTAAATGCAAAAGGATGCACGTTACTTATGTTACGATACATTTATATACGTTAGTGATTTGACTTTTGTAATGAGTTCACACTGTTTACAGTATAATGCAATATTGTATTCGAAGTATTATTCCTGTCTCGGCCATAGCGTATGTGTACTAGTTATGTCGATAACTGTATTTTGGGATGTGTGTGCATGTTCGAGTCTTCTGAGAGCGACAGACGCATATCTGTCGATCGTATCGCCGCGCTAGCGCGACCATGCATGCCCGCTACTGGATCCCCCATATAATAATACCGGTCACAACAAATTCAAACCGTTTACTTGCTTTTAATACTTGTCTCTATACAATGTGTTGTCATTCTCCAGTTAGACAGGCCGGAGTCGTGCACGGGAGCGCCGCGGAGTGACTCGGACCGAGGTCCGCGCGTGTCTGTGCCGCAGCCCGCGGCGCTCCCGGCGCCGGCGCCGGCCGGGCGCTCGCGAGAGCCGATCGCTGACCGATTGCGCACAAACATAATGCACGTCGGCGTTCTGATAGACTCCATTTGTAACATCTCCTACGAGATATAAGAATTTAATATGAATGTATTATGAAAAGAAAATTACTGAAAATACCTATATAGAACTTCTTGTAATGTTGGATACTGTAATTTACCTTGTATATACGTATGACCCGACGGTAGAGTAAATATATTTTGAGGCTCAAATAGCCGATTCGAAGTGGCGGTGTCCGTATGTCGTCGTACGTAACGGTTCGTTTCACCTTTAGAATTGATTGTAAATACATGATAATAATTATTATAACATTGTAGTTAGTGTAGACTACGCGTTCCGACAAATTATACATCATTTTTAAATCATTCGCTACTTATTTGTAGATTGATTATTTTTATTATTTTGTGTAATTGATTGTTTTCGTTTTAAGTTCCTATTATAGTGGTAAAATAAAATATGATTGAATGGATTGTATAAAGTAGGCTAATGTTATAGGACAGGAGTAGAGGCCCGTTATTTGTCGCACGAAGGCGTCACAAACCATTCGCATCGGTTCTAGTCATGTACTTGCGTACATTGATGTGATAGAGGAGCCTTGCTCTCGAGTACCATCCGAGGGGTTTCATAATTATAGTAACTATACTGTATTGAGTCACAACGTAGCTAATATACCGGTTGGTTCTGTCGTGCGGCTGTCGTGCCCACGCTCGCCGCGACGTACACGCTCCACAAGAACACACTAATATTTATACAGGAAACGTAGCGTAGTTAGATAATCGATGTGACGGTAGTTTTATATTGAAGACATTAACTGAATAACTTATTTCGATGTACCTTCAGGCAGTCCCAGCAACGCTTACTCTCGTTACCGCTTCGATGTTGAAAATATATCTAATGTTGTCACTATACTATCGCTTCTAGGTGACTGTTTTGTATTTTCATTATGTACCTCCATCTTGGCTTTCGTGACGTTTAGTCGTTGTACATATTAGGTGGCCGAGCCGCGGAGCCGCGCCGGCTCCCTGGCCGCTCGCCACTCTAGAGAATATACCGATAATAATTAATTTAGCATAGAGTATCTAGCTGTAAGATCAAAAAAGTATTATCCAACTCTAGACATGCTGTGTGTTAATATTTCTTAAATTTAAAATTAATCCAATTATTGTCGTCGAGTTTCATGCTGAGTATCAGGAACATTCCGTTCAGAATCAGAGTATTTTATTGATCTTGTATTTGACGGCGTGCTTGCCACTGAAAGTCTATAGGTATTTATTATGATTGCATGCAGGCGTCTTCAGACTGTCCTGGTCTCCGCCGCGCCGCGCCCGCGCGCCGACGCTCGAAGGACGACCTCGCGTCGCGCGAAGCCGTTATTGTTTACATACCTTCTTTTCTAGTCATTTTGTATAACATTCCAAAGTTTGTAACTATTTACTTTCTCGAATAACTTAGTGGTGTATTTTGCATAGCAAAATGGTGTTTTGGTAGAGATAGAGCGCGAGCTGTCACGGGTGGGTCGCGCTGTGGGTGCAAACGTTTCTCGTTTATTTTAAACGTTTCGTTCGCAAAGCTTACTCTTTCGTTGTTATATTTTTGTAATTCGAATAAAAAGTCTTTTTAAATTAGAGATGACAGCTGTCGCTGGATTATATATATTTTTATAGAGTATACTCTTTAAGCTGTACCGCTATTTTTATAGGACTAGCTGTTGTTTTTTCAGACTTGTGTTCTCTGTTTTGGTAAGTTTATGTTTAGTTGAGTAGTTGTTTGTTGGCGGGCCCCGGCGGGCCGCGCGTTCTGTTCGAGCTTTGTTGTATACAGCGTGCTGTGGGGGCGGCCGCTCCGGGCCTGTCCGGCGCGGTCCGGCTCGGTCCGGCGCGGTCCGGCTCGGTCCGGCGCGGTCCGGCTCGGTCCGGCTCGGTCCGGCTCAGTCCGGCGCGGTCCGGCCCGGCGGCGGCCTGCGCGCGGCCGCCCTTTGTGATTACGATAGTGATTGTTGATTGTTGGCCGAGAATGATATTAAAAAATTATATATTATATATAATTTATAAATTTCATTCAATTTATGAAAATAAGAACAATGTAATGATTGGTAATATTACTCATTGCTCTAAATGTACTATCAAAATATATTATACACAGTGTTAAAGGTCATAAATAAAATGCTTTGAAAATTTCCAAACCATTGTTTTCTTTAAAGTTTACCTGTAGATTGAGAAATGAGAGAACATGATCATAGTGTAGCAGGCAGAGTTGACACCATCTGCAGAGGTGGGTGGAGAGTGGATTATACGCCAATATACTCGTACTTCGAATAGCGCCTCTATTTTTTATCGACTTCAAGAAAGGTTGTCTTGTATCAGTTCTAGCGAAGCTATACATTGTTAAATTTTATTTATTTTATACATATCGACTCAGTTTCATTTAAGAGTCATTTCATTGTATTGAAAGAAAAAAGAAATAACAGCAGAAGTTTGTTTAATTTACTAATAATGTTTTTTCTTACAATTTGTATTTTTTTTAAATTTAACTTCAATTGTTTTTTTTTTTTTCTTTCCATACTATGTAATGATTCGTACGTGTAACTGAGTTGATTAGCATTTTTTTTTGGCAATTTTTTTCATTTTACGGACAACTCCATCTTGACGAAAAATTACTTTGCCCAAAATGTTTTAACAAAAAAAGACCCAATGTTTGCTAAGACAGTTTACCTGTATCTCCTATGGTTTCGGATTTGTCCCTAATGTCCCTGACGCCCTGTTAAAAAACCCTTTATAGTGACTGAACATTAAGTTTATGATTGTAATAATGTTCGAGACCCTTTTTGATACTGATATTAAAATCCATTCACAATTAATTTCAGTCGCAGACTATGATTGTCAAATGCTTGTCGATTGTTAACCCTGGCAACCCCGTCGTCTGTTTAAGCACTGATCAGTTCAAGGTCACATGATTAACATTTTGAACTTAAAAACAAGTATAATAGAGTCTTAAATGTTTTTTATCGAATCCCACAGAACCAATAAACAATAGACATTCATCAAGCGTAAAAAATACTTGAAAATTTGAATTTGATATTTTGCGGCAGACGACGGGTGCACGTGTACGACCCTGTCCGACGCACGAAAACATCATACATACCATTCATCAGCGTTTCGCCTCCAAAATTAAAAAAAGAACATATGGCAAGAATAATTTCAAAATATTTTATTATCTTTTATTATCAGTATCAACGAATAATACGATTCAGTATACAAAAAGGATTGCTTTTTACGACAATATACATTACATAACATAATTCTGTACATTATAATAGATTCCTCTTACTTAGCGGTAAAAAGTATCAAAATAAAGATAATTGGCCCAATATACAATAAAGCACTGTATTAATTCATGTACGCCTAGTAATATAAATAATATAATTTGAATATCTACTATATGTATAACTTCAAGCGTGAACGATATAACGTTATTTCTAGGGACAAGACTTATCTGCATAAATTCATATATAACCATCAGTTGAAAGACGTCCACTGAAAGAAAAGGGCCTCCACAAAAATCGCTACAACGAATGCACCCGTAATGTTCGCATTTAGTAGATTTCCGCGATATTCATTCACGTAAACTAAATACTACGATACCAGCGCGTCAACGCTAGAAAAATATAATCTGCATATTAATGAATCGTTAATTAATCTCAGTTCATAATAATCTTTAAGAGCATAACGCCTAGCAAACTATCGGCGCCGCAGTAGTGTCTAGCGATGACGATCTACTAAATAAATATAATATTTATGGACGATCCACACGTGCACTGCATTTTAACACATTCGGTACCGAGCTCCCTGATTTCCATACGAACAAGGCTCGAAAAGGAGTCCGCCGTCCGTCGCAGCAATCTCACAAACCGATCACACCTAGACTAAAATCCTACGAGCGCTGAGATCCGCATACTTAAACTAGCTTCATGAGAACGGGTTCAGATTTTTATCGTAATCGTCTTCCGCGAAAGGGTTCTTGGGGTCGTCGAGTTCGTCGTCCGCGAAGGGGTTCTTGGTGTCGTCGTAGTCGTCGAAGGGGTTCCGGCCGCCGTTGGTGAGCGCGGCGCCCAGCGCGGGCTCGGGCCGGCGGCGAGCGCGCGGCGAGGCCCCGGGCGCGGCGCGCGGCTCCAGGCGCGAGATGTTGGCCTCCAGGCTCGAGCTGTACTGCTGCTGCTCCAGCTGCCGCATGCGCCCCTCCGGCACCGGGACCACGCTCGTGCCTTTCGGCGCCATCTGCTTTGTTGCGTTCGACACGAACACTGAAAACATAACAGTTTGATGAAATAATTTAAGTGCCAATACTTCATTACTCGTGGTTCACCTGACTAGTTCACCTAGGCATTATAACAGACCTTAACGAAGTCGACGGAGCTCCTATTTCTAGGTTATTTTAGCCCTTCGGGCCCTCTCAATAACTAACATAACCTAAACCTACCTGTTAGTTTTGGCCAGCCTACTCTCCCGTAATCCACATAGGTAAACAACATAGTTGAACCACGGGTAATTGACCAAATAAAAAGATGCCTATTCAGTAAGGAGGTGGAACAGGCACTTTCGAAAGTCAAAAATCTACGAGCGCTTTTCAAAAGGAAACCCCTTCTTAGAAGCGCCACAAGATATATTACAAATAGATTTAACAAACGTTTCCTTTCGCCATGATATATGAGAATACAAAAACTAAACCTATAATACAAAAATCGCTATTTTCAATTCACAAAATCGGTAGCGGGACTCCGAATACTTTAACGTATGTACATTAAATTTACGCAATCGCATCGGGCAACGTTACATTAAGTGGTAAGGAGCGTCATTCTAGATTGAAAATACCGTTTATCTTAATCAAAAATGTTAGAGAAATTTTGTCGCAAAAATTCAAATAATGAACTACTAGGTTGACCATTTAAATCACCTTGCTTGCTCTGTCCCTCCTGTAGCCGCAGCTTAGCCTCAGCGCCGGGGCCGTAGCTAGCGGGCGCGGCGGCGGGCGCGGGGGCAGGAGCGGGAACGGGAGCGGGAGCGGGCGCGGGCTCCGCGTCCGTCACCACCGTCAACTTGTTGAAGAGTCCGCGTCCGTAGTACTCCGACACCACCGAGTAGCTAAAAAGTGGACACGTAGTTTGTTATAATTGTTATAAACAAAATGTATCGGAAGTCTAAAGATAGAGTTTAGTCATCGACTAACATAAGCGATCGCCAAATTGCTGCGGAGTGACGTTGGCGGGGCGAGGGGTAAATTGTGTAAGTGGAATCTGAGACCCAAAAAAACTTGCATTCACAAAACTGAAAACGCGTTGCCAACCCTCAGATGGAACAAAACAATGCCAACACTGCTGTTTGGCGGGAGGTTGAAGCTACCCAAAAAGACCCTGCACAAATTCTAACCACAACATTAAATTGCATTTATTAAATTTTTAATAAAATTAATTTGAAATTATTGATAAACATTTCGAGCAGTTTTCAGGTTTCACGGTCACGGTTCCAGTAATTAAAGTTTAACATTTTAAACACGTTTTAACGATATCCACAGTTTTATTATCAACATATGTTACATTTTAATCAACTTTAACACATTAAACTGGCCGAAAACAAATATCAGCAATAGTTAATACAATTTGATTTGTTTTGAATACCTTTCATCGACAGCATTAGCCAGGCACCAAGAGAAAGGCGGTATTCGGGAAATCATAGTAAGTAATCGAAACTAATTAACGGCAAAACACCGGCGATACGAACGGCGATAGTTGTTTTACTGGCGGCTTACACAGGAGCAGATAATACGTTATCCGTGGCTCGATCCATTTACTAAGTCGCGTGATACAATTAAATTTAAACGTTAACTTCAAATGATTAAAAGCGTTAATGTGTTTGAGCGAGTTTGTGCGGTGACGTTGAAGAAAATGACGCCACGCTGTTTCGATATGTTATATGTTATCAATACTTTGTTATATATTTTCTAATATTTTGAGAACATGCTTAATTGTTGTGGAAAATGCAGACTACGAGTATAGATAGAATTATTTCGATTTAATATTTTATGAAAAATTGTTGAAATATATAAGTAGCTATATAACTAGTAACGCATTACGCACTTCTTGACAATAAGAACATATGTTTACTACGGCCGATATCAGCTGTGCATACAATAAGTAAATCGGCCTCATTGTTGAATTGAGCATAGAAGGCGACAGATGTGTTTAAGTTTTCGGTTTGGAAGTTTTAGTTTACTATACGTGTTAGTTTAATTAAGCAAAGAAGAAAATATTGTTTTGGTTCAGGAGTTTTACTTGAGTCAATCTATAGGTACAGTCACGGACTTTAATTGATCAGCCACTTGCCACTGTTCATATTTTAGCCGTGTAATGCAAATCGGGTTCAGTCGGTTTTACTCGTATCGAGATAAGGAAATTCACACGTCTTCCTATAATAGAAGAACAAAATGACATGCAATATTAACGGTTGGCTAACCTGAGACCCAGATCTACCAACCAGACAACAGAGGGACATCACCCAAAGGCAACCAATTGCATGTCTGTCTAGTTGCTATGGGTATAGGTAAACAACAGCTACTATTGGTGATACAACGCCCAATCAGCTATTCTACTGAACACAGTCGTTATTGGTCGTTTAATAGGGTTGCTATGACCACGTTTAAACAACAGCTACTATTGGTGATCATATAGAAAGGAACCTTTTTGACATATATAGATATATATATATATATATATATAATTTAATTATTTATTATTATTTTTAATTTCAATATATTCTCAATCTAATAATATGTTTTCAATCAATCGTGGTAATAAATAGTCAAACTTTAAAAAATATTTATTTATTTTTATATAAGTTTAATATTTGGGTGATTCCACAGGCGTTTCAACCGCCGTCAGTCCGCTGTCGTAATTATTGAAGAAATAGGCGATAATATACTTAAAATTCGATCAATTGTGGCAAGAAGTACGATAACAGTATAGCATTGTGTGAATGTTAGCTGCTTGGTGTAGCACATTCTTTCAATATTTATGACAGCGGACTGACGGCGGTTGAAACGCCCGTGGAATCACCCATTTAGTATATGCTCCGGTGCTGTCTATTACAGCTCGTATTCGTGATCGCATAGAGGCGACTAGTCTAGGTCCAATATCAGACCCTCGCATACTTTCCCAGACTTCTTGGCAATGTTCGCCCAAAACTATGAGTTTTATTTTAAAGGAGGTCTGAATCACATAAGTTGGATTAATTTACGCAAAATTATATCGATTCAATTTTCGTAGATAACTCGTTAGTCAACCTTTAACCTCTATGGATAAGTCTTTATTCCCGACGCATTTCCGAGTAGTAGTAAGTTGTAATCTTATTTACGAGCATTCGGTTTAAGTTCGTCGTAAGACGATCATAAAACCGCATGCGTAAAGTCGGTTTTACTCGTATATCCAGACAAGGAAAGTCGCAAGAAAGTATTTCAACTTTGTCATCGTGTTTGACAGGCGAGAAGTGACATTTTTTAAAAGCAAGAAATGTTATTTGAGATAATCATTGCTGGAGTTGTTTTTGAAAGTTAGAATGGCATTTCCAACTGTGAAGTATTTATTTAACATATCTATAGCCGCTAGCAGATTATCAGATTATCTGTAATAAATACTCTTTGATATCAAATTCTTAAAGTAAATCATGTCAGTTGGTAATGTTGGTAATGACAACAAGTTATGCTTTGTTTATACGTTACGAGGGGCAACTGTGCTCAATTATGCCAACCCGACGGAACGAGCGCGGGAACCACCCCTCCTCCCCTTTCGCTGAAAGCCACTACTGCATAACGCCCCTTTCGCTGAAAGTCCCTACTGCATAACGCCCCTTTCGCAAAACGTCCCGTCTGCGAAATGACCCATTCGCAAAATGTCCCGTCTGGAAAAAACTTGTTTAATTAGAGACTAGGAGTCTTCTCATGGGATAAGTGGCTAAAAAACTACGAAGAGGTGAAACAACTGTAAGGGACTTCATAATTTAAATATCTTTTATGCAACAAAATCAGGACATTGCGGGGGTAATTATTAAGGGATTTTTATTAAAATTTGAGGTTTTTAGTTAAGTTCAGGATATTTCTTAAGTTCAATTGAATCGATATCCATAAGTACAATCACTACATAGTATAAAACAAAGTCGCTTCCCGCTGTCTGTCGCTATGTATGCTTAGATCTTTAAAACTACGCAACGGATTTTGAAGCGGTTTTTTTTTTAAATAGATAGAGTGGTTCAAAGGGAAAGTTTTTATGTATAATAAATTCTGGATTATGTACGGGTTTTTCAGAAAACTCATATAAACCGAAGCGAGGCGAAGGCAGGTCACTAGTTTTATTAATAAATTACTAAGTCAAAGATTAATTACCTACTATTTTTTACGAAAGAAACGTTTTGCGATCGGGTCATTTCGCGAAAGGGACGTTTTGCGAACGGGTCATTTTGCGAAAGGGACGTTTTGCGAACGGGTCATTTTGCGAAAGGGACGTTTTGCGAACTGGTCATTTTGCGAAAGGGACGTTTTGCGAACGGGACTTTATTTATGTGAAGAGACGTTTTGCGAACGGGACCTTTTGCAGAAGGGTCTTTTTGCGTAAGGGACATTCAGGAAAGGGACATTTCGCGAAAGGGACAACGGGACATTCTGCGAGTGGGACGTTATGCGCCCAAACCGTATTGCTTTGATGGTTAATATGGTCACGTTTAAACAACAGTCACTATTGGTCCAAACTGAACTCAGTTTTTATTGGTCGTTACCAAAGGATTGCTATGGTATGGCCGCACGGGCACTTTTACGCGTCAAAAATCTACCAGCATTATGCGACCACATATATGTACTTATATAAAAGAAATAGTACATTACTGCACAGACCGGGAAATAGGCCATTGCGGAACAAGTAGAGATAGCGTGGCCGAGACGCAGTCGAGGCTGCGCTATATACGAATCCAGCAACCGCCCTTCCCGGTCGAGGCGGGCATAGTGCTTTTCTCTAACAATGTGAGGAAATTTTACACAATTGTTATTAATATTAAACACAGTCTCAACATTTCCTTGAAAAAAAAAGAACAGAAACGTACGTTTTACACCGAAATAAAGCATTATAAATTCAATTTGAATTAAATATAGTTTAAAGTATAACATTTAGTACGCGTTTGTTATTTCGGCAATTTATTATGTTTATTAACGCAATTTCTATTTAAAAAAAGTCAAACTAAATAGTAAACACACTTTTAAATACGTCCTAAACGCTGTTTGAAAATGCTTAACATTTTAGTCTATGACATTTAAAAAGTAAAATATACAAGAAATAATTTTGATTGCACGAGTGTTTGGCTGTTTGGAGATAGTTATTTTAGTCCAAACATGGTTTGATAAAGTAAAACACCAGGTACGTAATGAAATTTCATACATTTTCGCGGCCGCTGCCGTTGGTAAATAATAACTTGTTTTTTTTTTAATTTTGCCTGGACCAGCAGGCTTTTCGCGTAACACACTCGCAATTACAATCATTTTCATTTTGAAAATCGAAGGCTTGTCTGCATACAAAATGAAACCAACTGTTTTGTTTTGAAGCCGATCGCGACTGCGAGTGAGTTACGCGAAAGGCCTGCTGGACCTCAGAACTTGGCGGACTGATTTTAGAACAGTAAGGTTAACATTTCCGAGCATGTGGGGGAAAATTTGTTTTTAATGTTCTCTAAAACCACTAAACGGATTTTAACTATTGCCTTAAAATTACTGGGAAGGTTTTAGAACTAGTAGTTCTTCTTCGTCCATCGCGCAAAGATGTACAAAATGGTGTAATGGTGGTTATGATGGTTCATCATTCTGGATTCGACCGTACAAGAAACGGTGATAATGATAAGATACTTTTGACTTTGTTTCTATTTGGCCTGTAATTTGTCACAATACTCAAAGATATAATAATAAAGATTATCCATACCAAGCGAAGCGAAGCAAAGCGCTAGTAGATTCACTCCATATTATCGACGTGTAAAAAAGGCCACATGTGGCCAATTTACTGTATAAATATTTTGAATTTAGAATTGTAATTTTACAGTAATTGACAGTTTGTTTGTTACGCTTTTACTGCCCATGTTTTAAAAGCTTGTAGCTTGTAATACAAGTGGAAGTCTCTGTTTAACCCAAGACGCAAAAAGAGGGGTGATATAAGTTTGAGTTTGTGCGTGTGTGTGTGTGTGTGTGTGGGGGTTTTTTTTCAATTTGAAAGCAACTTCTCAGCAGAATGAACATCGGTTGGGCCATTTTAGAGATATCAGCTCTGAAAGAAGGGTGTTACCATTAATTCGGGGGTTTATATCTATCTAATAGTTACTAATACATATTGTTGGAAAGAGATATCCGTTTGTAATGCAAGTTACAAGGTTTTGATAAACATGCAGCTGTTATGAAGTTAACAGTAAGGCTCACGGGTCGGGCTCGGTGCGCAGGCGCGCGTGCAGCGAGTCGGCGGCGGGCGGCGGCGGCTCGCGGCGGGCGCGCGCGCCGCACAGCGGGCACTCGCGCTCCGACTCGCAGTAGCTCTGGAAACAGCTGCACCGCACCACACCAGCGTTAGCAGGGCGACAATCCGACATACTTCGACTTACATACATAGCACAGTATTTGGGGACTAATTCATGTTCGTCAAACTTGTAAACACTAGCACTAAAACTACCTCGGAGCAGTTCCCCGTTGCCTTCGCTCTGCGGCACTCGAAGAGTATACTCAGTGTACAGTCAAGGGCATCAATATGTATGTACAGCACTAAATCTCAAAAATATGTACCTTATTACTATGGCAATTAGGTCTATGTGTACATATTTATGTACCTTTGTGCGGATATTTACTTTTACCCTTGACTGTACGTCATCGTGAAAGCACTTATCTCTTGATAAAAGACCCCTAATGAGTTCACATGTCGGACCGTTCCAGATAATCCTGACTTTTAACCGTTCTGCAACATATGGACTGTGGAGTTTTTGTTTATTACTCCTTCACGCTGCGACGGCTGGACGGATTCGGATGAAATTTGGAATGGAAATATCTTATACCTTGATTTAACATATAAGCTACTTTTTATCCCGAAAAATTTTAAATTTCCCGAGAGAATAATAATAATCGAAATCTACGCGTACGAAATCGCGGGCAGAAGCTAGTTTACTGAGTAAATTTTGGATTCGAATTTGATTTGGGCGTGAGTTCGGCTTGCGGTACTCGGCCGCGAACTCGTCATGCAAGGCACTCACTGCTGGTGGAAGGAGTGTTGGCACAGGAAATGCACAGAGGGCAGCTCGAGCGGGCGCGCGCAGGCGCAGCACTTGGAGCTCTGGAAGGTGACGGGCTCGTACTGCAGCGCCCGGATCAGCTGTTTCGTCCGCGAGCTCGACTCGCGGTACTTGGCGGCCAGTTCCTGCTCGCGGGTCACCACTTCCTGCTCGGATTTGAGCACGTCTGTCAGGTATCTGAAATTTATGGGAGTCTTAGTTTTATCGTGGCTTTAAATGTTAGTCTTTGATTGATTTGATTGCGCAATACGTGGTTTAATAATGATTCGTTTTTATACAATTTCAAAACATTCAGGTCTCACGGGTACCATTCCGTGCCGTGCCATAGTAAATTGTAAAAACGGCCCACGCCTCTGTGCTATCACGGTGTCCCCAATCAAAGCGCTCTTTTTTTGTAAAAAAACAAATTAAGGAAGACTGCATTAATGAATAAATCTGGTGCATTACACAGTTTTTTTTCAACAGGAGAAAAATATACATTTACACTTACTTTCGAACATCGCCGAGCGTGTAGGTAGGTATGCTAGCGAGGCAATCGATGACTAGAATAGGAGACAGAAGTTTTTCGGTGGCTGAAACAAAATACACACAAGTTAGCCATGGTTCGGAAAAAACTATCTGCTCATGTACTCCAGTATTAGTTTATGGAGTCATATGAGCACAAGACAAATAATCCGCCCGCGGCTCCGGCCCCACAGCACGTGGAGCCCCCGGCCCTCGACACACTCACCTATGACTCGCAGCAGCTCGGGCAGGTGCGCGGCGACGGGCGGGGCCCCGGGCCCTCGGCTCCGGCCCCACAGCACGTGGAGCCCCCCGCCCTCGACACACTCACCTATGACTCGCAGCAGCTCGGGCAGGTGCGCGGCGGCGGGCGGGGCCCCGGGCCCGCGGCTCCGGCCCCACAGCACGTGGAGCCCCCGGCCCTCGACACACTCACCTATGACTCGCAGCAGCTCGGGCAGGTGCGCGGCGACGGGCGGGGCCCCGGGCCTTCGGCTCCGGCCCCACAGCACGTGGAGCCCCCCGCCCTCGACACACTCACCTATGACTCGCAGCAGCTCGGGCAGGTGCGCGGCGGCGGGCGGGGCCCCGGGCCCGCGGCTCCGGCCCCACAGCACGTGGAGCCCCCGGCCCTCGACACACTCACCTATGACTCGCAGCAGCTCGGGCAGGTGCGCGGCGGCGGGCGGGGCCCCGGGCCCGCGGCTCCGGCCCCACAGCACGTGGAGCCCCCGGCCCTCGACACACTCACCTATGACTCGCAGCAGCTCGGGCAGGTGCGCGGCGGCGGGCGGGGCCCCGGGCCCGCGGCTCCGGCCCCACAGCACGTGGAGCCCCCGGCCCTCGACACACTCACCTATGACTCGCAGCAGCTCGGGCAGGTGCGCGGCGGCGGGCGGGGCCCCGGGCCCGCGGCTCCGGCCCCACAGCACGTGGAGCCCCCGGCCCTCGACACACTCACCTATGACTCGCAGCAGCTCGGGCAGGTGCGCGGCGGCGGGCGGGGCCCCGGGCCCGCGGCTCCGGCCCCACAGCACGTGGAGCCCCCGGCCCTCGACACACTCACCTATGACTCGCAGCAGCTCGGGCAGGTGCGCGGCGGCGGGCGGGGCCCCGGGCCCGCGGCTCCGGCCCCACAGCACGTGGAGCCCCCGGCCCTCGACACACTCACCTATGACTCGCAGCAGCTCGGGCAGGTGCGCGGCGGCGGGCGGGGCCCCGGGCCCGCGGCTCCGGCCCCACAGCACGTGGAGCCCCCGGCCCTCGACACACTCACCTATGACTCGCAGCAGCTCGGGCAGGTGCGCGGCGGCGGGCGGGGCCCCGGGCCCGCGGCTCCGGCCCCACAGCACGTGGAGCCCCCGGCCCTCGACACACTCACCTATGACTCGCAGCAGCTCGGGCAGGTGCGCGGCGGCGGGCGGGGCCCCGGGCCCGCGGCTCCGGCCCCACAGCACGTGGAGCCCCCGGCCCTCGACACACTCACCTATGACTCGCAGCAGCTCGGGCAGGTGCGCGGCGGCGGGCGGGGCCCCGGGCCCGCGGCTCCGGCCCCACAGCACGTGGAGCCCCCGGCCCTCGACACACTCACCTATGACTCGCAGCAGCTCGGGCAGGTGCGCGGCGGCGGGCGGGGCCCCGGGCCCGCGGCTCCGGCCCCACAGCACGTGGAGCCCCCGGCCCTCGACACACTCACCTATGACTCGCAGCAGCTCGGGCAGGTGCGCGGCGGCGGGCGGGGCCCCGGGCCCGCGGCTCCGGCCCCACAGCACGTGGAGCCCCCGGCCCTCGACACACTCACCTATGACTCGCAGCAGCTCGGGCAGGTGCGCGGCGGCGGGCGGGGCCCCGGGCCCGTGGCTCCGGCCCCACAGCACGTGGAGCCCCCGGCCCTCGACACACTCACCTATGACTCGCAGCAGCTCGGGCAGGTGCGCGGCGGCGGGCGGGGCCCCGGGCCCGTGGCTCCGGCCCCACAGCACGTGGAGCCCCCGGCCCTCGACACACTCACCTATGACTCGCAGCAGCTCGGGCAGGTGCGCGGCGGCGGGCGGGGCCCCGGGCCCGCGGCTCCGGCCCCACAGCACGTGGAGCCCCCGGCCCTCGACACACTCACCTATGACTCGCAGCAGCTCGGGCAGGTGCGCGGCGGCGGGCGGGGCCCCGGGCCCGTGGCTCCGGCCCCACAGCACGTGGAGCCCCCGGCCCTCGACACACTCACCTATGACTCGCAGCAGCTCGGGCAGGTGCGCGGCGGCGGGCGGGGCCCCGGGCCCGCGGCTCCGGCCCCACAGCACGTGGAGCCCCCGGCCCTCGACACACTCACCTATGACTCGCAGCAGCTCGGGCAGGTGCGCGGCGGCGGGCGGGGCCCCGGGCCCGTGGCTCCGGCCCCACAGCACGTGGAGCCCCCGGCCCTCGACACACTCACCTATGACTCGCAGCAGCTCGGGCAGGTGCGCGGCGGCGGGCGGGGCCCCGGGCCCGCGGCTCCGGCCCCACAGCACGTCGAGCCAGAGGCGCGGCGCGGCGCCCCCGCGGCGGCGACACACGCCGAGGGCCGCCTCGGCCTCGCCGGCTCGCATGTGGAGCGCCACCTGGGCGCGCCAACTGTGTACAGAGGCATAAGTTACAATTCAAATAATGATAAATGTCAAGTTGATAAGATGCAATCGTTGCATAATATTAAAACAATGTATAAAAAATTAAAAACCATTTGGAGGCCTCTTATCTTTTCAAATCGATGCCTGTAGTTACATTTTTAAATTTAGTTACAATGAAATAAATATATTGCAATTAAGAAATGATTTTCATTAACGGTCTGAATTTAACTTTATTTTTGTTTTACGTTTAACCGTATTGAATTCCTCTAATATTTTCCCTTATAAGAACTCAGACAGCTAGCTGATACTTTAGTTTGACGACAGATGTTGTCATGTAATTTTTATTTGATTTTGTACAATTATTATTCTTATGATTAATTTAAATTAACATACTGCTAACACAATATCTTATTATAATAAACCTGTAACTACAAAACTACGAGAATGTATCGAGTGCATGATACGAGCAATTAGTACTTCGTACGAGTAGATGGTAAGTCTTACGAAGACTAAACTAAGTTACTAGTGTAATAAATGTTTCACCAGTATAGTCTCGGCCCAGCCTTTAACCAGTGCCATACTCACAGCTTGTTCTCCTCGTAGAGGTACAGTATCCCGGCGCGGAAGCCCAGCATCTGGCAGATGACGAGGGTCTGGTGCTTGTCGTAGTTCGCGGCCGGGTCCCGCAATACACGCATTATTTTCTCCTCGTATTCCGCCTTCTTTTCCAAGGGACTCTTTGCCCTAGAAAGATTTATAAAAAGTTTTTAAATTGCAGATGAAACCGTCGGAATTTGATAGTTAGTTGAGCTAAGTCAGAAAGGGCATTTCCATAAAAAAATTGCATCACAAAAAAAATTTCAAAAATTGTCTAAAAAAATAATTAAGTTCAGTAAATTGCATCAAACTATACCTTGTTAAATACCACAACGGAACAAAAATTGATAATGGAGTAGGAATCTATTGCGTAATCATGAGACACGAAAAAGTTTTTTTCTCTATTTTATTGGCTATTATTTACACTTTGTTGCACATATTTCGTTATATTATTTTACTACAAGATGTCCTGTTTGAAACGTTATTAATTTAAATTTTTAGTAGCCGATTAGAAGTCCATTTGTTTTTGACCAAGTGGGTCTGTTCAACAGCCAAACAAAACTGTTTCGTCAAACTTTGACGTGTCAGAGTTCTGCTTCTATTGGCTGTCACACTACATCACGTGTATTTTTTGTTAACATTGAAATCAACCTAATATACCTAATAAAATACATAATAGAACGATGATTAGTGCTGTAGAACGTGTGCGCTCACCACACATGTATGTAATGCTCCACAAGCGCGTTGTACACCAGCTGGGAGCACTGCGGCTCGCTCGCCAACAGCTGTTCGAGGAATTCAATCAGCTGTTCCGAGTTGCTCAGGAACATGTGTATGTACTGGTCGGGGTCGGCCCGGTCGGGGTCCCTCCGCGCTCCCGACAGCGCTGCCTCATCGACCAGGGGCTTGCTTCGCGGCTTGTAGTCCGTGCATAACCCTACAAATAAATTCGTGTGTTTCGTGTAATTTCTCTGTTTGCAGAGATCGGACAAGTTGGCGTCATCGATGGCGATAGTGTGAACATGTGAAAAGGAATTAACTAACTACGGAAAATTTAGAAATATTACTGTTTGTTTACTTTAATAAATGGACACAATAACAAGTCTCTGTATTATTTATTTATTACTGTCTTGTAAAGGATTAAAATTAAGTTTCCGGCAAGAAACTAATTAGATTAATTGAATTACATGTTTGGAGTCATGTCCACGTTATTGCGAGTAATGACGCCGACTTATCCGATCTCTGGTAATAAAAGAACACATTCATGAATTTAAAAAAAAAACAGTGTTTTGCTTTCACAATAAGAAACGCACTGCTAGATCAAAACAGTATCAACTCAAAATCCTTGCTAGTTTTGTTTCAAGTTCATAGAAGTTGTATTAAAGTTGATTTTAGTATACAGTTTTATTTTGAGTTACTACTGTTTTGATCTAGCAGTGCGTACATCGTCGACGTCCGTTTTTACATCCACCTTGGTCAGGAAGGAGTTGAAAATGGAGCCAGCTATACTCTTTCGGCAATAGAGAGCTGAGGCCCGTTTCACGAAGCTACAAGTTACAAATTATAAGCGAAAGTCTCTTTCTAACTCCTTTTGCTAGAAAGAGAGTCCCGCTTGTAATTTATAACATGTAGCTTCGTGAAACGGGGCACTGTACGTGATTTTACGGACTAAGTCAGTATGCAACCAATTGGCAGAGCTGTGGACTTTAGGACTCCTTGTTGTTTATAAAAGTATACTTTTTTAGCGTTATGATCATGCATCATATGACAGCAAGTGAAAAAAACACCTTAAAAAGTACGCATGTACAGTATACCCAGCTTCTTAACAGCTTTCGGCTGGCTATTGCTATCACGCTTGCACTCGCAACTGACAGTATATTTGTCACTCGGGTGTCATAGAAAAACGATTATTGCCGATCGCTATTACGAAAATGGTGGCACTGTAAACGCTTTATTGCAAAATCAGAATAAAAGTTAAGATGAAAAACAAAAGAAAGAAAAGTCCAAAGTCGAAAAGATATTGTCAAAATATCGTTCTGCCCAGAGGGTTAGATAAACAGAATAGATAAAATAAAGATACAGTGCAAACATTTTGCCTGAATAACTAACCGTCCTTCTAATTTCAGCCTAAATACTCGTAGACGCTATGAATCAATTATTTCGCCATAATCGTACGGTACTAGGAACGAACTATCAACTCAGTTTTCTTGTCGCACCTAAACAAATCGCTAAGAAATTTTTAATCTGCCAGAAAAAGCGCAGTACAAAAATAGCTCAGGTTGACTAAACCTTATTTCTGGTGCGGTCTTAACCTTCGCGGAACAAAGCAAGGACGAACAGTCGAACACCTCTGTTTATTATGACGTCGATTCACCCAACAAAATAACACACCTATTAACTTATTAAGGTGCTCACTAGAATTTTAAGAACCCTATTATTTTTATTAATAGAATTTACTGGAATAAAAATAACTACAAACCTTTTTTTTAAATTAATTTATTTTCAGGATGTTTTTATTTATTTTAATTCCAAATGATGTCGGTCAACTCATTTGGTTTATAACAATTTTTATTTCAAACTATCAGTTGCCCGCGACTCCGTCCGTGTACGAGTCGTTTTTCGTTCTTCCCTCAGGTACTGTCCAATTTTCCGGAATGGAAAGTACCCCATGTCCAACCTCGGGGTTCAAGCTATCTTTATACCAAATTTCATCGAAATTGGTTTAGCGGTTAGGCCGTTTAAGCGTAGAAAACAGATAAAGTATGGTTTGAAATTTCACAAGTATCTTAAAATCCTCAGACATGCCTCTACGATTTGTCAAAATGGCAATAGTTTCTAAACCGAATGGTGAAGTCAAAAAATGGTAGGTATTGAGTGGAACAGTCTATGTACGAATGTATTTGAGCAAAATCGAATGGTCTATTTTAGCTTGAAAACTATTGGGCCGATTTTAATACATGGGGTATCATAAGATTTGTAGAGAATGTGCCGGTAGGCACGTTTCGTAATTGTTATCAAATCACGTATTGATGAATTGCATTTCGTTATTAATTTAATTTAATTATAATTACACATGCGTGCGTCTATATACAATGTTAACCTACTACCGTACTAACTAATGCGCACTAGATACACGTACATATAATATCTAATCTAAATGCAATTCATCATCCTAGTCAGTAGCATGTGTCTCGACTGCTTTTCCAAGTCAAGGCATCGCCTTAATAGTTTCAAATTTAGATTGTTCTCAATAATTCCGAATAGCGAGAAAATTACAAGTGACAGGTGAATAACGTCACTTCACCCATGCGATTTAACAGATGAATATTGATGAGCATCCCCTTTATAACGGCTGGGAGTCCCGATCGAGTCACATTATCTACAAGCATTGCAAAGCACACGTGTGGTCGCCATGAAGTCCGTTTTGGTGGTGGTCTTGATGAGCGTGGTGGGGTTCCAGTCGATTCAGAGCCGGGAGCAGTTTTACTGCGGCCGGAAACTGGCCGACGCCATGGCTAAGCTGTGTGAGCAATATAGTGAAGATGAAAACGGGCAGAAGCGGTCCGGAAGCGAGTACAACACGGTAGCGCGCTACGAGCAGCCCTGGTGGCCGAGGAGCGCGCTGGATATGCAAGCGAGGAACAAGCGGCAAGGGATAGTGGCAGAGTGCTGCTACCAACCCTGCACGAGGGCAGTGCTACTTTCTTACTGCCCGGTCTAATTACGTGATAATTTTCAGCTCAAATGAATATGGCTATGAAGAGAGGTAGCGATACATTTACATTGCAAGCTTTTAATTCGTAAGTTGCCGCTCGATAGGATTGCGATAAGAGTAGTTCGATTCGTTTTTGTTTGTTTGTGTTCGTGTTAAGTTGCATTTAGATATCATGTATTAGAAGACTGCTTCAAGTAGATACATTTTTATGATATGAGGATTAAAATAAAGCATTAACTAATCATGCATAATAAAGGAATATAACCAATTTGGATTTTAATTTTAATAGACCATTTGTTACAGAATTATCAACAAGTTTTTAGAGTTGTTGGTAATTCTGTAGCTCTGCCTACCCCACTATGTTATGATTTATGAGTTTATGTATCTATGTAGATCATTTGTAGTTTAATTCTCGGCCGCCGATGCGTCATCGGCTTTTTACGCTAAAAGCTAGAAAGTGTATCGGCCTACCCGGTGCTTAACGTCCCAAACAAGTTGTACTTAGTGTCATACATATTATGTCATCTAATTACAGGTATGTCTGTTGGTTGCCTATTACTGATTTAGATGAATCAGAACACTTCTGAACTTCTCTTTCCCATGCACCTAAAAGGAAGGCTCAATAGCGACTATGAGGGAAATGATACTAAAGGCCGAGTTCACCAACAATTAAACGGATGATTAGCGGTTTAACGGGTGTCAAATGTATTGATTAATAGCTGATTAAGACTTAATCGTCCGTTTAATTGTTGGTGAACTCGGCCCTAATACCCGTGACTAATATCCTTGTTCGATAACCGATATTTGCTCGTCAAGCTTTTTAAACAAAAACTTCGCCTTATATATTTATGGCAACGGTTCTGGATTCAATCAGCCAACGCAACGCTTTAGGCTATAACGCGGTGAGGTACGATAAAGCTCGACTAGTCACCGTAGCCCTCTCCCCGCGCCTCATGCATACTCCAGCAGTTAAGTTGTACGGCTATAGTAAGGGACACTCAGTTTATGAAAAAGAACAATGACAATTCAGCGAACATCGCGTAGCTTAATTATGCAGGAAATACTTAACTTTGCAAAAGATAAGCCTAAAACACAACATAATCAAACAAAGAACTTCTACATTTTGTTATCATGCCTAAAAACAAAAACAAATAAATAAAGAAAATCGCCTCACCTATGAGGAATTTAGTGCTTTCCTCAGGCAGATGCTGTATTAGCTTGAGCCCGTACTTCTTCATATATTCATCAGCGGCTTCGAACTCCAGGTCCGCGAGGTATTCGAGCGCGGCGCCGTAGGCCTTCTTGTCCTCGATCATCAGCTTGAGGTACCAGTCGTGCCGCTTGTGGTTCGCGGCCAGCGACAACGCGTCTTCCACGCTTACTTGACGGACCACCTGCCGGGAACAGCATTGATAATTTGTCTGACTCCTCCAGGCACATAATTGTCCGACGTGGTCGGTGTTAAACATATAAATTATTTATTTAGTCGCAATTATATGAAATTAAATTACAGATGGTAGTTAAAATTAAACAGCGAATCTATCGCGCGACGGTATGTCTCTTTCTATGACCTGATAAAATACACGAATGATTTCAAACACGGATCACATACCTTTATAGCGACATCGACATCAAAGTCGATCACTTTGTCCTTGGAGTTGATGAAGTCCTTCAGCTTGCCCTGCTGGTCGTGCTGGTCCAGCTTCACGTAGCAGGTGAGCAGCAGCGTGGTGTGGTCCTCGGTCGCCCCTTTCTGCTTATGCAGACTCTCCAGATACAGCACTAGAGGCTCCAAGTGGCGAGACTCCAGGTACTTGCGGATGACGTATGAGGTTTCCAGCCAGCCTATCGTTTTGACGTATTGTTCTACGGCTCCTTTAAGGTCTCCCTGCGAGAAATAGTGGAAGTTATGCAGGAATTCAGTACAACGTATTACGTACGATTATGTTTACGTCCGTGGTTCGTTTGGATAAGGTATGCTGAAGATTAGTATTAAACAGTTTGCGATATGTATCAGGAGATACATTTAAGTGTGTCAAAGTGTAACATGTTATTATATAAATATAAGAACACTTAAAGAACTTTCCTTGTGTGATTGGTGCACGTTTCGTTCTGAATTTATAAACATTAAATAAGGTGCATATAAAAGTTTGAATTTCTGAACCGTTTGAACTGTATTGAATTTGGTAGTTAAGTGGAGCACTAATAAAAATGACGACAAAATATTGTAATTTATGTAGGGTTGTAGTCATTGAAAACTCTTACGGAAAATGCAACGTTAAGCCTCACCTTGCCATACAAATGATCTCCATACTGCTTGTGGATCTCCATCAGCCCCTCAGCATCATAATGCTGCAGGCTCGCTATCCTGATCGCGACATCATACAGATTCTTCTTGAACAGCAGCCACAGCTTCGACTGCAGGTCCTTCTCGTCGAGATAGATCATCTCCTTCTTTTTGGTGAGGATATAGAAGGAGCCCCACTCGGTGAGGACGGCGTCGATCTCGTCGAAGGTCTTGGAGAAGACGATGAACTTGTTCTGTATGTCGAGGATGGTGACATGGTGCGCGCGCGGCGCGGGCGCGGCGCTGGTGGACGCGGCGGGCTTGGCGTCCGAGCTGGTGATGACGAGGTAGCTGCGGAACCAGTCCAGGCGGACCTTCTCGCCCTCGATGGCGTAGCACGGCCCGCGCCCTTCCGCCGTGTAGCAGAATATGGCCTACCAATTTATATTATCGTGAGCTGCTACATAATTACTTTATACTCTTCATTCATTCATACCTTCACGCCTGTCTCCCAATCGGCAAAGATTATGGAACGCCATCCAGGAGCACCGGTCTAATCATACAACTTTCACTTCCTCTACAGTCATCAACCTCTTCATGCACTTACATTGGTTTCGGGCAGGGATCGTATACCGGTATTATTTTCATACAAAAATACCGGTAACCAATTGCGGTATCTCGCTTATTATTGAATATTTTTGCTCTTCAATGAATTTATACCTAGTCCGGTCATAAGTTCTGTTACTGAGATTTATTACAATATAAAAAATAAATAAAAGGAGTTTTTTATAAATCTGTATATTAATCAAAACATTGATTTATGTAGAATAAAAATAAAAATAATGTATTCTAAACTATTGCAATTATTTGATGTACGAGCTTGAAGTATTCCCATTTCGGACTAGAAAATCATAGTTCAATTTACGCACGACGATGATACTGATAATAGCCACAATTTTTGTAAGAGTTCTTGTAGAGAGTTTAAATTTGCGTGATTATTGATCAGACTTTTAGCTTTAAATTCTGATACAAATGTATTTCAAGCCACTTTTAAGAGCCGCTTGTACACCGGTCAATCTTGATGTCTCATGAAATGAAATACTTTTTTGAGCTAATAAAAATGGTACATTTTCTGCTTACATTATTTTAGACATAAGTAATTTACTTAGAGAGTAAAATAGATGGTAGGTATGGGATGGTGGGTCTCATTAAATCGACTTTACGATTTCACATGAATTCGCAGCAACACCAAATCTCTTGCTTCATAAGTTGGAATTGAGTCTTGTTGAAAAATATAATTTTGGTCTCTAAACATACACAAAGATAGGAAGTTTTATAATATTAAACAAAAAAGTTCTTTGGTAAACAAAAATTAACTTTTAAGCGTTTTCTAAAAGTAAAATTTAAAGAAAAGTCATGCGTAATTTCATCGTTGCCGGCTGTGAATGTTAAAAAATCGTCTCGGAAATTGCGGCGACTATTTAAAATGATTATTTGTTCTTCAAAATGTACATTAATTGAGCTTTTAATTTTTATATGTATTGAAATAAAAAAAATAACATTAGTTAGTTTTATTTGACTGAACCTTAGTAACAGAACTTATGGCCGGACTAAGTAGAATAGTGTTATTACCTAAATTAAAGTCGAAAATATCAAGGAAAAAAAGATATTTCAATTTAAATTAATACCGGTATTGATCCCTGGTTTCGGGTTTTTTTGATTTACATAGTATAAAACGAAGCCGCTACCCTCCGTGCGTACGCTTAGATCTTGCAAACTATAACAGATTTTAATGCGGTTTTCATTAATCGATAGTGATTCAAGAGGAAGGTTATGAATAATAAATTCTAGATTATGCAGGGGTTTACAGAAAACCTCGCATAAAGCCCGGTTCACATTTGTCTGACGTGTTGTGTCGTGATGCGTCATAACAGTATCGGTTTCATACATTTAATATGGCTGTGTTCAGATTTGTGTTGTGATGGCTACCTGTTACTGATACTGTTATGACGCATCACGACACAACACGTCAGACAAATGTGAACCGGGCTTAAGACGAAGCGAAGCGAGGGCGAGTCGCTTGTTTATTAAGTAGCGGTTGCTTGCGAGTTCTTTATCGGAGTTCAAGCTATCTTTGTACCAAATGTTATCGAAATTGGTTCAGTGGTTTAAACGTGTAAGTGTAACAAACAGACAAAGTTACTTTCACATTTGTTATATTGGTATGTATAATTATGGATATAGGTTTCGATTGTTGTACACGCACACACACGACAGTAGTTTATACGATAAACATATTTTCCTAGTTGCGACGAGGAAGTAACAGGAAAGAATATAGGGAGGAAGTAATATAACTAATCAAAATTCAAATTCAAAATATTTTATAACTTTTATTATTTGACAACACGTTCGTTATTTAAAATAGTATTTCTAATTAAACAAATCCTCGTTATATTATGGCTATTTATTATGGAATACGGAAACTTAAACTTTAAGAGCACATTGCTTAGAGCTTAGTTTCCTTAGTTCCTTATTATGTCCTTCCGAAAGAAGTGATGTAGACACGAAAATAGGATTACTGTCAAGTAAATAAAAGCCATCGTAACGTTGACAATACAAAAACAATATGGTTTTACCGTGTTAACCTACCGCCAAGCAGCGTGCATTGTCGTGTTCCGGTATGGGGATAAAACCGATGAAATTACTAGCATAGAGGTATTTCATCATAGCCCTAGTCCTAGGCAATGTTTTGACGGTCTTCTGATTGCAGTCTTAGGATTATAATCTTAAGAATGCAAATTTCTAAGGTTCTCAGATCCTACTTACAGGTGGCCTGTGAACGCGTTTGCTTTCTTGGTATAAAAAAAATGGTCAGCAAGACTCACGTCGTCGGCGGCGACGGTGAGCCGGTGCTGGTCGGCGAGCGTGCTGCAGCCGGGCCCGCAGCCCTTGGCGTCCAGCGCCGTGCAGCGCTCCGAGCCCAGCGAGTACACCAGCACGCTGGCGCGCGATACCACAAACAGCTTGTCTGCGCCGCTGCAATCAAACACGGAGCTACTATTTCTGTACGCGGGCCCTTCGGGCACAACTTTATTTTTTACAAACTTGATGAATAAATCAAATGTTGATGAACAGGTCAAAACGATATCTAGTATGGAGATTTATATGTACACTTTCTTAATAGCGATCGGCCGTCTTCGTTTTTTCTAAGCAAAACAATATAACCAAGATATAAGCCAACAAAGATTTGTTCCTATCTCTTTCTAGCAAAAGAGAATTAAACAATGGAGACTGGGAATGGGATGGATGGCTGACTTGTTACGTGACGTCACAGTGCATATCGGATCTCTCTGTCTAATCGCTTTCTAATTAGCTGTTTAAAATGCTTGTATGATCCGTATTTCTTGGCCGATTTCAATTTTAAATGCACTTTTGGTGATTACGGTACGGTATTTTCATATTTTGTTGAGATTTTTTTTCTATATTCTGTCAACATCCCTGAACAAGGGCACGCACCTGAAGGCCAGCCCGGTGATGGGGCTGGTGCCGGAGTCGAGCAGCGTCTTCATCTTGCCGGAGCGCTGGCGCGCCAGCTCGCCGCGGTACAGCACCACCGACCCGTCTTGGAAGCCCACCGCCAGGAGATTCTGACGACAAAGTATGTCATAACTAACGTAATGGAACCAGTAATCAACAAGCACCAATGATCGACACTGATTCTTATTTTACAGAAGATAAGGGATATTCATGTAACACTCAATTTATGACCTTATGATCTTTGAATTAAGAGTTAAGTGTCGATTATTGGTGCATGTCAGCTTAAAGTGTCGAACACTGGTTCCATTACGTTATTACATATCGTCAGTGATACTGCAATACCGTCAGTGATCGCTAGCTGTTCACTCTGCAGGCGTGAACTCTCTCTACTAGTTAGTCGAAACAAAAGATATAGATCCCGTGTCAATAAAAGAGACACATACTCGTATATTAATAGTGGATCGCTGGCTGTACTCGCTTCCCACTCATGTCGGCGGTGGGACATCACACCGAGCCTTATGCTCAAATCACACAGAGATGGAAGCGGCGAGCAGTCTCAGTGTCATATGATTTTAAACTTTATTTTCATTACTATAATACATACTATCGCTTGAGAAACTTAAAAAGGTCGCGCAGCCGCGAGCACTCCCATAACTCCTACGCAGCCTCTGTTCTCTGCCGAGCCGGCCGCTGCCGGTCGCTGCCAGCCGCTGCCATTTCGGTGTGAATTGAGCTGCGGCCGTGTTGGTACCTTGTTATCGTGCACAGCGAGCGCGGTGGCGGGCGTCGGTCGCAGGTGGGAGGGCACGGCGCGCGACACTCGCACGCAGATAGGGTTGCCGTGCCGGTCCTTGCGCGCCCAGTCCCACACCTTGATCAGCGGGTTGGTGCCTGGCTCGTCGTCCTGGAAACGATGATAATGGCTCGATTCCAAATTATTTATAACGCGTTCCTTCTTACTTGTCTAATATAGTAAACATCATACTAACCTCAAAATAAACCTTTTTTGGCTTAAACAACTTTTAGTTAAAGTTGACTAAGTAAACATTTTAACACAAAATACCTAAAACTCTAATCAAATTAATTATGATGTTTGAATAAATTTCATGAATTTGATAGTTTAAATTCTCGGCCTTACCTTACCTTCTTGATTAGAATCATTTTATTTTAAAATCAAGTAAAAATACACTCAAACTACATCCTCAATTTTTGCTGATATTCATACGTTTACTGTGTACTAATTTGACAAACCTGAACAAAATAAATAAACTTACGCCAATAGTGACCAAGAACGGATCATGAGGCAGTTGCTGGGCCAGCGTGATCGTCATCTCATAGGCCTTGAACGGAGTGATTTCCCATGAGCGAGACACCAAGTGCGCCCATCCTGTACTGTCGCATAGCACCACGTGGGAGTTGCCACTTGTGGTGGCTGTTATGTTTGTGTCCTAAGAATTAAATTGAACAATTACTCTACAAGTGAATGCATATTTTTTTCAGTTCAATAAACAACATAATAATACAAAGCTTATAAAGCTTGTGATATTTAATTTCTGAAACATACATTATTATTATGCAAGGCAAGTCTACGGTGATTTAGTCGTAGTATCATTAACAAGTTCAAGTAAAATTCAAACATGTTGAAATTGGCAATATTTTATGCTACATAATTTATATAGAACAAAATGCATGATAAATATACAAAGATCAGGATATTTGGTATTAAAAATTTCAAAACAGGTAAACTAAACTTTTATTTCAAAATACATTCACAGTAATAAATTTCAAAGTTTGCCTTAAATATTTTTTCACCGTAAGTCATGGCAAGACTACATTGGACGGACACATAGTTGAGTATTTAGAAAAGAAGTTACGATTGAGGCAGCATTTAAGAGGCATTTAATTAATACTTGGATTCGATGTTGTAATGAAAGTGCAGCATGCATTTGACACTTATCTTTAGTTTTGTATCTAAAGCTTTTTAGACTGTACGCTGTTTGAAGGTCTCAAATATACACAAAGTCAGCATTAACATTATTGGTTAAAGGCTTTTTATTCATAAAAAGAGGAAGGCATGTTATATACCTATGTACTTATATATCATCATGAAATCGTGATGTTTACCAGCAGGCTGGACCGGGAATAGCTCAGCCACTGCAGTGTTATACATATGTTTTAGTTTTTAAGATAAGTATGTGAATTGTTATATAATTTAACACTTTCACTTTGCCTTGGGCATGAACAATACCCCATGTCCCACCATATTTTTTGTACAAACAGTTTGGATACAATATTTGTGTCATCAGCATGTTGGGAGCAATACACTTAGACGCTTACATAGAATCTGCGAAGTTAAATGGGTTAAGAAAAACTCAATGAATCATTTTTGATTGAAAATAAATAAATATTTTATAATTTTATTCTAAATTGGTAAACAAAATTTTCCTAACACAACTACGGGTACCTAATTACTGAAGGCTGTTAAAGCATGATGAAGTATAACTAACAACCTAACTATAAAACAACAAATTATTATTTATGCTACTTCTATCTTAACTTGTTACAGATTAATGGGGAAAAAATATGATTATGAGTCATACACTGCGGAATACATGACGCGGCTTAAGCTAAAAAAAATATTAACTTACCTGTAAACATTCCGCTACTTTTCCTTTGTCGACGTTGTTGTGAACATCAAAAAATGTGAATCGACGCCACTGAAAACAGATATTACCAACTGGTTATACATAATGCTGATTAGCTAATTATAATCGGTTTGCTCCATATCGTATCCGATTCCAATGGCAAACAACTAAACTTGTAATCGTATTTACAAGCTACTAATTAGTCCAAGCGGGCGTAATCATTAGCAAAAATTGGTCATCGAATTAAACAAAAACTTGTCTTCTTAAATTTAGTGACGTCAAAACTTTAAAAAAATTATCATACCTCCAAAAACGCCATGGTAATTGTTTAAATTATATTTCCTGCATTATATCCTGAGCATAATTATTAATGAAAATAAAACAACTTTTAATGTATCGTCCTCGGAATACCCTTATCAACGATCTGTCAGCTGTCATATCAACAATGCCAAATGTCAATAATGTCATTATTGATACTCTTCGAGTTACTTTAAAAAACTTTTGTTTTTTCATACCGCTGCTGTGCGAAATGATGGCTGTCATATCATCACATCACTACATATAAAAACCAAGTCCCCCGCCACGTCTGTCTGTCTATACCATATGTTCGCAATGATCTCAAAAACTATTGAACGGATTTTCATGTGCTTGTCACCAATCAGTTACATAATATTTCCCGGAAGGTTCTTATGTATAAGCTGAGGCCCATTTCATGAAGCTACAAGTTACAAATTACAAGCGGAAGTCTCTTTCTAACTCCTTTGGCTAGAAACAGACTTCTATACTATATACGGGCCACTGGACGTCAATAATCACGGTAATAATAATAATAATTGACGTCCAGCAAGCCTACGTACTATCGTTTTGCGTCGTGCATCGTGCCCAGAGGGATGGCACGGAAGGATAATGCGTAGGGGGCTTTAGTAGGATAAAATCTGGTTTACGTAATGGCCTCTACGCATTATCCTTCTTGACGTACAGCCGCGCACGATCGTCAGGCACGATGGTGCTGTACGCACTATCGTGCAAAGTCCATCGTGCAGATCGTGCTAGACGTTCGCGAAACGTAAACTCTGACAACACTGCGAAGATCTGGCTACGTAGATCTAGCAACACTGCGAAGATTTGATGGATGTCGACTGAAGGAGGAAGGACCTAGCATCCGCGTTCAAGAAAAAATATTTTAAAAACAAAATGACGGACGTCAGAGGCCCTACTTTAAAAATCGAGGTTCGAAGTTACGTTAGCTCCATCTCTGTCACTCGTCCTTCGAGAATAAATCGAGAGAAAGGGATGGAGCTAACGTAACTTCGATTTTGAAAGTAGGGCCTCAGGTCTACGCATTACCATGCAAGCACGATGCACGACTGAACTGACGTACGTCAGGGCTACGCACCATCTAGCCGCACGTCGTGCAAGAAGTAGTGGGGGGCTGGTTGGACTCAAATTCGGTCGTGCAAGTCCTTCAAGGTAATAATAATAATTATTGACGTCCAACAACCCTACGCACTATCGTTTTGCGTCGTGCATCGTGCCCGGAAGGATGGCACGGAAGGATAATGCGTAGAGGGCATAAGGGTGTTACAGAAAACTCGTAAACCGAAGCGAAGCGAGGGCGGGTCGCTAGTTGTAGAATATTCTAGTTCCACCAGTTCCACGTGTGTCACCAGACTTTAAGTTTAATAGGGAATACGCATGTTTTTTTTACAGCTTCTTTAAAAGCTGATTCATGCAACAAACAGGTGAGAAAAAACATTTTTTGAATACCTAGCTATATAAATAACCAAGATATAAGCTGAAAAAGATTTGTTCCTATCTCTTTCTAGCAAAACAGAATTTTACGTGGAGTTTATATGGCCGTACTGCACGATGACGTCACCGGTGCACTTCGGATCTCTCTGTCTAATTAGCATTTTAAAATGCTTGTATCATCCGTATTACTTGGCCGATTTTAATTTTAATTTCACTTTTGGTGATCTCTTTTACGGTATTTTCATATTTTGTTGAGAATTGCTATTGAAAAAATCCATGCGTATTCCCTATCGTCTGATAAATGGCTACTGTCTAGTGGGACAATTCTGCCAGTGTCAAGGTAGGAAGCATAGTCTAAAGCCCCTCATACATGTACAGTCAACAGCATACATAAGTGATAATTTATGTACCTTGTCACTTTAACGTCGTGTTTGAAACGTCATACAAAATTGTGAAACGATTGAAAGCGACAAGGTACATAAATGATCACTTATTTATGCTGTTGACTGTACAGGCCGATCGGTTCAGGCCGAACTGCGTCAGTTCCGCCTGACCGGATCGATTGGCTATACATGTACCTAAAGACTGATGTGTTCAGGCCAAACTGCGTCAGTTCCGCCTGACCGGATCGAGTGGCCATACATGTAGAGGCCGATCGGTTCAGTCCGAACTGCGTCAGTTCCGCCTGTCCGGATCGAGTGGCCATACATAATCAGTTTTTCCAACGGCCAATCGTTCAGGCGGACGGATGAGTTTTGCCTTCAGGCCAAATTATACATACACGATGCTATTTTGCATCCGGTGAGTTAGACCAGAGGCTCGTTTCACGAAGCTACAAGTTACAAATTAAAAGCGGACGTCTCTTTCTTACTCCTTTTGCTGGAAAAAGAGTTCCGCTTGTAATTTGTAGCTTCGTGAAACGGGCCACTGAAGGTAAAACTGATCATGTATGGAGTTCTGTCCGGTCAGGCAAAACGTTCAGGCGGACGGATGCGATTTGCCTTCAGGCCAAATTACACATACACGATGCTATTTTGCATCCGGTTAGAGTTAGTTAGTTAGACCTGAAGGGAAAACGGATCATTTATGGAGGCCTTAAGCGTTGGAAGTTACAAAATGATAGGTGAAAATGTTTTCCTAAAGCAGTTTTTTTCATCTCATCAGTTGGGGGATCTAAAAATAAATAGGTACAAAATTTGTAGGGTTTAATTTAAGACATAACAGGGTGAATATTCGGGCGTTTCAACCACCCTCACTACCGTTCTCAAAACAATGAAGAAAAAAATAATGATAACCACGAACTGTTCAATAATAATTGAACTATGAGTGAGTAACTTAACGGATGGCCACTTTTTTCTCTTCCTATAGTCCGGTTTCTATGCTTTATATTCATATTCTTACCCCCTTACTAATAAACGTTGAGTAACGGTGGTATAGCTATACAATGTTTTGTCCTTATCTGTCATTGTGACATTTGAATTTGACAGATAAGGACAAAACACTGTATAGCTATACCACCGTTACTCAACGTTTATTAGTAAGGGGGTTAGAGTCGACCGATCACATCGGTCCGCTGATCACTGATTCGACCAATCAGAACACGCCTTATGCTGCATATGAAATTAAATTGGTCAATGAGAAGTCGTTTTATTTTTTAATAATATTCATCCCTTCACGGATAGGCAAAGGAATCAGATTCCATACAGCCATATATGTCTGTTTTTAATGATCTGTGGCCCATTTCACGAACCAACAAGTTAGAAATTACAAGCGGAACTCTCTTTCTAGCAAAAGGAGTTAGAAAGAGACTTCCGCTTGTAATTTGTAACTTGTAGCTTCGTGAAACGGGCCTCTGAAAGTTCTGGCACGGTCAGAGTCGTCAGTTTAAAAAACGCCTTTGAATGACTGGCCACTAAGAACGGTATCGTTAAAAAAAAGTAAAAATTGGCGGGAGAGCGTAAAAAATTTAGTGTGTTGTAAATTTATTATACTCGTAAGAATTGATTTTTATTTCCTCGCAGTAGTCGTGAAAAACGCTGTGTTAAGCCTCGGCCGAAAGTGCAATAGATGGACTCGTACTTTCGAGGGCCTCCGCTACGCGTCGGGCCTCGAACTAACTCGTCCATCTATTGCTTACTTTTTAACCTCTGCAAAAATGTACTATAGTTTAAACAATCATGATTTTGATGCTTGGGGAAACTCAACTTCGGAGCATTCGTGTTTATGAAATTTAGGAAGAAATATTTCGAGATTATGTAGTGTACTATGCGGGGAGTATACTGGATATTTTTTTTTTACTTATTTCAATGTTGGCAGTTGTGCGTGGTTTAACATACCCACATACATACATACTTACCTTCACACCTGTCTCTACATTCATCAACCTCTTCATCCGTGGTATAAATATCGTGTGAATCTACTTATATGTGTACGAAATTATAGTTTTGTACCATGTTTGTACCTATCAGTTTTGAGAAAAAGTGAGTGTGAGAAGTTAGACGTACTTAGATAAAGTTTAACTACGGAACCCTACAAATGAAGGCGCTGTGGTCTATGTTAATTTAAAAATGAATAAAAATATGCGTTTAGAAATCTTTATTAGAAGTGCCTTGGTTTTACAAAACCCGCTCGAGTGGTTGAATTCCCAACAACATAACCAGTCATAATAATAGTACCTATGCGAACTTAATTTCGGACTAACTCATTTTCGGGATGTTACAAATTATGCCAAATAAGGTTTCTGCCACATTACCATTCGTCGAAAACCGATTATGCCAAGTCTGTTATGCTAAAACAGTTTCGGAAAATAAATTTTATGCCAAATAGAAGGAACCCGAGTAGCACATTGTTTTTTATTCAAATAACGCATAACGCATTTGCATGTAGGTAACTGTGAGCGAATTTGGAAATAAGAATAAAAAACACAAAAAACTTGAAGGCACACTTTATTAAACTTTATATGTAGTAAAACAATTTTAGGATTCACATTTAAAAAAGTTTTTGTTCAAAGTTGTTCTCTCATGTGTTCCATTTTTCATACACTGACTGACGCTACCGTGCAACGTGAACTTCAAACGGAGGCGCACCTATTGTTGCTTTGAGGAAGTCTTTAAGACTTGTTGGTGTCCTGATTATCAATGTTGACTGAGATTAAATAAGACCTGGTTAGATCGACAATGAACAGATCAAAAACTTAATTGATGGCCTACACAAAATGCAAGATCTTAGTCGTAGATGTTATGTAAGTAGGTAATATGTATGCCGATGAGTATACCTACTTGGGTAAGATAGTCTCCCAAAAACGATGGGTCAAATTTACTTGAGTAGCTTCTGGACTTCTGGTCATTTAATGTTGCCCTTCCTATATTCCTTCAAAACACGAACTCATCAACATGTGCATCTTGCCCATCATAATCTGCGGTGCCCAAACTTAGTTCTTGACTGAAACTCAAAATTCCAGTGTCAAGTTTTGCCAAATAGCAATGGACGGGAGCATACTAGGGTGTTATTCTCTTTAAAACGGCGGTCGGTCGGACGAACGAGCGAAATCGCAGCGGCGAGTTTAATAGTCCCGTCCGAGCGAACAAAACACATTTTAGCGCGTGCATTCTCAATTAGGCAGCCTTATACGTTCGATAAGCCATGCTACCAAATCGAAAATGCTGGGCGTCCAACTAAAGCTCCAGCGCAGCATGAGAAACACAGAGCTGCATTATGGAATGTGTATTGCTGATGATGGGGGAAGACTGCAAGTTTGAAGTAGGACTAAGCTGGACAGCTTTGCAGCATTCACAAGTACAGATGAGCATCCCTAGATGAACATCGTAGCAGGGTTACACCCAAAAGGGAATGGGGGACGAGGGATTGGCGGGAGCGCGCTTCCTAGTAGGAGAAAGGGAAAGACCGAGGAAAGGCTTTTGCCCAGAATTGGGCCGCAAAAACAGGCAATAAAAATTAAAGATAAGAAAAACCGACGTTGATGTTGTAGTAATTCCGCTTAAATTGAACAGACAGTCGTTCTGGAGGATCGTTGACCTTCACTTTAAACCTCTGACTACAACCAGAAAAAGACAGGAATTTTTATACAAGGTAATGATACATTAGAAAAGTTTTTCTCGTCAGTTATAATAAGTAGTGCATAGGTACACGAAGTTCGCAAAAATTACATCTTAATTTTAGATTCAGGAGGACTACTAAGTGCAGATTTTACTCCCGATGTTTCCGACGGTTCCTCGGAGTTTACTGAAATGGAATGGAGTTGAATAGGTACATTATTTATTTTCAGTGATAAGTACATAACCAAAAACGCACGTTTATTTAAAAGGTACCATCTAAATATTTAGCAATAGTTATCGTTACATGTATTTACATTTTGGGCTATGATCAGCGAGCGTGAAATGCGGAATGATCAGGGGGGGTTACCATGACCTACATAAGCAGATCCGGTTAGATTGAGAGAAAGGGACAGAATTGTATAGCTGCTATAGTTTTGTTCCTTTCTCTCAACCTAAACTGAAGTGTTTTAGTAGTTAAGTCATCACGGGGCTAGTAGTAAATTCTATTAAGAGGATTGTGAAGCGCCGCTAAAATCGCGTAGCTGTCAAAAAAAACCCATACAAATTTATCTCCGGGCGTTAACGTTTCTCACACCCTAAATAAAGTCCGATTTCCACGATTTTTGAATATGTTGTAGTGTCGCGTCGTGTAAAGGAAAACGTACAGACATCGTTTTTCATGATATCTACAACATATTCAAAAATTTAAAAAATCGGAGTACGTGTAAGGGGAGAAAAACGTTTTCGATTTTGTATGGAAATTTTTAGCTTCACAATTCTCTTAAGACGCGTTTGTTTTAGGATCTTTCCTTATATTAGGGTCCTAAATAAAACAATACTGTTAGAAATACAAAGGAATACAAAGCCCGTGAGGACTCTTGTGCTAGTTAAAAACGATTTGAGATGTTCTTTCTTACCTATTGTCCTTAGGCTTCCGATCACAGATAAGGTAGTGAGAGGGTCCGTCGTAGTGTCGTAATCCGAGGATGAAGACTGACTGCTCGCCGTCCCAGACTGACTGGTCATGAGAATTTTGGGACGGTCAAAGATCTTGCCCAGGAGTCCTTGCGGTTGGGCCCTTAGCCGCTGCAGTGATTCGTCGTAGGTAAGCTCAGTCCTGGTGATGTTTACTAGTAAATACTTTTCTATCCTACTAATATTAAAAAGTCTACTCCTACACAACACCTACAACGTTCCCGGGACGTACCCGAAGGATTTTAACAGCGTGTTCCTGAGTAAATTTGGAGTTAAAATGTCGTATAAAGTAGGCTTGATTCGGTCTTGCCACTTCCCACTTTTAAGCCAATTTTAAAGTCATCTCATCATCTGTATACATATCACAAGTAACTAAATCAAATGAAACTTTCACGCAAAACTCATCCATAACTTCTATGATTATGGTTTATATTCGTCTGCAACGTGCCCTTACCTTATTGCCTGTAATGGCACTGACAAGATTGAACGAATAGGCAAGTATCCTAGTGTCATTGTTGTTGTTTACATGTCGGTTGACATTGTGAGATATTTTCTTGCAAAAAAGAAAGCACTACCTGGCTATCCCGATGCAGGTTAAACAGGTATCAAAACCAGCGATAACTCCGCGCTATGATAGGGTAAAACAGCTAATTATTGGCCTCGAAAATACCAGTTATTGGCACCTAGTGATTTTTGAATCGAGTTGAGTTCGTCTGTACCTTATGTTAAAGTTCATGGGGCCAATAAATGGCAGGTGGCCAATAAAAGGGGAAGTTCACCCTATTGATTGCGGGATAGCTTTCGCATAGTAATTCACTATAGTAGGGACATCGTTTGGGAATGTCGTTGACAATTTTATAAACAATGATAGCCCTTCAGGCAGCAAGACTTTGAAACGACCTTCTCCTTAATATCAAGCAAGCTTTGACAAGTGTGCCTTTAAGAATAAAGTTCACGAATTTCTTTGTTGGTAGGGTTGACGTCATTTTGATTTTCTAATTGCATTATCTGTAATGTTTTGTGCTTATCCTCATATATATTTTGTACGTATTTATTAATTAGTGCCACGTAGCAGGACATAGCGCAGGGAGAGGAAATTCACTCTAAAAATCCCGCGATTTGAAAGAACGGACGTTAGGGCGCGTTCACATAGAACGTCCGTTTTACAGGATCCGTTTTAACGGATCTTTTCACCTTGTTATCTTCTTTTTTATTGGATCCAGAATACTGTTTTGGGTGTGAACTCGCTCATACAACTACATACGCCATCAACATCCGTTAAAACGGATCCTGTAAAAACGGACGTTCTATGTGAACGCGCCCTTAGTGGCAATAGGTGTGCATGTGACATAGAAACTCCATGTTTTAAATCACAGTTTCAACTTATTAAACTTACTTTTAAACTTAGTATTACACTCTAATAGACAGTAACAGAGTGCAATTAAATTGTGGCTTCTAAATAATATCAAATTATTCATAAATGCTTACACAATTGAAATTGGTTTGGACATATCTCTGTAATACAGCGTACAGTAGAGGTAATTTACACAGTTCATCACGAAAGCCGTGACGATTAGTATCGATAGTATACGCACGGAGTGTGAGGACATCATGTTGATAAATATTAAAAAATATATGTGAAAATTAATAAAAATAGTAAAAAAAAGGTATAAAAAAACTTGGTAAAAAAATCTAAAAAAACTAAGTGACAATAACCTGTCAGATTGTCAGATACTTGCTTGACCATAGACATTAGCAATAAGGATTACAAAAAACCGGTCAATTGCGCGTCGGACTCGCGCACCGAGGGTTCCGTACCGCAGCAAAGTAGGTATTATTATATTCCGATTAGAAATTCAATTTCGAATCGAATCAGCAAGAACCCGATTCACCTTGACCATTTTTTAGTATTATGTTGTTTTTCTTCAGGGTTTGTACCTACTATATTAAAAATAAAAAATGCATTACCAAATTTGACGATTGTATCTTTTACCGTTTTTACGATAAAACAGTAGTATTAATGCCTGGGTGGATTCGCCTTTTTGATTATTTCTTAATATTTTTTCACTTTTTTGAAAATTGTTTGTTTTTGCGTGTTTAGCGACTGAAATTTAAAGATATAGTAATAAGCTTTAAAAACCTGCAGGAGGCACCATTATCCAATCATTAAATTAGAAGTTATTGGTCTTCAAAGTTAACTGCTTGAAATGGTAATGACGTTAGTAGTATGGAATGACTATTTTAGCAATGGTAATGATTCCAAGTAACTGGTAATGACGTATAATAAAATGTTTTTTACACACATGTTTATGTAATGTATTTTATTGAATATAAAATAAGCTGTACGACACTACGACTACGAATATCAACAATTTCTTAAAAAAAAATAGTTTCTATTAATATAAGCTCTTTGGTAATCAACATGATTTTGGAACAATTTTCTTTAATTAAACTAAAATACGTAGATCTTTTCCTTTTTGTTTACCTTTTTAACGACCAAACGTAATAAAATCTTAATAATATTTAATGTTAGGTACTTACTTAAATCCACAATATCTTCAAAAAATATAGTTTCTATTAATATTAGCTCTTTGGTAATCAACATGATTTTGGAACAATTTTCTTAAATTAAACTAAAATACTTAGATCTTTTCCTTTTTGTGTACCTTTTTTTACGACCAAACGTAATAAAATCTTAATAATATTTTACGTAAGGTGACTTAAATCAACAATATCTTCAAAAAATATAGTTTCTATTAATATTAGCTCTTTGGTAATCAACATGATTTTGGAACAATTTTCTTAAATTAAACTAAAATACGTACGATCTTTTCCTTTTTGTGTAGGTACCTTTTTTTACGACCAAATGTAATAAAATCTTAATAATATTTAACGTTACTTACGTAAATCAACAATATCTTAAAAAATATAGTTTCTATTAATATTAGCTCTTTGGTAATCATCATGATTTTGGAACAATTTTCTTAAATTTAACTAAAATGCGTACGATTGTAATAAAATCTTAATAATATTTAACGTTACTTAATTAAGGCTGTTACTTTTTGTTGATTACAATTTTACATAAAAATATAATATAATGCAATGAACAAAATATATAGCCATTACACAATATGGAAACACAATAATATTATAAAAACAATAAAAAATCGAATAAATCAAATTATATAAATACAAGACATTATTATAATCTTTGAATCAACAGCCATTGATGGAATAATTTAATTAAGTAAACTTATTTTAGGGTAAGAGATAGTTTAGTTTTTTCTGTAAAATATCAGTTTTTGTTACTATGATAAGTTTATTCGACAGAATCCTTATATTTGAAGGACCCGCGACATTGACATTTGTTTCAACACTTGAAGTCGATGCCTTTGGCGTGTTTGTAATGTTGCTAAGAACTTCATTACCGTGACTTTTTGAGGCTATGAGAGGTTTGTCAAGAGAGAGGTTTAGAGTCCCTTTTTTCCACAAAACTTGATGCACAGCAAGGGTGCCTTTGAATGGTGGTACTTTTATTGGGAACTTTTTATCTTTTTCTTTGATGACTGCTTCAGGGACATCAATTGTTATGACATTCTCCACGTTTTCTTTGATTACACGCATGAACTTATCATAACTACCTACATCAACGCCGTGATTAACGCAGGAATCAACTGTCCGCTTTAGCGTTCCTCCCACACCATCAGGGGCACCTTTGCCGTGACCTGCCTCTGAGTAGTTCCATGTTATTGCATTTATCGATGGAAAATCTTTGTGAAGTTGTGATATCATGTAAAAAATATATTTATTTCTGTACTGTGAGGTTGGGGAATCTGTTTGAAAATGTAATGTATCTATGAATGGGTTATCATTTATAGCTCTTTGAATCAATGGTGTAATATGAGCCCATACAGCGGAAGCATCGTGTCTCAAGCAAGAACTCGTTGTACAAACGGATGTTGGCTTAATTGAACTCATTCCAAAGTCAAAATTATATATAACGGCTGTATGAAGACTTACTTCCTGTCGGCTTCCTCCAAAATGCATCGACTGCACTTCTTGATTGTATTTCAGACCATAATTTTCCGAAAAATCTGCGTGAATTACAGCACAGTTTACGGATAGTGAATCTTTTAATTGCTTCATGTGCGTATATTGGTTATGAATTTTGTAACAATGTTCAAAGAATGGTAGTAAATTTGCTTCCAGAGCTTTAACTATTTCTATTGGTTTTGCTACAACTTCCTCTTTCTTCGTTATCGTTATGATTTTTGGGCCTTTCTTAGTTTGAGACCTTTCTCTTGCACGAACCCATCTATAATAAGTAATATTATGATCATTATTAAATTCATTGAATTTTACAACTTTATTATTGCAGGATTCACATTTTCGTTCTAGACACTTCGTCTCATATATAGAACAACACAAATTCTTAATCAATTCGGTTGAGTTCGCTTCATCTATTATTGACGCTGTTTTCAGAGCTTGAATCGTGAGTTCAATATTTTCATGAATCAAGCACTTGCATGTATCTCTTTGGGAACTCTTTGGTGTTAACACCCAAAATGGTCTATGCTTACAAAAAAAGGTGTAGCTAACTTTCACCTCATTTTTTTTCATAAACTTCTCGTGCAAATTTTTTTGTGTATTGGTCATGTAGCGCTTTTGTTTCTGTATTTTCAATTTGGTAATATACTCTTTCTTTCCTGCTCCTATTGTGCTGTTTGAATCATCGAGATAAAATTCCCGAACTTTTTTCACTAATTTTTGTAGTCTTGTACCTTCTTTTTTCTTTTTCTTAACAATGGCACTTTTCCTTATTTTAGCTAAAATACCTTTATCCTTTTTCTTATCCATCCTTTCTTTTTGTAATTGATGTAATTGTTTTTTTATTGTTTTGTTTTCGTCTCGAAGTTGTTTAATTATACTTAACAGGTACCTTCTTTTCTTCTGTTCTTGGTATCTTATTTTTCTGATTTTTAAATCAGGACATACAGGAGATTCTGAGATCACCAATGGATCATCTGTTTCATTTTGATCTTTATCGTTATTGACTGCATTAATAAGCACTACCTCAGGAGCTGTGTTGGTTTTCAACATTTCTTTCTTATTTTGTCTGTATTTCTTAGAAGCTTCACGCCATTTCTTACGCTTCTCCCGTTGATCGCGCGGAGATTCCTCATGCACACTTTTAATTTGCTTCTTCCTCTTCCTTTCTTGATACCTTCTTTTTTCTTTTTCTTTTTCTAACGCGTACAGTTCTGGATCTTCTTTTATTTCAGCATATTTCTTGCGTCTAGTTCCTTTTAGTTTTTCTAAGCGCTCATTTTCTTTGGTTTTTTTTTTTCTGTTCATGATAGTTAGAAGTACGTATCTAAAAAAAAAGAGGAATAATTACACCAAACTATGAAAACAGTCAAGAAAAAATAGTAAATTTTTTATTCCCGCAATTCAATAAACTTAATTTTACAACGATTCCTGCTTTTCCCTAAAGTTTCGTGGTAATAATATGTGATAATCTATCGAAATAAGACAGCAAATTTTGATTTGAGATTTACTTTGGTGTATATATAATAGTTGTACAGGAGAGCAGAATGAACAAATTCAAAAATTCACAAACTTGTTTGACAAGCATTGTAAAATATTAATAAGACAAAATAGGTACCTAAGAGTGGAAAATCTTTCAACAATCCATCATCTAATCAAATATAGGTACATTGTATTTATTAACGAATTTATTCTATTTTAGTCTAATTTAGTCTATTTTATTTCCGGTAAAAACCGAAACTTACTCGAGTCGCGTATAACAACACTAGGTAACTAAACTTTGCATCTACCCAACACTTCAATCCAGTCAGTGTGTCCAGAAACCTTCGCACTACGAGAGGACGTTCTGTTGAGCTTTATTAGAAGTTTCTCGAATCAAATTGAAGCAAAAAAAACTGTAAGTAGTTTAGAAATTGGTTTCAATAGCCTTTCCTGTTTTAATTTGAATTAGAAATTAATGCAATGTCCGTTTTTTAAAGGTATATCAATTTACGTGTCATCGACTGCCTTGAAAAAATAATAGATTACCACAGGATTATAAAAGGAAGATGAAGCTTCAATATTACATATTATATATTGACTTTAATCGACATGTTATAGACTCAAAGTATTTTTTAAATATACTACAGAATTATAATACAATATTTGCCACACAACAAGGAGGACAGTGTCGAGCGTTGTGTGAAGATAATGAACAAATGAAATTACATTTGGAGTTCATGCACAACATTTTTAACATGAGTATCGTCGTTGACATAATGGAAACGGGCAATGACAGAGAACAGTTAATAAATTTATACCACTTGCTTAAAAACCGCGGAGAGGTAATTTTAATTGATAATTTGGAGAAGTGGGACATTGAAGAATAATTTTAAGCATTCTATGATGATGAATCGTAAAAATTAAGAAGAAAAAGCTATAAAAAGTTTGTTACTTTACTCAAATCGTTAATATATATATATATATATCTATATACATATATAGATATGAAAAAAAATCGATGTTGAAGTTTTAAAATGTGACTAAGTGTGATAATTTCGTTCCTTGTTGATTATTCAGTGTTATTTAATTGTAAGAATAGTTTCTATAAGCTAAAACGATTAGGTTTAATCATTAAACGATGTAAAAAACATTTTTTTTAGTTTATTTCGCTTTAAAAGTCCTTAAGAAGCACCAGTTCGTCATTACCTGTCACGCTAAATCATTACCATTTACACGGAAAAAATGGTAATGACGGCAATGGTGATGACGAATATGGATTATTTTCAACAGAACTCTAAAATTACTGTTTAAAGCAGAAAACTCGTCAGCCATTTTGGGAATACACACAATATACTAAAAGCACACAACATGGTATAAAACAATTCAATGTTATCTTACCTGGTTAACTGTGTTAATGGCGATGACGCAAAACTGTGACAAACCACTTTTAAAACTATATTTAGGGCCAAATATCGTATTTTTATTATTAACAACTTGACGTGCGCTCGACTCCGCTTTGTAGTAGGGACTGAGGAGTGGGGTAAGCGTGGCGGTCCAGGTAATAAGCCGCGTAAAACAATAAAAAAAATACTTTGACGGTACCGCAATGGTGTTGACGAATTTCCGTGACAAATTTAAAAAAATATATTACTCTTAGATGTTATGTATTGAATTGCATGGTATTTTTTATATCGATCAGGGCAATATGTACTTACAAAATATTTAAAAAAAAACGCATTCCGTTCGGTGGGATTTCTATGACAATTATACAACTAACTATACCTCCGATATTTTCTGATATGGTAATGACGTTTAGGGCGTGTTAAATTAATTTTAAAATCATGTATAAGAAATAAAAGATTTTGTATTGCGGCGCATTAAAGTGAAACACGTACCCTAGCGTTCTCCCAAAGAATAAATAATGAAAAAGTAATGTGTATTTTTTTATTGGCCGGAACACCTATTTTTATCCAAAACGCGAAATGACCCGCCTAGGCCAGGAAAGTAGGAAATTACCTGACGAGGTGGTTGGCGGGCCGAGTCTTGGCGAGGCCTGCTAAAATCCGCTCATTCCCGAAATACCAGTATTTTAAAATACCAAACTACTCTTTTTACCAGGTTGTCAAAAAAACAGATTCTAATTATTGGGTGAAGATGTTAAACAATACTGTAATTTGAATGTTTAGTTTTGGGATTCCGATATATTGAGAACCTGGTATTTTAAAATACTGGTATTTCGGGAATGAGCGCTAAAATCCGAGTCAAGCAATCCCCGTTTCCGCCGAGGCATATAATACTTTTCTCAAAGAATGCGATAATATGATACAAATACATAATTATAAGTATTTGTAAAAAGCTTTCCACAAATTCAGAGAGAATCTTTTTTTGAAAACTAGGTACGAGTATTAAGATGCACGCACGTCGCACGCTCATTGACGTACAATGAACCGCGAAAACGTTTCTTGTATGGGGAATCCCTTTATTATTTAACTTTCTTTATTTTTTATATTCCTTAGTAAATCACCGCCGTAATAATACGTATTCTGAAATAAAAAACAATCCGCTATCTATTACGGTTCAAAATATACAGCTGTTCAAAATGAGGACGGACTGACGGACGGACGGACAGCGGAGGCATACGTTGGGCTACCTTCGGGCACGGAACCCTAAAATTCCCATTTATTTCCCATTTTAATGATTTAATCTTCAAGACATATGTTATAGAATATTTGTAAGTTGTAAGTTTTAATGTTCATGTTTTTGCATGCTGTCACTGACGGTTAAGTGTGTCGGATTATGTTTTAAATTTAAGACCATTTTGTACCACGTTTATTGCAAATAAAGAATCTGAATCTGAATCTGAAAAAAGTAATTTATAAACCATTCAAGAACTTAAGTTTACTTCGTCTTATACCTACATAATAACCTAACCAATTTGAAATAAAACGTTCTAAATCTACATGGACTTTTTATAAATTATTACTTTGCCTGTTTCTAGGTTAAAATATAGGTAATTCAGCACACTTATCGATGCTAATTCAAATTTTAAGACCGCGCCGATCATACGCCTGTTGTACAGTGGCGCCGAATTTTCCGCATTTATAATATTAGTAAAATAAAATAAAATATGGCATAATTTAAGAACCCTCGTGTAATCAATCAACTTAACTGAATAAGTTTTCAAAAAACATTTTATCAAGACGAAACTACCGAGTCCCAACTCGGCGGGTACAATTAAGTACAGCAAAGATCCCTTCGCCTCCTTCCGACTCTATCATCAGATCAGCTCGATGGTACCATAATATTGCATTGTCATTGGGTTACACATTGTATTCCAAATATCCGGTCATTGCATTGACGGGAACTGGTTCAAAATTTCAGGGGCCCGTTTCTCAAAAAGTATTAGTCTAATAATATTTGTGTTTTGTCTCATTTTTTAGTTTTATTTACGAGACAAAACACTAATATTATTAGTCTAATACGTTTCGAGAAATGGGCCCCAGGACGTAAAAGTAAAGTTACATAAAAGCTTGTATAATGGAGACCACTGTTTTTTCGTTCAGTTACTTACGGTAAGCACTTGCTCGGTTCAGTTTGGTCCGTTAGCAAAAGTCACTGGTTGAATATTTAACAAAAAAAGTCAAATTAAAACCTCCACGCAAAAAAAGGTTCCGAATGTCGAAATGTCATTTAATGTCATTTTGGTTTTCGCGGGTGACCGTATATTTTTTTATTTTATATAATTTTAAATTAAATTATGCCAAAGTACTACAGGTTCAGGCCTATTTCACCCCCCAGAAAGACAAAATGGTGCGATGATGGAGACGCAGACAAAGACAAGGGAGATATACAAAAGTAAGTAAAAACTTAAGGCGTCTCTATGTATTCAGAGTATTATCTAGACGGGACACGAAAAAATAATACAACGATTTAAAGAGAAACATTTATTCTGGGAGACATAAATAAAGAAGACGGCATCTTTACTTTCTCATTTCTTCCGCGTACCTATTATAAGTTTTTTCAAAGCCAATTTTGGCTCTCACCAAAACTGGTGACAACTATGGAGTGAACTGTTGCGTTTAACTGTTTCACTCCGTGCTGTTTGTATTTATGAGTGTTTCCGCAGGTTTCGTAGACAACTGCGATCTGAATTGTTGTATTTTAAAATTCATCCAAATGTGACGTGTCATTTCAGCGTGAATTTAAGGATTAACAAACATACTAACTCACACACACACACACACACTTGAAAACTTTCGCACTTATAATATTAGTGTGCAGGCGCGGATCCAGCTTTCAGATTAGGGGGTGGTCATTAACTGCTGAACAAACAAGTTCTGTCAAGTGCGAGATAATGCCACACGACTATTTACTTTCTGACCCGCATCTACGAGTGCCGAAGGGGGTGGTCATGACGTACTTGACCACCCCCGTGGATCCGCCACTGTTAGTGTGTTTTGTGTAAAATGAGTTTAAAAGACTTTTACTTTTGACATGCTTTTCATAAGCCCGATTTACATTGGTCAAGGACAGTGGAGTGAAAAAATAGAAAGCGATCCTATTTGGATCCACTGGTAAGGCAACTTGACTCGGTACTGACCGACCGGTTTACACTACTGTATTGTCCATTGTCACTGCCACTGTCCACTGTCCTTGACCAATGTAAATCGGGCTTAAGAGTTCATCGGGCTACTCGCACAACTGCCGACAGGTGTGTGAGTAGCCTACTTTAGCCAGTATTAAAATTGGTAATGACAGGTTACCCGAAAGAGGCTTGGAGCTGACGCCTGCTCAGCTGTGGTACCTGCGGCGGACGGCGTGGCGGGAGCCAGCGCGGCCGATGGGCGCGGCGCGGCTGGCGGGCCCGGCGCGCGGGCTCGCCACCCGCTGGGTGTCCGCCTCGTCCCGCTACGCTCGTGAGGCCTCCAAAGCCCTGGCCATCTGCGACACCTTACCACCCTCAGGATTTGCCCACCAGACGTGGCGGTTTACGTGCTTGCTTATGTAACATACGCCCTCGTGGCTTAGTCCTGTTCTGTAGTGGATTTAAACGCTTGACAAAATTTCCCGCATTTACTGGCTATTACTATTCATTAGTTTCGGCTTCGATCAGCGATTATCGGTGTTTTAAATCGAAATTTCTTAAGCAGCTTTTTGTAGTAAGTAGCGGTGTTCTGTATTTGGGAAATGTATTTTTAATTTTAAGATGCAAGTGATTTTTTACAGTAAATTGTCTTGCGTAATTTTTGCTTTTGTCTATTATTGATTCGCATCGCATGTCATTGCATTAAAGCGATAAGCAGTTACGGCAATTTTACATATATTTAAAATAAATCCACCATTCAGTTAAACGGGAAAAATAAAAAACTACGCCTTATAAAAACGAACGATTTATTCATAAAAACCAATCTGACAAATAATATTCAATGAGCGTATCACCTTTTCTTAAGTAAGTATCTCAATGGTCACTTAAGCAACTATACTGGTACGGTAATAACAACTTGCAATGGGTAGTTTTCGGAGAAATACCTTTTTATATTGCGTTGACTATTCCCAACTGTTACCATCCATACACTTCTGCTGCCTGAGTACTGATGAATAAAGTTCAAAGAGGCAACTAAAGTGTTCAGGGTGGACAGCTCCAAGCATTCTGATTGGTGAATAACCTATTTACTAGCCAATCAGAGGTCTTACGATACTGTTTTTAGCCAATCGCATTACAACAGTGTACGGCTTTGTGAAGTTGAGCGAAACGAGAACCGCGTCAACACTACAAGTTGTGCTTACCGTTCAGTTGTATACAATCCAGTCGAAGAGCGCTTGGCGCTTTACAACTTTGACCCCTGACCTGTAACTCTGAGTAGGCTATCGCAATTTGTACTTCCCTCCGTTCCCACTACGTATACACTTAATCAGATATAGTAAAGGCAACAGACAATTGGATACGTTTAATAATTGGCGGTGTGTAAGTTTGCGGTCCCCATTAGGCAAATAGTCTGCCACATGCTGACCGCAAATTGGCAAACTGAACAATATGGGAGGGCAGACGGTATGACGGTAAGTTGAAACCTAGTTGCCAAATGGGACCGTAGCCTAAACATTTCGACAAATGCATCGTTACCAATATTTTACTGAATTTTTATCGAAATAGTGATAGTACAAATGGAAATAGCGAGCCCTAAGTTCCGCCTTCTACTCTACCAGTTGTTAAATTGTGTTGTTACTGATAATTTCAATATCTACTCGTATTTCCCTACGTAGATAGTCGCTAGTTGCCGTCTCTTTGTTCGCAAAACGTTGGTAGTAACACTGAGACAATATAAAAGCTAATGTAACTAGATTTGCGTTATTTGTAAGCCCCACTTATCGAATTTTGAGAATCGCGTTGAGTACGAGCGCTATTCTGTCGACTAAAACAAAAAGGAAGTATGCTAATATGGACTTCATACTCCCACACAGCCTTTTTCTTTTGGGTGGCAGTACCTACTGCGCTACGTCTTATTAGTTTGTTGTGCCCGAATCTGAAATGATTGTCGAACAATTTTGCACAACCCTAAAATCAGTAATCGCGTCGGCTATATCGACAGTTAAAAATGCACGAAAGTTACCTATCAGTAAAGTATCTATACCTGCAATTTATATTAAAATAATTTTACTTTTATTATAACTACATTGGTATTTTGTCATTGTACTGTATAACTAAACTTGTTGATACTGATAAATCATCGACATTTTATCACCATTTCTTAATTTCATCCATATCTGTCAAACTATTCCGCGGAATAACGTATTTTAATTGGTGATTTCGGCCTGTCATCGTCATTAATTTGCTCAAGGATAAAAAAATATCGGGTCTAGTTCCAACGAGGTGCGGAAACGCTCCCATGATAAGCGACAAGTAATTCTAAAAATCGATCGAAATTCGTTCTATTTTCTTTTGCCTATCTCATTACAAAACTGACTAATTAAGTGTCCCAACAATCCATTCAGCATATCACTTCTTTATAATAAACTAGGCCTATTGGATATCTAAGCGGAACATTTTAGGTAGGTATAATAATGTCAGTTGAATATGGGAACCTTTTACAATAAAGGAACTAAACGTTACAAGCGACTTCTATTACAATAGTGGTATTAACATGATAGTACATAATGTAACGACGGATAACCGGCCTTAACAAAACACAAGACAAACCATGCTTATTATAAAATAATGGTTCGGTCATGGTCATACAGGCCTAGAACGATATTATACATTAGGGAGAACGCATTATTGACATTTCCCTCTAACAGATAACCGTCTATGATCCCGTAGAGTCGAGGGCAAAAAATAAAGGACCGGGAAATATCTCCTAAGATAATATCACTCGACTAATTCTAGACGTTAGAATAGCGAATATTGAATTTTCAGAATTTACCGGTGCCTATATATTTTTCCCTGACCTTACTACCTTGATCTTATACACATTAACAACAATAAAGCTATAAACAAAATTCTCAAACAAAAAACTAAATAGGTACCCAACAATTTGCACCTAAATCCCGCGCTGTACATTACGTTTTGGTAAAAATATAAAAAGTTCTACATTTATACATTATCATATTGACTTCATTCAGTACCTACATACGATTGAGACTAAATTATTTATACTAATATTAATTTATAATTAACAGAAATTATGGACGCAAATTATATTACAACAAACAAGCAAACAAGTGAACCCTGTTTGTTTTAAAATAAGTCGCATAAATATTGATTTTCAACACAAGCAAGCGACAAATTGTGAACTACTTAAGTAATCGCCTAAATTATAAATTAAAAAAATCCGAGCATTACATTTAGGCGTTCAGATGTATAGTCGCGGTATGAAAAGGTTCGTCACTTTTGGACCTTAGCAGCATTGAAATAGAGGTTAAAAGTAACGAACGTCTGCATTCAGGACTGTACAAACTGTTACAGAGTGACAAGTAACAAGGCCACATGAAGCGCTACTAAATTGAAAATAGCTCTATTTATTATAATAAGAAAACTTCTCTAAATAGTTTGAAATATCGTGCTAATGGGTACTCATGAGTCTTCAGTTTTTTTAATATCTTTCCATTTTGTTGACAGAAATAAACAATATACCACTTTCGATCACTTTATGCATTTTGTTTTTGAGTGGATCGATTTTCGACGGTAGATGAATATTTAAAAAATCAAAACGATCTAAAAAGTAAAAGTAGCTTCCTACGTTGCATTAAAGGTAGTTTCATTCCATGTGGCATTCTCCTTTTCCATCCTGTGTATGCCCTTAAATTCATAAGATCCTTCAGAGATTCTCCACATACCTTGAGTGTTAGAACAGACGCTTCCCAAATATTTTTAATATTCATTATCACAATATGAACCTTAAAACTAAGCGAACAAAAATGATTACTTTTTACATGGTAAGTGGGCGCCGCTTCTCGTCTATCACAATATTAGAGCCGTAAATATGACAAGCTACACGTTGGCATACCAACTGACGCGTACGCATTCACAATTAATAGCATAATCTTATAGTGATCCCACACGAGTACCGTGCAATAGCTCTTAAAAACCGAAGAGCTATTGCACTGTACCTAATTTATCGCTCATCATTGCCTGGCGTTGTTAAATTATTCAAATATGGACCTAAATTGCTTAATCATGTGTAAATGATGGCGTGCTGGCTGTTTAAACTACTTAATAGTAGTACGCATGCTTGTAATATTACACAGTACACTTTATATTACGACTATATTTGAATGCTTAACTTCGAGGCCAGGTGATTACCAGCAGATAAGTGTGCGATTACTATAACCATCGTCCGCGATACTTTCCAGTAGGATTTAGTAAACCACGATGATCGAGATAGCCTTATATTATAGGGATCTCTATCACACTACGAAGTTTCGCAGACGTGAGCACTTTTTGTTGGCCTTAGGACCAAAAAAACGAACCGACTGAATTCCCGCAAAGTTGTCACTCTAATGTCACTATGAATATTTATATTATTCTTCTCACATTATTATACTGGCACAGGAAGCGCTCATACTCGCTACGCTCGTCTCACGGGTCGCAATTAGGGAAAATATACTTTAAAAAAAATACAGTTGTGTGATGATTTGTGACAATGAGCGGGTGGTTAAAAAATAATAATTGATAGAGCTACAAAAGTCCTCAGCGCATGTGTAAGCGAACGCGCCAGTTTATGTAACGTTAAATACAAAATTCATAGCTCCATGGAACAAATGGGTCACACCTTTTTGTTGAATGAGTATAAGAAAGTCTACCTATCTGACAAGGTATCCTTTTCTTTTTTAGTATATTTAATATATATAGAGATGATATAGAGTATCTTCAATTACTTACATAATTCATTTGGGTTAAGTATTAGGTATATTGACCAGCAAGAACTTTAAACAATATAAATAGATCCTATCTATCTACAAAAGCTATGTACAAGTCCATAGTTTATAATTAGTTAATTACTTAGATTCGAGAATGTCAACTCTTGTCAAGATCGCATGAGGTTATAGGCCGAGACAATTTTTATTCTAATCTTAGATGCACTTTTTAACAATTGGACGCTCTGAGCGAATTTTATCTTTACACATCAAATACCGACTCGCGTATTTGTATATTGTCATAATATGTACTTGACAAAAAAGTAAATTATTTTAATTATTATAAAATATAAAGAAATAAACAACTCATATTAATGTCCGATTTGGTTTAATTACAATAAAAATAAAATAAACAAAATGAATGAATAAAACGTATTTCGTCAAAACATCGATAAAAATAGTGGAGTAAATCCGCAAAATCAAAAATGATTTACAAATAAATAGACACGTAGACAAAAGAAAGACCCACACGTATTGTGAGCAAATATAACTTCAGAAAATGTTTGACCAAGTCGGACCTGTCTTAGATTTCATATCCATTGCATATTAAATAAGCCTGGTCCAAAATACATGCACATATTTTTTTCCAAAAATTCATAACTTAGGTGTCCATAGCGAATACCTAGTATAATTTTGTACGATTTTGATCAATTAGTCTTTTATGGAGAATACTACAAATTCTAAAACGATAATTTGTACTCCATTTTGGACGGTCATTTACTAACAACCAATTTAAAATGCATTGAAATGTTTCAAGTAATTATACCGCCCTTCGAAGCTGTGATGTTGTAATTTAAACACCAACAGTAATGGTCATTCAAAAAAAAAAACAAGTAATTATAGCTTGGTCCAATAATTTAAGACATTATCAACATTTCTAAGGACAAAAATCGTGTGGGCCTATTTTTTGCCTTCGAGTTTATGAACGTAACAAACTTGTAGACTTAATTAATTAGTAATAATAATTCATCACTTTGTGCGTGTTACGGAGCGACTGATTCAGAATGGCAGACCGTTCGGCTGCGTTCGAAATTCACTTTTCCTTACAAGGAGGTTATATTATAGGGTAACTGCATTCTTAACACTGTTAATATCACATGTCGAGTGGGCGTTACCGCTCGTCGCCAAACAGCAGTTTGGCGATGTATGTCCATCAGCTGTGCTCGTCAATGTTGGCCACGACGTGCGTGTAGAGGTGGTGCTGCGTCACGTGCATCACCGAGTACTCGAGCGTGGACAGCCCGTCCTTCCTGAACGTCTTACTCGTCTGCGACAACAGTTGGTACCTGGAACAGTTTCAAAGCCTCTTTTTTTCAGATTCTATTTCTGTTTACTTAAATCACGATGATGTAGGAAAACACACTCAGTAAAGAGCACCAGTAGGCTTATTCAAGATGAAAATACTGCTAACATTTCTGTTTTCTATAATATATGGAGTTGATATCCTATACATTGTGTCGATTTTCGAAAATCGTTAACTTAACGTTATGCACCTTAACAAGGCTAAGTTCTATTTTCGTTAGCGGTCATTGTATTTGCTGTTACAAACGTAGCAAGTACAAACGTAATAGGATATAATGTGTTACCTTTTTGGGTTTGGCGATGATTTCTTATGATCTAACATGGCGTATCGGGCTATGGACATTTTGTAGCGCGCGACGTGATAATTCATCTTCTTTAATCTGTAAATAACAACAACAACAATTTAAACACCTTTTTTCACCACGAGAGCGATGAATTATTCGTAATGAATAACAATCAAACAGACGAATAGAGAACCAGCGATTTTCTGCAGTCACTCCTTAGGTCTTTGAACCTTGGCAGTTCCCGTAAATAGATTGATTTGTACATTTGCATAACATTAGGTCATTAATCAATGCAATAATTCGGCAAATTGAACCTGAGGCTACACAAACTAAAACATAACCTGCACAGCTTTTTGTGGAGCTTGTGCAGGGTCCGTCTGGATCGTTTCCACCCAGGGATCGTATACCGGTATTATTTTCATACAAAAATACCGGTATTCAATTTCGGTATCTCGCTTATTATTGAATATTTTTGCTCCTCAATGAATTTATATAATAGAATAGTGTTATTTAAATTACAGTCGAAAATATCAAGAAAATAATGCAAATTAAGGAAGATATTTCAATTTTAATTAATACCGGTATTGATCCCTGCTTCCACCTTTAACCTGCCCCCAAGCAGTAGTGTTCTCGTAGTTGTTTTTGTGTGTTGAGGGTAAGTAAGACAGCTTAGAGGTATTTTCCAGAGGAGAGGTTGTTCTTGGGGTTGGAAACTTATCTATTTGCAATGCCAATAAATTATTTCACTGCATCATATCTTACAGCTTATTGGTTTGGATTATTATTCAAAAAAATTAGGACCCAATTAATAAACTGTTCTTCTTTGAGATGCCCGTCGTAAAACACTGAGAAGTCCAAAAAGTTGGAAATAATAGCAGTAGTTAACCATACAATTGCCGAAGTCACACAAGTTGCATTGTGCGAAAAACATTATTTACACGATGTAAAATTCCATAGAAAATTTTATAACTTGGGTTATCCCATGTCCTACTCCACCCTAATAAGACCCCTAGTGTGTTACCTATAGGCCATATCGTCGTCCTCACCGCCCCAGCCCCAGTACCGGTTGGAGAACCCGTTAACCTTCTGGAACTGCTCTAGCGTCATGGCCGACACTCCGCCGAAGATGTCTTCATAAGGCAATCTGGAGTAAAGAGAGTTTTTTCTATAGTTGGTGGTATTATAACGTTAATGAGCATTTTCAAAATTGACCTACATGTCATACTTCCTAAGTTTTAAGTGGCGTTAATCTGTGACATTTATATTGTGTGTTATGTGATGCGGTTTATTGACTTTTATAATTGTTTGAAAAATGTTATTATTTCGATGATTGTTATTTAAATGCATAAACTAGCTTGCAGCATCATGTTTAGTTTGTAAGTTTAATCATTGCATGCTGACTGATACTGGCTGACTGCGGTTATCTACCCTGTCTGTACAACTTTTGTATACCTACTCGCTTTCTGCAATAAATGTTTTTTGTTTCGAATGGAGGAATGGAAATTTGGCTGTTACATATTACTCATATTTAAGCAAGATGCTCTAGCAGCTCTAATTAGATAGTGTTTTCACGACGGGGATGTTACGGGAAAAAACTTAGCTGCAGCGTTGTCGTTTCCCTTGTTGAATATATTTCTATCATTGCAAAAACAAGTATGAAAGTACCATAAAAAAATATGTTTGTATGTAAGTTTAGAAATATGTATGTTTTCCAAATGAGTCAGACAAAGAGTGAGTTTATAAAGTTGCAGAACTTGTCAGTACAGCCAAAAAAACTTAGTTTTACCTGAAATTCAGCTTGTCAATGGAAGCAGACATGTGCCTCGGCTGCCTCGGGCAGGAATAGAGGTTCCGCTGGTCCAGCGGCAGCAGGTCGATGTCGTGGAACACGAAGCACTGCCAGCCGCCCGCCTTCTGCTTCTGACTCTCCATGAAGCCCACATTCATCAGCTTAGCGCGGTTGAATTCGTGCTTCCCTGCAGTTCACAGATTCAATTTAACGATGATTATGGGATATATATGTCAGGAATTTTATTATAATAATAATAGTAGGTAATAAACTATTTATTTCGTACATGTCCATATCATGTTAGTAACAATGAAACTTAAACCTATGTTAGAGTCAATACATCATTTCATACATTACAAATAAGGTTTATCATAATCATTAATTACAAATAATATAATAATTACAATTTTATTAAGGTACGGCTACCTTGGACTATACTTTTGCCAAAAAATCTGGAAGTGACCAGTGTTGATGGTAAATTTAGCCAACACTGCTCATAAAAGTCATAGTTAAAAACAAATGCAACCGGACATTGCAAATTTCAGGATTTGCTGAAGTCAGGTATTAAAATGGTGAAATTTTTAGGCGGATTACAGTAATTGCACCGCTGTATTATGATAATGCAAGTATTTTAGGTATCTTAGACCAAAGTGGGGCGACGACCTGGTGAAGGTCGGGGTATTCGCGTGACTGTTCATGCTAGCGATCCTAGGGGAGGCACTGGACGTCACTCAGTAAGCTGAGTGATGATGATAATGATGACGTTGAATGTTTCCGGCCAGAGAATGAATGTCAAGGGTATTACTTGTATAGTCAATGACAAAATATAGAAGAAGCCAAAATTTTAAAAATGTTTCCACACGACTCTATTATATTTAGGCACTTGACTGTACTCGCTCCATGAATTGCTTTCCAACTAATCCGTAAAGCAATCATATTACTGAAAAGACACCAATTAAACTGCAAAAACAATAACAATTTGTCTATTCGCGGTATAATTTCTTATTTTCACTAAACGCTAATAAATACAGTACTGCTGGTTAAAATGACTTACAATACGTAATCCTTCGATTTATCTACAGATTGCCACACATATTCATGTTATGAAGCGTTTTACTAAAATTATGAACACCAATAAGTGCAGTTAACTTTATTAATTTAATCTTATGGCAGGTGATGAGTCGCTTATAACCAGAGATCGGACAAATGGGCGTCATCACTCGCAATAATGTGGACATGACTCTAAAGATTTTAATTAAGTAAATTAAATTACATTAATTGATTACTTACAAACCCGAAATATAATTTTGATCCTTTGCAAGACAGTAATAAAAAAATAATACAAAGACGTGAGGAGTGGCCATTAATATTAATCTACTTAAGTTTGCCCCACTAACATGCGTGGATTGCGAAAGGAGCTTTTCACCTTATAAGTTTGAAGAGGAATAAATTAACCACGGAAAATTTATAAAAAATACTGTTTATCTGCTTTAATAAATGTACACAATAACAAACTTTGTATTAAACTATATTAAAATATTATACTTACTACACTATATTTTACTACTACTATACTATATTTTGTATTATTTATTTATTGATGTCTTGAAAATGATCAAATTTTTCGGGTAAGTAATCAATTAATGTAATTTAATTTGTTTAATTAAAATCTTTGTAGTCTTGTCCACATTATTGCGAGTAGTGACACACATTTGTCCGATCTCTGCTTATAACATATACAAAAAGATATTCCATATTCAACTTAATTAACATGAAATACACTATAAACTACATAGTACCCACGCAAAACTAAATATTTTGAAGTATTTGTATCTTTACTTCAAGTTTAACTTCAACATAATAAAAGTGCGTCAACTCTGAATTTAGCATACACAATATTAAAATAAATTTATCTGAGGAGTTACCGTAAAGAAAATGAAGCGATCGTCTAAATAAACATGTGATTAGACATGGTTTGTAAGCATCGGCATCGTCTTCAAACAACCTGGATTCTAGAAAGGCATAAAACTAGTTAATTTCGCGTTTAATTATAATGGGATGGACTGACCTTCGATCTACGATTGACGCCTGTCATAGCTGATGGTAAGTGACGTTAAGGTCGATAATGAAGTTCTCCAATTTAGTAAGTACTAAGTAATGAAATAAGACAATATTTTTGAAATAAATCACATAAGGATTTAAGAACAATGGACATGTAGGTAGGTATGTCGATGAGGATTATCGGAGCAGCACTAGTATTAAAATTACAAAAATATTTAGGACAATCTTCATTTGTCGGATTTGTCGGTCATGTCATGTTTACTTTGAAGTAATTGTTAACGCGTATCTTAAACCTACCTTCTTGTTCAATTATGAATATCCCGTAGTCTATCTGCTGCTTCATGAGGAACGGATGCATGTGGTTGAGAAATATCGCCAAGTGTTGTTGGCGATCTCTGAAAAAAGATATAAGGGCGATGATTTTCGTAATGCCCCAACAGTCCAAAAGTTAAACTGACAGGCCAAGAAAGTCTCTCAATCTAACAGATAGCTGGATCCTTCTCAGTCCGTCTGTTGGTTGATGGTTGACCTAAGGGAACCTTAAACAGACATTGTTTTTTTCATGTTATGTCGACGAAGCACCGCATGCTTGAGCTCCTATTCCTGGGAAAATTGCCCTTCGGGAATTTTAAGTTACCTAACGACTCTAACCTACCTAGTAACGCAAGAAGTGGTCATTTTGCAACTCGGACTTTTTGAGATGTAGTCGAAAAGTGATCTGCGGGGCTAGACAAGTTGTCATCAAATACGAACGCTAGCGTTAGGGTGGGTTTAGACCAAATGAGCGAATGCTCTAGAACATGTTTTGTCTTTATTTTTACAAAGAAAACGTAAGAGATAATGCCATAGAATTTATTCTTGTTAACTCGTTTTTTTCGGACTTTTATCGAAAAATACAATTAAATTTTTTGCTCTTATTTTAATCTATATTCGGTCTTATTTGCACCTACAAAAGGGCGACATCGACGACATGAAGTCAGAAGCAACCGAAATGGGAGCGCCAAAGTTCAACTAAAATTGCAACTCCTATTATCGGAACTCCGAAAATGAATTTTTTATACCGCTGGAACCGTAAACTTTTCAGAAGTTCTGAAATATTCAATGTGTAGATAAGACTAGGTTAGGTTAGGTTTGATTTATAAAAATCCTGAAAATGTAACAGTTGCTGAAATAAATACGTTAGGAGTTGCGATAATTAGGACTTATGAGTCGTTATGAGTAAAAATAATTAGGTGAGCCAAGGTGATAATTACAGTAGAGTTGTATTTAAATATTGTACCTGTACGGCACTATAATGGCGACTTTGTGCCGGGCGGTGCAGTTGGGCGGCGAGTACCGCCCGCCCCAGTGCACCTCGGGGTACTTCTTCTCCACCACGTCCAGCTCCATGTCAGTCTTGTTCACGGGTATCGGGCCTGAGAACAAGGTTAATGATTTTATAAACAATAAACCGATTTTAAGATAAGTACTCAAATGAGTGGTAGGACCTTAATGTAGTTTAAAACTCCATGGAGATATCGCACGACACAAAGAAGATACAGTATTATCGCCGTACTCAGGACATTTTAAAGACAAACTTCAAACTTGTGTATTAAAAATCGTCACTAAAGCGCGGTTTAGACTAACAATGAAAATTAACTTTTAAGTTAGAAAAAGACAGCAAAATTGTGCTTCTTCCGCTAGAACAGGAGTTAAAGTAAGATAGTAATTTATATTGCCAGTCTATTTCGCGCTTAAGGAACGACTTTATCGGCATTTACTCTGAGTGCGGCCGTTATAGCTCTAAATAGCAACAATATTAAAACTATAGTTTTGAAACATAATCGACTTCTGTAGCATCGTATTTTGGTGTTAACAAACTATTGATATCGTTATTGGTAATCAATAAGCCCTTCATTACACAAAGGTAGTTTAAGCACATAAATATGTGCTTAAGCTTAAGCTACCTTCTTGTGATGAAAGTAGGCTTGAGTCGGTCAGGAACTAAGAACTAAAAGGAATGAATTCTGTCACGGACCGAAAAGAACTACCAAGTTCCCCGTAAACGATCTTAATCGGTCTCGTCCTTTAGCTCAGTAGCAATCGGTGAACGTATGAGTGAAACGGAGCCTTATATTTCGATGTGTGAACGAGACAAATAGTACTATTTCAAAGCATGTACCTACTTCTCAAGTGCGAGTATCACGCATAACTGTGCACTGTTACCAGGGTTAGTTCCGCGTTCTTTATAGATCGAAACGGTTACTCATTCCGAGATTTCAAAATTTGCTCTGGAGCTGAAGGCCTTAATGGAACTTAAAGACCGAACTATTTCTTTTGAACGATTGACCGAGATCGGAGGGCTCTCTTTCAAGACCGAGCGGGCACAACTGTAGATGAAAGCGATGTTGATTTGAAAAGCGTTATATTGAACATTAACTTCAGCGATAAAATCTTGACTTTGCTTCATAGGCATTGACCGGCTGTTTATCCGTCCAACAGCCAATGCACATTAATTTCCCTACACTAAGTTGGTTACAGCGTTGATTACAAGCAACACAATATTTAAATAATCAACATAAAAACAGCTGGTTAACATCCAGTATTATGTATTTTCTCAAGCAATTCTCACCTAAATCCGGAGGAATGGCATCACACAACGGTAGTTCCGTTTCGTTCCTCTTAATCTCCACACCTTCAGTGGTCACGATATTCCTGATGCTGTCCATTATCTTGGAGATCAGCAGATTGGTGTTATAGTCGGGGCTGAAGTCCGGCATAGTGTTGGTGGTTGCGTTGAGTGGTGCGTCTTTTCGTTTACTCGTGTTAATTTGGGTCGCGTTGGCGTGTGTGGCGTTCCTTCCCCTAGGGCTCTGGTTTAAACCAGCTGCGAAAGCTTGTCTTTTAGGCCAGGGTGAGTGATCAGCTGATCTGGAATGAGATTAAGTAAGTAAGTAATGTTTGACGGCCTGCGACATACCGTTTGTTGAGTAGAGATAATTGGGCCATTGGGGAGTTTCATAACAATAGCACCCGATTTATTTTTTCTTCAGAGATTTCATTTGGGATCATCACGACAGATTTTATTACCTCGACAGTGCCTCAACAGTAAAGAGGCAGAGTTAAATACAAAACGATAATTCAATTCAATTTATTGATATAAATGGATAGAACATAATGACGGTGGTCCGCTTGCTGGACTGTGGAGTTGTATTCCGCTGCGTACAGATCTAGAAGAATCTTACGCTCCTTACTCGAAGCTCTGAACATTTTGCCATAGATGATGATAATGTTGTTAACGATTATATTGGCGTACCTGATAGTAGGCTGTGTGGCGTTGTAGAGCGGCGTGTACAGATAGGTCCGCAGCGGGGAAGCGTCGAGGATGGACCCGAAGAGGTACTCGACGGCGGCCAGCGCGAGCACCAAAAGGAGCAGCAGGCGAAGCGCGCGCGCCGCCCGCCCGCCGCCCGCGGGACCGTTCGCGCCCGCGCCCATCAACGCATGCGCGCGACGCACACAGAGCCCTGCCGATACAAGCAGTAGTCAATTCTGTGCTCCTAGTGATAAAGGGACCTTTGAGTCTTCGGAGGTTCCATTGAGAGCAGGATTTTTTAGAAAAGGTTTTCTGATAAAAATTATGGTTCAGGTTTGTCTCAAAGGCATTCTAATTTATTTTTCACGCCACTGCTCGGAAATGTGGCGAAAGATGGTCTGTTCTTGGTCCCCAAAACAATCAATAGTTGATCAAAACAATCAATCAACATTGAATGAACAGGCCAACTATGAATTTAAACTGACTAAAAATCTTAACATTGTTGGTCTGTTCCATTGAGCAAGTCGACCAATCACATCGGGCCGCTGATCACTGATTCGACCAATCAGAACACGACTTGTGCTGCATATGAAATTAAATTGGACAATGAGAAGTCGTTTTATTTTTTAATAATATTCATCCCTTCACGGATAGGCGAAGGAATCAGATTCCATACGGCCATATGTGTCTGATTTTAATTATCTGAAATATAGTTCTGGCACGGTCAGAGTCGTTAGTTTAAAAAACGCCTTTGAATGACTGGCCACTAAGAGCGGTATCGTTAAAAAAAAGTAAAAATTAGCGGGAGTGCGTAAAATTTTTAGTGTGGTGTAAATTTATTATAAGAATTGAATTTTATTTCCTCGCAGTAGTTGTGAAAAGCAATGTGTTAAGCCCCGGCCGAAAGTGCAATAGATGGACGAGTTAGTTAGTTAGTTAGTTAGGGCCGACGAAGCGTTACTTTTTAACCTCTGCAACAATGTACTATTAATTATTATTTACTGAGAAAAACATATTGAATTTTATCGTGTACGCCCACTTTGGACTAGTTTTCGGAATGACGTCATTATACAGTCTCGTATAGTCTGTATCGTTTCGTAAGAGCTGCGATGAATGAAACGAACAAAACGAATGTCACCTGTGATTGAGTGAGTGTCGTCCTTTCAAAATGATGTATTTATTCTACACACATTTTCATTCACCCATGCGATCCATTCGTGGCAGCTCCTGTGAGACCTATACACGTACGTGTATATGCTTTATACTCTTTTTTAATACGAGCTAAGTCGACTTATATCCGTTTTTACTAGGGCCGCAGTAATATGCTGGTGATGGCTGCGATGGCTACTGTCAGCACTAGAAGCAACGCTTTGAAAGACACTCAATAACTCAAAGCCTGGTTCTGCCCTGCTAATCCAATACGCAGTATCTCAGATAAAACTCCTGCAGCAATATCAATCTTATTACTAACAGAAGAGAATTAAAACTGCTTTGGTTATTAATTTTGGGATACTACTTATTAGCTTAGTAGGGCAGGGTTATCGACATAGTAAAAAAACAGTTGTCAACCTGTCTACTGTACCAATCTAGTGTTTATGGAATAACCACCTCTATTCACTTAAAATAAAATCGGTGGTGTCAACTATCGGGAGGGTGCTGACAATAGGAATGTTTACCCCAAATATAAGAATGAGAGTAGATTTTTTATTTTTGGAATAAACAAGTTTATAATAAAAGATATGGGTTGTGAGCAGCTGCAAATTACTATTAAACTACACTAATATATTATGAAGAGGAAAGATTTCTATTTTTGTATGTTTGCAACGAATAAACTCAAAAATTACTGGATCGATTTCAAAAATTCTTTCACCATTATTATGCTACATATCCCTAAATAACAAAGGCTGTTTTATTTTTCTGCGCGGACGGAGTCGTGGGCAACAGCTAGTGCCACATATTTTTATAAAAATGGTAAAGCTCTCAGTATATCACTGGATTGGTCTTTGTCCAAGGAGTATATTTTGACCTATCCTCATATTCTGAGTTTGTAGCCTACCTAAATCGCGGGGTTTCAGTGTGTAATTTTATAATTTCGTGTTAAAGACATTCAGGACTGTGTAGGTGGAAATTCAAACCTAGTATATGTAGGAAACGATTCCCCTATGGAATCCCTAATCATCATTTGTCCTAATGCATCGTTTGTCCGTATTTTCGTTTATCCTAAAGCCATTTCCGCTTAAATTTTAAAACTTTTTAGTGTGTTTATAATACAACCCTAACCTAACCAAACCGCAGATATAATTGGAAAACTTTAAAAGTTGCCTGACTCATCTAAAAACCAGTTTAGGGCAAACACTGTGTTAGGACAAACGTTGTTAGGGATTCCGAGGGACACCCGTAGGACATGTAGAATATGAATATTGACCTATGCATCATTTGATCATTTGCTACACCCTACATACTGCATCGCTACATACCTACTGTGTCGCTATCAGCATTCATTGATATTGAGTTCTCCATTATAATATTTACATGACAATTTATCTCTGATTTGAATTCCTACATAGTACAAATAAGTATGGAAGACCTTTAGCGCTTTGTATGCCTAATAAATACTTATGGTAACAACAGTTCACTATACTCGTACAGTCAACAGCATAAATAAGTGATCATTTATGTGCATTGTCGCTTTCAATCGTTTCACAATTTTGTATGACATTTCAAACACGACGTTAAAGCGACAAGGTACATAAATGATCACTTATTTATGATGTTGACTGTACCTAAAATACCCTGTGTCCAACTCAACTGCATAGCACGCACACATGCAAGCCACGCGATATACCCTTGTTTGAAGACTAACTACTGTTTATACTGCGGTTATTCGCACCCAGTTCATACACTCCTTGTTAGACGCACTACGAACCAGGAAACTGCTTCTAATAAACTAATGTAGTTTCTGTGTAAATATCAAACTTGCCCGTTAGGTATGTGATCCGCCTCACTACGATATTATCACCATGATGTATAATCTCTTTGTGGATAAACTTTGTTAGCAGCTCATCCTTAACCAGGTACAGTAAATCTTCAAATGCATTTTAAACCGAAGTTAGTTAGTTTAGTTTAAGTTTAGTTTGGTCTTATTTAATTTTCCGGTGTGGTTGTAGCATCGCATTAATAATTTTCCTCTCAAAATAAAAAACATCGAACCAAAAAAATTACGTAGGCAATTTGCCATATAATTTTAAATGCACTTCACTTGCAAATTTGTACATAATTCACATATAATTTAGAAAAAAAAAAACTAAATATGATAAAAATAAATGTTTACTAAGTTAGAATGACATTTTGTATTTGGCTCTTAATTTGACATGTCGGCATTTGTCAAAATGGAGTTCGGAAAAAATAACGGCGCAGTTCGGAGTAAATTGGCAACATGATCCACTTTTTACCCATTAATGTCGTGGTTGACCACTTTTTTTTTTTGGTCACTTCTTTTACTACAATCTGTCTCCTTGGTGGGACATTCAGCAGTATGTTGGTTGGTGCTATCGCTGGCGCGCTCGGTATGTGACCTGTGTCACATCCTCATTGTTTACAGTAGGTATATTTACTGTGATTGGATTAAATCTTGAGTTATTTTACGCTTTAGACGTCGCGCTTTGTTGTGATTGTTCATTAATGGCCGGGCCAGAGTATTCGGATGTTGTTCGATGCGTTCTTTGTAAGACTTAGTATGGCGTATAATTTCCTGCTTCACAGTGGGTATGCGTTGTAATAGTTCGTTGGGCTCAAACTCAAACCAGGGAGCGTTGGTTATCTTACGCAGTGCTTTATTTTGAAACCTTTGTAAGATTTCGATGTTATTATTGAATCCCATACGTCCAGATAGGTTTTAGTATTGCCTTGTACAAAAGTATTTTGTTCTCAAGGGATAGTTGGGACTTTCGCCCAATTAGCCAGTAAAATTTTCGTATTTGAATACCAAGTTGCTTCCGCTTAGTGATAATATTCTTCTGCCAGGTTAGTCTTTTGTCCAAGTGCAATCCAAGATATTTCACATGGTTGACCAGTTGAGGACATTTTAGTCTCGCCTATTACCTATCACTATCACCCACGCTACAATTTGTCAAGTTACGAGTATACATTAAATAATTATTGAAACATGACCAATAGAACTACGTGATCCTTGTTATATTAACCTTTTACTTAATTAATATTATAAAAGCGAAAATGTGTGTTAGTTTGTTCCATCTTCACGGTTAGACAAAGGTACCGAGATAGTTTATGGCCCGGAAACAGACATAGGGTACCTACTCTTGATCCTGGAAAATTGGACCCCCATAATCGATCTTACTGTCCAGATATTTTGACGGGAGGTACCAGGTGACACCTAGATATTACAGGTATTATCCAGGACCAAGAGCTAGAAAGAAAGGAACTCGAGGATCAACATAAGGTCTCGCGCAGCGTTCGGTCTTACCTTCAGCATAGAGTTGCGTAAAGATGGAGCACGGTGGAAGTGGCCCATTCTCTTCAGTTAAGGGTTTTACATTGGTCCTGCATTCTTCCTCCCATAGTATTGTCTGAAACAAGACCATTTCACAATTATTACTTTGAAAATGAAGCTATAATAGTACATTACTACAGAGGCCGGGAAGTAGGGGGTTGCCAGCCGAGTTCATATAGACGGCCGACGAAGCGAGTCCGGATAGTTACGACACTGGCAACCCCACTTCACGCCGAGGTTTGTATAGTGCTTTTCTCAAACATATAAATAATAAATAAAAAAAAATTAAACAAAAATTATAATGTCAAATACTAGGAGTGCATAAACATTAAAAGTAACCTAGAGTTAAGTACTCAGTCGTCCGCGCTGTGTCGGGTGCGCCCGCCCGCCCGCCGGTGCCCCGCAGCGCACCGCCTGCGATCTAAGTTGCGCTATGCACCCCTAATAACCTTTGTTCTCCTGGTACTTTAAATACACATGCAAACGCTTTGGTTGGATGCACGGCTTAGTATATAATAAAAAAAAACAGCTATTTAGCCTGTTTATAAACACAGTCGCCATGATACACTAAAATTAAAAAAAAATACTTCCCGGCCTAGGCCTTCAATTTTGTATGAAATTCCTTTACAGTTCTCTCGAGTTGATCCGCCTGAAACGTGATACTTTGAAGCCTAAAATAACTAACATAACGCCAACATTCCATTGCATGTTTGAGAAAACATCATTTACAAACACTCGAATTCGAGTACCGCCACGGGTTTAATTGTTAGGCCAATACAGAACCTACTCGTAGAGTAAGAATCCGCAATGGTGGTAAAACATAGCTACAGCGTTTAGTTATAAGGTGTCGTAGCTTCATTGCTGTCGATAGAGATAGTCTTTGCATATAAACCATAATGAGACGTTTTTAACGCACACACATTAAAAATGGCTTAGGATCAAAAATATCTCTATATATTACTTTGATATGTGTTTGAGATCTGCATTGCGATACATTACAAAACATCAAAATACTACAAAGTGTAATACAAAGTGATTTTTGGTCGCATATACAAATATAGCTGATAAGCAAATACCAATTTGTAGGCAAAGCTGACCCCACGACCTGAGTCGTTTATCTTGCTAACCTGCATCAGACCCTTACGTGACACCACTGGTTAACAGATACGTTCCTCAGTTCTACTTCGAAAACCTAAGGGTTCTTTGCAACGCAAATACAAAAAGGAAAGGTTTTGACGTAGCGGGGGGGCTATGTATCTTACTAATATTATAACCCCCTTACTAATAAACGTTGAGTAACGGTTGTATAGCTATACAATGTTTTGTCCTTATCTGTCAAATTCAAATGTCACAATGACAGATAAGGACAAAACATTGTATAGCTATACCACCGTTCCTCAACGTTTATTAGTAAGGGGGTTAATGTAGAAGAGTTGGAGCATGTTTATAATTATGTACTAAAAATCCAAAAGTTTCAGTGGACAGGTAGATACTTAAATAGTTTAGCTAAATAACTATTAGGATTCGGATTTGTATTGTAACCATCAACAACTGTGCGAATACTGTTATCTTGTATAAACATCTTTGTCTTTGAGTATGATTCCGTTCAATATGATAAGGAGAGTGCAGAAATTTAACATACCAAAACGGAACTAATATGATTTTTTTCATTCGAGTTATGCAATTAATTGCCATTAATTAAATTCATTACTTTTGCAAAATTATATTTTATTGTGGTACAAAAATAAGAGGATTTTATATGAAAGAAAATGTATTAAATTAGATATGTTCAAAGTAAATAATTATTATAGCCTATTTGCTCTTTTATAACACAAGTTGTTTTTTTATTGTATCGGATTGGACAGTGAACACTTTTCATCTTAACCCGTTGGCAACGAATTTTAAACCTCGAGATTGTAAATAACAACAGGGGCGCGTTTTATAAAGCTACAAGTAACAATTTTACAGGTCTAACTGGCAACACTGCTCAAATGGATGGTCGTCATTGGTCGAGGTTATGTCAAATGGAAAGTTGTAACCTGTAAATTGTAATTTGTAGCTTTATAAAACAGGCCCCAGGCCGCAAAGCCCCTTACCGAATTTATCCTTCTCCACACCAATATACAGCACTGCTCTGAAAACTCTCTTTAACGACTCCATAAACACTAAGTTCCAATGTACCTTAATATTTATTGTCCTGATTTACGTTGTCATAACCAAAGCCGTATTAATCTCGCTGCTAACTGTCTCATTATATTTTTATGGCCTCGACCCGCTTATTTATGGTTTTGCTTTAAATACGGCCCAGCTGCTTGCTTAAGGTATTTATTGGATGCTTAGAAACGTTTCGGTAATGAGCGATGGTTTTGTATTCAATTTCGTTTGATATTAAATATTTTTTTCATTATTTTCGGTATTACTCGGCTATTGTGAAATTATAAATACGAAATAGTCATATCTGCCTAGCAATTTAAGTTAAAGAACAACATTACACCTTGATTCATTTTATGAACTAAAAACGAGCTCACACGCCACCTGATGGTAAGTGGGATTTGGACCCATAAACATTTGAAAGAAAGAAAGAAAGAAAAATCATTTATTCGTGACATACATAAAAAAAAGGACAGATTAACACGTACAAGAAGGAAGTAGTCACGAAATTGCAATGGCATTTGCATTCTCAAGACTGCAATCCTAAGACTGTAAATGCGTTGCCTTAAGGACAAATATAGAATGCCTCTATGCTAGTAATTTCACTGGTTGTCTTATCCCCACACCGGAACACAACAATGCAACTGTTGCTTGGCGGTAGATTAAAAGATACGATGCACATGGTCCTACCATCACTAAAGCCTCTACTAGGGAATGCAATTTAACCGGTTATTAAAGAAAAGAAAAGAAAGAAAAAGAAAAATACATTTATTCACTACACACATAAGACACACAGAAAACAAAAGTAAAAACAGAAAAAAGCAATAAAAAGAGTAGTGAGTGTGTCTTCGCGGCAGTGAATCGGACACTGGCTCAGCATAATGCTGAGGTGTTAAACACCTGCAGCGCTGATTTTCAGCCAGCTCCGTTTGTGACAGACGGACGGTACGCTAAACGAATAAATATATACTACCAAACAAATACTTATAGATAGTGACAGAATAAATACAAAAACTACATGCAAATACCTTACAGAAATATAATATTTAAAATAAATATACATATTAACCATTTTTGTATGAAAATAACTGGTTAAAACCGGTTATAACCGGTTATTTACATTCCCTAGCCTCTACCACCTGTTTCAAGTCGAATATTTCACATAGGAGTTCTATGAGATCTATGGTGACTTGAAATTGGTAATACAAAATCAATATTTTACGCACTTATTCTTCTTATTCTTCAGCGCATATGCGCCCACCATTGGGCATACGCCTATCCAATTATTCTCCACATCATCCCTAAACTAGAGCCCTCTCCTAAGTCTGATGCTGCTAATTTAATTAAAAGCTGCCGCTGCTATTTTTCTAAATTAATATGCCTTTTTTTTTTAATTAATGCGGTCACCCTTCCATTATGTTTAAATTAGATTGATAAAATCGATTGACAGGTATGACAGTTAGTAATGATAATAAAAGAAGGGTAATTTTAACAACTGAGTTAATGTAATACCTACTAGGGAATGCAATTTAACCGGTTATTAACCGTTTTTGTATGAAAATAACCGGTTAAAACCGGTTATAACCGGTTATAACCGGTTATTAGCATTCCCTAATACCTACACTATTCGTCATTAACTGAGCCACAATGAAGTGTTTCGTATTAACAATTGATGTCACCCTACACATTTCATCGGAAGTGCCAACTTATTACATTGGCAATGATAACACATTTCCATGTTCATATTCAAACCTGGGGTTTATTTTCTTAACATTACGGAGCAGATGGTCAGCGCTCTGGGCACAAAGGTCCGCGGATCGATGCCAGATATATGATTGCCGGAGAAAAATCCGTGGAGGGTACCCTTTCGGAGGGCCTTAATGCGTTAGGGAGTGCTCACATTTGTCAGTATTACATAAATAGAAGAGCGTTTCTTTTTTTTATGTGGATTTACTGATCGATGCACGTGTAGGAGAGACACGGAAATCCGTTAATGTAATGATTGTAACAAAATACATAAATGTTTAGGTAGCATGTTTGTTACCTACTCTTCGGATCTTTGAATCAGCAAGTGTTCAAATCAAAATCGCTAAGTGCTAAAGTTTTCCCTTATTTTTTTCTCGATTCTTCCGTACTTAATTGAACTGAAGAACTTTAGAAAACATTTAGAAATGTGGTTCTACAAAGAAAATGTTTTTAGGGATCCGTACAACGTAACGTAACAAATATAAAATATAATATATTTTTTTTACTTTCTTTGTCGTTATATTCTGAAAATGGTATTACATACCAGCGTCAATTCGCCAACGAATAATAAAAGTCGGGCGGTACGAAAACCTCTTTTAAACAAATGAAATTGACAAACAAAGGCCCAATTAATACACTTAAAACAGCCCATAAGTATTTACAGGAGATAAGGCCAGGCTGAAGAGCTCAGGATCAACTTAATTGGTTTATGTAAACCGATCAATCAGGCTGAAAATACGACGCTAGACGTGGCTTGAAACAACTAGGGATTGGTTTAGTATTAACTGGCGAGCCGCCCCGCTTCGCTTCAGTGTATGTATGTTTTCTGCAACACCCGTTCATAAAACAGAATTTATTGTACATTAAAACCTTCCCTTGAATCACTCTATCTATTGCTGAAAACTGAATTAAAATCCGTTGCGTAGTTTACAAGATCTAAGCGAACAGATAGCGGAAGCGACTTCATTTTATATTTACTATGTAAAGATAACCGCTCATTAAGTAGATTATTATGAACTAGCGACCCCATACCTATTATTATTTAGTTATTATTATTATTTAACAGCCTATAATGTCACACTGCTGGGCAAAGGCCTTCGTCCCTTCCGCCACTTAGCCCTATCTTGGGCAGTCTTCCACCAGTCTTGAATACCAAATTGAAAAGTTTGTTGCTTCTTTTAAAGCAGGGTTTAGCATCTAAATCACACTAACATTATAAATGAAGTAATATATTTGGATATTTGTTCCCAATTATTGATCGATGACGTGATACGAAAAGTCACGTGATCTACGAGTGACGTGATTGATTGATTAAAAACGAAATGAATAGAAACGTTAGTTAGCGCAATGCATCTTGGCAGGGCCCTCAGGGGATCTATTGCTCGCTTAAACCTCATTGCTTTTGTCGTGTTATCGTATTCTTATAACTCGGCCGCCATTACTGCCAAGTAAATAGGAGCTATCCTAGCGTTGACATATACCTAACATGTCAAATGAATATTGAATCAAGCAGTACTATAGAGCCTCTAACGGCTTCTCGATACTTGATATCTTGAGATGCGATGTAGTAACTGAGGCCTAAGATAGACCTCAATGGTAGTAATTCCATCAGTTATCTTACCCCGTACACCGGAACATAACAGTGCGAAATACTGTTACACGGTGGCAAGGTTACTTGGGTATGATGATGGTAGTGACGACACGCAAAACAAAAATATACAGTGTGTTACCGGCATGAGGGTTTTCCTTGATATAGAGTAACAATGGGCAACTCCTTAATGTACCTACATGTTTATTTTACTTAAAACAATAAAAAATAGTACACACTTGTTTTCTAACAAAAAATAAATTGCAAGCAATGTACAGTGCGTTAAAGTTAATTAATACAGCAGCAGCCCCATATTTGACGTTTGACTTGTTTTGCCCCTGTACCAATGTATGCCTTGTACCAAGTAATAACGATACTGATTACGATACTTACACATAGCTCCAATACGTTGATGGTAGTTAAAATCTACGAAGTTAAATTGCAACGTTACGTTAGTTAAGATCGACTTAATTATACCTGCAAATTATTAATATTTTACAAACTCAATTAAATAATTTCTCACGCTTTACTAACACAGCTAACCCTCAAATTTGTTATTTCATTACATATTAGCCATTATGGGCACACACAGTGAAGAGTGACAATCTAGATCTAAACTTTACCTGTATCAATACTCTGTACCAATTTCGACTGTTACTTGTTTTGTGAGCTAAATAAATAAATAATGCCTGCAAATAATTACTTATACAACATATTATCGTTAGTTAAAGCAAAAGCCCTCATGCCGGTAACACACTGTAGATAGATAGCTACTATTTATGAAGAAAAAAATAGCTCTGGCAAACAGGTCATGAAGAAGTCGCGAGCAATTGAAGCATACTGTAATGGTGCTAAACAGAAAACTATTAATTAGCTTCACTATGTTGGTAACGAGTCATGAACGCTCTCGAGTGGCGACTACTCGCGGCAGTTACGGAGTTATTTGAGCTCATGTTTACGGGAAAACTCTAAAATAACGAGGTAAGTTAATCGCTTTAACTTGATCGAGTTTTGGTACTGTTTCGTGTGTAATTAATTTCTTAAATTGCCGTCGTATGTTGATTAGTTATGAAGTACGGAGTTAAGTAAGTTGAGAGGGATTGGCATAAAAACATTATTAATTTATTATTAATTGTTTGAATATGAATCGTCCATAATAGGATTATGCAATATACCTACACATCATTATCTTTATTTACATTTATCTATTCAGGAGTGTAAGTGTGTAAGGTGCCTTGAAAACTGATCCGCTGCGCCGCGCACTAAATTAAATATTTCCCGCTTTAAAAAGGCTCCCGGGTTATTTTTCAAGGACTTTATCAAATTTCTCATCAATATCTTGCCGAGGGTCGGACCAAAGAAACTTTTAATTGAAATAAGTGCTCAGCTGCTTAGGGATGGGATGTTTCACAACTCATTCCAGATCAAAAAATTCATAATAATAACTGTCTTTAAAAAAAAGTCCCCTAAAAACGAAATCACAGCAAAATATTTTTCTTCAAAATATTTAATAGCGCCTTATAAACTTGATAGCTATTGTATCGTACCGTTTTCGATAGGAATTCTCGAGAGGTAAAAAGAGAGTCAAATCTTCTACTACAGTGGGGTTGAGGACTTCATACCTCTGACACTGACTCACAACCGAGTCGCGTTAACTGGGCCACAACGGGTCCCTTCACAATTGGCGTCATTTCAGCCATCAAGAACCGCCTCCAACGGGCGTCACGTGGGCGTACCTACAGCCCTTTGCCGACACACGGCGACCTGTCACCAAACGTGCTTCCACTCTGAGCTACGCTGGGACCACAATGGATAGATTTAACGCAGTTCTACCCTTTACTACTACCTCCCTGTGTAGAAACGGACTCCCCGAAGGAAGTCGCGCTGCCGGCGTATTTATACAAACGATGGACGAAACTTCGATAGCGCGATGTAGAACTTTAACATATTTTCTACATAAATAACGGAAAATTATTTCACAAATTAATAGAACATAACACATATGAATCATATAAACAAAATTCCATGTTCAAAAGTGCAATTTGAAGCGTTAAAAGCATTTTTTTAGCACGCGAAAGAAATAGCGATATACGCGGATCGTGGTGTGTGACAGTAATAGCAACACAATTGATAACGGCGCCGGCGACGGTTACGCCATCTCGTAACAAGTATTCGCAACGTAGATTAAGACAACAACAGTGTTTAACTTATATGGGAGCGGAATTATAATAATAACGGGTTTATCTAGTAATCCAGTAACCTGTTTTTAACTGGGAATAGGAATAATTACAATCACATACTTTACTTGACTTAAAAGAACTATGTTTTAAAGAATTTGATAATTTATTTATAATCTTTTAGTTCAATCAATAAAATCATTTATGGCTAAAATTTAAAATCTAAAATAAGTAAAATTAAAGAAAAGGTAATTTTAATGTTATGTGAGGATTGGATGATACAACGATAAGTAATTTAATTATTAAGTTACCGATAGAGCAAAACAACATTTACAAACAATAATATGTAGTTCATACATTACAATATCATTATTGAAAATAACAAAACAACTTCGGCTGAATCCTAGAATCACTTCAACATAAAAATAAATTTGACATAGAGCCAAAATTCGAATGCGTCATACCATGCGTGTGATGCAAAAAAAGTTACGTTTGTATGGATCATTGTCTAACCTACGTTGGCCTATAAAGTAAACCATTCACGTAACCTGCTGAACCAGTTCTGTGGGCCCTTGAACTGCCAAAAAAGTTAAATAATGGCTCTTATTATAGGTGCCGCGAACTGGCAAATGTATGAAATTTGGACACGTGAAGGGTGTCAGGGGCATTGAATTTGTGTGTCGCGGGTGTAACTCGATTGTCCCGTGAAATAGGATCCTGCAGGCTTATTCTGTAATGGAATGCACATACCAATCGATGTTGACTGGACTTATCGCCATTATTCATCGTTGGAGAACTTTTGAACGCAGCTCTCGTACAATGCTTTGAACTTGGGGGTCAAATAACAATAAGTAGTGTTTTTTTTTAGAAAACACCTAATTGCCGTTACTTGCGGGAACTAAAATTGAAGGTTAACCAACATGGGTTATTGAAGTTTGGCCTTTAAATAAATAAATAAAAAAACAAAATGACGAATATCAAGAGACGATTTCACACAAATTGACCCAGTCCCAAACTAAGCTCTAGGTTTGTACTATGGGTACTAGACAACGATATAAATACTTATATAGAGAAATAAATACTTATGCTCATCACACAAAGATTTGACAATACGGGGATTCGAACCCGGGACCGGTAGCTTCGTAGGCAGGGTCACTACCAACTAGGCTATCGCAGCATGCAATCATTTTGCGACGCGTTCAGCCTAGTTGGTAGTAACCCTGCCCACGAAGCTAGCGGTCCTGGGTCCGACTCCCGGTTTGGACAACCATTTGTGTGATAAACGCGAGTATTTGTGTGTGTGTCTTTTCTCTATGTATATATACTATTTCTCTATATACTTGTAAGTATGTTTATTAATATCTGGTACCATGGTACAAGCCACTAGGTTAATTTGTGTCAGATTGTCACTTATTATATAAAAAACTAAATAATGTGAAAAAGAAATATGTTTTAAAATATATATTCGAAAAGGGAAAAAACCAGGTACACTAATACTATATAGTTCGTTCGTTCAAATAGTGTGCATGACAGCCCTTTGAAGTCACCGGCACGCTTTAGGCGCGCCGCGGCCTATTGTTGCGGCATATCAAAGCATGCAAATTATTTGAACGAACGAACTATAATTAATAACATATTCCTAGCGTGTCATTTTTTATCTTACATCCTGTTTATCTTTTTATCATGTCGGAACAAAAATCAGATGTTCTTATCTCGGAATAGCATATTATGAACGGAAAACATTCGGATTTTTTATGTATGCTTGTCAGTTTTACGCTCCTAAACGTCCAACTTATAATTAAGGTTTAACGAAATCATTCATGGGAAGAGCTTGCCCTAAATTATTAATTTAAATTTTGTAAGATGGTTTTTTTTTACCGGACAAACGAAATAAAAAATCTCTAATCGAATTCTAAACGAAACATATCTCGGCAAGAAACTAGTAGCCAGCTATTCTATTGCTAAAGGGGTTTGGGTAAAAGTGTTGTCATTTGTATAATTCATACATTTTCTAGGTGAGCGGCCATTCGTAAAAGTGGTAAAATATGATAAAATTATTAAAAATAAATATGTAATGTAATACTCTTAAGTGCATCGGAGCCGAGATATTTAAATATTCATACTTGGGCGTACTTTTGTACTAAAAACTTATTACTTAAATCTTTAAAATCTCCGCTCCGATATTATTTAACGCCATAAATTATATATATCTACGTGTATTCAGAGGTCCTCTAAATAACTATGTAAAAATCATCCGTGGCCGCTGAAAAAAAAAAGACAATATTCTTCTAACAAATTTACCCAATGCCCTTTTCATATGAATTATATGTACGGTCGACCAAGAAAGTGGTCTACCAGTTTTGACAAAAGTTTCTGTGACATCTAAGTATCGCTAAGGTTGACACTTGTCACCGTCATAATATTATTGCAAGGGAAAATCGAACTTGTTGTATCATGACGTGCAAATGGACTTCAACCGTAGGGTGGTAGAACACATTTTTAGCCGACTGTACACAGGCCACCTGGTGGTAAGTGGGATCTGTAACCCATATACATAAGCATTCTCAAGAGTACAATCTTAACACGTTTATTGCCACATAACGCGACGTCGCGTGAAGTGGCTTTATACGCTGTGGCCATTCACTCGACGTCGCGTGATGGTCCCATACAAAATTGTTCGAGCCACAAAATTACGGCCGTAGCGTATTGGCTTCTGGTTTTAGTTTGGCCACTAATGAAGGGAATTAAACGTTTTTTTTATTTTGGGCATCAGGTAAAGTTCTGCATTTTGACCTTGGCAATGAACGTGTTAAGACTGAAATCATAAGACCGCATTTGCGTTGCCAAGCCTGAGGACTAAGATGGAATGCTTCTATGCTAGTAATTTTACCGGTTATCTTATCCCAACACTGGAACACAACAATGCGAACACTTCACCTTTGTTCATTCCAATTTTGTACAATAAAATGTTTATTTACATACCTACAAACGCGTAACAGTCGTATCGTATCTCGTGTAAAGTCTTGTGACAAGCATGTGTTAGCTTAATGTGACAAGGTTACCAATGTTACGCATTTAACTGTGCTAAGTGACCTTGTGTAATTCACGCGTTGATAATATTTTAAACACTTAACTCTCAGCACCAAGTTAATGTATTTTCCATACAACATTGACCCAAATAGGAGTCATCGTGTATTATGATGTAACTTTAAGTGAGTAAACAAGCAATTTTACTGCTACACGGCATATTTTCTGTATTCGTAACTTTTTATTGTTTGAAGAGCAGTGGTTTATGTGTAATAGACACTGTTTAATAATAATTGGTGGATATATAAAAGAAATTCGAAACGAGGTGATCGTTTTCACTTTGACAGTTTCCACACTGACGTTAAGGATGTTGCTACACGTTTGTATCTAAATAAATAATAAACATAATTCTTCGCGAAATTTAAATAAAAAAACCGGTTAAGTGCGAGTCGGACTCGCGCACCGAGGGTTTTTTAGTATTTGTTGTATTTCTTCAGTGTTTGTACAGTGTTTCACAACATAAATAAAAATACGGTGAATCGTAAAGTTTCATGTATATTATTATTATTTATTCAACGTTATTATTTCACTTTCTTTATATTTGTCAGTAAATCCGCTGTAATAACACATATTCTGGAAGAAAAAAAAACCTGGCAATCTATTACGGTTCAAAATATACAGCTCTTTAAAGTTAGGACGGACGAACGGACGACGGACGGACAGCGTAGGCAAATATTAGTAGGATTCCGCTGGGCTATCTTTCGGGTACGGAACCCTAAAAGTGTAAGTAATTTTGTGCATCGAAAAATCACTTGGGCAAAGTAAAAATTCTCTGGCCAAGTTACACAGGATATTTATAACGTTACGGAAACTTTTCGGACTAATTAAATATTGATTCACTGGACTTCCTCGTCCTCGTGTAGAGTCCTTTTATTCCTTTAATCCTGCCTAAACCCGCCGTTAATACATTTCAGCGCCGGGCCCCCTGTTTTATATATTAACTTGACTCAACATGAAGTTCTCGGCGTTGAACGTAATAACAAATACCTTGCCCTAGTCCCCACGGTGCGTCATAAACACGCACAGATGAAGATTATGGGCGCCGAATGCGTAAAAAAGGGTTGCCGCAAGTTCGGAGGTCGGACTCTTTGCTGGGGTTGCCAGGATGAGTGTGAAATCGTTTTTTTAATGAATTATTGAGATGATCCGTTTGATTAATGTTGCGTGCGTCAACCGCCAGTCGCGGTTCAGCGGAATGATCCAGAAAAATGGAGGTAATGTAGCGTAAATGAAGCGACGTTCTTTTTACCAGACTTTGAAAAAAAAGGGAATAGGTAATTCGTCCCGTTTATACGAGTATCTGTTAAGTTTTGAAACGATGACATATTATAAAAATAAGGTTTAAACAGTGTTTCTTTTAGAAAAGCACCTTATAAGTGTTTGATGTGAATGAAACAAAAAAAAACGAAATAAAACTATATCAGAGATTTATCAGTTATAGGCTTAATCCGTGGTCCTAGTGAAAAAGGGTACAAGTCGAATTAACTCGTAATAAAAAAGGGTATATACACCAACGGAGTATACTAGACTTAAACCCTTTTTCACTTGATCTTTAGAAAACTTTTGCCCTTTTTCTCTAGGACCCCAGTTTATGTTCTGTCATTTCTCTGTATAACGCAATATTGGTTAAAAATTGGAATAGGCCCAGACTGTATAAAATACCGTCTAGGCTGGAACTAGAATTCAGCTCCCACATTTTTTGTTTACTTTTTTGTCAGTTCGTGGCTCATGCCACCGACTGAACCGTCATGATACCGGGTACACAAAAAAAGCTGGTTATTTCTAGCTTGTAGCTCGCGGCTCTCCCTGCGTCGAATTCATACTTTGGTCATGTGGTTTTTATATTTAGGCTTCAGACTAAAGGTGTGTGCACACTGTTTTAACCTAGAACTAAATCTGTCTTTTGCGTTGATGAGGTCGTTCTACATAAAGCGCCATCGCAAGACAGACTTTAGTTAGTACAAACATCAAAAAATTCCAAGGGTCAAAAATATGGCTGCATTATCTTGGTACTTCTTCCGCTTCCTCTTGAATTACTTTATCTATTGAAGAAAACAGCGTTAAAATCCGTTGCGTAGTGTAAAAGTTTAAGCGTATATACAGAGAGACAGACGGCGGGAAGCGTAACTCCGTTTTGTACTATGTAAAGATTTCTATGGGGCACTGAGTTAGCACTGACCAACGCAAGCGAAGCGGTCGCGTGACATCGTGGAAATCGGAATCGAAAGCGGCGCGGTGCGGTGCGTTCCCATACTAAAAATTATTACAAAAGCATGGCGGAAGCGGTTTTAGTACGGGAACGCGCCGCACCGCTCTCCAGTGTCCTTATGTGGCTTTTAGGACCGTTACTGCGGGGGATTTTTTCTCGCTCTGCTTAGCTTCGTATAGCTATCGTGGAAATGCAGCAGTATGTACTGCGAACTTTGTACCGCTCTGACTATTGTTTTATAATTATGTCTGGGCATTATTTTAAGAAACAAACATGTTTATTCGCCGTTTCCTGGGTAGTTCATAAAACTCTGCTACTAATGTGTATAAGTCTTTAGTACACATTAGTAGCCTTAGTAGTACGCATTTAGATACAAGTAGATGTATGCAATTGCTTTTAGCGAATCGTTTTAATGTTTACAGCCATAACACTTAATTGATTAACTACACGATAATCGATTCAATCGGTTAACTAGTTTAAGCGATTAAGCCAATACGAGCACTATATTAATGGCGGTTTAAACGATCCAAGGTTTCATTTGTTTATCGTGCATCAATTTTAAATGGGTTATTCCAAAACGAGACGGCGAGGTGATTGTTTTTTTGCTGCCATTTAAGGCAAACAGCCTTCAGTTGCTGATAGACTTGAGCATTTACTCGAGCATTTGCTATAGAATGAGCGTTTCGATTGGGCGTTCAAAATGGCTGTCTTATGGCCGAACCCTATACTTATTCAAACCGCGGCTAGATAGGCTTACTTAGGATTAAAATTTAGCACATTTTGTATGGGCAAATGTCAAACGTTAACCCGAAGTAAGCCTTATCTATCCGCGGTTTGAATATTCGCACCTTCAGAACAATAGTGACCTAATGCAGAATTTTTAAATTTCGAGTTAAGTCTCTGTAACAATAAATTTATGACTTGAAGTTTGAAAGCTGAAATTTTGAATTAGGTCACTATTGTTCTGAAGGTGCGATATAGGGTTCGGCCGTTAGTGTCTTACATCCAAATGCCAGTGTGGGAATACTGCTGCCGCGGTAGGTTTGTGGGTAAGGTGTGGAACTGACGTACCCTATCCTCCTGAGACCCAGAATATAACATTTTGCCCGATGTTGCCAATTTTTATTTAAGAAACTTTTTTCATGTACCGTTAGATGGCACTAAATTAAATCGGTCATCGTCAAGTCTATTGTCGACCGCTGGTCTAGATTGTACCTAGTGACCCTGCCTACGAAGCTAGCGGTCCTGGGTTCAAATCCTGGTAAGGGCAGATATTTGTGTGATGAGCGCGAATATTTCGCACTGCTAGATTAAAACAGTATCAACTCAAAATCCTTGCTAGTTTGGTTTCAAGTTCATAGAATTAAAGTTTATTTTAAAATACAGTTGTAATAAGAAGCTTATTAAATTAAAGTTTAATAAACGTTATTCGTGTAATTATATGAACAATGTAATCCGGATAACTAACACTACTGAACCAAAGTAGTTTCCATATCGTTAATCCAATATGTCCACTAGCCGGCCGTTAACAATGGCTTAAAACACCATATTACCCTCATTATCTCACCAAACTCGCGTTAGGCAACTACCCCTCTCGCACTTGTGCGGCTCAAGGTCGTAAAGCGAGATGCCGATAGACATATCAGATTACGCAATATGTAAAAACCACAATCCTCTGAGAGATGGGGCCGGAAATTAAACTGTTTCATTCGGGAAACTTGTTAGTTAGGTTATAATAACAACGTTATAACGATAATTAACAGTCTTAGCATTTTAATTACGAGTAAGTACTATATTGTTTTTTTGATCTGCTACATCTGCATTGATTTGTTCTTATTAATTGAAAATTAAATCGCTTTATTCAAGCCTTTACTGTTTATCTGACATGTAGAAAAATACTACAGTGCAGACAGTTGCAACCAGAGGGTTTTACAAATTATATTAAATTTCTGCCAGCTTTCCGCTCGATACAATATTCGCTTTGCGTATTTGAACTCAGCTCAGCTCAGATTGGCCGAAGTACAAAACTATAAATGAAAACAAGCCTCCAAAACTGCCACTGCAGCGTCCTATACTATTCTTCCCGCTTAAGACGTTAACCGAAATGTGGAACTAATGCTATCCCATTTGGCAAGAGCTAACTTCACAACGCAGAGTAAAGACGACTGCGGACCGGAATTTGCATGACAAAATACAGCAGAATCCACTGTTACAAGCATACGAAATACGAAGTTACATAAACCGTCCCTTTTTTTGAAGCGGTTTCTATATAAAAAAAAGGAGTTGAGTTAAAGGACTATACTAGTTTTTAAAGACATTTTGAAATCAACAGAAATCAGTGTCTTAACTTCGACAGTCTACAGTACGATAACGTTACTCGTAATTTACTCTAATGCCTATAACATAATAAGAACGTATAGCATAGAAACCGGACTATAAGACGTACTTTGCGTCAGCCATCTTTCTCTACTTTTTAGATTACGTATTACTTGAGAAAAAATTAAACAAAAAGTAGGCTGTTTTTTCTTCTTTAACTGTCATTGTCACAAGGTTTTACACAGGGACTTCTTTGTCCTTCCTAAAGGAAGGATTTGTCTTTTCTTGTCTAAAGGTCCAAATCACGCCTTACTTGTGACGATGTACCAAATAACGAAAGAACATCTATAGATTCATCTCTTTCCAATTCACTATGAAAACCATAAGAAAAAGAAGTGAACCACAATGTATTTTCTGCTTATTTAATACGGTTTCTATGCCTTTAGTCTTTATTCTGTGGCCTATAATAAAAGGAATTTAAGAAGTCAATCTTGACACTTGTCAGTCTAGTAGGTATATAAATTATAACCTCACACCAGAACGGCTGAATGGATCTGGATGAAACTTGGCACAGAGATAGATTATAGTCTGGAATAGCACAAAGGCACTTTTTATCCCGGAAAATGTACGGTTCTCGAGGGAAGAGCGACAAATGAATACGCGGACAGCGAACAGCTAGTAGGTTATAAATTGTACTGACATGACAGGTGTCATAATAGACTAATTATTTTCATTATGTTATTTATTTTTAAACAAATGAAACATTCATGAACTTCTAATTAAAACAAGTATTTACATTATGTTTAAGACACACTCGTGAAATCCAATCTTATGATACTAAGGCTAAGGCTGCACAGATAGGAGGCTTGCTTAGCGCCTAAAGGCTAGCGTGAAACAAATGTACTAGAATCTTTGCAACCGGCCGCACTGCGCGCTTGGCGCCTCGCTAGGCGACTACGAACAAAAGTAACACGCTAGGCTCTAGGCGCTAAGCCAGCCTCCTATCTGTGCGGCCTTAGCCTAAGGGTTTTCACAGCAAAAGATAACTTATAGTTTAAGAAATATAGTACGGTCTCAAGTTTAGGATTGCTTGACGTAAACAGCGATTTAAGATCAAAGGAACGTGCCAGAACTGATTGCGGTAACATATTTACTTCGAACTGCTCCTCTTATTTCGGTAATGTAATTTGCGCTCAAAGGTTCTCGCCTTTCCATAACTCATACGTATTAATCTGAGCCTGGTACGGTAATGAGGAGAATTACGAGTAATTATGGCGTTTAGAGGTTAGTGGTGCCAAGTGAAGTAAGTGGCTACTTTTGTATCTTATCGGGTTAACGTTATCTAGGTGATTCTTTATACAATTAATTTTAAGGGATCTGTAGTCAAACTAACCATTTAGTTTTGTCATGTTCCGTCTGCCTGTCTGATTGTATGACACTCACTTTTTCTCAGAAAATATCAAAGTAATGAAGCTGAAATTTAGTACAACTTTCGCAATTATAATATTAGTAAATTTGTATCATTTCTGTAGCTCTGCCTACCCCACTCTGGGATGAAGATATGTACAGTACCGGCAAATAATTATATGATTAAACGAACTTACCTAAGTGAAGTTCTATCATAATTATACGTAGCTCCTTGTCCGAGACGGTTTACATGTAGTAACGCTGTATGTACCAGCGCCATAGTCACTCATTCAAAGCTAAAAAAAAACAACTCTCGCTTGACGACTATCTGACAGGTCGTCATTACGTTTGAAGGTGTATGAACAACCCTATCCTATATCTGGGATAATACTAAAGTATTAGAGGGTGGGATTTTTGGGAATGCCATTTCGGACAAGGAGCTACGTATAATTATGATAGAACTTCACTTAGGTAAGTTCAGTTAATCATATAATTATACTTCTCTCCTTGTCCGAGACGGTTTACATGTAGCTGTTAAAAGCCAGTATAGGGTTGTGAAGAGAAATAAATAATAAAAAATAAAAAACCAACATCTACATAATGAAAAAATAAACTTTTATTTTAAAAACCAAGATAACCTTAAAACAATAATCTAAGAGTAATTAAACAAATAATCAACATTGCCACGTTAATAGAGACTAAAGGTCCAACGTGGTATCACAAACAACTTCACTAAATCTGGATAAGTTATATGTAATCTGTCTACTATAATGTCTTGCGAATGTAACAGAACTTTCTGACCAGCCCACGGTTCTTTGAATCTGCTCTATACTAATACCGGACCTGAGGGCCCAGACAAGATGCACTACGCTAACTAACGTTTCTATTCGATTAGTTTTTAAACCAATCGCGTCACTGGTAGACCACGCGACTTTTCGTATCACGTCATCTTCCAGTGACGCGATTGGTTTAAAAACGAATAGAATAGAAACGTTAGTTAGCGTAGTGCATCTTGTCTGAGCCCTCTGAGCGCAGCGGACGTGGAAGCATGTCTAGTGCTGTGGGCCGTAAATGTATTGATGTCAATACCAGTACCAGCCTTTTCTAGAGTAAGCTTGATCCACCGACTTATGGTCTGCGTGGATGCAAATCGTTAAGGTTTCTTGTGGGTTATTATTAATCTCTTAATATCTTTTCTCAAAGCTTCAGTAACACTAATATATTGTTTTAATGTAGCAACTGGACAAATTTCTTTTTTGTGGTGATAACTTTTAAGGTGGAGCATCGGCTGTGGACTATTTACAGGGATGTCTTGATAAAGTCTGGTATGAAAATCTGAACTTTATCACTATGAAACACTATATTATTTAATGAAATTAATGACAAAGTTTGTAGGTACCCTATGACCCGTAGCAAGTGCTAAAATTGTGACTAATTGGTAAGACATTCCAATGAGATGTCCATAGTTGGATAGCCTGCTAAGTAGTTTAACACCACTCCAGGGCCCCAAGTAGTGTTGTATTTGGGAGCTGGAGGTTTTGAACGAAACACACCTTTCATGAACCTTTTTACTCTATAATCACACCCTATTCTGGGTCCAATGACTAAAGACAGGGCTGATCTCATAGAGTTTATTGTCCCATAGGAGGCACCATTATCAAAATTTTTACTTAAAAAACTAAGTACAAACGGTACAGATGCTTGGTAAAAATCTATGTCATTACTGTAACTAAATTTCCACCAAAGTTTTAAATGAGAATTATACTGCTTAAAGAGATTGGAGAGGGAGTTTAGCATGATTGTTAATGCTGAAGCTGGAGTTCCTCTTCTTATATATGCCTCGCTGACAACTTCCCTGCAGCCAGAGTAAGTTGGTCGTGGAGAGGGGTGCCTTAGCCTAAAAGGTGAGGATAGCAAATTTATTCTAGGTTCAAATAATACCAGATCTCCAACTAACAGGGACATTACAAGTGGAAACCATGGCTGTGATGGCCAATACGGAAAAACTAGAATACCTGTGGCTTTATCTATCTTAATTTTATGAACAGATTTTAAAATTAGAGAGAAAGGTGGGAAGGCATAAAAAAAACATTTTTTCCAATCAAGTGTAAAAGCATCCACTGAGAAGGCTTCTGGATCGCATTTCCATGATACAAACAAATCGCATTTGCTATTAATCCTAGAGGCAAACAAATCAATATCAGGGTAACCGAATCGTCTAACTATTTGAGAAAACGCATTTTTACACAATTCCCATTCAATATTAATCCTTCTGAATTCAATGTCAGCTTCTATGTTATCTTTAGTATTTATATAAGAAGCGTAGACCCAAATGTTTCGGTTTTCGCACCAATTCCAAAAATCTCTAGTTATGTTGTTAAGATGGTTGTTAAGATGAGGGAATTGGATGCCTCCCATTTTGTTGATATAGGCTACGGCTGTTGTGTTATCTACCCTAAGTAATATTTCGCAGTCACGTAAGTGTTCTGCAAAACACTGAAGCCCAAAGAAGGCAGCCCTTAACTCTTAAAAAAATATGTGATATTGCAACTCCGATTCTGACCAAGAACCAGATGACCTTTCATTTCCACACACCACCCCCCAGCCTGTGAGAGATGCGTCAGTATGGATTTCCAAGGTGAAATCATGTTGTTTTATCTTATTTGAATTATCTAAATTATTGTACCACCAATCTAGTTCAGAAAATACAATTTGTGAAAGGGGCATCAATGCATCATAGTTGTCATGGAACTTTAGAATAGTACTTAGTATTTTTCCCTCTCTAATAATTTAGTGTACACCCAACCATACAATAGCCATAGCCATAGGGGATAGCCGGGCATATGAACTTAGTAAACCTATCATCTGTGAAAACTCCCTTATTGAACAATTACTCATTTGTTTAAATAATGCAATATTTTTTGATATACTTAACTGCTTTGGCTTAGGCACTGAGAGAGAAAGGTTTACAGAGTTTAGTATGAAACCTAAATATTTACACATGTTACAGGGTGAGAGAACACACTTATCATAATTAATAACAAAGCCTAGGTCTTGTAGTAGTTTACACGCTTGTTCTACATTTTTATTTAGAGATTCCTTAGAGTCTCCAAAAAACAAGATATCATCTAAATAGCTAGTCAACAAGACATTGTTATTTCTAAGGTATGTACTAATAGGCCTCATAATTTTAGTAAAAACAAAAGGGGCTGTACAAAGTCCAAAAGGGACACAAACAAACTGGTAAAATTTGCCATTAAAAGTAAACCTTAAATATTTTCTCGAGTTTTCGGATACTGGGACTGAGAAATAGGCCTCTTTCAAGTCTATTGTAGCCATATAACAGTTCTTGGACATTAACTTGCCCGCTGTTCTGACATCTTCCAATTTGAAATGTTCAGTATCTATGTATTGATTTAATTTTTTTAAATTTAATATGAATCTGTATGACCCGTTACTTTTGGGGACTAAGAAAATGGGTGAGGTAAATTGATCTGGGCTATATGTACACTCGGAAACTACACCTAGGGCTAACAATTTCTGTATCTCCTGATTCATTAACTCAAAATCTTTTTTAGGCCAATGTTTTGCAGCAGTTTCAAAAGGAGGAGGAGTAGTACGAAAAGGAATTTCATATCCTTGGATCCAACTCAGTATAGTTGGATCATTAGTAATCTCGAGCCAATTATTAAAAGAGCTTGAGCCTACCCGCATGTACCTGAGGAACTTCTAGCGGCGGTAGCTCGGCTTGGATCTCTGGTACTGGTGCCGCCTCTGGTGCTGATAGTTGGAGTTGTTCTGTCTCCTCGGTGGTTGAGCGTGGTGACCACCGCGAACTCGTTGGTGAAACTGCTGTTGCGGTGGTCCCCTCCAGTTTCCCTGTTTCTTAGCAACAGGCGGCATCTTTAAGGGAGCTTTAGCTGAGGTTGTCTCCGAGCTCTTAATTTGATAGCTAGACTTCTTAATGGCTTGAGCTGCTCTTACTTTCTCAGCACAATCCTTGCCAAGGAGAAACTTATCAGGCTTCGAATCTTTAACTGCCTCTTTCACAGTCTGGTTTGATCCAGAGAGGGCAAAGAATCTCCGTGAAGAAGAATCTTGAAAATAAATCTCTGCTGCTAGTTTAGCCGCATCATTGGTCTGCTCAATAAGCCACTTTGAGTTAAAGTCTCCTTTTAGAAAGCCAGTTAAGGATCGACCTAAGCATGTCATCAACTTCCCGATGGTGTTTTGGCGAATAATAATCCTCTTATCCCTCTTAACCGTTGGTTCTTACAATGAGGCTAAAATTTCAGGGTTCATTTCAGGTGCTATGGCCCGTGCGAAATTCGAGGGTGTAGCGTATTTTTTGACAATAGTCTCCTTTCCTTCCTTTCCCAAGCCTTCATTCATAATCCTGGTGCAACGGAGACTCAGTTCAGGGTTAATAGCCTCTGCAATCTCTATGATCTCTTCGCCTTCTTTGCCAAGAGCTTGTAAGTAAAGTACTCCTCTGGTATAGCATCTTCATCTGCAAAGTGATATATAAGGCTTGGTTAAACACGAGTCTATCCATGCAATGATAGCGTATTAAATAAGTCTCTTTTGATGTCTATCCACTGTGCGACAGCACTAAAGAAAAAAATAAGAATAATAATGTTCGAGACAAGAGTCTGTTACTTGTCTATCCACTATGTGATAGCGCTAAGGATAAAACATACTAACATCTTGATATTATTTCCATTAAGTCTATCCGCTAATGTGATAGCAGTAGGAAACAGGAAGGTTTCAACTTAGCATGTCAGCTCCAAATTAATCCAAGCGTTCGAAGTAGGTACTAAGTATTAGAAAGGGATCAGCCTATCGCCACATACCTATGTCCAAGTCGTGTTGTGTTACAGTTATATCAACATTATGATCTTCTGATGGTCCTGGTGCTCCTAGGGCAGAGGTCGACGGTTGAACTGGAGACAACGGCTGCGACAACTCGCTCTGCTGTGGCTCCGGTTGTACCGACCGAGTCAAGTCTTCCCGAGACTTCCGTTCTTCTTCTAACTTTTTCTTCAGCTTTCGAATTTTCTTTTTAATATAATCTTCGCCTTTTTCTGTGCTTCTTTTGCCCATTTTTAAAACTTTAAAAATCCACTCACTAAACACAGCCCCAAATCGGCATCGCAAAAAAAATATGGCCGGCACAGGGCGGAAGTTTAATTTTTGAAAGTGAAGAAAAAATAAAACGGTTTCGTTTTTGACAAATTTTACACAAGGATAAAGTACCAACATGACAATTAATGGATCATAAGCTGTCAATCTATTTAATCTGTGCCTATAATAAAAAATATACCAACAAACCGGAAGTATGCTTTAATGACATAACCTATTAAAACGTTTATGCTAATACAGGGTGGAAAGTTGAGATGGGGCATTAAGGGCAGCTACCAGATCCCTTGCTGCCACGCGAAAATGATCTTAGGAGACCTTTCCCAACTTTTTGACTGATGACAATCGACATTCACAGATTTTTGATAAAATGTACAGTCAGCGAGAAAATCGTTAGAATTGAGTTTCTTTTTTTATGCCAATCGATCCCATTCCCATAAAGGATTAAAACACTCTTTGAGACCAACTGAGGTTAGAGTACTAGAACACCCACAAATCAAAGAAAACGTTTTCCATACATTTAATAGGGTAATAACACTAATAACAGAGAAGAAAAGTCTTCGCATGTGGTTTTTTTACGCGTATCAGTCCTTTATATTTAAAGAATGTTAATATGTTAATGTTAACTTCAGATATCGTTACTGTTCTAAATTCAAATTTAAATTTTCTTCGTACATTCTTTTTTAATTATTAAGCTTTTTCACCCATGATGGCCAGCTTTATCTATGAAGCAAAAAGTTTGTATCGTATTTAGTGGTTTTTTTATTTGTAAGAATACCGATTTTTCTCATTTTTAATGTCCTAATGGAAGTTGTCCCCATAAAAATTAATGATCTTAAGCTTAAGAAAATTCCACTTTGCCTACCCTTCTAAAATGTATGGAAAAAGTTTTCTTTGATTTGTGGCTGTTCTAGTACTCTAACCTCAGTTGGTCTCAAAGAGTGTTTTAATCCTTTACGGGAATGGGATCGATTGGCATTAAAAAAAAATTACTCAATTCTGACGATTTTCTCGTTTGTCAAAAATCTGTGAATGTCGATTGTCATCACTCAAAAAGTTGGGAAAGGTCTCCTAAGATCATTTGCGCGTGGCAGCAAGGGATCTGGTAGCTGCCCTTAATGCCCCATCTCAACTTTCCACCCTGTATAGTAATCATTAAAATAATTTACAGAAAACAACAATCTTAGGCATTCCTTGTGTAAGGAATCTGTATAAATCTGTACATACCTTTAGTAATCTTCGAGGTAACTTTGTTTACCAACTAACCTGTCCGCATCACAACGAAACATCCCACACAAATATTACAACTCGCACGACCGTCAAAAAAAAACACTAGATCTATAAGGTAATAAATAAATTAGATATGCAAGGCAACATTACAACGATTAGCAATGAAATACCCTTGTTTTTTATGCAATTCAACGAGAGTATTTAGTGGCCGGCGCTTGCACTCGAAGCGTAATAACGTCCTGTCAGATAGTTGTCAAGCGAGAGTTGTCTTTTGTTTTTTTTTAGCTTTGAATGAGTGACTATGGCTCTGGTACATACAGCGTTACTACATGTAAACCGTCTCGGACAAGGAGAGAAGTATAACGTATCATCTTTGTACTTAGGTACATCTCATACGATTACCTACAAATGCGTCTCACCAAAATTGACAACCAATCAAGCACTAGTTGAACAATTGCATTACAATTGTGTGTGTTCTTGATTGGTTGTCAATTTTGGTGAGTCACATTTGTAGGTAATCGTATAAGATGTAAGTACAAAGATGATAATATTATTTGCCGGTACCTACGGTATGTAAGTATGTATCATCTTATTTTCTGAGTACTGATTTTCCACAGTCGCATTTCACCGCGATCGAGTTTTGTATGGAACGCTGTTTTATTTGACGCCGTAATTGCTATTTGGAATTAATCTCGGTAAGTATTTCTTTTTAATGTTTTTGTTACTAGCTATAGTTTTATGATATAAAACGATCGCGGCGAATTGCTATTACAAAATTTACGAACGAGGTATACTGTGACTAAAAATATTTTGCTAAAAAAAAATTGACGACCGAGACCAAAATAAATACGAGAAAATAAGCGATCGAGGTGAAATGCGACTAAAGTTATCAGCGAACAAAATACATGACGACTATGACAAAAAGCGAAAATAAAATACACGATCGAGGTGAAATGCGAACCGATAAATCGCTACATGAAATTTAAGATTTAGAGGTATAGTTCTAAGTTCCTATCAAACTTCCTGAACATGTAAAGCATGGGTGAAATTATTATTTTTAACTTACAACGTCGCGTCGTGCGAGGTGTTATTGGATAGCTCTGAAATATTATGCTCTAAAAGTGTCATTCTCGCGAGAGTTACGTGTCCACACACTACAGGAAACACTATAAAATCTTAAATAAGTACATCTTAGCACATATAACGAATTTAAAAGAAAAACGATCACGATAAACTGAAATTAAAGTGCGTTTGCATAAAAGTAAAGATAATACATTATTATAATTGTTTATGTGGTTTTTATGCTTATTAATTTATCCGCTTGAATACAATACGTAATTAACAGACGCTGTTTGATATTTTATGGTCTGTTTATATGTGAGACATGGTTTACACGCACGTCGCAATGCATCGAAACATTTACGTAAATCGAATATTACTGGGTGTTATTTTAACGGGGGAAAAGTTTAACTTAATTAATGATAGCATAAGTGAACACCAATGATTACTCGTACCATTAGGGGGAAGTCCCGTAAGGCCGGACGGCACCTAACGCCGGACACTCGTAATATCTCGGCAGATCCAACGTGTTCGATTCTAAAACGAATTATCTTGTATCAGATTACTCTCCCCCACACCTCTTTCAATTGTTTTTTTATCGAACACGTTGTTGTTCGCCGAGATATTGCGAGTGTCCGGCGTTAGGTGCCGTCCGGCCTTACGGGACTTCCCCCTAATAATTTGAGCCGACCTGATAAAAGCTTCCTGAAAGAAATTCTAAAGCCCCCCATACATGTAAAGGCCGATCGGTTCAGGCCGAACTGCGTCAGTTCCGTCTGACCGGATCGAGTGCCCATACATGTAAAGACTTTAAAAGACACCACACAAGAAAACCGTTCAGGCGGACGGATGCGATTTGCCTTCAGGCCAAATTACACATACACGATGCTATTTTGCATCCGGTCAGTTAGACCTGAAGGCAAAACGGACCATGTATGGAGGCCTTTATATAATCGATCAGTTTGCTTCAAATGCCACTGATAAATACCATAAAAACACAGTTAATTTTGCAAGTAACCTACCTCTAACACCTTTAACTGACAGATGTAGCTGGTAGTTAAACATATTAAATTTGCGTTTCGAAATCAGAATCTAGTTGAACACTATAAAAAGGCCACATGCATGCCAGGATTCTAAACGACACAAATAAAGGAACCATCTGACAATGAGGCGTATCCTAACTCTTCAATAAATCTAGTGACATTCTCGTTGTTTTCGATACAGAACAGGCTGGATGTAGCATTTCCTAGCTTTGAATTGGATAAAGTCCTAAAATATAGGTATGTATAGGTATGTGTTTTCTATTCGGCGCCCACTATAGGAATTTGTATGGATACTTGACGGATGCAGTCTGGGGCGTTGGTGAAGCTAACGTAGACAAGGTATCAGATGGCCCTGCCAAGATGCACTACGCTAACTAGCGTTTCTATTCGTATCGTTTTTAATTCAATCGCGTCACTGATAGATGACTTGATACGAAAAGTCACGTGGTCTACTAGTGACGCGATTGGTGTAAAAACGAAACGAATAGAAACCCTATTTAGCGTATGCATCTTGACAGGGCCTCCAGGGCCTCTATTCTAGGCGGTAAACACCATATTGTCTTTGGCGTGTTATCCAATCGTTTTTAACACAGCCGCCATCCCTGACAGTCAGGGATCTGACAGTAATTTACTGTCAAGTAATTAATAGCTATCAAAATGTTGACAATACCTATACGAGTATCGTTCAAAGACGATAATGGTTTATACCGCCTAGAATAGACGCCCAGAACAAAATTAGCGCACACAAGTTACGAACCTTGTAAGTCGTATGTCAAGAGGCCGTAATACTAAGCTGAAGTTAACACTGTCTTTATAATACGGTCTCTCTTGTTATTTTTATCTGTTTTTACGCTTACCGCACAAATGTAAACGCGCAGCTACAAAGTAGTTCGTTATTCACTTGTTTTTGGAATCCCGTCGGTGGTCATTGGCTAGACCGTACACTGCGGCATGAATAGAGTTTCTAGACCGAGCGAGTTTTCAGCCCTACCCGCCATGAATACATGTTTGGTAAAGGTCTTTTGACGAGGGCCAAACGTGAACAAAAAAGCATGCACTCTAGTAGAATGAAATGATGGCTACTTTGCAGCGGGAACTGCGTTCGGCTACTTTTAGTATCTTGAATGCCGCAACCGAAAAAACCCGGATTTCTTGGCCGAAGTCGCAAATACTCGCGATCACAAATTAATTTGATGCATATTTTATGTCAGTTGGTTGTGGTGCTTGTAGTACTTCGGTAGCCAGTAGGTATAAGACTACGGAGTAGTACATAGTTAATAAAGCTCCTTCCTAAAAGAAACCAATTCCAAAAATAGCTTATAGGATGTACAGAAGCGGTACTAAATTCAACGTCTTACTCTATCTGGCGGCAAAAAACTTGGCTCCCCGGTAAAGGCGGGATTTATTGGGCTCGGTGCGAGTCTTTTCATTACACCAGAGATATTATCTTTATGAGTCCTTTAACAATAGGGCCAGAAAATAATGTCACGAGGTGAAAAAGTCGAGACTCTTTTTCGAGAAACAAACCTTTAGTCAGATTGTACGGAACGTACGTTTCTGCGAAGTTGCGGCGTGTTTTATTTGTTTTATTTGTTACCTACTTGAATATTATAATCTAGGCTATAGTATCTGTTTCGTTTAAACATTTATATTTTAAAGGAGCGCGAGTGTGATGGCGTGATACTTCATTAAATCTTGCCAGGCTTTTATGATTTTGAGTAGGAATAAAGGTCTGCAATAAATGCGGGTCTAAGCAGACAGTAACTTACCTATCCTTTTGCGATATGAAAATGCGATCCTTAATAGAGAAAGCGAACGGAATATTTTTATGACAAAGAAACTTATTACTACGTTAAGCCCGCCCGTTACGGATAGTGGTCGGATACGGGAACGTTACGATTTTATTGGACCCGCGGGATTGTTTCTATATTGCTGAGGATTTCTGAGAAATATGAGGAAAAAGTAATATAATTTAATTGAGTTTCTGCCATTCCGAGTAACCAAATACTCTTTCCATAAAGGTTGCGCACGTGTGTGGAAATGTACATATGATACGAACTCACACGAGGAAAGTCAAGAGTTTTTGACGTGGGATTATAACAAACTGAGAGGTATTCTTTATAACGGTTGTTCGGAATTATTATTCCATTACTAATAAATAGAAGGAAATAAGAATTCTGTCGTAATGCGATAATGTATAAAACGTAATATCACTCAAGCACGAGCGATCTGACTTGTCATTGTGACAAGGTTTATTTCTACAGTACGGTCGGACTTATAAGTAGCTGTACACTTTAGTGCTTTGTCACTTCAAAGTTATGTTTGAACTGCTGCACTAATCTGTCAAAGGCGTTAAGGCGACAAGGTACCAAAGTGTGCAGCTGCTTATATTACAAGAATACATTTCCTTGACCGTATATGTATAATTATTCTTAATATATCTCGTTGCATCGCACCTATTAAAAAAAATAGAAATAGCGCTGTCTTTCTTTAATGATCCAAAGAAGTGTAATAAAACCTAACTCCTTGAAAAACAATTTGTTTGACGGTACCCACAATTCGTTTTTATTATTCCTGGGGAAGTCTCAGCGCTGTAGGAGAACAAATAGACAAGATAGAATAAAGTCCTAGTATTAACTTCTCTGTGGAAATGTGACAGTTTAGTAAACAAATAGAAAGTGCGGCGGCAGGAAGTTATCCTTGTGTTTGAGATTCAATTTTATAAATGAGGTGCAATATCTACTAGCTAGCCTATATATTTGGACACTTTAGACAAAAAACTTTTTACCCGTACTTTTCCAATGTACCTATTATGGGCGAAAAAACTTAAATCCTACTAATATTATAAATGGAAAAGTTTGTGTGTGTGTGTGTGTTAGTTTGTTACTCCTTCACGCTGCAACAGCTGGACGGATCTAAATGAAATTTGAAATGGACATAGCTTACACTCTGGATTAACACATGGGCTACGTTTCATTCCAAAATACTTTAACGTTCCCGAGGGAATAACGATAATCGAATACTACGCGGACGAAGTCGCAGGCAGAAGCTAGTAGGTATAATATAAAGCAATAATTTATTACGATAGCGATATTAGTGATCTTTCGCTTATACTGAACATAAATAAAATCTTAAAGTATGGTTCTAAAGTTCAGAAGTAATAATAATAAATAATTACTAATGAGGTAGGTAGTATGACATAAAAACTGAATAACACTCCACGTTTTTAATAAACATGTTTACTTTTAAGTTTTTTCAAGAGCTCGTTATCGTCAATACGTATTTCCAGCTGTGGTTTATTTTAAAAACTTTTACCTTAGCAACACGCTGATCAATTTCAATGTGCCCCAAACACAGTGGCGTAGCTAGGTGACTAAGGGCCCGGGGGCAAAAAAAAACAACTGGGGCCCCTAAACTGTTTAGGTTTTATCAGTATTTTAAAAATGCAAAGCTACTTTATCATAAATAATCATAATTTGGTATCATCAGTTAGTTAGCTATAGGAGGCAATATGAGTTTACTAATCAGGTTTTGGGGGCCCCGGGGCACTGCCCCACCTAGGCCTTCGGTAGCTACGCCACTGCCCAAACAGTAAACATTAACGCCTGTATTATGTGATATTCTACAATTCTTCGAATCCCCTGCTAATAATTTAACGTAGATTAAAGGTCAGTCTAATTCGGTGGTCGCACCTTTTACTGCGTAATCGCGTGACTTTAATCAACTGAGTACCTACTGTAAATGTACTTACTCTTAGGCATCAAGTAGGTACCTGATAATATCTAATTAGATTACGAGAAACGTCTACGGCTTTGACTGTTTTTAATCAAGTACAGTAAAAGTAGCTAGATTTTCTAAAATGTATATATGTTATGTATTAACGTAAACTTGATGTATGTAAATGATTGTTTGTTTACTTGCGTGTGACGTCTCACTTGTCATATGACCAGCGTCATGATAGAAACAGCGTTTTTAGCGCGGTTTTGTAAATTTAAATTTTAACATGATTTTTTGTTGAGAATCTCAGGGAAATATCAATGTAGTGTGCTTGTTATGTAATAAAGAATAATTTAAAAAGGTTGTCTAAAGTTAGTCTAATAGCCTATTGCATACATTTTGTCAATTATTTTTTCTGTCTTTCTTTCTTAAGATTAATTCCCAAGAAAGAAGACCTCGTGTTGATATTTTGAACATTTTTTTCGCTCAGCTGATTTTGCTACGGAGGGAGCGTAAACTGGTGCTCAACAGCATTATTTATCGAAAATTACGAAGCCAAAGTTTCTACCAGAGCTGCCGCGCCACTTTGCTAGCACAGTTCTGATGAAAACGCAGCCTTATGAAGGCGTTAAACTTTAATGAAAATACTATGATTTAATTAAATGGGTAACATTTTGAGTTGTTTTGAAGAATGCCTCGACTCCTAGAAAATAACCGAAAATGGTAATCCGATCCTACAGGGAAATGGTGAATAATGCGACCAGGAAAGTGTTAGCGGTTGAAACGCTAGTAGAACTACCCACTTACATAATCATTTTATTTTAGACATAGTTATTTTTTTTAACGTAAAAATTAAAATTTTGTTACCTAGGCCTTACTAACAAAATGGGTGTTTTCTCACCGCATCCAAGAAAGTTGGTAGCAGTATCCTAGTGGCCTTAGTAATATTTGATTACTGATTCCGAACCGCCAACGCTATACCAAAATATCCAACCCTATTTTCTCGGATGTGCTGCGGAAACATCTTTATGTTTTAAGATGAAGCGAAACTTGGATGCAACAGTTACTTTGCTCTAAGGAAGGGTCGCCATGTTTTACAAAGTACTTCCAACTTATTAATTATGCTACTTTGTTTGTTGGTTCTAAGTGCCCCTGTAAGAGAGCACTTCAAAGGGAAATAAAACGAAGCAATAACATCAAAAAACGACATTTAAAAACCAGGGCTGCGTTTATTTCAAATGCTCGGCGACATTTCATCTAAGAAAGATTTATCTAGTCTCGCTTTTTAAAATATGTCTATCTGTACAGAATCTACACCTAAACAAATAAACATTCCTACTAAACTGTAGTTGTATGTGTACATACATGGAATACCAGAAGATATCACGTAAAAAAACAAAATACATTACGTAAAAAAGGGCCTTTTCTAACAGGTATAAGAAAAGAGTCCTTCTTATCGCCTTGAATTATACAGTGTGTCCCAGAAAGTATGGATATTCATATTTTGGCAATTATGGTATAATTAAAAATATTGCTACGTTACTGAGGATTAGATATCAGATTTATAGTACTACAAATTGAAGGGTGAGACAAAGGAGTAATGCAAGTGTTCTTTATTATTAAAACCTTTATAACGCATAAACTAAAAGTGGAAAGTTAAATAAAACTATACTATAGTAGAAGGTGGAAAGAAGTGATCTCTGCCTACCCCTCAGGGAAACAAGCGTGATTTAATGTAAGTATGTAAATCTATACTCTTGACCGGTATCTATAGAATGGCCTTTCTTATGCCTCATTATTTACGTCAACTTCTGTGACATCCTGCAATCGAACCAAATCGAGCATTCGGCAATAACATTCAAGATAACAATAACATACACGAAGCAGATTTATCTTACAGCCCCACTATACTACACCACAAAACGAATTTTAAACATTCTCCCGAGTTCTGAATAAAAGTGATGTAGATGTAACTATGTGACTTACTATATATTATTAAATGCAAGCTTTGCCTTTTCAGTAATTAATTTTACTAAGATTATTGTTTGAGCGTAATTAAAGCGAGGAATTCGCTTATTGTTGCTTGTTATATTTCACCCCGAGTACGTGCTTTTAATTATTGCCAAGGAATTTAAATCTCACCTCGTTAAGGTATGTAAAACACGGTTTATTATAGTCCTTCGTTCTATTAGTTTTACTGCTTAATAATCATAGAGTATTATGCTATTAGAGCGAGATAGAAATAGCAATACCAGACTTTACCTCTGTCTCACTCGGGTGTGGTATTAACTGCTTTACATAGTTATTAACTCAAATGTATGTAATTAACTCTACCTATTCCAGCATCCGATCAAAATAGTTTGCGATTAAAACCTCCTAATGTGAACTCTATTGTGAAAGAAATAAAGTCAATTTTCTAATTTGATCAACAAGTCATAAAACAAAACAAATTCCACTTTACTTCTTTTGCACTAGATCTTTATTTGAATGGTACAATGGACCTCAGGAGGATGTGTTCTTGAACATAAATTTCGTACACCCCTAGCTCTGACGCTATCGCAAAAGCAATCAAAATGGCGTGCTTTGATGACCGTCAAAGTATACCAGGGAAAAAGGCCAATCAAGGCTTCAGAGCCGCAGGATCCGAGGTAATCCCACCTGTCTACGCCGGGGATTTAGCGGAGATTAAAAACAGACAAAACGTTGCAGTTCGGCTTATCCTGGTCAAAATTACCTGTTAATTGGAGCGATTGTAATGTGGGATTAACGTGCGATTACGAGCTAAAGGGATTTGTGTTAAACGAATTCTTTTGTTGAGCATTAGCATCCGGACAGCTATTGTTACGGAACGTGTTTAATTCTTATTTGAAAACGGAGATATAAGTTAGTTAGTCTATATAAACTGTCTATATGTATCAAATCATACATCGATCGTTTAAGGACCAAGGCGTGAAGCCGGAACAAACGACTATTTACACATTGCCATTTATATTATTAAGAAGTAAGGATCAGTGATAGTATCTAAATTGAATAAAGTGAATGAAGAATTAATGATTGATACTAAAAATAGGTCTTCTTATTCGTTATATGTATGTAGCCTTTGGGACAATCGAGAGGAAAGCTTTGTTCGTTTATTCATAACCTATCAGTTTGCATTTGCGAGATCAGTTAATTCCCATCGACCAGGGTCTGATTTATGACGCACGCCCGAAATCGAGTTAACTCTGGATCCGCTATGGCTTAATGAAAGTTTGACATCAGGGATTTACGAGGCTCAATTTGTAGCTTGGGAACACTCAAGCTACTAAAATATTAAGAACGACTAAATGATAAGGATCTGCCAGTCAATATTAGGCTAAAATGTTAGAAATAAAACATATTCTTCGGCTCGCAACCGAAATATAATGCAAACAAGGCATAAATAACACCGCCTAAGTGTTGCTGACATATTATATATCGCTTCCCTCCCATTGCGGCGGGGATTCGGCTCAGCGGTTTCCTAAACGAAAGATATATGGTGTTAGCTTATAAAAACAATATTGTCATCCGTGTTACGAGTATCAAGACGTGTGAAATTTTCGACGATTTCTCGTGAAGTGATAAAGGTGTCTTCGATCAAGTGAATTGATGAGCAGCTTTGCCCCGCCGGCCAGGGCCGATGCGTGACAGAGTGGAATTGACCGGGAAGATAGCGCGAGGTGATTTCCCCTGACGATAGATGGCGATGCAACCCGACGGTCCCACGTTGGGCGCCAAATACGTTATCATTGGACATTCTGGCCATTTGTTTACAATGTTGTTGTATCTGGTTAGAACCGAAAGAGTTAAATAATGCTTTTGTGATTGCTTGTTTGTTTTTAAGTAAAATGTAACGTTGATGAAACAAATACTAAATATACCCATTTACTTTTTACATGTCTTTTTGAATTCAGTAAAAACTCTCTTAAATGACCTTCGTCCAGAGATAGGCTGGTTTAAAACAATCCTGGGTTTTTGTGTTATCGCGAGATAAAGTGCCACATCAGGCCACAGGGGCCAAAGGCTGCACTTGATGGGATAAAACGTCGGCAGCGCTCACGTAAATCTCCGAACATTAGAGCAATTCTGCCGTAAGCCGAATAAGCTAAAATATTTCCTCCTATTCGGATGATATATTTTGTTCGCTTGGACATGCACGACTATTTTACGTCGAAGCGTATTTCCTGCGATTTATTTACTGCTTTGGATAAATAGGGATAATGATTAAGGAATATCTAAGGAGTTGAAAGAAACGGAAGGCAGGAATTAACACAGTTTTAGATAAATTTGCTGCGAGACTATACAAGTTGGGCTTAACTCGTCCTTATCAAATATAAATCTTAAACTTGCAATAGACGTCAATTCTAATCAGGCTCGTCTCAAGCTTGTCAATTGCATACTAGGTACACTATTTGTTTGACTTTCATTTTAAACAACATGTCAAAGGCATCATGACTAACCTTACAAGTTAAGACGGGCGAAATCGGCTCCGAAAATTGCACATAGCTTTAATCCAAGGTGTTACCGATCTAATAAAGAAATAAGAATCCCGTTTAGCGAGCAACAAAGAAAATTGAACCGTGTCGTAATTTCCTAATTTAAATAGAATTATTGTGCGCAAAAAAGTTAAATTGGTCGGCGAGAGATTTGAAATGAGGGCGAAAAAATAATGTGGAAACTTTTGAGCGGCACTTTGGCTTAACTTGGCTTTGGTGCGGGAATTAACCGCGTCTGGACGCAGGTAAGCATTTAACAAAGGATTTAAATGTCGAGCGGCCATTTTGTTCACCAGCCGTATTTGCCGTCCTGCGAGGCGAGGATCCGACCGCCGGCGGTAACGCTCGCAACCCTAAGCTAAGCCAAATTACCAGCTAATTCGCACCATTAAGCAAATTGTTCGCCACGCATGAGTATGTCACGTATGTAATAAGACTTAATGGAGACATTAATATTTCGCGAAATATTACCCGCTAGTCTTTAGTCGTAGACGTTCATATGAACATTTATTTTATGGACAGTAAATGTGAGGTGACGTACCAAAGTAACAGCCGTTTTTCAAACCATCAAACGTATTCAATTACGCAAGTAAAGGGAACTCGGTTTTGCAACTGCTTGAATCTTATAATTTGTAGTCCTCTTATAACTGATAAGCTCCACGAATTGATCGAATGGGTGAATGAAAGTATTCATGTGTGTAAAATAAATACAGATTTTGAGTTTGAAATTTCAAATACGTTTCAAGGGACTGCACTATTACACAGGTGACATTAGTTTAATTCGTTCCGTTCATATCAGTTCTTATGATACGACCTGCCTAAGCCTATGCCTATTATACTGCATATGCCAGTTGTTTACTGAGCTAACGGTTAAAATTAAAAAACGAATCGAAAATTTGACACATTTGATTCAGATTCATGTTAACTGAACTAATGGATAAAAATCGTAACATTTCTATTCGATTTTCGAATTTTAAACATTAGTTCAATTAACTGCTGATCAAACAAACTCCCCTATGTTGTCCGTCATACTCCGCACAACAACGTCACCAACGGTTAATAATGGCCACTAAAACAGACGTGATCACTGATCACCGAATTCACACATTTTCGTACCACTCGCACGACACTTACAAATTCGTTGCGTAGGCGAAATGAGCATGTACGCTAACCATGTTAAATTGCAGGGCGCCAGTGAACACACAAAGGGTTTAATTAAAACTATCTATCTAACGGCACGTAGCAGCCGATCTACACACGATGTACGACCGACACAATAACGTGCAACCGCTTAGTAAGTTCACGTGTTATAAACAGGTAGGTAAGTACATACATACATACAGTAACGCCTTCATCCCAGAGTGGGGTAGGTAGAGCTACAGAATTACCAACATACGAAATTAAGTATTATTGTTAAGTATAGTGTTCAAATATGAGTTTTATGCTGATAAACTAAGATTTGTCAGGATCTTAGGAGGTGGAAAGAAGTGGTCTCTGCCTACCCCTCTGGGAAACAGGGGTGATTTAACAGGTATGATGTATGTAACTAAGATGTTCCGACAAAAACTCACAGTAAGTAACATAGATTTACTGAGATCAGTAGAATCACATACATAGGTACGGTCAATAAATTATTGTAAGCCTCCATAACCTTATTTTATAATGATAGAGTTAAATCATGCATCAAAATTAATCATTGACATTTTGCGACAGGGCTCTATAGCGGCTCAAGAATTAAAGTTGTTGATTATAGAATAAATAATGAAATGAATACTTGAGGGATCCTGTCAGTTGACCTCGGCGGAGATCGCGCACAACGAATCTGTCTGGCCGTCGTCGTCAGTTTCATTTTCACAAAAGACTTACAAATTATCAAAAGTGCTTTTGTTTAGTCTAAGAAAGTATCGTGCTTAAGATTAAGAACGTCACACTCAAACTAATGTCCTTGGATACATAAACACATACAAAGACACATCACTTTAAACGCAGCACAACACACACACGGTACAGTCTAAACATCGAGGTTAATGTTTATTTTATTTCTCGATTAAATATTAAACCCCGATTTATAGTTTTAGTACAGCACTTTCAGACAAATACAACCAATTGAATTACGAGTAACATGCGTGTAACTTATACACCTACTTAAAACATATGCGTTACGTGTATATCTCAGCTCTTGTACGTGACCTTGCGTCAGCCGGATTGTTTTCTGTTTGTATATGAGGGGGTCATATTTGATAATGCCGTAATTATATCGCTGTATCTCTTTCTCTTCAACTTTCCTGACAAAGCAAGAACAGAGGGCTCAGACAAGATGCACTACGCTAACTAACGTTTCTATTCGATTCGTTTTTAAACCAATCGCGTCACTTGAAGATGACGTGATACGAAAAGTCACGTGGTCTACCAGTGACGCGATTGGTTTAAAAACGAATCGAATAGAAACGTTAGTTAGCGTAGTGCATCTTGTCTGAGCTCTAAGGGCGTCTATTCTACTCTACATTCTACTCGGTAAAACAAGATTGTTTTTGACATTCTATGGTATTGTCACCGTTACGGTAGCTCTTATTTACTTGACAGTAATGGCGCTCGAGTTAAATATAATACGATAATAGGCTGAAGGCAATATGGTTTTTACACAGCAGAATAATGCCCAGAACATAATATAGCGATGTAAAAAACGTTAGGAAACGAAATGACATTGTACTCGCAAAGGCAATGGCAATGCTGAATAATCCTCTAGTTCCTGACCCCATACATATCACTAAATTATTCATATGGATTACCTATTCATATCTGGATTGATGTCTATGTCTGGCTGTCAGCTCGAAAGCTAGTAGTTACAAATCAGCGTTATGAAACGCATTACGCTGAGCCAATAAATGACAATGACGCAGCATTTCCGACGGATTGGAATTATATTGATAGCGACAGCGTTGGCGGAGGTTTGATCATTTGTGAACTCGGTGCAGGTTGTATTACACGTACATCAAAAATGACCAAGGATCAAAAATATCCCTACTTTATTGATTCCCGACGCAAAAAGAGGGGTGTTCGTGTAGGTCTGTTGCACCGTAGTTATTAAACAGGTGAACCGATTTGGATGGGGTTTTTTTTATTTGAAAGCAGGTTTTTTAGCGGTGGTTCTTAGTTAAATGAAAATCGGTTGGGTCGTTAAGGAGATAATCAACTCTGAAATAAGGGGTCACCATAATAGCGGAGTTTTTTATCTATCTAATAGATATTCTGATTTTTTTCTTCCGTTAAGTCGAAAAGTATCAAAATAGTTAAGGGATGTTTTTGATCCTTAAACATCTATCTTTGACTAGCATCGCCCGTGACTTCGTCCGCGTAGATTTCGAATATCGTTATTCCCACGGGAAATTTTAAATTTTCCGGGGTGAAATGTAGCGTATGTGTTAATCCAGGGTGTAAGCTATCTCCATTTCAAATTTCATCCAAATCCGTCCAGCCGTTGCAGCGGGAAAGAGTAACAAAAATCTACTCGTATACATCCATACATTCAAACTTTCGCGTTTATAATATTAGTAAGGATGTGTGTATTACGGAACCAACCAAGCTCGCTGTATACATACAATTATATAAGCAGAAAAAAAGGTTTTCAATTTGATTTTCAAAATAATAAAACGCGATGAAATCGCATTGGAAAACCTGGGTATGGATTCAATATTTTTTTAACGACATAACTAATCCGGTTACCGGCGGAGTTATTTAATATTATTTTGATTTTAAATTTAGTCGTGTAACTTCAACGTGTTAAAAATCCAAACTAAAACGTTTCCGAACCAAAATGATACGTGTGATGTGCATGTGTGTGTGTGATATACCTGTGATACTCGTATACCTAACCTTCAATTATCTTGCTTGATAATACTAACAGTTACGTCATAATTTTATTAAAATAACGAAAGATGTTATCATGTTAAAACAAGGAAAAGCTCAGGTAAAACTTCTCCGTTTGAGTCGCACTTAAGTACTTCCACAAATCTTAAAACCCCCTCGGAGTCAAAGTAACAATCAGTCTCCCTAAGAATTCAATTAATAATACAAACTTTCCCGAATATCCATTCAGACCATTCATCAAAAGTCGCAATTCTCTCATCTAAGATTCATTTACATTACATGAAAGTCCCGGCTTGTCGAAGTGCGCTCACCATGAAATCAGGCGATACCCTGGAGGCAGCCATCCTACCCACAAATCACGGGAACAAATTCAAATAGATTAAACCTTGATGAGACCTGGATCCCTTGGTAGAACCTTTTTTTGTACGTTTTTAATGACCCACTAACGCTGGAAGATTTTGATGGGTGGTAAAAACATTTTTTAAGTCGAGGAAAAGACATTTGGCAATAATGACTTAAGACAAAAGAACTACATAAGAATAATGAAAGATATTAATGATATTATTAGTACCACTTAATGAAAATAATATCACTTATTTAAAGTAAATTGTGTTAGTTTGAAAAGTAAGACTGTACAAACGCTGGGGTCTCAGAGTCAGAGTAAACAATTTTAAATCAAAGCAAACAGGAGACAATGGCGGGCATAAAATAAATTACGTTTCGACTCTGTTTCTTCAAAGACAATTTCGCGGCTTCCACGCTTTATTTAATCCTGTCAAATGATTTATTTCCATTTGAAAATATCTTTATTGCGGTTGAATTTTATTTCAAGGAAAAGGTGCCGCCGTTATATTATTCGAAACATAAAGGCATTTATCATTTAACGAAAACTCGCGGGCTTAAGCAGAGAAACACCGGAAACTTCTGTGTAATTAAACAAAGCTAGATTTGCAAAGCAAACTCACACGTAGGTACATACTCGTTGTACTAAGCTGGTAAGTATCACGGCCATATATGTATATCTGGGTTTCTTTTTCTATAGACGTTCTTTATTTGAATTTCAAATTTCGAAGTAGAATCCAACACACTGTATCCTAAATATGCGTGGCTTTGGCGACCGTAGAATTGTAAATTCGAGTAAAGTTGCATGTGCTACGTACGTACTTAATTAAAATGTTCAAGCTCTTGTTAATTCGACGAATTACGACTGTTCCGTTATACAGACCTCCTTGTTTAAGCAAGTTTCTCGAGAGCAAATACGATTTTAATTGATTACTTTGCCCGGGGCGAAACCAGCCCTAAGCCAACTTAAGCAGACAGGTGAGATGGAAGCCCTCAATACTCACCTATTAAAAATTCGAAAGGATTAACTCGCAAAGTTTGCGTTCCTTTCGAACCGAAAAGTTATTAAGTTCCTTGTCCCGAATTCCATTTAAAGTTTCCAATCGGATTTTCTGTCGATTACAGACAAAGTAATATTCGCAAAGTGTCGGAGTTATCCCTAAAAAGTCGGGATATTAAAATGCCGTTCTATATTTGAATTGGAAGAGATTTTGAAGAAGCTTTTACATCGGAGTGTGTTTTTACCAGCCAGTATTTTTACTCGTTGTTTGAATGTGGAAATGTATAGGTATTAGTAAGTAAACAAACTCAGTACCGATCCGTGTTATCCAAGTGTACGTTACTCGAATTATCACGGATCAGGACTGACCTCTATAGAACAATACAGCCAAGCTCTGAAGGATCGTCCTCCCTTGACAAAGTCCAATGTCGAATCTTGCTGATTGACTCCACAACGTATCTTGACCAATGACTTGAAACAATTGCCTCCGTTCCAGGGTTCACTATACAATGGTTTTCAAACGGATGTGAATATCTCGGAGCCAGCTAACGCATTGCAGGTAATCTCACAACGCGATATTGTACGCTGCGGCGAGAACAGACGGGCGGTTCTCCTGAACAATATCTTTTGTATGGAGCTCGGGTGCACATGGCGAAATTACTTAAGTAAGCTATTGTTTCGCTTGTATCGTACTGATATGAAATACTCAAATCATTTTAAGTGTAACTATACACTTGTTGACAACATTTAAAAAAAAAAGCATTTATGTTTTTTCGCGTTATAGCTGGATAAAAATTAGACTACCCGTGTTTCTCGGTTTTTCTTTATTTAACTTAAATTCGGCGTTAATAATTTATTAAAGAAATAGTCATTAAAAAGACCGTATATACAAAATTAGGAATACTGATGTCGTGATCTTAGCATGACATAAAAAATAACTTTAAACAGAAACAGAACTGACTGTCATTTCATGTCACTTGAAAACCATAACAACTGTAACAACATGAATTCGTCGACTTAGGGCAGATTGCGGCTATCCGCTTTTACAAATCCGTTAGTCACTTTCATTTTAAATAGCGTAAGTATATCAAAATAATAGTAAGTATTACGAGAATCGAGAGCGTGTCGTTAGAATCAAGGATTTAATCCGTCAGACAGATGAAAAATGGGCGTGACAGTTGTATGTTTTTTTTCAACTGTGGTAATAAATGGACTAAGGGCACTATAAGTGTATTCCTAACATTCACAATCCAACTTTTTTTACTGATTTTCCTAAATATAAAAAACTACTGCATAAAAAAACCAAAAATATTTTGACTGTAATCAGCAGTGTAAAATCTACAAACGGTATTTTATTTTACTACCTTAGCAGAATGAATATGAATTGTTGGCAATTATTATCGTTATGACATTATCACAGTGATATGGTAGTCATCAGATTGTATTAAAGAAAGTAGCTAAGGTTAAGGTTAGGTACCTTGTTTCAAGATTATAGTGCTTTTTCAGAAATTTAGGTATATCAGAGGCTTTCTACTATAAGGGGATAGGTATAGGATGTTAAAGATGAAAAGTCTAAATCGAGCACATTAATTTTGATAAAGTAGTTTACTTGCAAAATGCTTATATACAGTGTGTTACCGGCATGCGGGCATTTATTAAAACTGCCGATAATATGTTGCTTTAGCAATTGTTTGCAAGTAGTTATTATCAATTAAAAAATAATTAAAATAATTTCACAATTAATTTTCTTAGATACTGTCCATTTTTAATGTAGTGCATGTGCTGCGTGTTCATCGTTATCAGTATCGCTGTTGCTTAGTACAAGGCATGTCGTGGTACGGGGGCAAATCATAATAATCTAAGTATCCGTCGACTGTCAATTAAGACTTGTCAAATTGCTGTGCTTAACATAGCTGGCAATTAAAATTTTGTTAGAACGTTAACAAAGCCTATATTGTTTATTAATTAAATTAATTTTATGGTTACGTTACAGACATATGCTATTTTAACCTTAACACACTGTAAAAATCTAAAATCTCAACTTAACGCTTTTTTACTTAAATCAACATTGTATTTCAGTATCCCAAAAGATTGTGCACACATAAAGCCTGTGTTAATTGGTAGTCAATTATGCACCGCTCTGTTAAAGAAAACACCCTGTACATCGACGTAGGTGTGGGCATGTAGGCTGCATGTGTCGGGATTAGTTTTGGCAGCCCTCCAGACCCAGGTGCATGGTGCAATCTGCCGCATGGCTTTAAGCCATATACAGACCTTACATAGGTACGTGTCAAAATAGAAATGTAAATGTTCGTCAGTAGTTTTAAAGTATCTCGGTTGGCGTTTACGTACAAACGTAGTTAAGTTATAATTATTAAGAAATCAATTACTACCATGACTTTAAAATCGCTTTATTATTTAAATTATTTTTATCTACTTTATTTTCTTCCTTCTCGTTAGTTTATTTTATTATTGTCATTGTTATTCCTTTGTAACTGAGCACCTTTTTCTATCACAATCTGACATATTGTTTGTAAAATAAAATCTATACTGGCAACTATTAAAACGCCATTAAATATATCTAGTTCTTTTAAACTTTGGTACACAATACAATATAATATTAATTTGCGACTTAAACAATCTGTCACTTACTTGTCAAAGTGGTTTTGACAAGTAATTGAATACTGCTGATACCGGGATCGCTAAATCCTACACAAAGGCTTTGAATTTGCCGACAGCGTCAATATCAAAGCGAAGCTAACCAAAGATTGAGTAGCTATAAAGCTAAAAGCTATTCAGTAATTGAACAGAGGGGTTATTATGACATAACTATGCAGTGCATTTTACGGCGAGTGTAAAGGACAGAGCTATAGCAGATATATAGCTCTGTCTTTTTCTCTCAGCGTAAACTGAACTGCATAGTTATGTCATAATGACCCCTCAGTACTGCTAGAGCCATCTAGTGGTCACTAATAGGACTGAATGGATGACGAAATTAATCAATTTCGTCTTTACAGAAGACTACTCGACTTTCAGTAGGTATAGTAATATTTTATACTTCCGTGTCAACCATAAGCAACACTACCACAGGGGACTGTATTGGGTCAAAAAGGTAGCCCCCAATTATAAATTAAACCTAATCTAACGTGGCCTTGTCTACAAGTTACATATTTAAGAATTTCTGAAAAGTGTACGTTTACAGCGATATAAAAAATATGACTATCGATACTCATGTTAAAAATGACATTATGACCAAAAAAATATATGGGAAACAACGGGCTCCCAATTTTATTACATGCTGTATGTAGGTACAGTCGAGATCATATATATGCGTACACTTTAGTACCTTGTCTATTTAATGTCGTGTTTAAATTGTTATACATGAATTCCCACAACGATTAAAGTGACAAGGTACTATAGTGTACACATTTAATAACTCTACTGTAATAATGTCAAATTCACGTACGGAATCAAATTTTGCTTTTAACAAGTTATCGTATTGATTTTAATTTGGCGGGTATTACTATCTAGTAAGTAAAAGTTATCGTAACGTTGCCAATCAAAGTCAAAAATAATACTGTTTTACCGAGTTGAATACAGCTCATTATAAATACGTTAACGAAGTAACGTTTGAAGGGGCTTCATTAAGTAGTTACATAATCTCTGACGGCATGAAACTAGAAACTTTGGATGCTGTACTTCTTTTAAAAGTCAGACGCATTGCAGATATTCAGTTGGCTCTTTGAGAAATCACCACAAGTCAAACAAACTATAACTAGGACGCAGTTCTAAGAAAGTTCTCGACGTTTCCTGCGTTTGAAACTTTGAACTCGACCGATGCATTGAGACTGTCGATACCTGTTAGCAGCTCCACCGGCTTCCAATAATCAGGTTAATTGGTAAAATTAACGGTTTTTCAGACACCTGAGATATTTTATTTTTAAAAATACATTTTGGACCGGGTGAACCACAGCTCCTTTTTTCCTACGAATAGGCATAGCCGCCTAAAAACCCCAAAATAATCGCAACCCGAACATGTTTAATTTCATAATTTTGAAACGTAACAAAATATTCCGAAAATAGGCCCTCTGATTTGAATTATTTAAATAAAGAACGGTATTTTAAGCCCGCTCGAATGCTCCGAAGTCCTTACAGTCGAGAGTAAAAATATGGGTCCGAATCCTCTCCAAAATCTGTTTACACACGACTCTATAAAGAGCTTAAGTGTTTTACCTGAATGCACTCTAAAGAGGGTACCCTAATGTTTTTCAGATGAATGATTATCTATTTTTTGCTTCCAATAACCTATAGTTGGATCAGTCTAGGATGATCCCTGTGACAGGTCATATTTACACGAATTATATTTGTTTTTTTTTTAATTTAAACTTTAATGATATAAACTTTGCGACAGCGCTCAGCTGTCTAAATATTAATCAAGTCTTTTTTTAATGCCTGGCTTGCGACAGTGGTAAGTAATTGAAATTACGAAATACATCTGTCGTAGGATCATACTAATTGACCGAGCTATAAATAGTTTGGTTTTTAAGTGAGAGCGGTCGTTTAATTCAAGTTTTACTTCAAGTAAGTAAACAATATTTAGAAGTCACGCGGCAAACCACCACACTATACTTACAAACACACACACTATACTTTTAAAGCCATATAACGTTAACTTGACCGCTTTCCTGCGTACCCGTAATTTTTATACGCGTTAAAAAAATTACAATGACTTCGAAGGTATAGTGTACCTACGTCTGGGTTATCTGGTGGAACACGCTTGTGTAGGCACCGGTGGTGTGACTCGAAGCGTCGGGGATGTTATCGGATTTTTTCAGTGTTAAATGTTAATAGCGCCGGGCGCGGCGAGAACAGGCGCCTAGAAGATGCATAAACGCTAACGTTTCTAACAGTCTATTAGAAGCGCTTGTAGAGTCACTCCATATAACTGAGGTGTAAAAGAGCCTTCATGTGGCCAATTTACTAAATAAATGCTTTTTTTTCATCTTACCTAGGCTACTAGGACTGTTATTCACTTGAGGCACATATTATATTACCGAGGTCACTGACAAGCCTGTATAGTAGTTTAGAGTGGCTCGTGATCGCAAGGTACCGAATCTGAATCTGTATTGTACCTATGTTGAGGTTATCTTTCGACACACTTGTACAGGCACCGGTGTGCTCGAGGCCTCGCCAGCGCTATCTGGTTTATCCAGAGGGTTAAACAGCTCTGTTCGGTGAGAATTATTCAAGCGTTTTGCAGCGCTTTAAGACGTAATATTCAAGTGCAAGTCGAACGCCAACTTTTTTTGTCGCTTAAGCGCTTTATTTCGCCAAAATCTAAGGGGTTGGTTAGGCGAACAACATTTTGCGCTAACCTACCAAATTAGAGTGATTATCGCCTACATACTGCCGTGAAAAGTTGCCAGTCTCCTAATGCGTCGTTTACAGTAGAAGTGGACAAACCAGCAAATGGGTCACACGATAGTAAGCGATCACTAGTGCCATGAACATCCCATTACAAGAAGTTTGCGGGCGCGTCGCCAGCGTTCAAAAAATAAGCTGGAAACAGGGTAGAAAGGAAAAAGGGAGGGGGGCTGATTAGCGCATTATTTACTTCCTCTGATGGAACAAACTGCAATAGTAGCACTATTTCATGACGATGTTGAAATGCATCTTTCATGCAGAGCAGAGAGTTTTTCTAACTTTAAGTTCTTTTCGCAGCACTGTTGATACTCTAACTAATAAAGCTGAAATTCAACAGCTCGGTGTAAACAACTAGCTTGCTCGTTTTAGCTTAAAAATGCTAACTCTTTTACGCGAAGCCGAGTAGGGGTTGGTTTAACGAAACTTGCGAGAAGCCGAGTGTTACTCGGAACAAAAATACACTAATATAAAGTTCGCAACTCGTGTGAAGTCGTGTGCCAATAACCAGCTCAACATGCAATTTTTAGCTTGTCGTGTATTTTTCTGTATAGACTTTCCCATTATTCAGAAACGCACCATTAACCTATTTTAGTTAAAAGTATTCCTTGTCCGTTTCTGTCCAATTCAAATGTCATAATAGTCAAATGTGGTAGAGCATATTTTAAGCAAGCGTCTAGCGAAATAAGTTAATGTTAAGGTCAACTTTTTGTTTTTTTGTATGCTTGCGAAAGAAATAATGTTAACGTACCATTACCAGTTCAATAAAGAGTAAATTACCGAGCTAGGTCAATTTGGAAAAGGAATTCAAATGAGATTACCTATTCAAACACGTCCGCGTTCTACAAGAGACAGAATATTGAATAAACTTAGGCTTCCGTTTTTATGCGTCTTCGGCTTCGCTTCCCAATAGCGTTTTAGTCACTTTTCTAGTTTTTACTGGTTTCGATTAACAGGGGTATAGACTAGGGGTGGGTGTAGGGGAAATAAGATAAACAAGCGGGCAAGTCGTGCTAGCCATGACTCGGGGGAAATGCGAGGCGGGGCAAGTGCAAACACTGCTGCTTGGTAGTAGGTAGGTTATAGTGCAAGAACCTGGTAAGGATCCAAACGGATCCTGCACAAAGCCCTATCGTCGCTTTGAATGTACCAATCACGCTTAGCTCGCAGTAAGCTGATGATTACATACACGCAAAGTAGGTATGTATCTAGAACATAATTATTGTTAATATGGATGCATTAGCGAAACGTAAACGCATTACTACATTAACTAACATGCAGACCTGCGTATCTATTAAGATAATACGCATAAACCAGCTATCGAGTCGCATAAATCGATTGTCTCCATTGGCTTTCGTAGAATTTCATTAAAACAAATGAATTTGAATGTGGGGTGGGGTTATTTCGACACACCTGTGCAACGGTTTATGGGATATTGTGCCGGTGACGTCATTTCCAATTATTGTAATGGGGATATACACCACACATAAGGCTTATTTTCTCGTGAATGTTGTCTGTAATTACGTTTTGGTTTGGTAATGCTTTAGGAACTTTGACATAGTGAAATACATTTAATCAAGGGTTGAAGCTATGAGTCAAATAAGTCTGATGTAATGAATAATGTATAATGTTTTGAGAATCATTTAAAGTAGATTTATTTATTTATTTATTTATTTATTTATTTATTTATTAGGCAAAACCAACTAAATATGTACATTACATTTCAAATAATACATACTATTTACAGAATTCCACAGTACACATCTAAATTATAGGTTAGCACAGCATTCACAATTTTAAAAGCAAGCTACGCAATAAAACAATAGTAAGAATAAGAATAGATTTGTTTAAAATTAACATATTGGTGAATAAAATAAACATGTAAATAGTGTGCCTATGAATCTAAGCTTCTATTTAAGTAGTAAATAATCAATAGTTAAAAAATTGGAAATCTTGTGGATAAAAAATGATAACAACAATAGAAAACTGTAGCATAATCAATTGCATGTTATTTTTGGTAGCGATGAGTATCTTCACGGATTCGACTTTAAACTCAAATTGAAGTCCTCGTAACTTTTTACGTCATCCAACCCGCGGAGCAGAAAGTTCACCGCGGTGAGTGCGCGCACTGGAACCAACCATCACGTCGAAACAACCCCTGTCGGATCAAAACACCATTACCGCGTCACCGCACCCTTGCCAAACAAACTATTGTGTAGGTGACTCACTCGAGGGTTGCACACTTTCAGTGTAGTCGTTAACCCAACACAACTGTGACGCAGAACTAAACGCACGCACACACCCATCGCACTCAAATTTCAGCCACGATTGTCAACTATTTTCACATGGTCACACACATGTGTAAAAACGCAAAGCTGAATCGATTTTTAAAACAGGAAAACTGTTCGTTGCGTAACCCTGCGGACATAGAATTATTGAATTTAGAGCCTGCTATTGAGTTTTTTTGGGCTGATAGTCCGCACTCGTATGTCACAATCGGGATTTTATTTGAATTGAACGCGGTTCGAGCGCGATCACACTTTGTTTTTTATTTTTAGTGTTACACGAGAAAGGACTGGAAACCAGATACATTATATGCTTGTTTACGTTATTTTCAGTGTGGTTGAGTTTACGTTTAATTTGTGATAGGTACTCATAGCACCGTATATTTGTAGTAATTAGTTCACATATTATTTACACTACGGATATTAATTAGTTCCAATGTAAAACAAATAATTCAGCGTTAATGATCCAGAATTTCGAGCCCATTAATAAAAGCTGAATTTCTATCATACTGAATAACCCGTCATAAAAGACGCGGGTTAATTGGATTAGAAATTGATTGGCAAAAGACAGATCATAATTATTTCAAGAGTCAAGGGATCTTGCCTCTTCAGCACGTCAGGTGAAAGGGTTAGACTTATCAAGTACTCTTTCCCGACACTTAAGAGACGGCTTTTTATTGCCCTGGGAGTGGAGCGAGGGCGGGAAACTTGTGCGAAGCACGCACGCAGATACCTAGTGCGGGCATTGTTTTATTCAAGAGGCAGAATGAAAGCAATTTTCGATGTTATCATAAACCAATTTGCTGCGGCTAAACAGCATATTTACTTGTATTTTGACATTGTACAATTTTGCCACATAATATATGTATTAAGTACATCGATTTAAAAACGGTTTTATTCTGTCACAGTTTTACTTTGCCGTGAAAGCGAATGATAGAAAGAAAAAGGAATATAGGATCGGAAACGTTACAGGCAATGTTCCGTTTGGCAAGAGATAGGCAGGATTATGCAGAGCTGACTGGCAACCTCACATACTATGAAAATCGAAGTTCATAGTTACTTTAGCTTCGTCTTTCTCTCGATAACTAAAATATAAGTATAATTAAAAGGGATGGGGTATCCGAATTTTCAAATTTACTGTTTTGTAGTGTAGTAGCCGTACAGCACTGAAGTGGAACTTCAAAAAAGGAATGATTATTACGCCAATTGGTATCAGGTGGCACACAATTGCATTTAATTTTAATTTGTTGCACGTAGTTTATAAAGTACACGTACGGGCAGCATATGGCGGGTGATGTTACATTTTGAAACGTTACGCTCGATGGGATGTTAAATTACGCATGATACATTTAATTGGAAAATTGCATTGCATTATAAATATTAACGGTACGAGTTAACTTTAATAACTGTTATCAAACTAACGAACCTGCAGTTTTAAACTCAACTGAACGTGTATTTGCATGGTTATATGTTTATTCGACGATTACTTAAGATTTTTTATGTAGAAGAGTAGCTCTGACGTAAGCAGGATCGGGTGGTTGAATAAAAAAGTACTTATTGGTTATTTTAATGTTAATACATTATTATTCTCTGAAATATAATACGTAGAACATTTCAATGTTAAAACGACATACCCTTAAAGATCAAGTTGTGACCGCGTAGGTACAAAACTGGTCAAAGTTGTCTCGCGGTTGGAGCAACGTTTGAAGTCTCGAAATCCTTGCCGGATGAGCCTTCGATACAGGGGGCGGGAGAATGCCCCGGGCCCTTCTGAACGGGATAACAAATCCCATGCATTAAACACGATTGTAAACGCCTACTAAATAATACTTTAGAAACGAGCGAAGAAAATCTTGGCGGTGGAAAAAGTTTTGTATATTGGTAGGTCCGTGTCTATCGCATTTTAAATTCTTTAAAATTACTGATTAAGGGAATAATCGAATGACACCGTATGTTGTCGGAAGAAATCGTATTTATCTCTGCTCTCTGTTTTCTCAGCTAGTTTATCGATGCCTTAAACTAACTGAGAAAGTAAGATAAAGGCCAATTTATGCGACAAATACAATTTCGTTTGATTATCCACTAAATTTGTAGCTTCTTTTCTTTGGGAGGTGAACTATTTTTTTCCAGATTAATGTAGCCTTTATAGATCTGAACTGTCTTAGAGTAAAAAACATTCAAATCCCTTGTATCACTTAAAGCTGTTACAAGAACTAACGAACATACTTTTAAATTTATATAGTATGTAAAATTTATACAATACCAAACTGTTTTACCGAAAAGCTAAATTGTCGTACTCACCCTGTATTTTCTGTATATGATTTTGCAGTTTACGCCAAAACGTTAAACGAACCAACAGCGTAGTTACGGGTACAATAACCAGCCGCACAATGTCGGCAAATTATATACACCATTTAATTTAAATGGCCTAATTAGAGAAGCCAATTTCGATAGTCATGGCGGAAATTCGGTTTATCGTTTTTTGATACACGTATAATATGGTGATAAAGGGTGAGGCGTGATGTTTGAGATGAAACGTAGTTGTGGAAATTTCCCATGCGTTGTGTAACTGGCTTTTAGCTCACTGGCTTTACCCGCAATGTCGTCAGTATAGAACCCGTATTTTTCCCGTTTGCGACATAATTCAAGATAGCCCTCATACGTTTTTAGCTATAAAAGTAAGCCACTTCCTAAACATCTTGTTCCTAGCTTCCGCGGTCTGGATGGTTGATGACTTACCTATTAAAAACATTAATCGACGAAATTTTTAAAAAGAAGTATAACGAGTAAAACGAATAATAGTGAACGTGCTTGCGTTTAGTTTACCACGGGGGCGCAGCAAGCTCGCTGCGATACCGCGACGCGGACGCCATCGCGAATGCATTTACTTGCCGCGTGCTTGTACAGACGCGGCGAATAAGACACGCACACGCGACGAATACGTTGCGCTCACGTGACTCCCTCGCTGCGCACACGCCGCGGGCGCGCTGACCAATCGCCTCGCAGGAAAATAGGGAATATTCACGGATTTTTTAAATCGCATTATAAAAGAGATCACTAAAAGTTAAATTAAAATTGAAATCGGCCAAGAAAAACGGATGATACAAGCATTTTAAACTGCTAATTAGACAGCGATTAGACCGAGAGATCCGATATGCACTGTGACGTCATGCAACAGGTCGGCCATATAAACTCCCTGTTTTGCTAGAAAGAGATAGAACAAATCTTTGGTGGCTTATATCTTGTTTATTTTTATAGCTATTCAAAAAATGTTTTTTCTCAACTGTTTGTTATATGAGCTTTCATTGAAGCTGTGAAAAAAAGTCATGAATATATTGTCAGTACGATACCGCGGCAAGGATAGGTCCGCGCCGGTTATTGGCTTATTAAGGGCCTGCTCACGTAGAGTTCGGACCGCGGGAAACGCCACGCGCCATTCCAATCTTCGCGCCGAACCGTACGTGTAAATGCAACTGTAATAGTAAAATAGTAAAAAACCTACGGTTCGGACGTGCGCGTGGAATGGCGCGTGGCGTTTTCCGCGGTCCAAACTGTGCCGTGTAAAGGCCGCTATTGGGTCTGTGGTTTGTAGCGGCGGAGCGCTACGCTCGTAGCGCGTAGCAAAGAGAGCCAACAGGGCTGTATTCTACTCGGAAAAACATAATTACTTTTATCATGTTATCGTATTGTCAAGTTATGATAAATGTTACTTACTTGACAGCAATGGTGGCCAAGTTGAAAACAATACGAGAATATGTGAAGATGCATTTATACTTTCCAAAGTAGCACGTAGAGTATCAGTGTAAATGTCATCCACAAAACAAAAGGGCATTGGGTAAGTTTGTATGAACATTATTGTCGTATATTTACAATTTAATGCTTTAAATAATATCGGCGCGTAGATATTAAAGATTTAAGCGTCAAGTTATTGGTACTAAAAGTACGCCCCGGTATAAATATTTAAATATCTCGGCTCCGATGCACATAAGAGATTTTAGAGAGAGAGAGAGATTACATTACATAAATGTGTTTATTTTGAGAAGATATATCATAATTCACCTTAAAAATGTATGACTTTTACAAATGACAACGGTTTTTCCCAAACCCCTGAACTCTACTTAAAATTTTCTGGATTTATTCGTAACGCTGACTTATTTTTCAGTTATCTACATACTCGGGCGTGCAACGATGTAAAAATAATATCGTGCTTTTATGACCAGCTTTCGTAGTCATCGTAATTTGTTCATAAAAACCGCCATGAAACTTCGTTATGGTTCGTTTCGTGCGCTCCGACGGCTCGAAATCAGGATGAAAGTATTTGATGTTGAAGATATTCATTACATACCTGCTAAGTGTCCTTCAAGGACTCAAAGCGGGATCGTTATGGGGTGGTATGATTTACCTATTGGTATTAAAAATGGCTTATTTTAATAGGGTATTTGCCTGATATTAAATTTCATATATAATATATCAATATACGTAGTATGATAAAATAATTCAAAATCAAATTTGAAATTGGTAATTAAATAAAAAAGTTATAGCCTTGTTTTTTGTCTATCTCTTTCTCACGAAACGATGTTTTGCGTGTAATTCAGATGGCGGTTGAGTAATATGACGTCATGTTCCTGTATTTTCCTCTCCGTCTAAAAGCAAGTTTTAAACATTTATATTTTTCTTATTTTTAAAGATATTAAAAAAATATTTATACTAGGCTATTCGGAAGGTAAAAAAGCTTCAATTTAAATACTAATAAAAAATAGGCAAATACCCTATTGTTGAATTTTTGGCATTTTTTCTCCTTAGCCGTGTAAAAAACATGTTTAATTGAAGTAACAAGGCCGATGGTAATTACGCTGCAGTTCCAATAGTATTTTATGAGTTCAATGTTATATTGAAGTTACTCCATCTCTATTATACAGTGTGTGACATCCATAAGAATATTCATTTTAAGTAACGATAGCTTTAAGTGTTGTGAACCGTTTACAGAAGGAATAAGTTAATAGCTCCAATCAATTTTGTATAATTCATTTTTAAAAGGTCCATCGAACAGCAATGTATAACATTAAGTCTAAGTTAATTGCAAGTTAATTGAGGCTTAATTGAGCTATTTATGATACATATTGCGTGGCAAATTAGTTTGTATGAAAAAAAAGAACAACTTATATTAACAATATACATGTTTTTATGTTAATTAGGATGCATATTAACTATTGTCAAAATATATGGTCGTATGGATGTCACACACTGTATTCTAAAACTTATTAATTCTTCGTTATATTCACTTACATTAATGAATGTTTCAGAATCTAGGAGGTAATAATGTTTATTACATTCCGAGCCAAATATCGTTGATGCCAAATTAATTGGTTTATAGAGTACTCGGCAAACACACCGCGCCTCCCATCACGTCATCGGACTAATCAATCCAATCATGGGATACTGCTATACGCACAAACGGACAAAGTATTACGGTAAACATTCGTTGGGCAGATCATTGTGAGGCTTGTGGGAGAATACACACATTAAATGCCTAAGGATTAAAAATATATCACAATATTTTGCAATACGAATAAGAAATTTTTATTTCAAGCAACAAGGCACATAATTACAAATAGGTACCTTACAGACTAATATATATAAATAAATATTAGAGGACAATGTGAGACCAATTGACCTAGTCCCAAACTAAGCTCTATGCTTGTACTATGAGTACAACAACGATATAAATACTTATATTGAGAAATATACTATAACATACATGACTCAGGAACAAATATTCGCGCAAATCACACAAATATCTGCCCTTACCGGGATTTGAACCCAGGACCGCTAGCTTCGTAGGCAGGGTCACTACCCACTAGGACAACGCGTCGTCATACATAATATAAATCTTAAATCTAACACTGAGGTGACAGTTAGAACAGCGTGATCTTGTTTTGCTAAAACAACGCAACGCAGTTTATTATATAAAATACCAAAATTAATCAGTATATCGTTGTTCCTTGGAAATTGTTGATGTGTGTATTATCCCTTAACCAGCAGGCGGACAGATCACACGTCACAGTAGAGTTTCAGCCTTAGGTACTAACGTACAAGGTATAGTCCATTCGCTTAGATAGTGTTGCTACACTCGCACGTACTTGTGGTTATTGTAATAAAATACGAATATATTTCGATGTAAACTGTCACTTTCACTAGCGGGTGTTACGGCGCAAGAAAATTTGGCCGTTTATGTCGAATTATATTCGTATTTTATTACAATAACCACAAGTACGTGCAAGTGTAGTGACACTATCTAAGCGAATGGACTATACTATTGAGTAGATTTTATGTGCGACACATAGGTCCCTTGCCTGGTTAAGGTTTATTGAATGTAAAGGTTATTTTTTGATAGTTGGTTCATATTTCCCGCTTTAGCGTCACAACAGATCGACGACGACAATTTATGGATAGCAGATGGACCTAATTATTATCATTACCTTCTGTTTGTAATTTCTACTTACAATGTAAGTTTACAAATAAGTTTAGGCTCGATAAAATCGAGTACGTACGAGGAAGCTTGGGTGTACGCGATATCGGCGATAAGATGCAGGAGACCAGGTTGCGATGGTATGGCGACGTGAAGAGGAGGCTGCCTGACTGCTTGGGAACTTGGCATTACATCTTTCCATCTCTGGTCGTAGATCCAGGGGAAGACCCAAAACAAGGTGGAAAGATGTAGTGCTGAAGGACGTGCAGGAGTGTCAGGCATCCGAGGACGATGTCGAGGACAGAGCGAAGTGGAAAAGAAAGTATGGAAAGATGACCCCACCACCATGTGGGATTAATAATAGCTAGGAAGAGAGAGAGACTGTAAGTTTACAAATATAAAAAAATAATTGCTTTGGGTTATAATTGCCGTCGAGATATGAGCATTGAGCGAGCGAGATAAATGAAACTAGCATTGACATGACATGTCCTCAAAATTCGTTTATTAATATCTTTGCCCACGGAAATTTTATTTTTTCCAGGACGGAAAGTATCCTATGTGTCAATTCGGGATATAGGTGTCAAACGTCCAAACATTCTTGCAAACTTTAACATCTATATTACCTATACATAGTAGAATTCTTCAGCGATAATCCATTAATTTCAAATTCTCTGTGATTCCAAATATCGTGACAGCATGGTAACAAATGGGCATATGAGATAAACCCAAATGGATGGCGTACGAGCTTAAGTTGATCATTTTATTCTGTACTAGCTTCTGCCCGCGCCTTCGTCCGCGTAGATTTCGATTATCGTTATTCTTTCTGGATTTTTTAAATTTTCCGGGATGATAAGTAACCTATGTGTTAATCCAGGGTTTAAGCAAACTCCATTCCAAATTTCATTCAATTTCGTCAAGCCGTTGCGGCGTGAAGGAGTAACAAACAAACACACACACACAAACTTACGCATTTATAATGTTAATAGGATTCTTGCGATAGCAATAAATAGTTAACCCAATGTACGAGTAAATTCCATTGATTGAGGAAAAACCCATAAAGAACTAAATGCCAATCACGTGTGTTTATATTACGTCGTCCACGTCAAAAATATGTTTACAGTTTTGCTCCTTATACCGTTGGAATAATGCGCAAAAATGTAAACATATCTTTGAGGTCAACCGTACCTATTTAGTTATGCAATGCTATCTTTTTATAAACTACTAGCGACCCCCCTCGCTTTGCTTCGGTTTATGTGAGTTTTCTATAACACCCGTACATAATTCAGATTTTATACATAAAAACACTCCTCTTGAATCACTCTATATATGAATGAAAAAAGTATTAAAATTTGTTGTAGTTAGTTAAAAAGATCTAAGCGTACAGTCAACAGCATAAATAAGTGATCATTTATGTACCTTGTCACTTTAACGCCGTGTTCGAAATGTCATACAAAATTGTGAAACGATTGAAAGCGACAAGGTACATAAATGATCACTTATTTATGCTGTTGACTGTACATACAGAGGGACAGACGGCGGGAAGCGGCTTTGTTTTATACTACAAATATCAAAAATGTCCAGTGCTAAAATATGTCCTTACAATAATTTTTTCATGTACTACGTTACGATAAGTAAATTATAAGATATCAAAATAAATTTATTTAAAGTACAAAGGCAAATTTATCAGGGAAATAGGATCTCTTTTAGAAGTTTTACATGTTTCAGTGGCGGCTCTAGAAAGAGGGCCTAGCGGGCCATGCCCCCAAGACCGTCGAAGAAACTGGACACCGAAATTAGCACATAGCACACGAAATAGTGAAGGTGTCTACGGAGATTCACCTATTATCATATTTTTTTAAAATTCTTTCTCTTGATATAAAATTGCATTACCCCGAGGATATGTTTATCTTTATTACCAAACATGTAATATGTAATAAACAAAATTCCCTATGCTTTTTCTACGTGCTGCAACTGCAGTATCGTACCATAACCAAAGACTAAATGGATATGCAGTTAAGTTTAAACTTTATTTGTCTTAAGTTTTTCCTATAAGTACTATTTACTAACCTCTATGCACGACCTCATCCGCGTAGAGTCCTATTATCATTATTCTTTTGGGAACTATTCAAATTCAAATTCAAATTGTTTATTGTCTATTAATTTATCCAAGATGAAAAGTAGCCTATGTGTTTCTCCAGAGGGTAGCTATATCCATTTCAAATCCGTCCATACAAATAAACTACACAAATACGTAAACTTTCGTGTTTATAATATTAATGGTATTAAAAGTTTGTCCATGTTCCTACTAAAATTTAACCTGGCTTCATGTTAAGCAAAACAAATTTCACCAACCATTAAATACTTAAGTAACTTTTAATAATCCTGAAACCCTACCTTCAGAAGGGTCAACACGAATGTCAGTTACATTCCAAGGAAACAACCCTCAAAGTCAACAGCATTAAACTTGCAAGATCCCTTAATTTGGCCCTTCGAGCCGGATAAATCACATCCAACATGGCGGCTAACAGAGACGTGTGATCAGGAGTTTACGACGAGCACGGCTCATAAACGCTGCTCGTATAAACAAAACTGCGCTGTAAAGCAGGCTTGAGTAGATTTGGGGGGCTTAAGGCTAGAGTTTTCGTCTAAGATGAACCGTACCTAACATGAGAATGTATGTAATTGCAAACTATGTACGTACATCCACTGCTGGATAGATACTTGTCCTTTATCTTGGACTGAGCAAGTATCTATTCAGGAATAATTTAGAATGGATTTGCAGATGTATGAATGTTTCAACATTTCACAATTGACAAATAACACGGATCATCATCAAATCAAACGAAAGTTAGTCTCGCGCCGGCTTCATGGTAGCGAATCCCGGTGACCTTGGTTTAGACAGTAGGTATACAAAAAACCTGCCAAGTGCGAGTTGAACTCGCGTGGAGAGTTGAAAATAGGTATATATTTATTTGATAGTTTTTTCATGGGTTTTCCTGTAATTTGCAAGCAATGAAATATATCTAGTTTGTTTTTTAATTTTGGAATAAGTAGTTTCGGAGATTAGGTGGGAATGGTCAATTTTCGTCTTCTTTCATGAATAAAATCCAAACTATTTATTTAACAATAATATCAAAAATATATTTGAGATCCTCATAACGAGACCTTTCATTTGATATGTGACACAGTAAGGGTTGCAATTTTTTTTTTAATTTCCTAATCTGTCCCCCAAAAATGGCTCATACTAAAAAAAAATACTTTACGCATCTGTGTTTGGGTCATCAGTTTACATATGCGTACCAAATTTCAACTCAATCGGTCCAGTAGTTTCGGAGCAAATTCGCTGTGACAGACGGACGGACGAGTGATTCTATAAGGGCTCCGTTTTTGAATTTTTTGTACGGAATCCTAAAAATTATCGCAAACATCCCGCAGATTTATACCGCAAGTAGGTACATACCAAGACTACAAGGCCATCAGTTAAACACACAAGAACGGCAGTATTTACATACTAAAACTGAAATAAACTCTACAAACAATCATGATAACCGAGGCGAAATAATTAGCAAAAAACAAGGTCGACTTCAGGCGGAATCGCGGCATCACATGATCGCTGTTCAGGTTTATTTTAACTAATGGTACTTGGGTTCTTAAGTATTGCTCTAATTAATGTGTGAGAGTGATCTTGGCGGAGATGCCCGTCTCGAGCCGCGTCAGAAATGACAGCTTTCTATGATTTTAAGTCTACTTTCACGTGTCATAAGTATTAATAAACTGATGAGTAAAATATTAAAAACAAAACACAATCACGCGCGGTCATGGGAAGTAGAACTATACAGTATAAAATAATGAAATAACACAAATCAATAAATCACAAATCAAGTGCAGGAGGAAAATAATGCGCAATTGCACATTGGTAAAAGTTGAAAGCCGCGTCTTGTAAAATCTCTGCGAAGTTTTGACAATTAATCAACATTAACTAAGTTTCTAAACTTTCCGTCATGTTGCAAATTTCTTGTCACTCAAGTTAACTTTTGCTGTGGTCACTTAGGGCCTGTTGTTTGATCAGTAGTTAAACTAACTAATCGTTAAAACCGTAACTAATGGTTAAATCTCAAGGAAATGTGTCAAATTTTCGATTCCTTTTTCGAATTTTAACAATTAGTTGAGTTAACTACTGATCAAACAACAGGCCCTTAAACGCGTCAGATAACTTTTCCACGAAAAAAAGTAAATTTTCAACGTAACATTAAATTAAGATATACCTAATTTAATTATTTATGTAATAATTGACTTCCAATAAAACATATCCTAATTATTATTGACAGACAAAAATAAACAGACCAATAACTAAACGAAAAGCAGGTTTGTCGTTGATATACCTACCTACGTTAATAATTGACATCTTGCCATTGTTGTTATATTATTTTTAACAGTTTAGGTATCCTATGTCACCCGGGATGGTGAAAGGATTCTAACGATACCGCACACATGTAAATCAGCTCAGACGCTTAGAAGTTGCGGTGGAATAAACAATCGTATTGTTATGCCACTATGGAACCCTGTCATAATGACAGCGTCAAACAACATGACAGAAATTACGCTTAAATGAATGATTAACGTTATGCATTTTTATGGTTCCATCGTGGCATGACAATTAAAGTCCTTGACTGTACATGAACCCTGAAAACATTACACTCCTTTTTTTGGGCAGTCGTGCAAAAACTGCTTGTTTCAATTTAAATTAAAGTGATTTCACTTGAAAGCGAACTGATCTGTATGTAAACAACTAAATTCCAAATTAATTAGTTGGAAACCATCGTTAAAACACATACCATTATCCGTGGTCACTGTTTCAATAAACGCGCTTTCTTAATATTGCAGCCTCGTTAGATATCGTGCTGAAGGTTTGTTTTTTTAAACGTTTAGTTATTCCACGTCACAAATCTTTGGATTATTTGTTCAAATTTTCACTAAAACTTAGCAAAAAGACAATTGAAAAAGGTTTTTAAAATAACACTGATAATTTTGGTATGTTCGAATTTTCGTTTAACATAAGCTGAATTTCATTGAAATCACTTCACACTGGAAATAGTTATCGCGAGCCAAATGCAAAATATATTATGTATTATTAAACTAAACGTTTAGTTATTTTTTATTCCACTACGATTCCACCACACAAATTATTGAAACACGTGTTCTAATATTCACTAAATAGGCAAGGGGCTAATAATGAAAAAAATATTTTCGAAAAAAGAACTTTGTTAATTCTAGGATTGTTCGAGCCTTCGTTTTTATCGCTCGGGAAGCTATCACGGGCGGCGCGGCGCGGCGCGAAGTGGGCGCGAGTGGCCGCTCCGGCTTTCGGGCGACGACTGCTCCAGACCCGTCGCGCAAACTTACAAAATGCGTTATCAAGTATCTCTTTATTTAAAACAATGAATCAATCTGACTAAAAGTAAATGTTATCGTACCAAATTGATATTTACTCGCAGAATTCCGAGATTCCAAGTTAATTCAGCACATTGCATCAACAGTGAATGAATTTGATTAAATACACGTGTTTGTTGGTCTGTCATCTGATCGTTTAATTAAAAACAATATTGGCCCTCCAGGCTGCCGGGAGCTTGTGGATAACCTAATTTCATAGAAGAGCGCAGCGCCGTGTAAAACGGTCGCCGGTTTGATTAAATTTTCTGGAAACACATGTAACTTGGTAATAGGGGGCGTCTACATATAGTGTGTTCCTAACTTCGTTAGGAAATTGGAATGAAGGGTTGTTGCTAGTTTCAATTTCGTGTTCAATGTCAGTTTCAAGTTTGTTGTAGCATTCAGTGGCCATATTATAAAGTTCTACTAAGTTCTTTCATATCTACGTGCTGCTCACTTCGCAGGTTTATATGGCCAGTTTTGGTTAAGACACGTCAATAGCAGCAAGTTTAGGTAGGTTAAAAGGAAGTGTAGCCATATTAATGTCAAGATTTGTAGAATAAACTGCTTCTTAAAGATAGCTTATCAACAAAGAACTTATTGACTTACGTGACGCAATGGCACCCACTTATCATGAAAGCGTTGTTATGGTATTCAGAGTTAACTAGCATGCCTATAGTTTTATTATGAATATGATTTCTACGAATACGAAGCAAACGTTTAGACGCTAAAAATATCCACAACACATTTGAGTTTAGCAAAACATTTTGAGTAGTTGCAGATGCGGACGTTAGATACTTAGCTAAAATATACATCACATTATTCATAATACATTAGCTGTAACTCGCGACTCCTTCCGCCTAGAGGTTTCGCCGGGAACTGTACAATTTTTAGGAAAATGTACCCTATTCCCTCCAACGGGGCACCAGCTATCTCCATACTAGATTTCATTTAGGTATGCGACGTGTTTAGCCTAGTTAACCGTCCTAGTTTCGATTCCCGGTCAGGGTAAATATTTTTTCCGTTTTCGTATTTACTCGTAAGTGTATATTTCTCTATATAAATATTTTTATCTTAGTTTGGGACTAGGGTCATTGGTGTGTCCTATAATATTTCTTTCTTCCTTTCTTTAAAGTGTAACTTTTGCATTTTTATATTACGTAAATTTGCGCAGATGTTTGTGTTTAAATACCTACTCTACTTACGGCTGACAAGGTTTTAATAGCATTTGCCTTAGACATAAAATTAATGATAACGCGGTAACGCATTATAAGTGTTTTCCTTACTCAAGTACATTTTTACAATATGCGAGCGTCATATAAAAATAACGTGGGGCACTGAGGAAATACCTAGAAAAAGGAGGGCCCCGTAAAAACAGCAATAAACGAACCGGACAACATCGCGGGCAATTGACAGTATTATAAAAATGAGCTGAAGAAGTTTCATGAATCTGGGGGCCTGGTGAAAAGGGGATATGACCGATGGTGATGATTGTCGTGTTTATTACGAATTAAGTCTACCTTTCCGCGATGTCGAGTCAGATCACTTGGTGATCTTACTGGACATCGCCAACACACACATCCCCAACCTTTCATGTAAGTATATTTATTTACTAAGAACCAATAAATATCCGCAATGCTTCACATATTTGTATAGTAGCAGGAATGTAGAGTTCCTGTATTTATCCGCGTATAAAGGATGCCTACATTTTATGCTAATTTAAGACAAAAATTTTTTTAGTTCCATAAGATGGATAAAAGTAACCTACAACTATTGTACCTACTTATCCTTTTCATTATAACTATGATCCTTATTAGAGAAGTCTTACGATACAATGGGTTAACTTACTGTGTACTTACTTAGTAAGGGAAATTGAGAGATGTACATTTTTATGTCTCATTCACACTGTGACAAGAACGAAAAAGGTATATCTTTCGATTTACTTGACAGTACATAGCCTGCGTGTATGATATTTAAATAAAGATGAGTCAAAATTACACTTACGACGAAACTTACGACTTACGTAAGTAGGGATGCAGCTATCTGTTCGAATGAGAAAAAAAAATTCTATCTACTTCTAACCAATAGCTTCTAACAAATGAAGCGGTAGTGCGACCTTTCGCGTTAATTTATCGCTCGGTGTTGCCATAAGCCGGTGTGTTTCGGCCACTTTAATTACCGCCACGTATCCAAGCAAATATATTAATGTAATTGCAACTAAAGTTATCTTGACGCATTATTAAACTCCGTAGTCACCTACGGGATTTAGATGTTATTTAAGCACTATGCAGTTTTAAAATTACCCATAGACAATAAAGTAACTAAATTATTTATTAATACTTTTTTACAAATTAATGTTCCATAAGTCGCATCGCCGTCTTAGTAACTATTTCGCGTTTATAATATGTAAAGGAGATCGTTATAGAATATTAATTGGGAAGTAGACTTTGACCACTAAGTAATTAGGTAAACAATATTTGCTAGAAACTGTAATATTCTGGAAAAGAAATGCTTACATTACTGATTTTCCTACGGCTATTTTCTAAGCCATCGGGCGAATACATTTGCGCTCTAAACGATAAATTTTCAAGCACCTTTCACCGACCTGGCCGGTTGGTCCGTGAAGTTGCCTCTACCAGCCTTAACTAGGACCGTGGAAGTTCGCTATCAGCGCGGTGAAGCACCTGTCGTCTCTAACTTTAACGCTTGCCCTAAATTAATTTATTGGCCAACCGGCCAACTTGCAGTGACAACCAACTTTGTTTGCATTGCATTATTGGATATCAATTTTGGACGGACATATGTGGGGGAGGCATATGTCCAGCAGTGGACGTCTTTCGGCTGACATGATGATGATATGTGGCGTAATCTATGAAAAGGGACCTTATTGTCGATGGCGCTTCCGCCATTATTAAAGATGCTACGATATAAATACAACGTCGCGTGACGCAGTGCGGCGTAAGCGCCATCGACAATAAGGTCCCTTTTCATAGATAACGCCACATATTTTGTATAATGTAATAAGTTAGTAGCTCTTTATCGTACAAAATTAATCGTTTGTTAAAAAACATTTATGAACCAACGCGGATTTATCCCTAAAAGGAACCTCTTCCAGGACATGCAGCAGAATAGACTAGGTACAGGATACCCGCGAGTATGTACGCGTTTAATTACTTAATATCCCGTTATGCAATGTGAGTTGCCTGATACTCCTTATAGTCAGGGAACAACCAAACAGTTATTTTACATATGCGTATATATGTGTATTTAGAACTTAAGGATTTAAAGGCACCATTGTACTCCACCTTCCGCTTCCTGGAAGGACTAGGTGGCCATGGACTGAATATTAAAAGAGGGGCAATTGCACAAAATATCCCGTAAGGTCGAAGTGTATTTGACCGGACCCCGCCAATAGGGTAGGATAAGTACAGATGTATTAAACCACATGTCATATCAATGTGGTTTTATACAGAGATATTTCAGAAGGAACGTATTTCACAACGCGCTACTTTTGGTTCGGAAAAAGCTCGACTTTATCAATTTAGTTATAAGACAGAAATAAGACCGCAGATAATCTTCAAAGCCAAAACTAAATTACGAAGATGGCGAAAAAAAAGCTTAGCGTTATAAAATTGTCCGTAATACAGCGCGCTGAAAAAGAAAAGTCGCGCTGTACCCACTCATTTTAAGCCCACGGGTCCTAAGACAATATTAGATTTTCCCGGTTTTCTCGAGCCACTGTCTTCCTGCCTTAATTGGCCACCGGACAGCGTGGGAATAACATGAGTACATCTTGAAGGTAATTGATGACATTGGTTGTACTACGAAAATTGGACCTTTAATATCTTGTTTATCATCGAATGAGATAAGATAAGGGTCATTATTAAGCAACGCAAGGAAACATTACAAGTTTTATCAGTTGAAAACTGAAAGCTAGAACCTGCAAAACTCTACAAAAGTTGGTAAACAAATGACAAATAATTATCTTAAGTCATATTCGTATAGGTGAAAAACTTAAGTAAATGACCTTTTGCATGTAGTTGTGTACAAAACTAGTATGGAATTAACGTCAAATTTCAAATATAGAATGTTAAACGGTCTATACAGATGAGTTACAACTACATGCAAGAGGTCATTTACTTATGTTTTTCAACTATACGTGCTTGTACACACATGCAAATGCATCCTTAAAGCGATTCATGCAAACGTGAAACGATAATCGGAAAATTCCGATTCCTCATATCTTTACAATGGTGCCGTTGTCTGGCCCAGGCGACCCAAACGGACGTCTCAAAGCGAGCCGGATTCGGAAAATAGACGTCGGTCGTGAGACGTGTTTCGGATTTTTATGCACGAATCTCGTGTGCAGCATGCATGGCATTCTCTTTTGCAATCACTATTGAGGGTGTCTGTGGTTTTATTATTGACTATTTCTAGCAGCGCGTCGAATGCATTCCAATTTTAGGACTGTAGAAATAAAATGTCTGAGATATGTAACTCACAAGTTTTTCACTTTGTCATTTGTTTTAGGTAGTTTTCGGTTTTTACTGTACAGCGAGCGGTTTTGGTAAACAAAAAAAGAACCAATCGGAATACTATTTTTTATGTTAATTTATTGTAATTTAAATTTTAAAAACGTAATGTTATGCTGTGTGACAATAATATCAAACCCATAACATACCATTTTACTGTCAGAAAGTAGTATGCTTTGTAGTCAAAGTGCAGTCTGTTACTAATATATTTTCACACTAAAAAAACATCAAAGCTTCATAGACGCACTGGGTAGGCAGTTTTAGGGCACTCTCGTTTTTCAGCCTTAAAATGACGCCTCAAATTCAGATGTTGCCAGCATTTTTAATCTATTGCTGTGAGAAGTGTTATAAGAACGAACGACTTGCGCGAACTTGCGAACTCCCGACTTCACTGTTGACCCAAATGTTTAGAATCAATATGCGTTAGCCATGAGCATCTGTTATATTATTTTGTAATCAATGACCAGTTTTTTATCTACATTATTAAATTATGTACAAGCGAAAATAATAGTCATAATTTAAGTCATAAGAACCTTAAATTGTTTTCTTTCTGCTTCCCAAAATTAGTGAGTCTCTAACTTTGCAACTGCTATTGTTCTAAGGGCCTGTTGTTTGATCAGTAGTTAACTCCTAATTGTTAAAATTGGCAAAAGGAATCAAAAGTTTGACACAATTCCTTGAAATTTTACCATTAGTAACGTTTTTTGACCATTAGTTCGTTTAACTACCGATCAAGCAACAGGCCATAAAATGCATTAACAACCACTACTTCTTAAGCCGGGTTCTCACTAACATCTGGTATTTTAACTGTTAATAATATATTTTCGTATTTAAAAAATAATTAAAACGTCATCGCCTCCCTGGGTAGGTGACAGTTTGCAAAGACGAATTTCTTTCCCTACTAGTTCGCGGTTTGCAAGCCCCTTCCTCACTTGAACAGCTGTGAACCTTCAGCAATTTCAGTTCAAGTTTGCTAGTGAGTAGCCGGCTTTAAAACACGTACAGCCACACGCTGTATAAACAGTGAAAACTGTGCGGTATCACGTGACGCCCGGCCGCGTCAAAGTTATATTAAAGCCCAACTGTCGCCCTCAGCACACTCGCACGGGGGCGGAATAGTTGATGCGTTCCACTTGCGCCCGAGTCAATAGGAGAAATAGAGATACGGAGGTTTAGGGATCTTTAAGGCGACACTGGTGGATAAAATAAAACAGATTTAAGAGGTTTTTTTAAAGGTACTGAGGTATTTACAGTTTTAGGTTGCAGTGGGTGTATGTGTAGGGAATGGGAAACAGGCGTGATTTAATGTATGTATGTATGTACTTATTTTTATTTAAGGTCTGAACATTTTTTGACTTCATGCCTGTAAATAGTCACCTATACAAAAATAGCATTAACTCAACATCAACAGTTTCTCAATTTCTGACTTTCAAGTGCTAAGCTGTAAGCGCAGTGAAAGTGCAGCAAATCCTTCACTGCAGTGCCTCTACGATATCTGGATTTGCCCAAAGCTGGCGCTACGACAGCTACGAGGGCGAGGCGTAGCACTCGGTGCATTTTCGGTGGATAACGTTTTTTGTCCGCATAGCAAATTCAATTTGTAGCCAATATTTTTACCATAAATTCTTAACCATATTGTTAAATATGTAGTTAATAGACGCTGTGTATTATTGAAACTAAAAGTTTGGATTTGTTTGTTGTATCTTCATGTTTTGTCTAAAGTTTTATTAACCAAGAAAGAAAGGTAAAGAGAAAGGCAAAACAGCGATATGTACTAGTAAACCAACCATATTTATCATTATTTTTAAGCCATGGTAAACATATGCAAAATCTGAATTTATTTGCTTTTTAATTCAAGATAAATGCCGAAAGAAATAAACCAGGGATCCGTTATTAACCACAAAACAGCTGCTTTACTCCATAAAATAAATATCCAGCCTTTGTGAAACCCAAAGCCTCTCATAACAATATCTCACAGAGGTTAAAAATAGCTATTCTTTTTACGTAAAATGTTGGCCCAACTTTCCCTTCAAAACTTCTCTATATTCAGGATAACACTCCCATTTCGGGGCAAAGTCGTCAGGCGAGGAAAGACGTCTATACGAGTTTCTTGTATCACTTATTTGAAGAAAATTTGGGGAAATTTTGAGAGTACATTTTATACTCCAATAGAAGTCGAGAAGATAAGGACCATGTTGAAATTATTAACGTGAAAAAGTTATTGGTCCCACATGGGAAGTTACTTTGGTTAACTTGAACTTTGTCCTGTTTTTGTTTCATTATATTCAATTATTTTATACTAAAATCTATACAGAAACCAATGGTAAAGAAAATCTTAGTTAATTAGCAAATTTAAAATATCTACAACTTTTGTCAGCGCTATAAGTAGGTACACCTTTTATTATGTTATTAGCAAAAGCATAAGGCACCGTTCGCCTCCTCGCGCTAAATTGACGTCGTTTGTCATCACTTTCCGCCATATTTCTTGAAGAATAATGACAGTTTAACATTACATAACCTTGAATAATGTCGTAGAAGTGATTACATACATTTTAGATTAGAAGCATTATCAATTCTCACATATCAGTTTATACAACAAGGCATAACGACTTAGACTTATTTAGTTGTTTTGCATTAGTAAAAAATAAATTTATTTTGCCTTTTTAAATCACGCGCTACAAATGACATAAAATGCCCTTTTAATTAACATAACTAAACTTTTATAACAGTTTAGATTAGTTTTATATTTACTACACAAAAATTACTTAAAATTATTCTCGGGCAAAACATTTTTTTTTTATCTTAAACAAACCCCAACAACATCAGCCTTCGCAAATAATTAATAACTATAACCACTTAGAAATCGTTTTAAAACAAGTCCTCGTTAAACCTACGACCTGCAATAGTCTAGAATGTATGTATATACTTATGTCAACACTTTATTGTACATACCAAAAAGAATGTACATAGGCGAACTTATCCCTTTAAGGGATCTCTTCCTGCTAACCCTTGAGAGATTGAGAATGTGTAATGAGAATACCAATAAATGTATTTCAGCTTTTAGACTTCAAGTCATAAATGTATTATCATAGAGACCTAACTCGAAATTTAAAATTTCTCAATTAGGTCACTATTGTTCTGAAGGTGCGAATATGAACGTCAAAAGTACATTAATAAAATAAAGGGTGTGACGGCGGTCTTACATACATCATGCTGAGATCCCGGATTATATACCTTACGCAAAAGCTTTGTTTTTCTCCCGATGTCTGCCGGAGTTTGAAAGTTTTTTCATATTAGAAAAGTTGTTACAAACAGCGTTGCTGGCAGTACCTGAAATGAAAAAAAAATATGAGCTTTCTCTTGTGTCAAAACAATCACAGTGCCTATGTTTTATGTGTTTACCATTTGGTGATTCGAGAAATATAGACGTAAAGAACTAGTTTGTTTTGATTTACAAAAACTACAATATACATTGTACGTTAAGATCTATTTAGAAATGTACTTTAAGTTTTCCAGACTTTACAATTTTAAACAAATTCAAGTAAGCTTCCCGGGCCAGGACCCCTTGCTCACGGTTTATTTCCAAGTGACAAGTTTTATTTCACTTTTGGTGATCTTTTTTACGGTATTTTCATAATTAGTTGAGTAATGCGATTTAAAAAGACCATGCTTATTCCCTATTGTATTGTAGGTACATGAAACAATGAATAAATATGTTATTTATTTTAGTATTCGACGAAAGATGCACTTAGTGACGCATGAGAAAATCTGAGTTGCAGTAGTTGTTCAAATACTAACTAAAATACCACTGCACGAAGTTTACGTGCTCTCCAGTGTATTGAAGCGAGTCTCGTTTTATTGGCATTTGATATCAAGTGTACACCACTCAATTTAGAACTGAAGATTAGGTGTAAAGGTGTCATTCCATGCTCAACCTCAATGCGGCTGTTTTTCTTTTCTATCACTTAAAATGCATGGGATGACAGTTGAGGGGAATGTCGAATGACGAGAAACGTTAGTAGTTTGTAAGTTTTCCAAGAAATTACTTCCGATCGCGACGACAAAGAGCGTGTAATAATCCCTTGAGATCTGTATAATGTTTTGGGGGCGTATACAAATATGCTAAAGATAATGAGAAAAATAACTTCACAATTGAAATCGGCACGGCGGCGGTTTACGAATCGTTAAAACGGTTTTCAGTTAACAAAGCCTGTTTTCGTTTTAAAACAAATAAATACTAAAGATTATAATTTATGTTATCGTAAAAGTGACTATAAATGCACTCTACTTTAGATTAAATTTCACCTGTTCAGGGTTCAGTTTGGCGCGGGGTTTTTCCGAGTTAGGTCAGTTTGGTTCTAAGGGTGGGATTGGCCGGGACGGACGGCAGGATGTTTACCAGCCTGCCATTATGCAATAAGCCTGGAAAAACACCCCTGAAACAAATGAACGGCTGATATTTACTCAAAACATATTTGTGTATGCGCGACAAACATTCTGGAAAATTTTATTTAAGGTGCTAAGTCTACATTCGAAGGTGTAGAATTGTATGTGTAACCTGCGAGCAGGGCTTCTATCCTAGGCGGTAAAAACAATATTGGTTTTGACCTGTTGTGGTATTGTTTTTAACTAGGCCGACATCACAGTCAAGTAAATAAGAGCTATCAAAACGCCGACAATACGATAACAGGTTTTTACCGCGCCTAGAATCTCGGTCCTGTAAAACGACATAAACAAATAGATTTCGATACCAAATACTATTTAAAATGGTAATAAAAGCGGTGGTTTGTTTTATAGTAGCAATAAAAAACACCGTGTCGTAATTTAAAATAGCTTAATGCGTTTCGCCGATATGTAAACCGCACGAATATGATAAATTATTTAATTTTGTTACTTGCGAATTGGCTACACTTACAAACCATTTTATTTAAGTTATTTCAAGCCCTCAAACGTACATTTCCAGTCACGTCCAAACATTTCGCGAAATAACAGAGACAGATATTCCATTAAAGCTACCTACTAACAATAACCATCCATCATGGGAACAATACGCTTCGGAATAATTCCCAAATAAATAACCAACAAAGCCGGAACAAATCAATGGCACGCCGAGATTAAGATACCTACCTCCATTTTATTGGGAATGTTTACGGAAAATAGAAAAAGCGCACTGTGGTTTTCTTTGAGATTGTAAAGTCCAACTTGGCTTTGTGTAACTCTATAACTAAATAATGATCTATATTTACATGTACGGGTAAAAGTTAATTATTATTAAATGGTAGGTTTCTAGTACATAAAACAAGGAACAGCTATGACTACTTTCCAATGACATAATAATTATTTGCAAATGGGCCAGAAGCGGCTTTTAGCACGCTCGCTGTACATGGTACAACCGTTATAATGTGTTGTCATGTATTTTTAATTTAATTTATTGTTAGTTAATTGTGATTGTGAAATGGTTTGAATTATTTTGTATGTGTCCGTAATTGAACTAAACGCTATCTTTCTATCTAATCACATGCATGCAGTACCGGCTTTTCCGATAAAAAAGCCCTATCGGATAGCCAGCGCTGGCTTCACAGTACTTAAGCAACTAGCTGAGCTGGGATTTGTTTTTGTAATTTTGTTAGATGACTAATTAAACATTTATATTTTCTATGCTTTCTTTCTTTGGATTCCATATCCAATTCTTGGTAGTGACTTGGTTAAAATTGAGTAACTTAAGCAGCATCTAGCGGGTGGAAGCGTCTACTGCGTACCTACTATTTACGAGCGAATCAATGGGCGATAGCAAAGTAAAGCAAGGCGACAGCAAAGAGCGGGCAGAAATAAGTGGGCGGCAGCAGCGAGAGAGCACTCATGTGCAGCAGCGGCGAACAGTAGGCTCTCTTTAAACATTTGATGACGTTGCGTGTCGAAGTACGACGGGGTTAGAATAGAGACACGTTCGAAGGTAATGTTCACGCGTTGACGAGTGAACGTATACTTCGAGGATGAACTTTTTCCTTGTATCGAGTATTTAACGTTAACATATCGCACGTTAAATCCAACAATGACACTATGCAAAAAGGATTTATATAAAAGTTTATTCGTTTTGTCGCAAATATGTCACTATTCAATTACTTTTTTTAGTAACTTAGCGTAACTGTTGGATTTAATATAGGTCTCGTCATCGAGAAAATATTTACGGCGATTGTATAGCGTCCCGGGTCCGTCTTTGCCTTTAGTACCGGTTGGTGTTACGAATAAACTAAGAACACGTTTTCGAATAGTAAAAGGCGATTCAAAAACGTGACGTATGATTGAAATAATTCATGCTCGATCTTCGTTAATGAATTGTTCGACAGATAATTATGAGGGAGCGGAATAGGTAGTGCTAATTAACCTCAACTTGACGCACGTTCATTCATTAACGTATTTCTATCTCACTCACGCATGAATGAACATGCGTCAAGTTTAGGTTAATAATTGCGTGCATATGGTTATATGTTGATGTTATGATGTATATTCTGGCGGATGGCAACGCCGAGAGAAGCGACTAGGATGAACCAAGGCCGTATATAAGCTGCTAAAAACTGCGAACTTTCATGTATTAAAGAGGCTATCTATTTATTTAATGAATCTTTATTGCACAAAGATACAAAGTTGAGTACAAAAGTTACTTAATGCCTAATGACATTCTTTACCAGTTAAAGAGTCATATAACGCTTTCTTTTACTACCTGGGGCACATTTTATAAAGCTACAAGTTACAATTTTACAGGTCTAAACTGATAACACTGCTCAAATAGCTGGGCGTCATTGGTCGAGGTTGTGTCAAATGGAAACTTGTAACCTGTAAATTGTAATTTGTAGCTTTATAAAACAGGCCCCTGGATTAATTGGGTTTTGTCAGGTCATAATAATACAGTCTCAAAGCAGCAGCGTTAAGCGGACGGTTGTAAGTAGCGGGGCGGCAGCGGCGAGCGAGAGAAAGCGGAGAGATGTGACGTGACGGCAGGCGGCAGCCAAGACAGTTGTTGCTGAAAGCTTTTTAACCTCTGACGCAATTAGAGGGGTGTTATTTGCTTAACGTGTGTCTGTGTGTGTCTTTGGCATTCCAAAAGGACCAAATTCAGTTGATTCGTTTAAGATTATCTTTGAAAGCAAGGGTTGCAATTTGATTTGTTTGATGAATTAGCATATACTTTACGAACGCTTGATGTATTCGAACTTTCGGACAATGTTAGATTTCCCTAAAGCTTTAACTAGAAGATGAATCTGTAAACATAGTTAGTTTAACTTAAACCTTACCCAAAACTTTGAGTTAAATTTGTGGTAAAATTATAAAGGATATTTAATAAGAATTCTCAAGTTATGTTTCTTAATTGGCAAAGTGCCGGGGGAATAATAAGCCGTCAGACGTCATAATAGTAAGATTGATGTCGCCTTATAATGTCGCGAAAGTTAATCTTATTCCGGTCGCGATAAGTTATTTATCCCTAGGGCGTTACGGGTGCGTTAATTAACACCGTATTTTGTTTGTTTTATCACAACCAGTGCCAATGACACGGTATTGCGTCTATTTTGTATCGATATCAGAGAAGGTGGGTGTGAATAGGTAAAAATGTACGGTACCGGAATATTTGATGATACCTACTTGGAAATGTTAAGTCTATTTTACGCATCGAAAACAGTTTTATACTTGAGCCTTGAGACAATGATATTTTACATTATTTGATTAGCCAGTATAGTTTTTGCAGTAGAAATCTGCTTAAATAACACATGTAGTAAAGAAGTAATCCAGTTATGAAGAGTATAACTAAATTACTTCTTGAATTAATACCTAAAGACAGCCGACACAAAACTTTAGATTTTGTTATTGACATATTGTCAATTTAATATTATTAGTGAAGCGCAAGTGTTTAAAAGATAAGTTAAATCAGAAGTTCAATACTTAAGTAGAATATGTACTTACTCGCTCACACACGTGGCGTGGTCTTTATGAGAGACAGACACTCCTGTCTAGAGCAAAGTCCTTAAATTATTTTTCTAAAAAACACCTAGATAGCATTAACTTTAAACCGATTTAAGATTATAAGCGGAACCCTAAAAAGTTCCTCGTTTTTTTTGCGAACGCAAGCTAAGCAAGAGAGTGCGCACAATGAATGTCGGGCCGGGGCCCGGGGCAATGGCGGCAAGAAAACTGTTTTGTTCTATTTCTGAACGTGTATCTGAACCAAGGAGGTTTTTGTTGCAGACAAACGAACACAAGCTGCTTGCATCTTTATATTTGCGAGGGTAACACTGAGCTAATGGCATGTTTGAAAAAGGTGAGGAATACACCTGCATTAATGTAATTAAACATTTTTTTACTTCTTAATGTATTTTAACCATTCATTTAGCAGCTGGGATTTGGCGGGAGGTTTTTATTAGAAAGTATATAAGTTTGTATAGTTGGGATACACCTAAAAAGTTACTGTGAATTTTAAAATACAATTTTCGTTAATTTTGCTTGTGATCTAGTAGTTTTTTAACTTTTTAATTGTGGTGGTGTGTGTGTGTGTGTGGATTTATGGATAACAGGATTTAAAAAAAAAACTTTTGCTCATAACGAATAAATTGTGGATTAAAATTATGTGCTTACTCAATCATAAAAATATACTAAAAATGTTTAGATAGTTTTTAAATTAGCATAACCCCAACACTGATAGATATTTAAAATAAGGTTATTACAAAGATTTTACATATATTGGAAAATGATGATAACGGATTAATTAAAGCATAATCAAAAGCAATAATAATGGGAAGGTAATCAAGAAACTTCCTCCTCGAATGGTTTTCAAATGTGTGTGGTGACCATTCCATGGTATGGCTTCAATCATTTGTAGTCAAACAGAAGATATATCTCTTAGTTGATGTAAACATCATCAACTGGTCCCTTTTTTATATTATTATGTGCGAAACTTTCGAAAATTGCTTTTAATTAAGGTCAACGTAATTAACGTTTCATGCCAACTTCAAACGTTATATCAAAAGTGACTATAAACATGAACTTTATCGACATGACCTCCTTTCCAACCGCCATTGGCTTTTTATGCCCCACTATACCAAGGAAAGTAAAAATGTAACTGCGAATACAAAGTAGCTAAGTAGCCCTGTAATAAACAGTTTTTTTTTAAATAATAATTTAGAAGGCAGTATAAGCTGGAAATACAGAAACACGAGTAATGGGGTGGCAAATTGTGGGTACAGAACGGAAATTTGGATTTTTTATCAACATTTTGCATCTTTGTAGCAGTAATGTGCCCCTCCTAGGCGCTATAAGTTTATCTGTGTCAGTCTGTAGGATCATAGCTCTTAAACAAAAGAACGCGGCTTAAAAAAAAAGGTGGTCGGGGTGCCTCTTAGCTAGATTTTATGTAAATCGGGTGGGTCGTTTAAGAGTCGATGTGTAGATGTAATTATCTTGGAATAGATATTTATTATTACATTTACTTGTATGGTGGATAAATTGCGCCATTCTCATATTTTTAAAAAAGATTTGCTCCCACACTTAAGACGATTGTGAAGCGCCACTAAAATCGCGTAGATGTCAAGAAAAAACAACTGTACGTTTCTGTTTTTTTTTTAAATTATTTGTTTCATTCTAAGAAATATTTTCTTGGAAAGGAAAACGTACAGACATAGTTTTTCATGATATCTACAACATATTCAAAAATCTAAAATATTGGACTAGGTCTAAGGGAAGAGAAACGTTATCGCATTTTGTATGGAATTTTTTAATCGTAATCAGCATTAAAAAAAATTGTACATGATGATATTGATGATTACAAAAATACGATAATGTCATCGTTAACACTTTCGTTTGATGTTTAACTACCGAATTCCTTATACGCCATATTTTCAGCATTACTTCTTTCATTGCCTACACTAATAATTTTACTAATTCACAAGCATGTCAAGAATTAAGCAACTCAATTATGGTTTCCACTGTTAAATTGCTTCACTAAGGCTGTAACTGCCCCAGTTTTCTATTTCAAGAGCTGTCAATAATATATGTAACGTAATTGGATTGTCTGTCCGTCCGGCTTCCCCTTGTTAACAGGACATGCAAAGGTTACTATGACGAGGCTGCTAACGTAGTTAAACCACTTTTACTTATTGTTTGCACCCCTACGTGTGTAATGCTTCTCACGATAAGTTTTACTGAACTGTTTAAAACTATCATTTATAATTCAGCGTGTAGACGAAAAGCTGTTAGTTTTCGTCCTACACACACTCAGTTTTAACTGAGAGTTTAAACTGTTTAGTGAAAACTACTAACGGCCACTTGTACCAAAAATTTTACCCTGGGTTAAGACACTAACTCGAGTTAAGTAGTAAACATCACACACAAACACCGTAGGTGAGTCTGCATACAAAATGAAAACAATTTTTCCACTTTATATCTGTGCGTCAAAATAATTATGAATCCGTATGGTGTTGGCTTAACCAATAACTTGAATACGAACACCCTTAAATAATTTACCTATAACGGTTTCAGTGCCGACAACACAATATCGTGTCAACTTCGCAAGAACATCACTGGACCTGGCAATACAAGATTAACCGATGTAATACTCGTATGTAATCGGATTAAGTTAAGATGTTCTATTCAAAGGAAACCATATTTATTGAGTAGTTTCGGTAACAAGGTCGCTTGTTGAATTGGCGAGTGTAGTTTTATTTTTTGTTTCTTATTCCGCTTCAACAACAGTAGTTAAGTAAATGAGAGCTATCGAAACGTTGACAATACGATAAAATATTAAAATCAATGTGGTTTTATCGAAAATAATAGGGGCCCTGGTGCTTATGATTTGTTTGAAAATGAACGGTTGAATTATAATAGAAAAGTACCGCAGTATTTAAACGGTTAGCTGACAATGAACACCGCCTCCTCCTGTGAAGCTGTAACGGTGCATAGCACCAACAGCAAAAGCCCTTAAAAAAAGAGTAGGTAATGACTTTCATGTGGGTTAAATGTTGATCCAGTAACTTTAGACATTACAGCCGTCAAATCCGGTAGTTCTGATATTTTTTTGTGAAATTTTCGCGGTTTTTTCGGTTTTTGACACAGGCGTTCGGCGCTCGAGGTCACAAAAAATCAGAACTACCGGATTTGACGCAAACTACCCCGTACTTTCAGCGACAAGGTTACTGGACTGTCACCATCAATTCCATAAATCGCTAAGAGAAGGTAATAGGTAGATAAGAAGTTAATCCTGACACATTGCACAACTATAAAGTTTCTGAATATTGAAAATGTTTACAGCAGTAAAACAATGCTGTAATTAGGTACTATTCCTTCACATGCAACAATAGTAGTTGACGTGACGGTTGCGTAATGCTAATTACTCAGAGTCTCGTACAATACTTTATCTACACTCATATCATAAATATATCAAATATAAATATATCAGGGGACTATGTCACACCAAATTGACCTAGTCCCAAACTAAGCTCTAGGCTTGTACTATGGGTACTAGACAACGATATACATACGTATATAGAGAAATATATACTTACATACATAGATAAGTCCTCTATTATGCGTTCAAAACCCGTAGGCAATGACCAGCATTGCCTGTGGTAGTAGGTGACAGCGATGACAGCTGTAACGTAATTTTGAAATTACGTTATCGAATATTGTAAGGTAAAGAGATCCAACTTTGGAACATATTCCAAAATTAACAGCTGTCATCGCTGTCACCTACTACCACAGGTAATGCTGGTCATTGCCTCAGGGTTTTGAACGCATAATAGAGGACTTATGATATGAGTGTAGATAAATAAGTTAAGCATTGTTTTACTGCTTCCAACATTATCAATATTGTGGTATTCGCTTCTTATCTGCCTAATGCCATAATTAGTAGCAGATTGCTTTAACCAATTTGTGGTCTGGTTACTAAGTCTAGACCTCGAAATTATCGACGTTCTGCCGCTGACGTAGCCACAGCCTCTCCTGGACCGGGGCCAGTTTACCGAAAATTCCTCGTTACGTAAACAAATCTATTAGAAAGTATTTCAAATGCCGCATTGTCGAGCATGGATTCGGCAGCTTACGCCGTTAGGAAAATTAGACAACTAACCAATGTTGAGACAGCTCGCTTAGTCTATTATAGTTATTTCCATAGTGTCATGTCGTACGGTATTCTGGTTTGGGGTAAGGCAGCTGACATACAAACTATATTTGTGTTACAAAAAAGGGCCATTCGTTCTATTTACAACTTAAACTCCCGTGACTCTTTAAGAGAACTTTTTAAAGAAATTAATATCTTGACTGTAGTGTCTCAATTTATTTATGAGAATATTATTTACGTTATTAGAAATTTAGATTCTTTCACCAAAAATTCTGATATACATCATTTAAATACCAGAAATAAAAATAAAATCGCTATCCGAAAATTCCGCGTCCGTAAAGTATATAAATCATTTGTTGGTCAATGCATTCATTTCTATAATAAATTACCTGACGAAGTTTTAAAGTTACCCTTTCCAGCACTTAAAAGTTACTTGAAAAGGTCGTTAATGTCTAAAGCGTATTATAGGATCGAGGACTATGTAACAGACAAAAATGCATGGCCTAAATCCGAAACTTAGTCAATAATAATTTATTCAAATGCAAAATCTTTATCTTGTCTAGGGGACACCGTTGATGTAGGGAAACATATCGAAACTTTTATGTGGTCGTCTCGCACCATCTTATATACACATAAGTATGTGTTTTTTTTTTCTCTATCTCTCCCGTAAGATTCTTAATTGGCATGTTTTCCTGCTGAACTACGCATGTTATTTGATACTATATTTAATTTAATATTTATAGCTTTATATAATGCTAGACTAAGTAGTACCATTGTAATAAGAAATATGTTTAAAAAATGACTGACTGCTGAGTTTCTTGCGGCGTTTCTTCTCGGCAGTGGTCTTCTCTTGGGAAGCGCTGGTAGATTCTTGACGTGTAAAAGTGCCCGTGCGGCCTACTTACTGAATAAATTTCTTTTATCTTCTTTTATCTTTTATCTTATCATGGCAAATAGGTCACACGTACAACCTACGTCGTAATTAAATGATCAATTTTGTACATTGTGTTGTCACTTTAATGTATGATTTTAACTGCCGTCTGAAGTTATGGTGCGTATGAAAGCGATAAGTAATGACTATAATTATGAAGTTTGCTTACAACGAAGAGAATAGTTTTACTGTTAAAACCAGAGCCTCTATTCTATTGGGTAAAATCAGATTGCCTTGGACATGTTATCGTATCTTACTGTCTATTAAATAAGAGTTATCGCAACTATGACAATACGATATCATGTCAAAAGCAATATGGTTATATCCAGTAGAATAGAGGTCCATATAAGTAACAGAAGACGAAACGATGGTGTGACTGTTGAATTATTTGTTTTTTAATTAAAAATCAATTCGAATTCAACCTACTATTTAAATCGCCATATAACTTTTCATATTTGATGACAGTGTCAGAACTGTCAGATGTGCTGCCTTCCTAGTGAAGATATTTTAAAAGATTAAATTAATAATTTAAATATTAGTAACATATTTTCTTTAGCTCCGAACCTGATTTTCAATAGAGACGTCATCGTTTTAAATCCTTTAAATTCTTATAACATGACATCCCATTGGGTTATGATTAGTCGGTATTTTCAAACCCCGATTAAAAAAACAGGGGCGTTATGAGTCTAACGTATGTGTCTGTGTATGTGTGTGTCTGTGACATCGTAGCTCCCAAACGGATGGCATGATTAGAACGTGTTTTTTTTTAAAGAAACTTAGTTTGCTAAGTTTATGTAAATTGGTAGAGCCATTTAGGAGATTAGTTTAGGTCTCAAAGAAGGAATCGAAATAATATCAAGGGTATCCTTTAGATAGTTAATATATTTCACTTTATACGGCGTGTTTCTTCAGCTATGTGTTAGGTTTATTCACTAATGTATCTTTAAATCGGACACATTCAAACCATTTAAAACCCAGCCATAATAAGACTATAGTCACTATATACGCGAAGTTCCAGAATATTCTTCCAAATCACAAAATTGCCGGTGATTTTAAAAATGGAACAATTCCCCACTAATGAAGACGGGACTATCCGAGGCAGTTATCTAGCGCAACTGTAAGTCTAGCAGAATATCTCGAGTCACTCAGTGGTTCTCTTTCATTTTAGACTAGTTGGAGAAGGATATACTGTACCGTCGGGTAGGTATCTAGTGGTAGTCCGGGTCGATGCGGTCTGGCTAGTTTCCTGATTGCTTGCCAGCTCTAACTTCTGTTTGTGACATCATTCAATTATTTTGTGAGTATTGTTTTGGTTTTAGTAGCTTATGGCCGCACTAGGAGGCAGTTATTGACGATAATCGTTTCTAAGGGCCGTATTAGAGTAGGGTCCGAAAAGTTGGGCATGTTATCTCACGCAATTCAATTTTCTATGATTTTTTCCGTTGTGCGACGAAAGTTAGCCATATAATTATACCTAAGGATACCTTTCGTCGCATAACGGATTTTTTTCGCCTTCGTTTATAACGTTAACTACGCTTAACTATGGTCCTAATTTTTGGTACTCACCCATTAATAAACAGATCTCGACTGTAATGCTCGTGTCAACATGCGTCAAAAGTGATACTTTTCTATGGCTTCATGTTAATTCTGACGTATCTTGTGACGGGCATCTCAGCTAAGATGACTTTATTAATACGGCCCTTAGTGTCAATTTTTGATAGGTACACACGTTTGAAAAAGAAAAGAGTTAATTGTCTTTACAATTTCAATTTATATTACATTTTCCGTAGGTTTAAACGACCCTATGTAGATCCTTTGCCCTTTGTAACCTAATTCAAAGACAGCCAATTTGCGATTCAGATGGGCTGTCGAACCGCATAAGGAACTACGGAACCCCGGATTAGGGTACTGAGGGAAACAGGGAAGAACAAAAATGGCTTAATCGAATAATCGCCAGATACAAACGCTAAATGAATAAATGATAAGCGCACGAATAAGGGGTACAGGTTGGGGATGGATGGCGATTGTTGGTTATGGTGCTTGTTAATTGGGTAATTCGTACTACAAGCAGGGCGTTTTTTGTGAGTGGGACTTTGAATCTACTATCAAGGTAATAAAGTTCAATTATGCTTATTCTATAATGACATATTCAGTTTTTGAAAATAGGAAAATAAACGTTATCCTCATTGCAACACAGTTCGAATTAAATTACCCTAATTATATACATCCTATTGCGCCCTGGGCGTTACGAGGTTAATTTTAGTTTACATAATTTAAAGGATGTGAATCAGCATTTCTTTTTAGGCGCTCTATTCTACTAGGAACTCCATAATGCTTTTGAGATGATTTTTTTTTATCTCCGCCGTCATAACTGTCAAGTAAATAAGTGCTATATTAAAGTTGACGATATGATACCATGTCAAAAGCAAGATGTACGAGTGGTATAGAGCCCCTGGTCTAAATGTTTAGATAATATGGTTTCAAGAAGCACTTAGCCTCCCTGCTTACGAAGCTAGCGGTCTCGGGTTCGATTCCTGGTAAGGCCAAAAAATTGTGTCATGCATGACAGCGAGTTTTTGTTCTGGCATCCTGTTTTTTTTAAATGTATTTATCTATAGTTGACGAAATATAATCTGCACCGATTCGTATTAACGCTTTGTATTTATTAATGGGTTAATGGTTTTATTACCCTGTTGAAATAAGAAGATAAGCCGGTCATTGGCAGATAACATTCATCGGTGCAATATTTCTTCAACTAATATGTATCACTCTGTCTGTTTATGGTTGCCTAGTACCTACTCTTAGTGGGTGTGTAATGATTTAATAAAACAGCGAAAATAATTTTCATTTTGCATAACATACATTGCATAATTGCGATCTCTATAATAAACCAATATGATATAATCATTATTATACCTACATAATTTCTTAAAATACCTCTATAATGTTAAAAGATTACAAAGTCAACATCAGTCACAGTTCTAATCTAACCTAAACTAGTAAGAAAAAAATTGAGTTTAAATGCATAACAACAAGAAAATTATAGTTATGATAAATGAGTGTTATGTTATTTGATCGCATGACTGATAAAAATATAAAAATTGTTTTCATGCTATACGTTTATTGTGCTTTCCGAACGTAGTAAAATGAAAATTAAACGGCATACAATCTTAGTACAAGCATTAGCTTAGAACTTAGTATCTAGGGCAATTTGTGCGAGATTTTCCTCCACATTTTTTTTGGCGGTGTAGTTCCGCAGGAAGCTTGATGCATTCGGACAGTGTTCCGGCTGCGATTGCCTCGCTACGTGCATTCTAGTTCGTTGTGCGCGTGCCGCGGATTCGGATGAGAATAATCGAATCTCCGGGCTTTGTATTGTGTTTTCGTCATCTCACTAGGTCTAGAGTTTTTATACAAGAATTAATTTATTATGTCCATATAAGTTAAAATAAGCCTCGTGTTCCCCATTTGTACAATACAGTAAGTAAGTAAGTAAGTAAAGGTTAATACATCCCTTGCAATTAGAAACCTCAAGAACCGGTGATCTAAAGAAACCACTTCAAAGACCAATAAAATCAAATGGTGTGAAGTTTAAATGATCCCAACATTCACTAACGCCTGCGACATCATTATCAGATGTTATCAGAGACTACATGTAAGTAAACGCAGAGATTCGAGACAAGTCATTAACAAAGTAAACGCCATGCGAATTGTTAATAACGGTGGGTTCAAGATAAGTGGGTAAGGTTCAAAAAGTTGGGCGTGCTAACTCACTCAATTAAATTTTCTCTGAAACTTTTCCGTTGTGACACGAAAATTAGCCATACAATTGTAGGGATACTTTTCGTCGCACAACGGAACTTTTTTCGACTTAATTGTTTGTAAGGTTAACTATCTTAACTATGGTCCAACTTTTTGGTCCTCACTCAAGTGGTAACAAATACCTAATCAAAAGATGCGTCAAAATCGCAAAAGTAATTGCTGTCGTGTGACGCAGTAGACGCGTCAGAGTGTAAACGTCATCGTATCTTAAGCTTGAATTTTGTATTCAAAACATTAAAAACATTTATTCAGTAGATATTTTTTTTTTAATATCAGGGTACAATGTCACACAAATTGACCTAGTCCCAAACTAAGCTCTAGGCTTGTATTATGGGTACTAGCCATATGAGGGCTCTTTTACACGTCGGTGTGGTCAACCAAATTTGTAGTCGAAGGATTCTATACTCAATTGGTAACCCCATTAAATTTAAAATGCTTATTTTGGTATTACGGCAGTATGCTTTAATAATTTGGTTTTAGATGGTAGGGTGCATGATAACAAACATGTCTGTAAGGATAGAACTTTTTATAACATTAATTACGTAGCAAAAAAACTAAATTTGTATCAGATGGGATTTTAAAAGGAATGTTTTAATTAAAAAACACAAACTTATTTCATTCCTTAAAAAAAACATATTTAGTTTATCGTTCCGTACCGGAAAAATTTGGTATTAACCCCAAATCTTTCTGAAATTCATCTTTGAAAATTTGCATTCGCTCGCTCACATTCTTCCTTGTAAAACAGGATTGAAGCTAAACAGCAATATAGAACCAATCGATCACAATAGTCTGGAAAATATCGAATACAACATTTGGGGAAAAAGGAAATAAAAAGATATGTCATAGACACCTGATGAGATGAAATGTCAAAGGGGATCTGAAGGGGGATTGTTTGCTTCGCGAACTGCGAGGATTAAATTTTTTGTTATACTGGATTGTCAGATTAAAATATAACGCAAAGCACAATTTTTACCATTGATTACTGTGTTCAAGAGCAGGGTTCGAAAGGATAATTATTAATGATAATTATCGTGATAATTATCGTGATAATAACAGATGGATAATGATCAATTGATAATAGCAAAAAATTGCGCTTGTAAAAGAGAACTGTATTCGAAGTATTCGAACGTGTATTTTCGCAAATGCTCTGATTTTTACTCAATCTAACTTTAATTAACGCTGATTTGTGTTGGATTAATACCAAAAAAAAATTTTTTTTTGTTGTTTTTATTTATGTTTTGTTGGAATTTGTTATGAAAAAATATAACAAATGAATTTCTTACACGTGATAATTATCCGATAAAATTCTGATGATTATCCGATAATTATCAAGAAGCATAATTACCTTGATAATTTCGAACGCTGTTCAATAGACAACTCGCTCATTGAATGCAAAAGGGCCACAAATCAAAAATATCAGAAAATCGTTTTATTCCAAAATAGTGATTTAATCGATAATAATTTTAAGCTTACCTGAAGACACCAGTCATTTTCGTGTGATTTCCGGCTGAACGGATCAACCGCCGTTTTTGAATTTTAACGATTAGCGGCACATCTTCGGTGCAAAGCTGCCATTTTGTCAGTTGTGTCGCAAAAATCGAAGTGAATGCACGTCAGTTTCGTGGAAAACGGCCACAATCCAAAAAAGTACCTGATACTGAGTGAATTGTTCTGTACAAAAGTGCCATATTTTGGAATAAGGAAGTTTTGCATACCAATGTCAAGTAAGTATTTTTACAATTTATACTACAAAAGTGCCATATTTAAAAATACGTCCATTTTGCATTCCAATATCAAGCAAGCATGATAAAATTTGTAAAACAATAGTGCCATATTTTAAAATACGTCCGTTTTGTATTCCAATATCAACCAAGCATGATCAAAATTGTGATACAAATTATGCCATATTTTATAATATGTCCGTTTTGGTCGGAATTGTGAAATTATTTTGTGCCATATTTGAAAAAACTTCCGTTTTGTATAGAATTATATGCAGGATAGTAGAAAATTATTTCACATTAAAATGATGTTTTTGTTAATGTGTTCGTTTTGTAGGAATGTTATTGCGTTGAATGTTTAATTATTTTAAAACAATATGGACGTGTTGGCGTTTAACACTTACGGTAAAGGTAATTCAAGGTAATAATAGCGAAGAAATAAAAATCTAACTAGCTTGAGACGTTCGAGTGTTATCATTCTGTGTTAATGTGTATGTTGCGTATACTGCGTGGGCGTGTGTGTGTGTTTGTGTAAGTGTGTAAGGTATTTAAATTAATGTGTGTCTATGTAACAGTTCTTATATTTCATGAGTTAAATTACAAATAAGGATTTTATTTACAGAATGAATAACCGAGCAAGAAAGATTTTGAACATGGCAGTCGGTACTACAAATAAAAAAACAGACAAAAATGAAGCCTGCTCCACTCACAATTCTGAACTGGACAAGAAATCCAACATTCCATCACTACAATAAATTTATGTTGTTAATGTACCTATATGCTGTACACAAATTGCCGAAATTGAGAAGTGTCACTCATAAGTTTCTTATCAAAGGACACACTCAAAATGAAGGGGACGCCGCTCATTCATTAATTCAATGAAACATTGCAAGTGCATTAAAATCATCGCCAATTTATGTGGCTGACCAGTACATTACTCTTATAAAGACCGCTAAGAAGAAAGGCAACATCAGACACCTTTCGCAGTTCACGAGCTGATGCATGATAGTTTCTTGGACCTAAAATGTCTAGCTGTCGGCAATTTTGTTACAACCCAAGATGGGGATAAAGTAAAATGGTCGGATATAAAAGTTATTAAAGTCCATCGAGAACATAAAAACAAATTTTTGTTCAAGACTTCTTACGAAAACGAAGAGTTTACTTCAGTATCTACGCTGATTTTTTTTTTATCATCGATTGAGACTGATATAATAGTGCCAAAAAAACTATTCAATAATAAACTTAAAACAGCTGAATCAAAACTAAAGGGTATACTTAAACTAATCGATAAAAATATAATACCTAAGTATTACGAATCTTTTAATAAAAAATTGTAATGTTTTGTGCCTTAAATATTAAATTAGGTAAAGAAAGAGTCTGTGATTTCAATAAGGATGTTATTAATTAGAAAATGAATATGATTGTTTAAGTTGTCGTCATTGAATTTAATAGGTACTTAGTAAGTTGCTACAAATTTATTCAATGTAAAAGAGAGAATGCTTTAAAATTAAACTTTGATACGGGTAACTAACTTTTTTTATATAAGTAATGAGAATTTTTATTTTTGTTACTGTGAGTCATTTTATACGCCATTTAACTTGTGATTTAGCTGTAGCAAACAACTCGTGTATTTTTCAATACCTGACACTGATTATTGCCTTATGGCTTATGTACCAACATAAAGATTTTACTTGTTTGTTCTTTTTTTAGAACTTTTATTTTGCTAGAGGTGTAAGTTCCTTTAATTAAGTTTAACTTAAACATTTTGATAATTCTTAAGAATTTGTTTTAGATCTCTTGTTACACCTGAATTAAAATAGTATAGTGATAAGAATACCTATTTTTTGTTTATTTCGATTTTTATTGTATTTTTATTATGCTATCGGTAAAACCCTACGTTTAGCTTAAAAAAATAATTAGTATTTTATGAGAAAAGTCTATTAAATTGAATTTATTTTTAAAATGAGTTTTATTTTTGGCATAATTTTTGAAAATTTTGTTAATATTTTGAATGCAAAAGGGGCATGTGTGTGTTTTTTTTGATGTGGGTTAATGGTACAACAATGTCATTATTTTAAAAATATAGCTCATTAATTGACGAACATAGTGGTATATTAACATTATAAAAATAAGACATAAAAACATTAAATATAACCAAAAAACCTGTTTTAGAATTTGTAATGGCTGTCCTGTAAAATTATGCCATTTTGATTTGTGGCCCTTTTGCATTCAATGAGCGAACTATTGAACGTAGTATAAATTATTCCGGGACGAGAAGAATTCAATGTCCTCAATTTCATCAGTTGTTTATGCGTGATTAGATTAAGTGACCAAATACACCACCATCCAAACGTCCAAAAATCCTACAATCCACCAGGTATAAGTAGGATACCAAAAATACCAACTCTATTATACCAAGAAAATAAACTTTGTTCCGTAACTAAGCATGAGGTCACAAGTATTCTATGAAACAAATGAAGAATATTAATTATGCAGTCCCATTTGCACATTCTGCACTTATTCGACACCAACTCTACATGTCAAATGACTTTATCAGTCGTGCGAGCACGCGAAACCCCCCTCCACCAACCCTCCTAATTAATAACCATGACCGACGGGAGCAATTTAACAAAATTATACGTTTTTCCATAGAAAATGAGGACAAGTGTTGGGTAATAGAGAAAAATAGAGGGCAGTTCCAGCCTAGCCAATTCGTGTTATTTATTCAAAGTTGGATTACGGGTATCTGCCACAGTAAAAATACAAAACTGCAGTGGTTACGTGACAGCTTAAACTTAATTTAGTTGTGATACAGTTCAAATTTAAACTAAAATTTATTCCTCAACTGAAGACGTAACTTTGCAGCTAAGTTCCTGTAATCTCGGAGTCCGATCTCTTGAAGGACCCTTACGCAACAGCGCCTGTGACGTGCAAAGTGCGTCAGGAATACATACAAATGGACATCGTGGGCGTTGAAAGACGTTATATAAAACAGCTAGGCTTTTTACGATTCGTATCAACTTGAGTGACGCAACACTTACCAAGTTTTATGAAATAAAACTTGTCAGATCTAAATTTGGATCTTTTTTATTCGGTTAGCGGTTGCCGCGGGGTCCTTTAGATGTTTTGAAGGACTTATTACGAGTTTAATGGCGGAAACCGAATTCAGGGGATTAGATCGCATAAGAGCTATAACACCGTGGTATAAAACCCTTGCTAAAATTACGGAGCGATTTACGCATGAAAGGTAACACGTAATATGGGAGCTAACTTTGGTTTAATAAAAATGAGTTGAAGATTGATTCGCTTATTGAACCTTGCTAAGAGTCCTGGGGTTAAACCGGAGTAGTTGGATGACGGACCTGAGGCGGCTGGGTTAGATAAGGACAAAGCAAGTATCGTGGAACTGATGGCGGTTGAGGTGGTAAGCGGTAAGATCAGTAGCGACCGCGTACCGGAAAGCGAGGAGTTGGTTTGGTAGGCCTCCCGCCAACCGTCGACCGACGATCTCGTGAACATCCTATTTGGGTAAGGTCCACAAAGTTGGGCCTCCTAACTCACTCAATAACATTTTCTATGAAACTTTTCCGTTGTGACACGAAAATTAGTCTTACAAATTTGTAGGGATACTTTTCGTCGCACAACGGAACTTTTTTCGACTTCGTTGTTTGTATGGTTAACTGCGCTGTACCATGGTCCAACTTCTTGGTCCTCACCCATTTGCGACTAGCACAAAACCGACCATCGTGGAGATCCTTGGGAATAGCCTATATCCAGCTGTGTTTCTAGGCAAAAAAATATGAAGTAATGAACGTACTTACATACGACCAAAGTCTTATGTTTCACTCTAAAAGTAAGTTTAAGGACAAGGTTTTCTAAGATCAATAGGCTCGTGTCCTAAAAATGTTTAATTAGTCCGTCAATTACAATATAAAAAAATATTGAACACATATTTTTTCTTTTGTCAATATAACAAAAAATGACAAAGATGAAGTGCGTTGAAGTTTTGTGTGACGTCACGCCATGGCACACTTTATACCACGTTGTGATGTCACGAGCCCCCACTCCCAGACTTTTATGCGCGTTATATTTGTCAATTTTGATTGATTTGATAAAGCAAAAAATACGTGTTCACTATTTTTTGATAATGTTACCGACGGACTAATTTGTTTTTTTTTTTTACCCAGGGTACACCCCTATTCGAAGAGAACGATGGAAATAGTACTTCCAACAATTGTTATTCCGATAACAAAGACAATTTATTGTTCTTAATAGTATAATATCGGAATTATTTAAGTACACAATATTAAATAAAGGAAACGATTTCCATTAATAGTTTCAGCGAATTTCAGAACAAGTTATAAAAGTCATTACATAACAATTTATGAAGCAGTAGCTTTTAAGCTCCAAGGTTTTAACAGCGTGGGTGGAAAGCCATTATGTGAACATAATGAGATAATAAAGGTATATTAATTTTAATACTTAAGTTGGTACTAGTTAAATATAAAATTTTATGTAGGAGCTAATAAAGACATGGGCGCCAAGTGGCAATGCTAAATTTTAACTTCAGCATTTTTTTTTTAAATGTTTTTTACAGGATGTTTTATATTTTTGTTTTATTTCACGTAAATATTCGATATCAAAGGTTAATTTAATATGCTAATGGCTTCTTAAACTAGTTTGCCGGAGGCAAAGCAGAAATTTATCTTCGGGGCGATTTATATTTAAAATACATTTAAACATTCGAACATTTTTGTCCGAAAATTATGTTTTGCGGTGGCTGATCTATAATTAATTCATAATTTTATTGCTGTACCTATTTATTTATTTATTTATTTCAGAAACATTCAAGCTAACAGTTAATACACCAAAACGCTTATACATTAGGACAAAAACAGTATACACATTATATAATATGTTGAATATTTACGAGTAACTACAAAACTTACTGACTAACAGGCATACGATTTAAATAACAATTAATCTTTCTTGCGAAAGAAGCCGGTGTATGAAAAAAAAAATCGGCATCCGGGACATGCATGGTCATATCATCAGTAAGTGAAATTGCCCGAGGTTGGAGCGTTAGCAGTCCGACGCGTGCGAGCAGCAGGACACGCGAACTATGTAAAAGGATAGAACTATGAGCAAAATCATAAAATAGTCTTCAATCGAAATATTACGTGCGGCATGACGACTCTTCAGAATAATGTAGTGTATAATATACACCCATTTTTTATTATAAGTGCCCGAAATCTTTACGACCCTCATAAAATAGGCCACTAGTCTAATCGATGTATAGGTACCTAGTTCAGTAGCGAGCGATTTAGAGGGATGCCACACGAGCGTTAGCTGTGCGTTGCGTCGTCGCAACGCTGCGTTTGCAACATAGAGCGACGCAAGTGTTTCAACGCATCGTGTGGCATGTCGTTCTAATTTACAGCCTTGGCCAAAAGAATACTTAATACCATGCGTTTTTCATATAAAAGTCAAACTTTAAAAGGTGCATTTATGTCTTATATTATAGAAAGTTGTATATCTACCCAAAAAAATAGTCATATTTATTGACGTTAAGCGTAATTCCGAGGAAAAAAATACAATTAATCATTTTGTTGTAAAACCCGATTTTTTCTAGCTTCAGATTTCACGCGAAAATAGTTACTTCAAAATGATAATCTACTAATGATTTGCACATGTATAAACACATTTTATATTTTACATCTTTGTGTATTTTTGAATTTAGAAAATAATACTTAACTATATATAACTTATTTATAAGTTACAAAGGAAAAAGTGGGGTGCTCAATACTTTTGCCAAGGCTGTATATGTAGAACAGCGGCGACGATGAAACGCACAGCTAACGCTCGTGTGGCAACCCTCTTAGAAACAACCTGGAAATGCAAACAATAAAGCGACAAATAAAGGAAATTGTTGCAAATTCAATTGTGATAATAGACCGGATCAGTAGGATAATTATGTAGGTATCGTATTTACGCCCAGAGCCCAACTAAGGGGCTTAGAGCTTACCGTCTTTGGTTCGGATTAGTTAAGTTTTGTAATGATGTTTCTCTCCAGTTTTACGAAGTTTCCAAAGCGCTGAGTACTTCGTATTAAAACTTCTTAATAACCTAGTTACGATTGCAGGTAAATTATTAGTATATATACTTTGTAACTACATTAATTGGATAAAAATACTTTATATCCTAACTGATATTATACAGGGTGGAAAGTTGAGATGGGTCAGTAAGAGCAGCGACCCTTTGGCCACGCAAAAATGATCTTAGGAGACCACGACCAAATATGTGCAGTCTCCGAGAATTCCGTAAATATTAGTAAAAATAAATAAATACTATCGTTCCCATTTCTATCAAGGATTTCAAGACTCTTTGCGACCAACTTCCTCCGTTAAAGTTACACTTACTCCTTAATACGCCGAAAATAATAATGTGGAACTCACAGGTTGCTACTATAATTATTACGTAGCTAAACGTTATTACACTGTAGTGTAGTTACATAAATAATGTGCTTATACTACTCAACTCGCATACCCTTTCGAGATCTCGCAGCGTGTCGCCTGTCTCACTTATGGTTACTATGGCAACAGCTACCATCCATCCCCGTAACTAACTACAAACCGTCGGTTAAAGGGTCCATTTAACATTCAACTTGATTCAGCTCTAGAGCCCGACAAGCGACCTCAAAACGGATCAATTACAATCGACATTCGAAACCCATAACCATTTAGCTTGCCGATTGAAATCAAAACGCTCGGAATTGAGCGCCCTATGGCAATTGGGTCTATAATCGAGAGGCAATCAGCATTGACGAAGAAAATAAGGCTCAGTTCAATTGGGGATTACAGTAAAAAGATTACCGTAATTGAAAGAAGCCTGACGTTAAGTTCTAGTCGGGCTCATGTGCGTGTCGGAAACGCTTCGTTCATTAGCTAATTAGTAAATTATTCAGAGATAGCGCCAGGGTTGGGTTTTCTCGATGAATAGTAGATAGGCAAAGGAGATTTTATGTTGTATAATTTATCTGACGGATAAACGAGCTTCATCTAATATTTTACTGTCGAACGCTTGAGTACTTAAGTACTTATTTACTAAGGGTCTTATTATCTACTGATGTCTGTATCTGGACGCCTTGCAACCGTCTCGATACTACCTAGTTCTTCAGGTTCGATAAACGTAAGTTATTTGAACGGAAATGCGAGAGAACTTAATTATGTTACTTTCTGTTTTTTTTTGATATGATCCCTTGATCGGACTAGTCTGTACAGTTAACCTGTATTAACCTATCGCGTCAAATATATGTGTACACAAATCTTATTGTCAGTGACATACAGGGCGTGTAGATATTTTTGACTTCTTGGGAACGCAATTTACAACTTTGACTTTACGTCCGACTGTTTCCACAACAAATCTAATAAAAGCAAGCTATGAAAACCCGACTGCATTTTTTAATATTATCGTCTTTGAATGTTAAAAAAAACACCCTCTCATTACTTTGATAAAAATATTATAGCCTATGTCCAGTTGGGTAAGAGGACTGTTAAGCCATTTATATTCAAAGCAAGAACATCCAGAGTTTCGAGTAATATGATTGCAATACAACTAACAAGCTTCAGAATATTCAATAACTATATAAAGGTACTTATAAATACTAGATGTCATCGTGATACCAGTGACATCGATACCCGGGGTCGCTGCGGACGTTTGTCCGGGCCAATTACGCGCGTGCCCGGGCCCAGGAAACCCGAGCACAATGCCTGTCACGGGCCACTTCCCTGATTTGAAACTAGATACTTGAGAATTTACATGCTTTACTGGGTGCAGTTGAGTATTTTTTACTTGAAAATACTTTAACGGATTAAATACTTTATTATTTAAAAAGAAACATTTTAGAACTTAAAAAATAACTTTTTTTTTTAAATAATGAGATCTTAAGTACCATGTGCGAGTATGCAGACATCGTGCGGTAATAGTATGAGTACCCGAAACCTCGTTAACTAGTCACAATGAGTAATCACTTGACAGATAATAATATAAATAAAAGTCAGTCAACATATTGTTTTAATATAGGCATCCCGTTCCGTTCGTTTGACTTGCGAGTTGCAAATGCGTTTAAATGCTTATATTTATGCTTGTATACCGAGATTACGCAATGGCCATAATGTATAAAGAGTTTACTATTTATTTACCGTCGATTTTCAAGGTGAAGTTCAAGAAATTCGCACCGAGTATTTTGTAACAGCATTAACAAGTATTTTTTCCATCTTTAAATACCTGCTCCATAACCTTAAAACCGAATTGTCCGGAATTGAAGCACTGATTAAGTGCCGGATCCCGTTACTCGTTACGACTCCATTTTCCGCAGGTATTTATTGAGTTCCTTTAGGCTGTTCTCAAGGAGACCCATTTTATAGCGCAATAACAAGGGGCTTTACCAACAATACATACAATATTGATACCTAGCGCTAGGTTTATGGATTTATCGCTTAGCGAGCATAGCGATAAATTTATATTTACTACATACTTCCAATTATAATATTGACAATTAGTATATGTTGCGAGATTAAATCACCCCTATTGTCATTGGAACTGTTATGTATATCAATACAAAATTCTCAGAGCCAATTAAAAAAAAACGCGATGCGATTTACCTTCGTTGAGTGTCAATGATGGTAATTGTTGGGAGATCCCTCAATCCTACTTGGGCCTTCGTCGTATTTTTTCACTACTTGCCAAATCTTCAGTTGGCTATTTCACAAGTTTTCGTTCAGAATATCGAACATTGTAACTAGGTAAGTGTAGTGTAGTGTATATGTAGTGTGGTGCAGTAGCACATAAAATAACCTTCGGTTTTGTACTTCTTACAGCCCATCTCATGATCTCTTATGCTAGTCTAAACGGCTTTACCCCGAGCCAAAATACTTTTTTAATACAATTGCTCAAAAAGTGGTACTTTTCGTAGCTGTATATCGCGCGGAATTCCATTTTTTTAAAATCTGCCTTTGTTCTAAGCCGTGCATCCAACCAAATAGTTTGCATGTAAAAAGAAAGTACCAGGATCGCAGTGGTAATTAGGGGGTGCGACATACTTTCCGCACTTGCATCAAATTGTACTATTTAACACCCTTTGTACTGTAAATACTTTGTTCTTTCAAAACCAAGTAGTTATCTGACTCTAACAATGTTGCAAAATGGAGCTTGACGTGCTCAACATAAAGTTAAATTTCAAGCAATTAATAAGTGTCACAAGCGCTTCTGAAAGTAAATGGACGATGGTAACGCAATAAACTTTTCATTTGCATACGGCACAGTATTCCCGAGCAAAACTACGCTGATATGTCAGAGGCACATATACACTTAATATCCAAAGGAAATTCAACTTATTACTGCTGTGAATAAGGTCAAAATTGCAGTTGATTTTTATAACACTTGTGCCCTTTTAAGCAGAAGGGCTAAAGCTGGACTGCCCGTCAGACGGAATGAAGTTGAGGCTATGCGACAGACTGTCATTTTTAACTGACCGACTTATTTAGAGGCAGAGGATTACGAGTACAGTTGCTGAATAGACGATGCCTGCAACTTTGTACAGTCACAATACGGGAATGTTAAGCCACTTGCTATTCTTCGTAATTTAGCCGAGTAATACATACTGGATACTCGAATATAACCGATTAAACTAGGTTTGCATTACACGGCCAAAATACGAACTGGTGGTAAGTGGCTCAACAATCCCGTGTAGTGACTGTACGTGTACAAGTCGTTCGTATTTTACCATTTCTTTTCTTTAGCAATTGAATCTCGAAACATTCGTTCTTACTGCGCCTCTACGTTTACGTTCAATAGTTAGGCGGTGAGTAGTGTGTTATCTGGTCAGTTAATCAGTGGAAAAACAGTTTTATAATTAGAGTTTTGTAATGTTTTTAGTTTTACAATCAGACGGTTGATCGAGGACTCGTTTCAGTCCTCGATCAACCGTCTGATTGTAACGGGGGAATTCTTTGTGGCCTATCTCCAGCAGTGGACGTGTATGGCTGACACCATGATGAGTAGGTAATTAGGTATGATATTATATGTATGTAAAGTCGCAAATTAAATCAATCATATTGAAGACGCACATGCTACTCCACAACTTTGTTAAAAAATGTAATCGGTTTTGCAATTTCGTGTTACTCGCAGTAGGCCGAGCAATTTCCACACAATTGTGTTAAATTGTGTGGTGGTGTTGCATTCAGGAGGTTGTGAAAACCTACAATTATTGATAGTTAGTTCAAGAAGACGCGACACCTTTTATAAGTCTCTGACTCCAAAGCGAGTATTTTCTGTATTATCTGTTAAATAAAAATGGATATAATTAGTTCAATTAGAATAAATAAGATTTTTCCTGGTCTGTAAAAAACAAGTTTTTAGAGTTGTTGGTAATTCTTTAGGTCTGCCTACCCCACTCTGGGAATTAAGACTTGAGTTTATGTACGTATGTGTGTATGTAAACAATCCGTCAAGGTCTTTTTTGATGACAAAAAAATTGCAACCCGAGCCACACTCTGAAGGCGGAGAAGAGCGTGCCGGCGTGGCGCGTTCCATAGTAAAACCGCTTCCGCCACTACTTGCTCAGTGCCGTGCCACGCGTCGTGCGTTTTCGGTGCGGTTTTTTATTTTAGTTTTTAAATAGTATATGCGCTGGCTTGTCTTAAGCCGCCGGTAGGCCATATAATAAAATAATAAATACCTACAATATGATTATGTTTACAAATATTTCCCTCGGTTTACGTTTTATCAAAAAAAGTGCCTGTAAATTTATGATAGTGTAATTTAAGTACAATTAAGGCAACATTTTCTACCTCTTCAACCGAATCTTATAATAAACAAGCGTAAGTTAAATTACTAATTGAACCTAACAATACAGCGACCTCTTTTGGTTAGGTATACTAAATTATGATTACAGTACAGCATCCTTTAGTCAAATTACGAATCTAATTTAAGGGTACCAAGAGTAATTACGAATCCAATTTGTCACGGACACGAACCGTAAACACTTGATTGAATTATCTATTTGATGATTTCCTTCCAGTTACTGAGCTCGTTTCGAGTCAATCTGCCCATTGAGCGCAAACCAACCATAACCTTATCTATATCATACTCTAAATAGATACAAAATACTCCAGAAGCGAACTAAATTGAGTCTCAAAGCGCTACATTACAGTTTCAAAATGGTTCCAGGCCTTTAACGCAATTTTAAAACTGTGCATTTTCCATTATGGCGAGCGGACGGCTGTAGTCCACTTAGAAGAGAATAATTTGTTTTCTCGACTGTGACTTGTGAAATAATGAAACGCCGGCGCCGAGGCTAAGCCGCCAAGCGTTTTGTCAGACATTTTTCACAATGGCTTCTGCTAAATGTTCTAGAATAATTAAGGGACCCCTGAGAAGGGTGAATAGGAGGGTAGGCGCAATTATAAATTGATAAGTTGCTTTGTAAAGGTTTGGTAACGTTTAAGTTGTTAAGATTTTAAGGAGGTAGCCCAAGGATGAATAGTTGGGCCTCGATTGTATAATATTTGCCTTTATTTTTTATGATTTTGTAATATAGCAAAAGGAAATCAAAAAATTCTTCGTTCACTTGAGATTAGAATTTATGTATGTATGTAAACACTTTATTGTACAAAGGTGAACTTATCCCTTTAAGGGATCTCTTCCAGCTAACCTTGGACTTATGACCTTAGGTAATGTACATTTTGTTATTTATTTTTTATTACGTTATAAAACAGAAGTAAAAATGGCGTAATGCCTAATAATAGGTAATATTCTTAAAATATGAGTATTACGAGTATTTTTCATATTGTAAACGTAACGTATTTAGAATCTAAATAAAAAAATTACATCTGCCGCTTCATTCCATATTTTTTACAAACAAATAAAAAGTTAAGGACAATTTACGGAACACGAACAGACCGTAATCTCTATTTATTTCGATTTTCGATTCCATTTTCTCATCGAAAGCCGCTAAATATGGATGAGTTTTGTCTAGCCAAGCGAAATATTAATGGAATATTACAGCAGCAGAACTTGCTACGAGAATCTTTGCGGTACCCGCAGGGATTGTCCTGTATTATCAGCTCGTAATAGAGGCTGCATTGCGAACTGCTAAAACCTGTTCAGTTCCAGTGAAAGACCTATCGGGGGACAAATTTCCAATTTTCCACATATTGATTTAACTCTTCTTAAACTCTAAGCTTGTACTATAGGTACAAACGTTTAAATTATAGTGGGAACAACATACCTACTTAAAAAGAGAAATAGTTACTGTAGATTATTAGAAAAAGTTCAAGGCTCAGGAACAAATACTCGTGCTCATTCAATCCGGGACCGCAAGCTTCATACAGGCAGGCAGGTCACCAACTATGCTATACAATGGGAATATACATGTTTTTTTATAGCTTCAATAAAAGCTGATTCATGTATCAAACAGGTGAGAAAAAAACATTTTTTGAATAGCTATAAAAATAACCAAGATATAAGCTAACAAAGATTCGTTCCTATCTCTTTCTAGCAAAACAGAATTTTACGTAGAGTTTATATGGCCGTACTGCACGATCACGTCACCGGTGGACTTCGGATCTCTGTCTTATTAGTATTTTAAAATGCTTGTATCATCCATATTTCTTGACCGATTTTAAATTTAATTTCGCTTTTGGTGATCTCTTTTACGGCATTTTCATATTTTGTTGAGAAATGCGATTTAAAAAATCCATGCATATACCCTATTGCGTTCTCCTCGTCGTTGAGACAAAATTACACTGAACTTATTTTCTTTTACTGACATATTCCGCATTAATGATCGTCATTTATCTTTTGAACGCCGGCGCTTAATATTTTGAACGCGACAGTCGGCGTCAGCGGATTTCCGTACCGTAGACGACGAATCGTCAGTGAGCTGTTCAACTCATCATACATTTTGCGTAAAAATGGTGCCGGTTTATAAAAGTTTAAGCAAACGTCATAAACATAGCCGTATGTTCCTTCCATCGGGCTCTTTTGCAGCCTATGGGAAAATTCCGAAGTATGACTTGCACGTTGCTGAATTTGAAAAATAGGAAGGAAGGTTGAAAGAAAATAGTAGTAGGACGGTAAGAGATAGCCTTCGCCGCACTCATTGACCAACAAAAATAATATTTTGCGCCGGTTTTACGTGAGAATCTGATATTTGCGAAGCTAACCTATAGGTACATGTTTGGTCGTCCGCCATAAAATAGTTCTATAGCATTAGTGGTCTGAGAGTCGCGGCCGACGGACCCTTTGGGGGAACGCGCTCACCGCAACCAACAATTAGCATCGGTGTGTCGCTCTGCCACGGCTAAAATTATATAAAAGCCATACGTGACTTCTATTCTATTTACTGAGTAAAATCATATTGCCTTTGACAGGTTATCGTACTGTTATCGTTACGAAAGCTCTTATTTACTTGACAGTATCTGGGGCACGTTTTATAAAGCTACAAGTTACAATTTTACAGGCCTAAACTGGCAACACTGCTCAAATGGCTGGTCGTCATTTGTCGAGGTTGTGTCAAATGGAAACTTGTAACCAATAAATTGTAATTTGTAGCTTTATAAAACAGGTTATTGCAACTAACTTAATAACTCCCTCTAGTATCACTGTTCTGGACAACGACCGGCGTGATATTGTATTTCTAAGTATATAAGAACAATATCAGGCCTGTCGTTGTTCAAAACAGTGATCCTAGAGACCTTGTTTACGGTAATATATCATTGCATGGGTAATATGGTTATGGTTGTACCCAGTACAATAAATACCCAGGACTAATTGTTAAAAAAGGTTCGGATGAAGGAACACTTTGTAACAATTTATAAATAAAAGCCACGGATGAAGAAACTGCAAGGCTACCGCAGTTTTGCCAGCATTAGGAGCAAACAACTAGGTCTGGGGACCACTTTAGTTCCAATGCGGGAATTTCAAACAAGTTTAACGTGAGTTGTTGCAGCGGGGATTTTAGTTAGTAATTCCATTTGTAACAGGAGTTAGCTTTTATGCTTTATACGTGATGTACTGCACTTGGCATAATCGTTCTAAGTAGTTCGTTTAAATAGTTATGATTTAAGTTGATAAGTTTTGTTTTTGATTCGCCTGCGTTACAAAATTCAGTAATTCAGTAAGCAAACACACTGCCAAAGCTATTTAGCTAAATGGATTTATTTTTGATGATGGTTAAATGCTTTACAAACCAACGACATACTACAACTCTACCAAACAAATAATCGTTCGCGTTCCAACACTAAAATTTATAGAATTTAAAAAAGCCACGTTATAGAAACAGCATGGTTTGCATTTAGTTAACTCAAAGGGTGCCTAAGGTTTATATCATTACATTTTATACGCAAGCTTGCATTTGCCCTTTGATGAAACATATTCGTTATAAATATGTTTCGTCCTCCCGCCATTTCGTTGCAAAATGGTTCGATTTCAGGAATGATTGGAAATATTCCGAATCAGTTTATTGAATATCATTTGAACGCGAATTGGAACGCCTCATTCCGATTGCTTGCATGAATGTTGCGCATTTTCATTTTGCATTACGACATGTAAACATTCCGAGTTCCTTTGGTGAAGGGAATATTGATATTTGTTAAAATAAATACTGGCAACTCGATTCTTGACATTCAATGAAATCAGGAATCAAGCCATTGATTGGTATTTTGGCGTATACTTAAAAATATAGCTACGGCTGAGAAACTCCTCCTTTTTTGAAGTCTGTTAAAAATACAGTCTCGTAGATCATTAAGTACTTTAAGCAACAGCAAGTGAGTGTCGAGTATCATGGTTTTAGGTTAGCTTCAAAGAAAATATCGATTAGAGCGTCTTATGGCCTGTTGTTTGATCGGTAGTTAAACTAACTAATGGTCTAAGGCCCTGTTGTTTGATCAGTAGTTAAACTAACTAATGGTTAAAATTCGAAAAAGACATAGAAAATTTGACACATTTCCTTGAGATTTTAATCATTAGTAACGTTTTTTGACCATTAGTTAGTTTAACTACTACTGATGTGCAAGTTGCGGAAACTTTCCAAAAAGTTGGAAAAGTTCTAAGAAATTTCCGGATACTTTCACTATAGAAATATTAGAAATTTAAATTTAAGTAACGGAAAGTTTCAATCCCCATATAAAATTGTGAGAAGTTTCCGAAATTTTCCTACATGAAATGGTCCGCAATTTTGGAAAGTTTCCTTTGGCACATCAGTATTAACTACCGATCAAACAACAGGCCATTAGTAGGATCCATTAATTAATTATGCATGCTTTGGTTTCCTTGTAGGTAAATATTTCACAAAGTTAAACCCGCGTATCCTTTCTTAATAAATCTGTCCTTTAGGTTTAACCTAAACTTCAAATAAATATCAAACACATAACCTCGAATACGTAGTCAATACAAATTTCAATCAATTGGATCTGCGCCTCTATTCTAGGCGCTAAAAACGATATCGTAGTTTGCCTGTTATGGTATTGTTATGACGTCAGCCGCCATTACTGTCAAGAAAATAAGAGCTATCAAAACGATAACAGATCAAATGCGATATTGTTTTTAACGTCTTGAATAGAGGCGCTGTACCAGTAAACCTAGTATACCAAGAAATGGTTTTTGAATTATGATGGGCCTGAGTGAGGGCGGTTCCCTTATCTATACCATAATTTATTTTAGAAATCCGTCAGCTCTTTGGATGAAACGAGGTCATAAAGAATATTACATACATACATAGATACGCGCCGAAAACATAACCTATCTTGACAGTTGGTTAAAAAATGCTGTTGTAGCTTTGAAAACCCAATAAAAATATTGAAGTAAAGCCCTAGTTTTCTTTAATATACCTGAAGATATGCTTTCAGGACGATTAGAACGCCAGACACGCATCATTACCTGTAACAAAAAAAACATACATTTATATTTAAGTTAAATGCCCGAAATATTATCTGTTAAGACGAGTATACTTATCCTAACTATCCGAATCCTTACGAATTATTACAAATGTGAAAGTATGTTTGTTTGTTTCGTCTTAACTGTCCAACGCCTCAACTGATCGACTTGGTATTAGTATACAGAGAGAGAGAGAGAGAGAGAGAGCTGTAGTTTATAGCCCGAAGACTTTGTTATCCCGAATCGAACAAATCCCGAAGGAATAGCGATACCTAAAACAGTGAACAGGGGGCGTGGACGGATTCGCAGCTAATATTACCAGGTTGAAGTTGAAAAGTACTTGACTAGGACCTTTTCCATGCTCAGACCGTTTAGTGAGTTCAAAGTAGTGCTTAGCCGCAAAATGGCCGCATCCATCACACAAACTGCCTGCGCCTGCCCCGCGCGATATGAATCATCGTTCGATAACTCCAATAAAGGCATGCCATAAAAATATGGTGGCCCTTCTGTGGGAAAAACGTGAATTCAAGCTATAATGGAGTCAAAAGTATGTCAAATATTTTACGTGTTAACTTACTGTAATACGCACATTTTAGGAATTGTTAATGGTATCAGAATGCCACCTTCAGTGTTAGCAAAGCGTTGGTATCGTGGTAGCAGTTCTGTAATGAGCTTTACCATGGTAATAATAGTGCTATTACAACCATTATACCTACCATTAGCAAAAATTGCTTAAACAAGATTTTAATGTCATAGCCACCCGGGAAATACTGAATGTTTGAGGAGTTCCAGAGGCTATCTCCTGTGTTCATCATCAACTCTACACTACATGAAATGTTTAAAATCCATTTCCCTGCTTGAATGAAAAATATTAAAATCGCTTTATCTTTGCCCATAATTTGTGAGTTAATTTTAAAATACTAGCCGGTTGAAAAAAAATGCATTGTATTTGCAAAATAATCTCATTAGTAACAGGGTAAGGACAAAACGTTACGTGTCCATGAACAGTAAAGATTACAGAGGTTTATGGCTCCGGACGGTTAATTTATACGCAAAAATATCCCGGTATCCGGCCGACAGAAGAATTGTTTCGGAGTTCCGGCCCGTATCACAACATCCGGAACAAATAAATTATTTAAATGTGTGACTTGCTCGCGAATTCGGTGTCGCGTTATGACGATACGAGAGAGTTAATGTGAATTCATAATTGCCGTCGGACGTTTGTTTTATGTTGATATAATAACAAAAAACCAGCCAAGTGCGAATCGGACACACACGCAAAGGGTACAATATCAAGATCAAGAAATAAGATAAACTACGGCTTTATTAAGGCCCTGTCCTCTCGGCTCATAGAATCCTTCGGAGATCCTAGAGCTGATGCTTACCTCTCCCAAAGGATTGGGCTAGCTATCCAGAGAGGTAATGCAGCCAGTGTCATGGGGACCATGCCGCGAGCGGACCTGCTAGAGGGGGTGTTCTTTTTATAGTGGTGATTATTATTTATATCTACACTAATATTATAAAGAGGAAAGATTTGATTTTTTGTTTGTTTGTTTGTTTGAATTGAATAGGCTCCGAAACTATTGGACCGATTTGAAAAAATCTTTCACCATTAGAATCCTTCATTATCCTTGATGAACATAGGCTATAGTATATTTTCAAAAAAGTTAGGGTTCCGTATGAAAACTTCGATAATGACCAAGGTGTGAAAAAAATACCAAAAAAAATCCTTATATCGAGTACGCTGCGGAAACTATTGACAATAGAGCAAAATGATGTACTACAGTTTTATAGAGGATATCAATTTCTACAAAAAAGTCCAGGATACCATATGTCTAACTATTACAGTTATGTCACAATAACTACTTTTTCATGTTAAAATATGCAATTGTAACGCCGGTACTAACTAGGCCCCATTATTCGTACCTTGGTATTAATCCTTATCAAAATAAATTACTTCGTTTTCAAGGCTATATCAGTAACTATAAATTACTTTTTGAATTATTCAAATCGGACATACCATTCAAAAGTTATTATGAGTGTAATAATTATCAAAATTGAGATTTAAGAAACAGCCCTCTTGACTTTAATTGGTTTTATCTACAACAGAGAATAGATAGATAGACACGTAAAATTTGGCGAATGGGTCCTGTATATTGTGTTAATGAGTGTAATATCACGCCTATATCCCTCAGCACCTCAGCAGAGCATCAAAGAGTGTACATGTACATACAATATACATACCTACCTACATAGGTACATTAAATCACGCCTGTTTCACAGATGGGTAGGCAGAGACCACTTCTTTCTTTTCAGTTTCAAGACTGTATGCGATGATGAGAAATCTTTTAATTAAGTATCATTTAATTAAACGTAACCGATGCATCTAGCTGGCAGAGCAAGGAAACTCATCCACGTTATGAGGAATCTTCGCGGTATTTCCGATAAGCTCCTATTAAAAATGATCTATACTGCATTATGTCAATCGGTACTGACGTATTGCATAGCGTGCTGGGGTGGCACATCAAAAACCCATATGATGGTCATTGAGAGAGCGCAGCGGTCCATTCTTAAGGTGATGTGTAAAAAGCCCTCCAGATATCCCACGAAACTCCTATACGAACAATCACAACTTCTAACTATACGACAATTATATATTTCTAAGGTGGTTCTTAAGATGCATGCGACTACGCGTAGGTCTGATGAATACCCCCAACTGTTAACCAGAAGAGTTTTCAGGATACACGTCCCAAAAGTTAAAACTAATTTTGCTAAGCGTTTTGGTAGTTTTTTGCATCCTTATATTTACAACAAAATTATTAAATTAAAGAGGTTCATTTCCAAAAATGCTCATTATTTGAAACTAAAATTAAGATTGAGAACTGGCTATTGACCTTGGATTACGCAGAAACGGAAAAAATCCTGTCAATTATTAAATAATTTGCCCTTTCCCTTCTCTTTCTCTCGCAATCCCTTGTAAACCCTATCAAATATACACGCACACTCTCTTTCATACGGGTATGCTAAATAACAGATACTCTCAGAAATTCTAGGATCAGGTAAATCGGGAATGCTTGTAACACGTCCGACGTTATATTTACTCGATATTTCTGGCCCCCACGATACAGGTGTAACCTAGTGTGGGGACCGCTGTCAATCTTAGCATAGAAAACTATTACCAACTTACTTATAATACCTACTTATGTATTCTTACATGTTCCTAGATTGTTACTTTTAACTGATGCACCACTGTATTATTTTATTTTTAAGTATTGTTGGTTAAATAAATGAATTTTTTTCTTTTTTTTTTGAATCTCTTCTCCTAATCTCTTCTCTAAATAGTATAAATTAAAGTCGCTTTGCGCCTGTCTGCCTGTTTCTCCGCTAACTCCTTCCAAACTACGCAACCGATTATGATACGGTTTTCACTGTCATTTATAGAATTTATTCTAGATGGTTTATATGTACATTTCATTCTAATTAAGTTTTAATATAGTTGAAAAAAATTCAATGTTTTCCTACCAAGTCGTTAAAAATCGTTTTTTGGGACCTTACATAGCTTACGCTGGCTAAACCTTAAGAGATGTGTCAAAATAATGTACTGAAGAATTGTAGTTCTTTAAAAAAACCTAGAGAAAAGTCCGCAATGGCATATGTCTATAATATTCATTCTAAGACTGTGCTAAGGAGAGAGCTATTTTATCACCAACTAATAGTCAAGTAGGTATAGAAAATGGCTTAATTCTATCGAAGATCAATGCACCGACACAAAGATAAACATAAACATACACAGACATACACACTGTGCTCGACCTGGAAGATGTCTGGCTGTCCATTTCCCAACGGAATTTCTCAATTCCTTACAACCTTCTGGATCGCCCCACATAAATTAGTTTTGAAAGAATGGTGTCCTATTATTTTACTACGGAACCTTAGTCCACACAAATAACATATTTAAAAGTGTTCATAATAGAGTGCACAATACTGACCGGATGTGCGGATGGAAAAGTCGTTTTAATTCCCCAGTCCATAAATACCAACGGATCCACCTTTCCAGTTAAAACGACTGCAATGTCCAGTAAAATTATCGTTTTCAATGACAATTTACAAGTCACAACAAGGTCAAACATTCAAAGTTGCGGGCTTAGACAAGCCCCCTATTTTACCATCCCGACAATGACAGGTGATAGGTGACATTTCAGTGTACATAGCGCAGCTTATATGAAACCCAGTCATGTATCAGCGTGTTAACTTTGCAATGTATACTGAATTGTCACCTGTAACGTGTCATTGTCAAGATGGTGAAATAGAGGGCTGAGCGTTGAGTGTTTTTCCCATGGACGTATGTAGCCCTTTCGCGCGTCACTTCCAGGCAAAATTTGTTTGTATTGTGCAATGAAAAGTCCGCTGTAAACATTGTATATAGAGAGATTCTGTGATAGCTAGCAGTCATGATTTGAATTGAATTTAAAATCTAACGGCATCAAAAACTCAATTCCGCAAAAAGTGTCCGAAAGGACGTCTTTCTAAAATCGTCATAAAATAATTTGAAAAGTATATTATTCCAGATGAACTTGGATTATTTTAACTTATATTATAACCGAAGCGAAGCGAGGGCAGGTCGCTAGTCTTTAATATTTGAGTAGCTTAGTTCAATTTTAATTTAAATACGTTTAGTTTTAATTTTTAATTGTATTAATGTTGAATTATGTACTTAGTAGAATGTCTTATGTTCTTAATATATAAAGAAATAAGATATACTTACTACTTAACTTACCAGTGTTTATTTCTAACACAGCTTACATATAAGTGGTCTAGGACCCGTTTTACCTTAATAATATTTTATGATTAATTATTTCAAGTAGATACACGTGTATATACACAGATTCCTTTAAAATCAGTACTAATGCAAAATAACCTTTTAAAATAAGGAAACTAAACCTTTCTACTAATTTCATACTAAATGTATGGGATTGTTTAATGTCAAAATTTTGGATACTTATCGTTTGATTTAAAAAAGTTATTGATGTCATTTTACTGATTAGGTAACGTACTTTCGATATCAGTTTTTTTTTGATACCTATCTGTAATAGTTACGGAATAATCGCCTGGTCACACTTAACGATTATACCCATTTTTCGAGCTTTTTCACCTTTCCAATTTGTTACAGGTAAATTAAAACTGTTTTATGACTCACACCGAAGCCTGCCGCTAACTCTGACGTAGTTAGCGATGGGTCCGCTTACACAATCACTTTTAATTCTTCGTTATTAACTTGGTTCTCCGGCCGTCCACGGGGCTTGTGTTGTAGTTCAACATTTCCAGAAAGAAAACGTTGGAACCAAAAACGAACCGTGTTTTCTTTAACAGTACCTGCCTCATACACATCATTAATCTTTCGAGCCGTTTCTGCTGCACTGGTGCCATGGTGGAACTCCGTATTCGTTAATAACGTGATATTTTAAGTTCTCCATATTGTGAACAGAATGATGTCAAAGAAAAAAAAACCGGTCAAGTGCGATTCGGACTCCCGCACCGAGGGTTCCGTATTTATGATAATACGGTTGGAAAACGCAAAAGAAAAAACACATTTTGTTATGAACCTTATTTTTTTACGCAATAAGGTCCATTTTGACTAGCCCAAATGTTAATACAGATTTTTAAAGTTTTTTGATATTTTTTCCAAAACTGTAAAGTTTGACAACTTCATTTTATTTTTCCCGTAAAATATAAGTAATAATCTTTAAATCAGGAATTTTTCAGATTTTTTTGGTCTATAAGTTTCGGAGATAAGGTAGGGAAACGGTAATTTTTTGTAATTTTTGGGCTATAAATCAAAAAGTATGAGACCGAAAATTATAAAAAAAATAGTTTTGAAATGTGCAGACTGAACCCTTTCATATGACACCCCATTTGCTATATAATCAAATCACTTTCATTTTTCGACTTCCCATTCTAGACCCCTTTCCAAATATTAAAAAAATACTAATTTCATATTTTTTGACTAAAACAGATGCGGGCAAGCAAATTATACAACTATGCCAAATTTCAAGTTGATAACTTCTATTGTTTCTGAGAAAGACTGCTGAGACATACAGACAACGAAGTCTCACCTTAAGGGTTCCTTTTTTACCATTTTGGTACGGAACCCTAAAAATTAAGCGATAACAAATGAATCGCTAAATTCGAAGCACAAATACATGAGCTAAAATTTGAAATAAATTTGAATTTAGAATTCTTAGCCAAACACCAGATATTTTGAACCAAATTCGCCAGTTGAACAAAACTCCAATTTCATATTAAGGACCCAATATAACATGTCAAAAGCAATATGGTTTTACCGAGCAGAATAAAGCCCCTGCCTGGTGGGATTGTCTTTCATTCGTATTCATGTACACATTTATGCAAATACATGTCTAAAGTGATTCAGCTGTAAAAAATAATAGCGCTCGGTTTGTTTATGCGTTATGAATAATTAATATTGACCATTGGGTTTTACGATGAACGCATTAAGTCAACGCAACGTTCGAGCTAAGTTTTGCAGTGCCCTTGCACGGTCACATGTATGTTTGTAATTTGATATGTTGTTAATAAGTTACACAAATGAATTATTTTCTTGTAAATATGTATAATGTATATCGATCATTGGTTTTTATTGACCTTTTCAATTTGTAAACTTGTATACTAGAATTTTTATTTCTAATTTTGTTGTTTTATTCACGTATTTTAATATTAGTACCTATGTTTTTAACGGAGCGCGAAATGCGGGCCATTCCCGACCGAATTTATTATTATCATGGCAACTAGCATATGTTTACATAACACTATTTTTACAGTTCAAAGTGTGACAAAAATACGCAAAGAACTGATACCATCACAAGGATAATCGGTCGCGTACATTCCCGCACAATATAAGTAGGGGAGACCGGGTACAAACGTAACAGTTTGTACTTTTACGCTGGTTTCTAGTAAACTGACACATTTTTGATGAGATAAATATAGCCATATGTAGATTTCGTTAATGCTCCACAGATTAGTATCTTGATTTCCCTAATTATTATGTATTTTGTGTGATAAAAAGAGAGTTTAAAAAAAATCGGCTGTTGTTACTTTCGACCCCGCTATCAGGCCGAAAGTAACACGTTGTGGGGCAAAAGTAACAGGACAAAGGGGTTTGTAATAAATATGATATAAATTATTAAATCAACAAATTATTTATTAGAAAACTTTATAACAGTAACACAAGTAAACATTTGTATTTTAAATGCTCAAAAAATATATCCTTCTTGAAAACTAACCAAAAATATTAACTTCTTTCTTATAATTCTTAATCTAAGTAATGAGATCAATCATAATACGTTTTTTCTAATCAGACTCTTCAGTATCAATCTTCTATTCCGATTCGCAATTATGGCACATATAATTTTTGTCATTATTGACACATTCGGCATGTGACCACATTTTACAGTCGATGCATTGTATCCATTGCTCATTTGGTCGACTATTAGCAAAAGATTCTAATTTTTGCACCTTCTTTCAAATGCTCTTCAGCCGCTTTTCGGTACACATCCATGTCCGTAGTTCCTCGTGCGGTTTTTCTAATGCGTTGTCGCGGCATTCTGTTGAAATAAACACACACATAAAATAATGACGTAAGTAAATCCTTACGGGGACAAAAGTAACACGTTACTTTTGTACCCGTAGGGCTATGTTACTTTTGTACCCCACCCCATTTTTGTTAAATCATGAAAGATAACCTTGAAACGGAACGTGCTAGACAAAAAAGAATTTTAACGCTGTACAATCAATCTAATCAAGAATTTATATGCAAACATTCATTTTATTATCATCCTTTTAATACTACGTAAACACTGAATAAGAAAACATCAAAAAACTTACTTTCGAGTTGTGAATTCACGCAGCGTCCTCTAGCACAACCTACAAGCGCGTGGCGTGCGCGGCTACTGAATGCAAGTGAGAGGGCGCCACCGGCTATCACCTGACGGCAGCGAAGCGGTGTTTTGTCTATTGGATAAACCTACAGAGCATTTGTTACTTTCGACCCGCCGTTACTTTTGTACCCGGTCTCCCCTACTAATTTAAAACAGTAAACGACAGTGCAGTCGATGTCGTGATTCAGGATGAGCATAAGATACACTAATTGTTTTTGAGACAACTTAGAACCCTGTCACACACAAGTTATATATTATTTCAAAATGTTTGTTAATTATTTGTGAATTTTATTTCATTTTGTTTGACATTCATTATCTAAACACTTTAAAATTTGACACACTGTAATGCTCCACGTCAGGCCCACGTCAAATTTCGTTTGTTCGAAAAAGAATCTTATGTCAGTCGACTAAAGTCAAAAGTCACTTTGACAGATGTCCTTAATTTAGGACGACGGGCCTTACGAGGATTCTAAGTTTTGCCATGAAATAAATAAATTTAGAAATTTTTAGTGTTATATTACGTACTTATATTACAAGAATAAGAAGAAAAACTACGATAAGAAGAATGTCGTAGTGTGCGTTCAGAACAGTTTCTGAAAATGCCGGACAAAACCGGTAATAGAAACTGATCGATGAACGCACAGCCGGAACCGCTGGACCTAGCGACTTGACATTTGGAGGGATTATTCATAGCCTCATTGGATATCCTAATTAATGGTGCACTAAGATGAAATTTTTGGAAATTCATCCTTTAAGAGATTTGTCAGGATCGTAGCAGGTGGAAAGAAAAGGTCTCTTCCTACCTCCCTGGGAGACAGGCGTGGTTTAATAAAAGGGGTTGAAATAGGGGGAGTAGCGAGAAACTAATTCTACGCGTACCAAATCGCGGGCTTCCTCTATCGTAAATATGTACCTTATCCTCCCCAACGTGTCTCTCAATAAACTAACTAAATCCATCAAAGAGCTAACAAACACTACGCGACACGTGATTGATTGGGGATTGTACTTATTCCGAGACCCCTTCGCGCAGCAAAATAATGATGGCAACAAAGAAAACTTTCAATATGGCTCTGAGGCAGGCGGAAAAAATAAATCAACCCTTATTCCGGGGACGCCAATAATATCCAGAGCTACAAACTTATCGGGTTCGGTGGTCATAACTGGAACTAATACTTCGTCGTAGAAACAAACGTCGCGTTCGAACTTTGAAATTGACGCCAGCGACGCCGCGACCGCGTGGGATATGTTTGCGGGAGAACTTGTTCCCGCCAAACGGCATAGAGAACGGAATACGTTTTATTCGAAGAGAGGCTTGAGAAACGAGAGAATTATTCCAAGGAGAATGAAGTAGCCCATGCACATTTGAAACAGACGCGGTTTTCGTAAGTAGGAACGACAGGTTTATAATTAACTAGCTGTTGCCCGCGACTTCGTCCACGTAGAAGTCGTTTATCGCTACTCGTGGTACCCTATGTCCTTTTCTTGCGGTTCAAGCAAGGTTCGGTTCAGCGGCTTAGCAGCGAAAGCTTAACAAACAGATAACGTTACTATCACATTTATAAAAAAGTTAATATTACTAAAGATACAGTTTATGCAATTTTTGGTCTATCTTGAATGGGTTACGTGGAGCCTGGGGCTCTATTCTACTAAGTAAAAAAATATTCCTTTTGCATTTTATCGTATTGTCAACGTTACGATATCTCTTATTGACGTGACAGTAATGGCGGCCGAGTTAAAAATAATAGGATACCATGTCAAAAGAAATATAGATTTACCGCGTAGAATAGAACCCCAAGATGAAGGCTAAATGCAAATGGTAAACGTTTATCAGTACATTTTAAGCAAAAGCTTCCTAAATTCTAGACATACATTACATACATACAGATATACATACATTTTTTCTTTTTTAAAATCTCCATCTGCTATTATATTGTGGTTTTGCTGTTTCCAGCATCTAATTAATGGGTAGTTTACGAATTAAACAGCAATCATATTCATCAAGAGCCAGCTATCCAGTGCCGATGGGTAACTGAGTGGTAATGACGTCTACTAATTACTAGTTTCAAAGTACAATCTCAGTACAAACTAAGTACACAAGTTTACAGTGGGATTGAGTCTAGATGTCTCACTCATTACCCTTACACATGAATGGGATAGAGTTCACTGACTGGCATATTACCCAAAATGCTCAGAGGTTAATTTGACAAGTAGGGTCGGACCGGCGAAAGGTAAGACAACTATATTATATCCCAAGTGACAAAGGACTACAGATAATGCGTTCTGATTTGAAAGCAGTCTATTGTTTTGGTATTCGGTTGGGTTGTAATCGTGTCAGTCGTAATCCTATGAGACATTATTATTAATATTACGTTAATAGTTTGTAGGAGGCTCTAATGAAACATTAACCAATGCTGATTAAAGCTTGTATTAATCAAAGCTGATTATAAGTCCCACTGGGCAAAGTCTTTCCCTATCCTCCTCCACATATCCCTATCCTAAAATGATTCCTGCCAAACTTTCTGAAATAGGTCTAGATCGTTCCGCCATCTTCTCTTAGATCAACCTTATGTCTAGTGGATGCTTATCGAAAGCCGTTTTGGTCCATCGCCCGCAATGCATTCGACTGACGTGTGCCGCTCGAACACTAGCCAAGACGCACACGCTACTAACGTTTTTCTTTTCTATGACTCAAAATGTATGGGATGACAGTTGACCAGGTGGTTTACCGTAACGTACGAGAATTTCATCCCATATATTTTGAGTGATAGAAAAGAAAAACGCTAGTAGTGTTTGCATCTTGGCTAGGGCATCTGTTGCGCTTTTGGCTGGCGGTCTTTAACCCAACATTAGTAGCAGCTCGGTGTAAAATATCCTGTCTTATTTTCGGATACCCAGGATGCTACGCTCCATTGCACATACAATATAGGTAAATGCATGCCATCATAGTCCTCAGGGTTGTCGAAACATTTATGGGATCAGGGCCGAAATTCTAGGCGGTAAAAACCATAACGTCTTTGACCTGTTGTCGTATTGTCATCGTTTTGATGGCTCTTAATTACTGAATGACGGCCGAGTTAGAAATAATACCATAACAGGGGGCCTATTATGAGCTCCTTATTTACAGCCTGTTCTCGGCAAAAACAGAATGGCCTGTCAAATTCGTATTACGAGCTCATAAGCCATTCTCTTTCAGGACGTCTGATTTTAGCCGGGCAGCCACGCTGCCTGACGTAGAATCGTACTATGAGGTGTTATTTGTCATTCATTTCACGGCCTAAACTGTCAAAATTAGCAATTCTGAAAAAGCTGGTATCGGGTAGCCAGGTCAAAGATGATATGGTTTTAACCGTCTAGAATAGAGGCCCTATGGCTAGATTTTTTAGACTCATAAATGATGACACTTACACGTACCTCTCATATTTCAAACCATTACTTATAATACACGATTAAACTGCAATAAATTTGACGTTTATGAGCCGTTAGAATGAATTTATGAGGCTATTGACATTAACATTATTCCATTCGGTGACTTGTTCTTTTCTTTTAGTTCATCAACCAAAGCCCGAAGGGTTACCGCAATATTGTACAATTCAGTTTACGACGACTTAAAAGGACAGCGCTGAAGAAGCTATAAAGCTGCGACCAGTGTGACCCCTTTGTTGCAGTGAGTGCGTGGCAATGCGGAGGCATTCATTTCCCCTTTCAGGTCTTGGTGACTTACTGCGGCTCACGTTGGCAGATATGCTACGGTCGGTTTCATTTGTTTTATAGTTCTCTCTCTCTCTTAAATTAAGAGCTTCGCTCTTGTCGGTGGAGTAATTTCCAATCTTCTCTCCTCTCTGCTAGCTCCTAGACCTCCTTATATGACACGACATGCACCTTCTCTTTGATTTGGTCCATGTAGCTTCTTCTTGGTCTTCCTCTGCCTATCCTTCCTTCAATCTTCCCCTCTATAATGTTTTTGATCAACATGTTTTATAGTTAAGCTGGGAAAAAAGTTCAATTTATTGTGCACGTCATAAAACAATAAGGTTTATCAGCTCCCTGTCAAACAAAACTTAACAAGCGTACAATTTGACAAAATTGTAAGGTCTTCCATAGAAAAGTTCACAATTTTGTCAACTTGTATAGGTAGTTTTGTGGGATAAGAGAGAATTCTAGGAGTCGGCTAGCTCAAGTGGTATTATGTCGTTTGTCGCACAGTGCGTCTCTTCCGTTTCAGACTAGGTAGAGAGGGATTTACGAGCGACAAACAAGTCGCGGGTAACTTGTGCTAGCCACCCTGAGCGATATATATTAATTTGATAAGGAGTTAGGTATTTCAGAAATGAAAGACCACTCTCTTTTTGGCCATACTACAATATCTACCAGCTTAGTAATAAAATCAATAAATGTGCAAGTTTGACTTCCTAATTTTTTTTAAATATGTGTACTCAAGCTTGCAAAAAAAAACTTCCCGCCGAACCGATTCAGTAAATCGCCGTTCAACGAGAATAAGAATGTGAAAATCCATCGAAACTTACGAACGTTAGGCCTATCGAGGCAATAACGGCATTTCAGTCCAGCGGGCACTGGTACGCCATGAATCATTCCCAAAATTCCAAGGCTCCAGTGTAAAATATAAGTATTTTGAAGATCAAGTGAAAAGAGGCATAAGTCGAGTATTCTCTGCACCATTAGGTGTACGATTTTTATCACGAGCTAATTCGTCTTATATCCGCTCTCCCTGGAGCCACATAATTATTAATCAAAGCGAAAGATTTCCTGGCAGGTTCCTAAAGCGAAGGCTAGAGGAAATTCCTCCATTGTCTTGGCCCGAGTCGCAGTAATAAAGCTTTGAGCTTGCTCTCGTATGGGGTATTGATCTATGTATAAGACAATAGGTCGGAGGAGATTGTATTATAATTGAAAACGTGTGGTAAACAGGGCCTCTATTCTAATTGCTAAACCCATATCGCCTTTGACATGTTATCGTATGGTTTGTAACTCTGCTGCCTTTACTGCCAATTTAATAAGAGCTATCGTAACGATAACATGACAAAGGCAATATGGTTTTACTCAGTGGAATAGAGGCCTTGAAGCTCTAGTAGCTCTAGCCTCCTACAACGAAATTTGCCAAAGGAAAATTATCCTATTACAATAAAGTCAATTTTCTATTTTAATTGTAAGTCATAAAAACAAGGGAAATTCTGCTTTATCTCCTTTGCAATAGATCTTTATTGCAATGGCCGTATTATGTAAAAAAAATTGTACGCGGTGTCTTTCGAGGCTAGCACGAACATGTCATAGGTCATTTATCGCATCTCTCTCGAGAGAGTAGTCCATTTTTGGGGAACAAAAAAATAGCCTTCAATTTATCGCAGTGCGAACACCGATATCTATGAGAAAATGGGTGCAACATTTTTCGCGGTATATGGACGACTTTACCACTTTAGTAGTGTATTCGTTGTGTCTGTCATTCTGTCATCGAATATCGAACGGGTTTACATATTTCAGTGAGCTTTTTATGGATCTACTAGCTTCTGCCCGCCACTCATACGCGTAGACTTCGATTATCGTTATACCCTCGGGAACTTTTAGACTTTCCGGAATTAAAGGTAACCCACAAGGGTTCCACGGAATAACCTATCTCCATTTCAAAATTCATCCAAATCTAGCCATTGCAGTGTTTCGCATTTATTATATTAGTAGGATTTCAAAGCTTTTAATTTAGCTGTGGTTATTAGCAAATCTTTGTGAAAATCCGTTTGGATGATCAAGAGTAACAAAACTTACGATCTCTGATGACGCGCAAGTATTATAATTTATTTAAGAGTAGAAGAAAAATTGGCTATAAACAATATTATAATCTCATCATCGCATCGCAAAGCGTTGATACGTAAACTAGACAACTTAATCATTCCCGTGAATGAAGCCTTCAGAATAATTTCAATTCCGAGGGTAGACGGTCATAAATCATTCCGTCTTTTGTGTTTTCAACCTTTGGTTCGGAGGGTGTATGTGTACCCCTGAGTTTTCACCGGTCGATGCAGAAAGCTCATTCTCAACGTAACGTGCATTTTTTGGCACGCGTTATTATGTCCTTTTTGTTAACATTCCAGCGACTGTTATTGTACAATCGGCACATGAGCTCATTGATTTTTGTTTGTTTATTTACAGTCGCGAAAATGGAACCTCGACCTACCTACCATATAAAACAGTGTCACAGTGACATTTTGTTTAACAATTCCTACGATTTTAATTGTAACGTCACTGTGGCGCAATTATGGTGGGTCAGGGTACTATTTAACCGATTGTAAATTGACAAACAATTAAAAATATCGAGGAGCTCTTTGTTAGTGCTGTACATACAATTACATCGTCATATTATTTTAAAGCCTGTTATAGATAAGCTATAGGTAACTGGCAGAGAATGAAAAACCCACTGAGCAAACGAAACAAAGGGAGACCTTGCGCACGCTGGGAAGACGACATATGAAAAATAGAAGAACTAAAATGGCGACAGATAGCCAAAGACCGAGAAAAATGGCGAACTTTGGAAGAGGCCTTTACCTGAGAGGCGAGGATATAAAATTAATCTATACATATAATACATGTATATACTCTTAGAAAGTGCAAATTAAATCTGAAAATAAAGGATTTTCTTATTGTATTTTTATATGCAAATGCAATGAAGACTACACATGAATTACCCGTCGTAATCCGTGATGTGCTATAAACACTAAACAGACCTCGAGACCACTACCAAAGACGCCCTGTATTCTGCCTTGTAAATGGCATTGTAATTTTAATATTATTTATGTAAAATAATTAGATAAAAATAAATAAAATAACCTTTTATAAACAAGAAGTTGTAACAAATCACTAGGTACATATTATAAAACAAAGTCACCCGCCACGTCAGTCTGTCTATGTTCGTGATAATCTCAAAAACTGCTGTACAGATTTTCACCATCAGTTAGATAATTTTTCAAGGAAGGTTTTTTTGTATTATACTTTCTAGTTTATGTACGGGTGTTATAAAAACTCGCATAAACCGGGCGGGTCGCTTATTTAACTTAGAGATAATTGAAATTGTACTAGCAGTCACAATCATACGAGGAGGTAGATAACCACGTTATTTATAATAACCAGATAACAGCAAAACTAACCACTAACTATATCCATATCGCATTAAACCGCTCAGATAACGAATGACACGGGTAATTCATGTTTATTGTTCTTGTAGAGTTCCGCCCTTTGACATATTCAGTGCCCGTGACTTACATGTCGCGTCATAAATCCATACAAATGACGATCCTGAGCGCTGAATGTTACAGGGAATCTCTAAAGGGTTGCGCTCTTTGAATGTAGTGGTAAAACGAACGCAACCATGATTCGGAACAAAATTGACGGTTGCTTGTTGCGATTGTCATCTATTTGTACTACATGCTTACACATACTTTCAAATGCAAGGTTAGTACGATTTAGTTTCACTGCTTATGGCCTGTTTTTGATCGGTAATTAAACTAACGAATGGTCAAAAAACGTTACTAATGGTTAAAATCTCAAGGAAATGTGTCAAGTTTTCCATTCCTTTTTCGAATTTTAACAATTAGTTAGTTTAACTACTGATCAAACAACAGGACCTTAGTTACTGCCACTGGTCGAGCGAGTGACTCGGTCAGAAAGCCCGTGTGACCGTCGATCAGTATCAGAGGTCGGAAGGTCAGTTTATAATTAACGAAATAATAATATTTTACCGACGTATTTTTTAGAGTAGGTATAACTCGACCTCTGTTCGAGATTGGTATATGTGATACAGAGCACCGATTTAAAGCGTCGACTTGTCAAATATGATACGTTTGGAAGTTTCTGATATCGGGAAGTTTTTTATCAAACCATGCACAGCTGGTCGGATTTGTATGGAACTCGTCACGCAGATTGAACGGCTCCAGTTTTGGATATGTTTTATCCCGAAAAGTAGTTCCCGAGGGAGCACAGATAAGCAAATGCTGCCTACAATTCGGTAGACACGCGTTGGCTTTAAAAACAACAAGTTGTGATGATACGTCTGGACTCTAGTATTTTAAGATTAGATTCTTAAATTTTCGTCAAATCTACCTTTTTTTTATTATTTTATTGCAAAAAAAGTAAGGTCTTAATTGGCACTGTGTAACAAACCTGGAACGCTGTACAGTACTTTTTTAATGGTATTTAAATACAAAGAGGCAGACCTGAGTGAATAGTATTGAGGCTAAACCGACTTATGATTTTTGAAAGTAGGTACTTAGTGGTTTTTTTTTGCAAAAAAAGTTCTTGCGGCCTCTTGAGACATTTAAAAACATTAAATTGAATATCTAATAACCTAAAAAATAAAAGAGCCGGAATATTTAGTCGGGCCTAAAATTTTGCCAAGTTTTTTTTATCGGCTAGTATTTGATGCACGTTGAAGTTTTAAGAGAGCATGTTGGTAACTAAAAATCAATATTCTGAAAAAAACAGATCATTTATTCGCTGGGACATTTTACCTGCCGAGAATGTTGAAAGTACCCACCCTAATATAAGATTTCACAGATTCAGACAGAATTTTACTATATTGAAGAATAACTGCATTCAGAGATTCTATAAATTCTAGTCAATTATTCATAAATGTAAAATAGCTAAAGTGTGCTTAGACTGTGTCCTTATTCAATGTCACATTTGAATTTGATAGTAAGTGACAAAGAATACTTAACGAAATAACAATATATAACCAACGTATTTTTTTAGAGTAGGTATTACTCAACCTCTGTTTGAGATTAAATTATTAATATATAAGAATACTTTAACTAAAATAGGTTTGTTGTGCGTTTATGTTATAAATAAGAAGCTAAGGGGTATGTTTTAATTTTAAAACATATTCGTTGTTAACCATATAATGTTCATTTATGATAAAGATACATTTCTTTAATTGACATAATATTTACAGAATTCAACATTAATACAATTAAAAATTAAAAGTAAACGTATTCAAATTAAAATTAAACTAAGCTACTCAAATATTAAAGATATAAATAACAATCACCACTATAAAAAAAACACCCCCTCTAGCAGGTCCGCTCGCAGCATGTTCCCTATGACACTAGCTGCTTTACCTCTCGGGATAGCTGCCCAATTCTTTGGGAGAAGTAAGCACCAGCTCTAGAATCTCCGGAGGAGTCTACGAGCCGGGATGACATGATGATGGCCTTAATAAAGCTTTTCATATCAGCTGACCAAGGTCCCATGTGTCCCTTGCAAGCGCCACAAATTCGTAATTATTTAATAATGATGAATATTTGCGGCGCTTGAGGGTTTGGGCCTGATCAGCTGCTGCACCAGCAAGATTACGGGTTGACTGGACGTGGGAAATGGGCGAATGTGTCAACACACGTCGCGTCCCACACCAGTGCCCTACCCACTTTCCACGGCACCAATGTAGCTCCTTCTGGTTGCTTGCCGTCGTCTCTATGCAAACCTACTGGTTCCAGGACAGCTGGTACAGAGGCAGTGGCAAGCGAACGACGGATCAGATCATAAATTGTGCCGTGACGGTACAAACTGCCGGCACTTCTGAAGCATGAAAGGCCATGTCGTCCCAGCTCACTCACTTCCTGCCCGCACGCGCAAGTATGAGGTTCAGAAAGTCTAGCCCCAAGCCGTAAGCTTATTGCTATGCGCAAGCTGCTTGGGTCCAAGACTGTGCCTATATTGCGGGAAGGAAGAGCGTTGAGCCAGTGACCTGATTCGCCTACTGAGACAGCGAGGAGACGGGCACGATCTGAATCGTCCGGACTATTTTGTTTATTGTTCACCTCATTCTGACTAAAAGTTACAAAGCGCTTAAATAAATAACCCGACAGTTGTTCATAGCAACTTTAAACTGTTACCAACTCTACGAATCCCGAAGAAACTTTATTCAAAAACCATTAATTTGATCTGCAATGTTTTCAACGCGGAAAGCTGGGGTATTCAAGTAGTTTTCGAATAAATAAAAACAAACTGGAGGTGCGAGTTGGAAGTTTCGAGACCTGTTAGTAGTTTAATGGAAGGCCTTAATAGTTATTTTGTTAATTGCTTTTCATTTAAGCTTAGTGAGAGGCTTTAGAATTTTCCTTTGAACTATTTTTTTGTAGTTCTTCTACTTAGATGGATCTTCTGGTGTCTTATTTTTGGTAATTTTGTGGTAGTTATTTCGTATTTCGTTTCGACTTTGTCAGCGTATGCGTCCACTTACAATTCGTAAATTTTTATCATTTGGGAAATGCCCAATTTATCCACATAAAAATGACTCTTAGAACCTTCTATGATCTCTATTCAAATAATCACGTTCATCCGTTATTTAATTTTGCATAGAAAAAGCACAAACACACTTACAAGTGTTTCGCACTATAATTAGAAGGAGTAAAGTAAATTTCATTCCGCAATCCGCAAATTACTCTGCGATATTAAAAATGCGAACATGAAATGTTGCCACAGCAAATAAACCCTAAGCAAGTAGGTAATGAACGCGAGCGTGGCGATTTATCACAAACCATGGACGCAGCAGAAACAACCGACAACGCTGCGATTTTTAACGCCGCGCTTAGTTCGCCTCGAAACTCAAATGGATGTGGGGATTTTGTAGAATTTATAACTTTTATATTCAAATTTTGACGTGGGCTCTGTTGCTGTGACATATTATTGTTTACTACTGTTTGCGTCAGCAAGATATTTAAAAAATCTAGTGCATATTCTGGAATGGGAAAAATATAAAAACACATTTTTATAAAGATTGAAGAGGAATTTGAACATTCGATTTTTTTACAACTGAGTGTAACCTATATTTGTCTTAAACTAATAGCTACGGAGTCTATCTAATATACTAGTTTTACTTGTTCTGTATGAAAATGGTATGAAATATAATATTACATCAATCACTTAGCACTTGTTACATGTTAACTTCGTCGAGGACATTTCTGCTCTCCAATGTTCCACGACGTGGATATTTTCTACAGAAGAGACTGTTCCACTTCCTTATTTATTTAGGAATATAAAAATTTCCACGGTATTGAAATAACCAAGTTACTGCCAGTTTCGAAAAGAAGCAGTGTTGTGTCAAAGCTATTAGAGCCGTAACTTGATGAAATATTATTTTAATTTATATAATATAATGCGAACTAGCTATCGCTACCAAGCTTCTACATATACGTCAGCGGATAATTAATTAGAACCGTATCTACTTATTGCAAAACTTACTGACTTACACCATTACGAACATGAAACGTGTTTTTTTTCTGTCAAGTTGTACGAAGCATCTTGATATTATATAAATTTCGTGCGGACACATCTATACAAGAGTTGCCAGCAAACAGCTTTGTACTTGAAACGTTCAAAACGTTATATTTTTATGTAGTGTCCCCGCAAAAGTTATTACTCGTAATATTAGAGTAGGAGCCAAATTTCAGATTCTTAGCTAAAAGAGGGCCAAGTGCTTACACTTATCAGCACCCACGGCCATAAATCAGTGTGGCCAGCGTGAATAAAACCCGCCTTAATATTTATGTGGTCGTCGCGGGTGCACTTTATACGGCCCGGGCCCAATTGGATCTGTCTCTCTATCTGGAAATGTCTCAGCAAAATTTTTTGAGTGTACAGGAGAATTCAGGCTTTCCAGAGAATCGTAAAGAAACTATGAATTACTCTCCTTGAATGCCATTAATCATGATAATTCATGTTAGTTAGGAAAAGGAACACTACAATATTAGTTCATAAAAATAGATAAGATAACTGGGTAATTATTTGGGCGTTTGTTCTGAATCACTTTCGTGGTCACATTTTTTAGTAGAAGTGGCGGCAGATTTAGATTTCGTTTCTGGTTAGGTATCTAAGTTTACCGGACATCTAAAAAATATCTAAAAACGGCATCAAAATATACGCCCAATTCTTCAAAAATAATGTCAAAAAAGTAAGGCGATTGAAACGCTCGAATAATGACCCAACTGGTAAATTTACCAACAAAGCAATAATACAAGAGACGGGGAAAATACGCTATTGACGCGGAAAACTAATGTAGTGTTTGTTACCTAATCGAGTTGGAGCATGTTTTTTTATTTTCTTCAAATTTATTATGTAAATAACCGATAATTTTCCGACGGCTACTTTGCCAGATAATAGCACTTTCTACATCCAGAACAACACAATCCCAAGACTGACTTTTGTCGTTGGTTTGTTGAGGACTTAAAAGTGACTCGGAACTATTTCAATACATTGCTTCTGTAACTTCGAGAACCTTTAAAGTTACGAATGCCCGAACCTCTAAAGAAAACCTTTAAATACCGTGATGCCACAGAAACGTTAACATTGCCCAACTCAAACCCTTTCACAGATTCGATTTGGACTGAATGGAGCGAATCACGAGGGATTGAACTTCTCTCAAAGGGCTCTAGATCCCAACGTGTATCGCCATTTAGCGCATTGAACACATCCGGCACCGATGACACTCTTGCCTGTTAAAATTAGATACGATCGTCGGTTGCGGGCAGGGATTGTGTTAACCCCTCATTGCCGAGCGTCAAATACGTGTTGCGCTGATGCCATGGTTACGCGAAACACGCGAGAGATGCGGAAAGATAAATGAGTTTTAAATGATTCGAATAGCGTGACTAAAATCCCACCCAGTTGCGTTGCCGGAATTGCCTATAATGTCTATCCATATAACAAAGCAAAATTTCTATGCTCGCCTCTCGCCTCGTCCTTCACACAAATTTGTTTAAGGGTTATTGTTGAGTGTTGTTTAAGAAATTCGCCCTTTTTTAAAGGTCGATAACTATGATTTGTCTTAACCTTGCTTTGCATTATATAAGGACTGAAATAGACAAAACCGCTATTTACAAACCGACCGAAACAATATCGCGTAGGCCGGTCGTATGAAATATTGGGTGCGCCGTGAAACTCACAGCACTCGCAACACGTCCACCGGCGTTGTGTCATTCGGCCGGCAATCTGAGAGTCAGAACCGATTTTTTTTGTAAGGTCTATCGACAAGGGTCTAAACAAGGTGTTTAACGCTAACGTGAGCGATTTTCGAATCAAAAACTGTACAATTGTATGGAATTGACATAAGCGTTCGACGCCAACGTTCTCGCATAGCATCGTGCCTAGGGCGACTGGTCAGGCAATTTGGGAACCATTGACATTGCCAAATGCCCTGCTCCATTTCCTATGTCTCTGTATCCGCAATAACAGCAGCATTAGGTATTTATTAGTAGGTAGTCGTGGCATTCCCAAGGGACGGTCCGATGTCCAAATATGCAAATACGGGGACATAGTTAGCGGACGTCCGGCCGCGCCGGCTGGCTTAGCTTTTGCTGCATTATACATTAGTTTACGAGTATTGTTGGATGAGAGGACTGTTGCAGAGATGTTAGCTGAGATGTCCTAACAATAAAATTATAAAGAGATAGTTAGTCTAGTTCACTGATCCCTCGTTCATTATTATCATATTAAAATCCTGTTCATTTTTAGTTTTTTTAGTTATAATAACGTTCATATTTTTTTAGGAACTCTGTTTTTCGGTATTCATCGTGCGCAGAATTTAACATATATAGTCTAGGTCTCAACTTAATGCCTAATGGTTTCTCTACCAATATCTATGTCATTTCGCGTGGCTTTTCTGTCTTCTCAGTATCTTTTCCGCCGTAACAGACTAAGTAGGGGATTTACTGTTGTAGCCTCGTAATTGGACAAGTTATGACATTGATTAGTTTGCAGACCATAACTTAACAATAACAATCAAATTTGAATTTGAATTTGATTTGAAATTTGACTATGGTGTCACGTTTCAAACATCCATTCCCATCCAGTATTTATCCTTCCTACTAAGCACATGTAAATAAAGGAATAAGAAAATCCAAGGAATGAATACAGCACAGATTACCTAATTTGGCCAAACTGTTCCGCAGAGGGGCAATATGCGGGGAATAAAACGGAATCGGCCGCGTTTGCCCCGAGCTATAGGGAGGTAAATACGCCGTTCAAGTAATGAGACAACTTTGTGCACGCGGCTTAGAGATAGTCCGTTGTCAATTAATTATAATAAACAATGATACTTAAATGATCTACACTATTTTGTATAGTTTATAAAGATTGCGCTTGATAGAGCGAAGTTATAAACGAAACAAAAGGTCGCAAGTCCGAAGTATAAAGTTAGAAGTTTCATTTGTTCGAAAATTTGAAAATCTTTTTTTTTTCTGAATCCATTTACTTTTGTTTAAAGAGTAGCCCCACAGAACCTGTTGGTTAGGCTGGAACGTATCAGGTCTAAAATACAGATCTTCTCATCATGAGAGCAGTGGGACGATTATAAACCAATTGCGATAATGACGAGAGGTGGTTAGGACGTTGTGCAGGGTCTGTCCAGAATGCTACAACCATCTTATCCTTTACCTATCCTACCACCCAGCAGCAGTGTTCGCATTGTTGTGTCCCGGTGTCGGGATACAACCTGTTAAATAACGAGCATAGAGGCATTGCTTGTTAATACTTGGCAACGCAATTGCAGTCTTAGAATTGCAGTCTTGTGATTGTAGTCTTCAGAGTGCAGTTGTGTCTGAATTTCCCATCCCACTTACCATCAGGTAGCGTGTGTGCCCGTTTGCCTACTCCTTGCGATAAAAAAGGGATTACGCAAATACGCAGTAGTCCAGCAATTTAGTGCGCGATCGTCCCGCAGGGAAAAGGGGGCGCGGGCGGAGGGGGGCGCGGGGTGACAGAGGTTAGGTTAGAGGAAGAAACGGATCTGAGGCAATGCTTAACCGCACTAAACAATATTGTTGTCGATTGTTTTCTAAATTGCTGTTTTGTCCTACTCGCTTTGCAAAGAAAAAACAAAGAAGATAACAATAAAAGCAGGCAAATAATCCCTGTCTAAAAGGATATAGTCCCTAATTTATTTAAAAAGGTAGTCGTTATGTAACAGCATGTTTCTTTAGAAAGTCAGCCTCGTTCAAACAGTCCTCTTTTTACGAAAATAACTCAGTCGATATCCAACAAAGATTTATTTGGTAAATATTGCCCATGCAATTTACTGTCGGATGCTTGCTCGGAGTGACGTAATGGGCGTAGGCGGTCGAAAATTAAATTGCAGAATAGGTACTTTTTCATCAAAATGCCTCCCACGTTTTTACCGGAGTTAAATTAAAATTAGATATACTCGTAAGTATGTATGCACAAATATAATAGATAATAATCGCAACTGTTTAATACAAGGACTGTCCATGTGAGTGCATCAATTTTGATCCAAAGTCACCAACATAGCCCTAAGAATTGCTAGGCTTAAGCGGCAGAGGGCGAGGCACATCGCTTGCAGAACCGATGGCCGATGGGGTCATACTCGTAGTCATAGTTATTGCTTCATATTCGAAGACTTCTAGACGACGCAGCGTGGGAAGGCTTCTAACAAGTTGGACCGACGACGTGGGCTAAGGTTGCGGCTTGCGGGAAACCTATGGATGCTAGCGGCGCACGACCGGGCCTTGTGGCAAACCTTGGGGAGGCCTATGTCCAGCAGTGGACGTCTTTCGGCTGAAATGATGGTGAATTGATGATGATGATGAGAGTTTAGGTAAATAGGCACTTCCTATTCCGACAACCAACGTTTTATTTGTTCGTAAAATTCAAATGAGCGAATTTACTTTTGGTAAAAAATTTGGATACGACTATTTCTAGGACGTGATTTTCCATTAGCCTGTTTTTTTTTCTTCATCGGATTCGAAGCGTAACTTTCAAAGCATGAATTTTAAAAATATTACGTTCTATTCCATGTTTTGTCAATAGTCTAGAACTTTCGTCAACTATTTATGTGAAGGAGCGGTTTGCCTTAACGTTTCAGAAGTGGGATTCAAACTAATTGAGCTTCGGGGCAGCGGCGGTCGTCACACTTGGAGTTTGATTTTAGAGTTGAGTCGCAGTTTCAACTTGAGACTTCACTTGAGTAGTGCAAGTTAGTTCCATACGTGGTTGAGTTGGAAATGAGCCTCGAGGTTTCAATGAATTCAATCAAATCACGCAAGTTAAGGAACTTGTCAAGTAACTGTGGCCACGAACTCTCTTGTCATTATTGTTCTATCTTATTACGTTGGCTTTAATCAAAGTCAGAGCTAACACTTCCTTGGCTATTGTGAAACAAAATGTCAAGTATTTAATAGGTACGTGAAGTACTTATTAATTACTTAAAATTCTTACATTAAGCACTTAAAATTATCATAGACAATAATAATAATAATTAATAACCCATAACCCAAATGAAAAACAGCGTTCCACGAAAGTATGGACCTACTAGAATATTAGTCTATTAGGCGGGGCGTTTCCTACATTAATAATACGCCGAAGAATAGGGTTTATGTTTCCGCACAAAAACTCCGCATGAGTTATTCAGAAACTTTATCCAAGGCCTTAGTCCTTACTTCTCTTTACTCAGTACTTACTACTTAGTGATCTCACCTACTATCTGCACCAACACTGAGGCCCTACTTCAAATAACGAAGTTCGGTAAGATCTATTTCTTTCTCTCGACTCAGTCATGAGTAAAGTGCAAAAGGACGAGGCATTTTAATTCCCCGCTTGTGCCGTCACAATCCTTTGGAGTTCAAAGTAAGATCGATTTTTTCTTATCCCTACGTCTTGAAATACAAACGCTTTGACGGATTTGTATCCACGAGCTAAGACCCTTATAATAGAGGCTTTAAGACGCATATAAACCTGAGCATTCTTTTGTAACAAAATACTGAGCATTTGCTGTTTTTACCAGACTACCTAAAAAGTTGCCGTGATACCAAAGAAAGCGGTTAACTGGATAGTACCTACATATAGTCTGTGTCAATTGAAATTTCCAAAGATGTAAAAATAACCTCAAATATTCATCAAGCGCGTTTTTATTTAAAATACTGTATAATAATAGTTATTTAATCTAATACTTATTGTAAAAGTAAAGACCTCACTTGTTCTTTAAAAGCACGTGATTATCGAGTAATAATGGTAAATTTGTTCGTATGTTTACATCTTTGTGTTTACATCTTTGCCACATTCAATTGGCACAGAATATAATATTATAAACATTTTCAATTTAATATACCTCCCAATAGAGTAATAGAATGCTTCGACTACGTACATTGCAGTTAGCTGCCTTCTTTGGTATTACGGCAGAATGGAGAATAATGTTTTTCGGGTGTATGACTGTATACGTGTTGCTTTATGACCTCCTGTAGACTAAACGCATTAGCGGATTTCAAAGTGCGGGGTACCATTGGATTGGTATTTACCCAAGGAATGTTATAGAGGCTAAATAAGAACTAAACTGCAAGGGTAATCGGGTTTTCAAATCTTTCTTGTTGAACTGAACAACACATGGAGTACAACAGAAACACACCCGAAAAAATGAACATAGAACATTTTAACTCGTTTCCCCACAAAATGGACGCAATACCGTGTTTTTGGCCTGGATCGTAAATGGCGACTAATGTTTTCTCTTAGCTGGGACAAACAAACAGCCAGCAGATAACTCTTGAATGATTGAAGTTAGTTTATCTCGAGTTTGCCGCCTGTGCCAGAAGCATTCTAAGTTGAGCCTCAAACTGTATGATGGAAAATCATATTTGTTTAACAACAGCGGAGTATTAGGGGGTCATAAATTCTTGGGATTCCGACAACTGCGTATAGATATTAAAGTTGGGTGATGAAACGGCTGATTCTTTAGCAAGCTAAAGTGGCAATGGGCCGGCCATATCTCACGAAGAACCGACAACCGCTGAGGTAAATGTGTTCTTGAGTGGAGACCACATCTCGGCAAACGTAGTGTAGGACGCCATCAGGCCAGGTGGGATGATCTGCGAAAGACTGCAGGCAGATGCTGGATGCGGCAAGCTGAAGACAGGGCGCTATGGCGCTCATTAGGGTATGCCTATGTCCAGCAGTGGACTAATATAGGCTGATGATGATGATGATGATTATTAAGGGCAAAGCTTTTAAAATCTTTATTAGAAATAAAAACTCTCGATACGGCCACCCCTGCTTTCAGAGCTTATAATCTCTTAAAGGGCCTAACCACTTTTTATGAAACCTAGCTGACAACTACATACATACATACATACATAATCTCACGCCTTCGTTCCCAGAGTGGGGTAGGCAGAGCTACAGAATTACAAACATCTCTAAAAACTTGTTGATAATTCTATAACCACAATTTGCACAATTAGGCTAAGATGTTTACCAGCGTATTAGTGACAGGTTGCAAGCCCATCGCCTAACAGTACTACAAGCCTTTATTCCCTTAGTCGTCTCTTACGACATCCACGGGAAGACATGGAGTGGCACTATTCTAACTCGGCAACCACACGAGGCCTCGGCAACCACACGAGGCCGAGCTGACAACTATCCTGATAAAAATAGCTTTCTTTAAAAAAAAACGATTCCTAATCGGTCCATCTGTTTCGGAGCTACGTTGCCACACTTGCCACAGACAGATACACTGATACACACGTTAAATTTAAAACACTCCTATAGTCGCGCCGGTGGTTAAAAAATCGCCACAAATACTCAACCTTTTTATTACGATTACCGAAATTAAATTACGAATATAACAATTCCCTTCTCTAAACAATTTCCCGAATTTGCAACAGCGATCTCTCAAGCCAGAAAGTTTCATACGCAGCAGTTGGCGACGGCGTGTGGTAATGAGATCTCTTCCGTTCCCGGACAGCTGGAAGGGGAATTTGCGAGATTCATGCAAATGCTGTGTACCGGGTTTTGCTTGACAATTGTCATTTTTTTCTCGACGAAAAGTATATAATGTATTAAATCAGACACGAAGTAAATATTTCATATAATTCTAACTAACACTCAAAATCTTTGAAAATATTAAATTAACGGTCGCAAAGACAAAAATATGCATACCTTCTCAAAAAATCTCGAAAATCTGTTAATTGAATGTCGCTCAGTAAGTCGTTCGTTTCTCGAAATCGTCATTAAATGACCATACTCGTCCATTGTAATAAACATCGAGCTGTTCATTCATAACTATCGCATCATTCGAAAGACCAGACGCCTGCGCCTTCTCTACTTAGTAATAATAATCGCTTAAACAATCTGTCCACCCGCTATTAATCCAATCTCATTTTTGGAAAGCGTACATAAACCTGAGCATTTTCTTGTTAAAAAACACCGACCAATTAGCATATTAAACATTACCATGAAATATTTGATGATACAAATACTTAACTGCATTAAAGCTTCCTCAAAAGCTATTTCTCACCCCAGAAAGTTTCACACGCAGCAATTCGCGACGTTTGTAGTAATTTCTCCTCGGTCTGAAGAAGACATCTACAATTTACTAGCTAAACCAAATTAAACCCTCTAGAGCTTCAGATAAGGCACCGTATGCGATAGGACTACTGTAATAGATACGATTTTGGTAAGGAAAGATCTTGGTTTTCATATATCCCGAACAGGCAGGGGTGTTATTATCATACGCGTCTAAAGCGAACTGTCTCGACCTAGGCACAGCCTATACACAAACCTACGGTTGAGGTTCATTTATACGTCATGATCTCATGATACAACAAGTTCGATTTTCCATTGCAATAATATTATGACACTGACAAGTGTCAACCTTAGCGATGACTAGATCTCACAGAAACTTTTGTCAAAACTGGTAGACCACTTTCTTGACCGACCGTACGATAGTTACAAGTTCCTTTTGACGTGTTATCGTATCGTCAACGTAATGGTAGCTATTACTCGAGAGTAATGGCGGCTGAGTTAAAAACAATACGATAACATGTCAAACACGACATGGTTTTACTAAATAAAATAGAGAGCCACTGGGGGCCTAATATGGCTGCGTTTATCGCGTGATAAAGTATGGATAAGGCATCCGTCACCTTCTGACACGTAAATAAGTACGAGAGTGACGGATGCTTTATCCACATTTGACATGCGATATAGACGCAGCCATACTAGGCCCGCTGGACAAGTTACACTAATATTATAAATGCGAAAGTTTGTGTGTGTGTTAGTTTGTAACTCCTTCACTCTGCAACGGCTGGACGGATTTGGATGGAATTTGAAATGGAGAAAGCTTATAGCCTGGATTAACACATAAGCTACATTTCATCCCGGAAAATTTTAAAGCTCCCGAGGGAATAATAATAATTGAAATGTACGCGGACGAAGTCGCGGGCACAAGCTAGTTGTTCATACATTTGTTTGCTTTTTAAGTTTGCATTCCATTTCAGATGTTAGGGTTTGCAACGAGTCTTGGTCTTGAAATTTGTCGCAGTAATGAACTTTCTGCCTAGTGCGATAGTATGCGAAACTCGACTATGCCATAAAAGCTATGCTAGAGCTATGGTATGCTATGTTTTGCCTATAGTCTATTAATGGAAAAAATATATGCGTGATAAGGGGGAACACATATGAGAATAACCACCACAGATATGAAGGGGAACTTGTGAGATTCATGCAAATGCTGCAGTTAAAACGATCCCGCGTGACGGCTGGGATTAGTGTTCGAGTTAGCGGTTAAATGAGATTTTCGCGAAACACCGGTAAGCTCGCCTCAGGCGGGTAAGCCAGCATTCACGTCAGTTACCTTTATTAAGCAAGTAAACAAGGTACGGGGCAAAATCTGCATCATCCGTGCGGCGAGGCAACGGTGCTATAGGTAAAAAACTTAAGTAAAGGACCTCTTGCCTGTAGTTGTATACAAAACTAATATGGAATTTACGTCAACTTTCAAGTACAGAATGTCGAACGGTCTATACAGATGTGTCACAACAATATGCAAGAGGTCCTTTACTTAAGTTTTTTACCTATAGGTAATATATTATCAAACCGCGATTAGAATAGCATTGAGCACATATGCCGGTTTTGAATTAATACATGAAATTACATTTTCAATGGTAGAGAGTGCAGATAAATGAAAATACTTATTTAAGTACGATGAAATTGTAAAGCTTGGAAAAAAAACATCAATATATGAGTAAAATAAAAATAATATGAAATAAAATTCAAAAGCTTTAATTACTTTTAAAAAATTCCGTCAAAAAATATTTATAAAGATAAGTATTACAATTTTCTATACTTTACCACGATTCATATTCGATAGATATATGTATATTTTGAAAGGTGACTGACTTGGTGGAATATGATTTTAATATGTTTCATAAAAAAATAATACAACATTTACATAGAATAGAGTTGAACTTTAAAATGTAGTGACTGTTTATGGTAAAGCATACTTTGTAAAGTTATCTAATAAGTATCTGCATTTAAAGTATGAAGATATCATAGATTATCTTTATTTTATAAGTACTGTTGTGCTAACGGTACGTTCGAATCGTATTTTAATCGCGGTTTGATAATACAAGTGCGATCGGCCTCATAAGTACCAGCACACTTTATTACTTTGTCACTATATGAGACGTTATCTATGAAAAGGGACCTTATTGTCGATGGCGCTTCCGCCATTATTAACGATGATCCGATATAAATACAACGTCGCGTGACGCAGTGCGGCGTAAGCGCCACCGACAATAAGGTCCCTTTTCATAGATAATGCCACATATTGTCATGTTTGAACTGCTCTAATCTGTGAAAGCGATAAGGTACACAAGTGCGAAGGATACCTAGTTATAAGGCTGACACTGTGTTGTAATGTTTCTCTGTAATGTTTTTGTTTGTTGTACAATAAAGTGTTTTATCTACATCCATATCATAACTTCCCTACAATATGTTCAGAAGCGATAAGCAAATCGCCTATATTAAGAAACCTGTATCTGTGGTTGCATCTTAATGTTTACTTTAAAGTATAGTGCATCGTAATGTTTACATTAAAGTGTCGGTACCTAAATATTAAAGTATCGGTAATACTGTACCACTAACTTGAAAATATATCTGTACATTATAAATAAAGTTTTTTTTTAAGCTTTGGTACTACAAACATGTTAACAGTAACACTAACTTAATAAAAATACAGGCCATATCTGAACATATTATAGAAAACTTATGATATGCATGTAGATAAAGTTATGTATGTGGCTATACATAATTAGGCATTAAAACACTCGTGTGATCTTATTATGAAACTCGCCTTCGGATCGTTTCATAAAACCACACTCGTGTTTTAATGCCTCTTATCCAGCCACATAAACTACTATTGTATTGTATTGTGTTCTGTGTGTTTTAAAGCTGGAGTTATTTTTGTTTTCGCCAGTCAATGTTAAAGCAAATTCTGGCCAGCCACTTGCAAAAATATAGCTGTTTCTCCATAAACTTAACAAGAAAACAAAAGAAAGAAATAAACGTTTATTTAACGCCAGTAAAAAAGGAGAACAGTTTAAAAATACATAATTAGTAAGAAACTAGTAAATTACCCTCTCTACCTATACATAATTTTTAATAAGATGGGCCTCTATTCGGCAGCCAATAAGCATTATCACAGATTCGATTGCTAAAGTAGATTCAATCCTCTATTGTTAATAATGAGGTTGTGATTGCTACAGGGGTTTTATTCGAGATGCTGCTTTTTGACTTAGCATAGCAGGGCAGTATTCTACTCGACCTTAACCTAATTGATTAATTTCATTGCATTATTTATAACTTGGCCGCCTTTACTGTCAAATAAAATAGAGCTATCATAACGTTGACAATACGATAGCGTGACAAAAACGATTCGGTTTTTTCTAGTAGAATAGAGCCCGATCAGTTAGTTAAAACGAGATAAAATTAAATACTAGCTACAGAGAAATCGCGGACACGATAAAAAATTGTGGAAAAATACGGTTAAAACATGGATAGGACGTAATAGGACGTTTATGGATCCAGGCCTCATAGAATTGTCCTATTTATGCCATGATTTTCCCCTTGGCTTCTGAAAGACTGCTATGACAGCATCACTACATTTGCCCTATTCATAAATCATATCATAATTGAAATATGCTCTGATGTCCTCATGAGTCACTATGAAAGGTTAATGGAACAGAAAGTGACGATGAACACTTTAATTAAAGAAGGTTTATTATTTGTTTATGAATAAGGAGATTGGTACTTTTAATTAAATATACGCAGCGTTGGTTGCTTATCACCATGACTTACTCGTTTGCCAACTTCTAATTTAAACAAATTCGACTGTGTGTGTTGTTAATAAAAGCTGACCGGAGCCGCAACATCGGTCAATGTTATAAAACTCAATGCTCAGCGGAACGATAAATTTAACTCCGCGGATTTGGCTTTGCTCCTCAACGATGTGGAATATTTACATACGAGTAGCTTTTAATGCTTTCCAAAAGGCTGTTCGTTTCAGCCAATGAATTTTATTGTTACTGATGAACGCTGATCTGGTATAAATTGGCGAAGTTTAAAAGTCTTTTTTGATAAATCATTGTTTGTAAAGGAGGCGTAAATTAGCGCTAAATTTGGATTACCGTTAAAAAAAAAATACTACTTTGGCCACTGAGATGTCTATCTCAAGATACGTCAAAGTAAACGTCTGGTCATAGAAAACTGTAATTTCTGACGTGTCTAAGGGCCGTATTAATAAACTCATCTTGGAGATGCCCGTCACAAGATACGTCAAAGTAAACGTCAAACCATAGAACACTGTCATTTTTGACACATCTCGAGACGAGCATTAGAGTTGAGATTAGTTTATTAACACGGCCCTAAGACGGACATCTCAGTTAAGATCACTTTTATTAATAAGGACCTTGACTATCCTGACTACGATTATGCGCTGACGGGCGGCGGACAGAAATGCAAAAAAATCGCTTCATCGCCACTGCGCATGCTTTATTTATCTTAGCTATGGCTACGTACTCGGACACACTGATAGGCGGCTTGCTTAACGCCTAGAGCCTAGCGTGTCACTTATCGAGTAGGCAACTAGCGAAGACACAAAGCGCGCAGTGACCCCGGTTGCTAAAATTCTAGTACGTTTCCGCTTGCTTTTTCACACTCGGAAGGTATGCTGACGCCATCTATCGTTGTTTATTAACAAACGACACTCATGTTTCAAGTTACATTGAAATTAGCATGAGTACAATGGGCCACTTTATTCTAAAGATTGAAATTAATTATTAAATTTCTAGTACATTTGTTTCATTACGCTACGGAAAGTGGCAAGTTAGGCTCTAGGCGCTAAGCAAGCCGCCTCTTAAGTGCGGACGTAGCCTACCTATGTATTTTCTTGTTGCCGCTTGCCGCTCGCCGCGCCGCCGCCGCTAATACCAAACAAGGCGGCTAACTACATAGTAATAGTTAGTATAAGCATTTTAAATTTTATCAGGTTATCAATAGAATATAGAATGCTTCGACTATAACATTGTAATTAGCTGTCTTCTTTGGTAGTACGGCAGCGATGCGATGGCGCCCCGAGCCTGCCGTTTGGCAAAAATATGTTTGCCAAATGTATCGTTTCCCAACTTTTTCATTTGCCAACCCAATTTCATATCAATATTTCAGGATTTATTTCAGTACCATCGTGTAGAACCCTGTAGGTTAGGTGAGGTTAGTTTTTATAAAATCCTGAATTATTTACGGTTACAGAAAAAAAGCGGGTTGGCAAATGAAACGGTTGGGAAACGATACATTTGGCAAACATATTTCGCCGAAACAAAGGTAAATGGCGCCGCGGTCAATTAGAAAATAAATTGAATTTATTTAGGATTTTATTCTACTTTCCCTTTAACGATATAGTTATCATATTGTTAACTAATAGTAATAATCGATAGTTAAGGCGACCGAGTCGATTGCAATAAGGCTAAGCACAGGACAAAAATAAACACCTAAAACACTAAACAAAGACATGCGTCATTTAATAAATTACACATAGCGTATGTAAAAAAAGATTACTAGATATATATTATGTCTAAATTGATCTCGCGGCTGTAGATTAACCTTCTTTATCCCACAGTATTCATGATTGTGTAAATGTTAATGCCACATCCATTTGGTCCCGAACGTCCGGCTTCTGATGTTCATTCGTTTACCTGCAACCAATAAAAGGATATCGTTAATGGAGTATACATAATAAAATAAACAATGCTATTTGTTAACGGGTGAAGCTGTAAATCCGAATCACTGTTTATTATTTACTACGCTTAATTTATATGTTTTTTTTAGTTTCTGGTAAAATGTGGTTTTTGCAAATCCAGCCATTTATCGAAAATGTTATTTAAACAGTTTATTACCATTATGAAGTGAAATTTAAATGCGAAAGTATATTTATTATTGTTACAGAAAAACATATTCCTCACGTAAAACATGGATAATGCTGGGGTTCTATTGAAAAAGGGTACAAGTCGACTTATGTCGTAATAAAAAAGGGTACATACCTACATAAACGGAGTATATTAGACTTAAACCCTTTTTCACTTGATCTTTAAAAGACTTAATCCCTTTTTCACTAGGACCCCAGTGGGCCTCTATTCTGCTCGGCGAAACAATATTGCCTTTGACATGTTATTGCATTGATTTTTACTAGGCTGCCATTACTGTCAAGTAAACAAGAACAATACAATACAAATAGGCTGTATTGAACACCACACAAAGAAAAATAAACAAGGAAAGACAAATACATGAACGAAAGAACTATCGTAACGTTGACGATACTATAACAAGTCAAAAGCAATATGGTTTTAACCAATAGAATAGAATAGAGCGAGCGAGCGAGCTTGTAACTATCGTGCAAAACACATACAACCTTGGTTTGTTTCACGATAGGCTGTGCCAAGATCGAGACTCCTCGTATTGGTCGAGGAAGTTCGCTTTAGAAGTTTCGCGTATCTGATTTCATAAGGAAGCTGACAGCCTCCTGCGTCCGACTTATACCATCTTGTACTTATGTCTAGATGTGATGTATGTGTCATGTGAATGTTGGAATATATCCATGAATCATTCCAAACAACCCTTGGTAAGAGAAAAAGAAGTATGAGATTTGAAAATTTACGTAATAGAAGAGGAAGGCCATAAAACGCGTGGTTCATTTACTCGTTTGCAGCTTAAAAGTCATAAAAGTACGCAAAAAAATAGAAAAAAAAAAATTTGCATAGGCGGCGCGTCGCGTATGCTTACTCAAAAGCGTTCCCATAGCGTGGTGGAGACCTTTTTAGCATTGGAACGCGCCGCTTCCGCTTTTGTTGCGTTTGTGACTTAAACGCTTTTAAGCTTAACGCCAGACACAGCTGTAATATAGTATATTTTAATAATAAACCAGGTGTTTTTTTCAAATACAGTGGTAGTTTTGCATAGGTACACAACAAAACAATCTGGAAGAACCCAAGTCTTCTTACATAATAAGATTTATAAGTCTTTGTCGGCACGTATAAACCAATGAGTCATAATCATAATAGAACATTGTTTATATTTGCGATTTTGTTTAATACTATGTAAAGATAAAGATAACTCGAGAGTAAGGACAAAATATAACATAGACATCGATAGACAATATTTTTGAGGCGTTGTCTAACAAAGACCTTATTATTTCACATCATTTTATTCGACAGACCGACACTCCTGGTTATAAATAGCCAAAGGATCACCTTGACCCAGGCCGCACTACACATCCACTTCCGAATTCATAATACCCATCAATACTGTCATGGATACAGGCGTCTATTTTCGACATATAAAAATATTTTTACGCTTCCTCGAAAACGTATTTCATATAATAACATGTGTTACACGTAATCTACGCGTTATTACAAGATGTAATCTGATTTCGGAATGAGATTTCTTCACTTATGCGATCTTTATTGTAGCCGAGCGACGCCACGAAAACACGGAAGGCAATTATTACGATAAATAAATGATGAATGGTGTTGTGAATGACGTTTGTTTTCATAAACAGAATGAAAAATAATTAAGTACATTTAAGTGTTTACAAAATAAGTAAATGTTTTATAATAAATTATTATTGACATACCTACATTATTAGCGGGTACGCTAATAATGTAGGTATGTATATATGGTATACGAGTATCTTCTTCTAATAAAGTTTGAGTGAAATTTTCATTGTTCGTAGTAAGTTAGAGCAATAAGAATATGCGTTTAATAAGAAGAAGAAGAAGAAAAAGAAGAAGAAATATATTTATTCACCAACCATAAGACACACATATACAAATGATTCAAGAAAACAATGAAGGTAACAGGCACAGCACGCAAATGAGTGTCCTCGCGGCAGTGAAACGGACACTGGCTCAGCAAAATGCTGAGGTGTCAGACACCTACAGCGCTGATTTTCAGCCAGTACCGGCAGTGACTCACGGAACGCTGTACAAACATACGATACTATACGTGTAAACTACTCACATAATACTTAGTTATTATAGCAGAAAAATAAATAATAATACCGTACCGTAAATAAATGATAATACCGTAATAGATATAATAGATATAATAGGTCTAATATAATACAGGTTTTGCAAAAAAAAAATTTAAAAAAAAATTGTTATATCCTCTATCTATGTAGATAAGTTTTAGATCTATTTCTGCAGTTGGAGATAAGATTACACTTACCGAGATGTAGTGTTTGAAGTCGCAAAAAAAAATATTTTTTTTGATTTAAACTTATCCGCATTTTAGAAAACTAGGTCAAATTTAACGAAACTGGAGTAAAAACTTCATCCGAGGTTAAATGACAAATGAGTAAGGAGTCTCCGAATAAACTTTGCTCTTGTTGGACGGAACCAGGCCCAAGTGACAGCCAATTATGGACCGGCGCTGCGAGGAACAGGGCGGACCGGAATCTCTAAGAAGCATGTAAAGTGTAAATAGGGCAAATTGGAAGAAACTTGGAGAGACAAGCCCAAGTAAGCTTTAAAATAAAATGCTGAGAAAAAAGGAGAAATAGTACTGCAATTACGTAAAGATGGTGATGTGAATGAAATAGGGCATTTAAGCATGTTGTTAGATTAAACAATTATAAATATGAAAACTGTGCTAAAACTAAGAGAACCTGACAGTAAATATTCAAAGATATTTAGCGCTCTATGACTTAATAATTAGTAGAATAGAATAGAATAGAATAGAATATTTTTTATTTGTAAATCACAGGTATTAAATTAGGTCTTAAATATAGGAATACAGATCTCTGCGTTTTGCCTGTTGGCGTACAAATAAAATAAAATGCTAACTCACCAACAACGCGTCAAAGACTTCCAAAACATATAAAACAAGACTCTTCACGGACAACCTTTTTACGGAGTTTATTTTCTCAATGAAAGTATTTAAGTTATGGCTTTTCGGTACATTGCTAAATATTCTGTATCTTTCAGTGCCAGGCTCCACTGTTTCATATAAAATAAAACCCTCGATCGTAGTTCGTGGCATCAAACGTATTATAGATACTCAAGTTAATTATTTGAACCATCCATTCCGTCACAGAGTAGAAAATAGAAGATTCGCCACGACCCGCCGCCGACCCATTTATCACGAGATAAAAACATTGTTTGCCCTTAATGAGCTAACTGGGGATTAATTCGCTGTGTTTATTGTAGATAAACATAATAACTTTGGAATAGCCCTTTTGTTGGTAGGCCCTGTATTAATAACTTGTATTGTTACGTGAGGATAGTGTCTAGGGAATAAGTTTTAGGACGGAACGGAAAAAATATTAAACATGAATTAGTTCAAGAGTGTGGAACACGAGAGTGTAGGACATATTTTGATAATAACGTTTATCTGTCATTTTATTAAGCTTTACTCCAATATGTTTAAGCCTGTCTTGGTTCAGTATTGTAATCATTTTGCTGACGTAGCTCTTACTGTCAAGTGAATAAGGGTTGATATAGAATAATGGATACGGTGTAATGGACTGAAAAAAGTGGAATAGAGGTCCTGTTCCTTTGTTCTTTATCCTACCAATGGACATAATTTTGGAATTTTATAGATCGCTCTCCTAGTCCTACCTACCTTTCCTTATTAATGGTAGAGCAAGACAAACAATAGCGATATATAAATCACTTCAAACTTTATTTACATCCAACTAAGTACAAAATTCAACATTAATACAATTAAAAATTAAAACTAAACGTATTTAAATTAAAATTAAACTAAGCTACTCAAATATTAAAGATATAAATAATAATCACCACTATAAAAAGAACACCCCCTCTAGCAGGTCCGCTCGCGGCATGGTCCCCATGACACTGGCTGCATTACCTCTCTGGATAAATCACTAAGTTACAGTAGTAATTCATGTTATACTAAATCATATACGGTCCTTTAAATTATACAGTTTTATAAGTATCATTAAACTCGGAAGAACACACAATACATTTCATAAATCAGTGATATCAGTATGCTCATAATATGTCTGCAATCAAGCACTATACATTATAGCTTAGAGTAACTGCGCGTGACCTGCCGGTTGAGTGGCTCGCGATCTAAAAGAGTTATGTCCTTGACCCTAATCGTTATCAGGCGGTCGTCGACCGACGCCCAGCGATGTTATATAAATATTCGCGCTGCGTGTTACATTCAGGATACGGAATTATTATATTATCAGCGACGAAGTGTCATTTAATGTATATGAAGCTATTGTCTAAAAGTCGTGTAGGCTGTTCGTGATCGCTTAGGGCGAGCGCTTATACTGATTTCAATGTTTTACCCCACTGCATCAAAAGGACGGTCATGTCTATTTCTTCGGTGCGCCCTGCAGCCTACATGGTGGATTTTAAAATATGGTGTGGCGATGTCGTTAGGGTGGTCTTGGTTGTGGGAGTGACATTCGGCTATAGTATTTTAATCAAAATAAAATGACTGAGCGGTTTTTTTTTTACATTATATGGACGACCATATTAAAAAATGTCTGGTTTTCCAAAACGCTTTTTAAATTGTTATTTGATTTAAAAGTTTGTATTCCAGGGGCCCTTATATGGCCGCGTTTATCGCGTGACAAAGTGTGGATAAGGCATCCGTCACCTTCTGACACGTAAATAAGTACGAGAGTGACGGATGCTTTATCCACATTTGACACGCGATATAGACCCAGCCTTACTATGCCCGCAGGGGCCCTTATTATGGTCACCTTTATCGCGGTAGATAAAGGATTCGCCACTCTCGCACTTGCATATTGGTCAGAAAGTGACAGACGTTTTATCCAAGTGTATTCACATCGATAAACGACTAATGGGCCCGCGGTAATTGGTTCTTAGGTAAGTCTTGTAAAAATCAGTTGGGTCAATCATTGTCTCTTGCTTCTTGTCAATCTAACATTTGTTAGTAAACTTGGTGGGAAAATACAAATATATTTTTTCCAATTTGTTAATGTTATTGACTGTACTGTAATCAAACTAAGGTCAAAATATAAAATGAGTGATAGTTTGTTGGTCCTTCCACCTCAAGACATAAAATAGATTTAGTTAAGTACCTACGTGTGTTTTTCTACAAAGATATATAGGTACATGTACGCTCAAAGAGTGATATGTTAACTTTGATACCTACAGAAAAGTTGTCCATTAAGGAAAACGTGATAATATAACTGGATTTCATAGGAACTGAGTTGCAGGCAAATAGTAATAGATAACGCTTAAAGACTAATTAATGTCGCCATAAATGATTGTTAATAATTACTTTGTTTACTTCCAGAACGAATTGCACACCTATCGTATTAAGTTGGACCACAAAAACGTTTGTACTCCTGTAATAAAATACGCGGACAAATAAGAAAAGTTATAAGTAATTTATTTATGCCCTTACAAACTCAGTCGAGTTCGGAAAGCGGGCAAGTAACAGCAAAGTAATTTCGTTTTTCGAGTTAACGTTTTCCGATGAGACACATACGGATGAAAAATTCTGTAAGGATTTCTTGATTAATATTTTTTAAATATAAATTAAGGTTTTACTATTTCATCGATCTACCTAGTATTTACAGATTTCGACATTAATACAATTAAAAATTAAAACTAAACGTATTTAAACTAAAATAAAACTAAGCTAAACAAATATTAAAATTCAGAAACCGTTAGGAAAGGTAAATAGCGAAGATAGAGGGAAGATTGAAAAATGTCCGGCTTTTACTTCTGATTTATATTATTTACTGATTATACTCTCATTCACTTGGCATTAGCAAAATTACTACGAAACAACCATAAATAAAAAAGAAGAAAATGAAGAGAAATATAAAATATCATGAGGCTTGTCCTTTCGGAAAACCGTGTGTCGCAGCGTATTCAGCTGTTGTGTTTGTATTAGAAATACTTTCTTTACTTTTAAATTTCTTTTACGGCACATTCATCTTATTTCGGCTCGGTTACACTATACACATAATACTGTACCTATAAGCAACTTGAGGAACTTTGTAAAAGTTTACAATATGAGCATTATGTAGTTAAATTGCGATTGTCGTTATTACACTTAGGAAAGAAACAGTTGAAGTTATAATTACTTATCAATAATACTCGTGCTACGATATAAAAGAGATAAGAAAAAATTATAAAATTACACATGACAATCTTAATGTTTAAGTATATATTTACATAACCTCTCGTTACTTATCTTCTAATAATAATATTAAGCATAGTGAGAAGACGACACAAATATTTAAATAATAATTGAATTTTGTAGATAATATAATCTTTACCCTTTCATGAACATAGAATTCGGATCACAATAGATAGATAGATAGATAAAACGTTTATTTGACGCTTCAATCACACACATACAATTGTCATAAGTGGAAAAGAACAATATCAAACTAGTTACAATCTCAATCGCATGCAACAATACAAAAAGGTCATGGCTCAGCGTATAGCATTGCTATACACAATTCTTGAAAGTTGAAACGAATTTTCTTAGTATTTTCTCATAGTCTTCTCAAGTCAAGAATCTTAGCAAAACGAAGAATGAAAGATCTCTATGATCTATTGGACAGTTAATACATTTCAGCACGTTTTTTCTCAAATCACCGGTAAAGCAACGTTCTAAAATTGAAAAATATTCCTCTCCCCAACCGCTGTATCTACACACTCCAGTTCAATGGCTCTGTTTCAATAGCGGTAGTATCTGCACGCAGCTATTGTTTCTACAGAATAACTTTTGCATTTTATCGATTCTCGCATGAGTCGACGTCGACGGTTTTTGGAATAATGCCAGCTTACCATCTGCGTGGATTTTGCGGATCTTAATCTATGAAGCGGTTATGTAACGAGTAACGCTACGTGTATGATGCGGCATGCGGCGAATCTTGGACATTAAGCAGGTACAATCTCTATTTTTCCGTATGCTAGACAAGGCATATATGTACAATCTAGTCTTAAATGTAGACTTTTTATAGCAGTTTTTTTATGTGTTAGTTTTGGCGATAGATGAAAAAGTGCGCTGTATGTAAGTACGCGTATGATATTGGAAATAGGGTCCCATTTTTAGACCCTACCTCCAACATCTGTAAATATTATTTTTCTCAAATTTCAAGTTGATAGGTTACCTACCTTTCATCGTTACCGAGAAAAACAGGGACCCTAGCCAAGATGCAAACGCTACTAACGCTTTTATTTTCTATTGCTCAAAATGTATGGGATGATAGTTAACCACGTTGTTTGTCGTAACGCATGAGGCTTTTATCTCATACATTTTGAGCGATAGAAAAGAAAAACGTTAGTAGCGCTTGCATCTTGGCCCCACTGTGACATACAGACGACAGATAACAAAGTTTTAGGCTAAGACCTTTCTGTTCATGGGTACTTGGTACTTGTTTAACTATTTTGGTACGGAACCGTATAAAATGAGTATACAAACAATAAGATTTTTCTGTACGTTTGCAGCTATAAAAAAATAAATAATGAAATAGTTACGTAACCGTCCCGTACGAGTATAATACGAGTATAAGTAACGAGTATGAGAGGCAGACGCTGCGACTCAACGTAATTATAATTACTATCGTTAAATGGATTTGTGAGTCAGGCTTGGAATCTGGTATCAAAGGATCCTGTTTTGGTTTTATTATTAAATTAGATTTCTCCCTGAAACAGAACTCAAGTGGGTTGTTTTGTGAAAAGTCGTATATGAATGAGGGTACTTCTCACTTTATTTAGGTCTTCTATTTGAAACGGAGATCCTGTTTCTGTTCATTTTAAATGGGATGCTGGTTTCTTGATTTAACAGCAACATGAAACTATAAGTACATACATATATTGCTGTTGAATTACTAATCCTTAGTTATACATAATACTGTCTTATTAAGGTACTTGTTTAGTTTGGTAACAAGACGAAAATCTGATAAGAAACAACGGGCGACACGTCTATTTTTGTTCTAACCTTCAAACATGACTACTTTGCGTCCTAGCTTAAACGCTGACATCTAATTCTATGGTCCGTTCATCGTCCGTACGTCGTCCGTCCGCCGGCCGTTGTCGATTGTTATCGACGTCATTACCGTAAGTGCAAACTAAGACCCTTTCGCCAAACGTCGCCCGCCCAATAAACATAAAAGCGACCTCGTGGCGCAGAGGTCTATCACGTAACTTATTGCTTTTGCTAACGTCATCGCAGTAATCTTTAGCATTAATAAGATCTCATAGTTGATCTCGCATTTTTTTTATGTTTTTTACTTTATTTTGCGATTTCCTTGACTGTTATGGCGGCCGAGTGAAAATTAATACTATAATACGACAAAATCAACATCGTGTTATCTAGTAGAATAGATTAAGTATATGTTTTTATACAACATCGACTAAGAACTGAAAATATGCATTCATAAGTAATTTATTTAAAATAAACCAGTTAATAATCATACACAACTTAACCTAGTCCCAGACGAATCTTTCGGCAAGGTATACTTGACTACGATTCACGAGTACCTAGAAGTACCTACATAGATCGTACTTAGTATTATTATATTATATACATGAAATATGTGTCGTAAACTGGAACTGTAGTGTCATTTGTCGGTTACGTGGCTGTTATTTTAAATACCGACCAGACATTTCTGCATAAAAACAGACGAAACTTGGCACTGGCGGCCTTAATGTCTCCTAAATGTATTCCCCCAAGCACTGCAGTCTACCCCCCTTCGAAAAAAACAAGCGCTAGTCGTGAAACCTCCATTTCGAAAGCAAACTTATATATTTACTGATATAGTTGAATTTTCTTCAGCAATTAATTTGTAAATAAGCTCTTTTGCTGGAGACCCTCTCCAGCTTGTGCAGATGGCGACTAGCTTACTGAATAAGACCCTGTTTGCTTGATGCCACTCTGAGGACCTAACGAGCCCGATACGGTCTTAATTACTGCGTCGTGATAATGAAGCTGTAAATATTACGATATGGCTTGTAAATGGACGTGACGTTTAGACGCTATAAGCGACGATATAGAAAACGACGGGGTTGCTCGGTAAATGTCGCATTTTTATTCAGTTTAAAAACACGGACAACCTGTCCTTGGATAATTATTTTTTAACTTAAATCCCATTACACTCCTGGGATTAAGAACCATTTAACGATACCTTACTTTTATAATTTGTCATGTCACGCCGTTCAACCTATAGAAAGGAACGAAGTTTATTATAACCCACATAAATACAAACTATACCTGAAAAACATTGTCCACATAAACAAAATTTTGTAAGTAAAATGTAGACTACCTAAATAAATATCCGAATAAATAAATATTTCTAAATTCGGCTGGCTTTCTAAAATGGCGCTGATTTACAGTGGCCGATGGTCCCTATTAGTTACGTGGCGCCCAGATTGACACATGAAAAAACTTTCTTAATTTGATCTCTGCTTTGAGTATTCGATGTTCGAATTTAGAAATATTTATTTATTCGAATATTTATTTAGGTATTCTACATTTTACTTACAAAATTTTGTTTATTTGGACAATGTTTTTCAGGTATAGTTTGTATTTATGTGGGTTATAATAATATATAACTTCGTGCCTTTCTATAGGTTGAATGGCGTGACATGACAAATGTCTGTCTGTCTGTATATCCGCTAACTCCTCCTAAACTACGCAACGGAATTATATGCGGTTTTTACCATCAGTAAGATATTTTTTCACGGAAGGTTTATATTTTTATGCAAGTTGTAGTGAACAAGGTAAAGAATAGTGAATAAGCTAGCTATGATAATAATTATTAGTTATGTAGGTACCCAAATATAAATGAATACCTATAGCTACCACCACCACCACCACCACTTTTGTTGGTTTCTGTGTGATTACTTGGTTGACTAGTAGGTATATAATGCTATTAGGCATTAAGTCCGCCGTTTGTACTTTTTTTGTGCAATAAAGGTTAAATAAATAAATATATTCGCCCTAGAAGCAACTTTTTCCAGTAATGCGTGATAATAACTCTACTGTTACTCCCTGACTTCATTCGATGTAACCTGTCTATTCCCTAAAATCATCGAGGCGTGTGACCTGCCCTGTGGCCGTTACCGACGACTCCTGTGGGTCCCATTCAACGTAAATATTTAAAGGTTTTCGTGTTATTGTTTACCCTCTCACGTTTTTTAGGTAACTGTTCGAGAATGATTTGTAAAAGCGGTTTTATGATTCTTGAGGTATTAGAGGAAAGAAAAAACCTAAGTATGTTATCACATAGATATTTTTAATGATACTCATTTTTTTATTAAAAAAAATAGTCAGTCGCCTGATGGTAAGTGAGATCTGAGACTCATAGACATTAAACATTCAAACTCTCATGACTACAATCTCAAGACTGCAATACTATGCCCCAAATGCGTTTCCGGCTCTGAGGATTAAGATGGAATGCCCTTTTCTAGCTAGTAATTTCATCGGTTGCCTTATAATTACATTAATATCCGGCTTTTCTTCAATCAGAACAGAGACCCAGTTTACCTAAAAAAACCTAAAAAAGCAACTAAGTTCAAAACGCACTTTTTTAATGTTTCTACAGGAACGAGAGTTCGTTCTGTTGGATTACTTATTCAGGGTCCGCCAAGGTTCGGCAGATGAAAGCGTAAATTAACTATGCATGCTATTTGAGCCAAATTAACCTTCATTACACTATAAAGTGCTACACAGCGGCGAATTCTTGACGCGGTCGCTGCCCGTCTGTCCAATGTCCGTACAAATTTGACTCATTAACTAGTCCCTGGCGTTCAACGTGCTCTAAATCTCACACTTGTTATTCTGTAATATTTGTGTAGTGTTGGGTCTCCCGACGTTTTCACTTCAGGACGGCGGCTATAGGGTTTTCAACGATCGTTTTAGGGTTCCGTACCAAAATGGTAAAAAAGGAGCCCTTATGGTGAGTCTTTCTGTCCGTCTGTCACAGCAGTTTTGATCGTTCCCCCTTATCTCCGAAGTTTATTGACCAAAAAAACTGAAAAATTACTGACTTTAAAGATAGGATTTTACGCGAACAATAAAACGTGTTAAATTTTATAGTTTAATTAAAATTTAGGCTACTAAAAATGGACCTTGCATAGAAAATAAATATCATAACAAAATGAGTACCAGGTATTTTCTTTTGTGTTTTCCAATCCATCTTTAATACCGAACCGTCGGTACACGAGTCGGACCCGCACTTGACCGGTTTTTTTTTCTTTCTGCTACATTTGCCGTAGTTGAGAACTGGTGTAAAGACTACGACGCTTTTACCGCGGGATCTTAAACGGCCCTTCGGGTTTGTACTGCGCCCTTTATCGCTTCTATAGGTACGTGTCTTACCGATTTTACACGAATTCGAGAACGTTATAGGATCTTACTGAAGTTATAAAGAATTGTAACCGCATTTACCGCTATGCAATAATTAATGAGCTAGTTTTTTTTAAATAAACATCTAGCACCTAAGCTAACATTTTATTAATTTACTTTTTAAACATATAATTAAAGTAATTAATCTACACTAGTTACTGAGTAATACTTAGATTAAACACAAGAATTTCAAATTAAAGTTGACCATCTCAATGTTCTTAAAGAATCCAACCAAATCGCATCGGGACACTTTAATAATGCGTCCTTCATAATTTATTAGGGTATCACACGAGCCACTCTTCCAAAATGGCCCTTTTCGCACCCATGGTAAACCAACGGCCCATTTTTGCCACTCTTTACAATTGAGAGTGCTATATAGTCTGGATAAGCCCAGCCTGTGAAGGCCCATTCAGCAGGATTCTAAAGCCTGTAAGCCATCTGTAAGCAGATCCTGTATTCAGTCTACACAAGTGAAAACAAGTGAAGCGGTACGTGGGTATGGGTACACTTGCTTGCTCTCACGGGTACTCGTGATTAGGGGGGAAGTGAAGAAGTAATTACGTAGGGCAGGTGTGGAGAATCGTAAGAGAAAAATAAATGGTTACTCTGAAGGTACTAATGCATAAACATATACACCTTTTCCTTTCCGTTCCCATACAACAAGTTCCTAAAAAAATTGGTCGCTTTTCTTATCCCCCGAACTCGTAGGTAGGGATGATACGGTGGGCGTAAAAGATTATTCTTCTTATTACATTGATATTAGGGTGCAAAAATTTATAACTATCTTTGACGTCGACTGAACGACCTGGGTTTAGACAAGGACAAATATGCACTTAAAGGGCACACATGCGCGCAGCCGCTCTCATACGAGTAGAGCATTAGTCCTAAGTACTAAAATAAAATAAATACCGTATTAGTTTAGCTGTTTAGCCGTATAAAACTCATTACTGGAAAAGTCTCTACATTCAAAGTTAACGTAAAAAATTGCATAACACTACCAAATTTGAAATGTTCAAAGTGGTCACATCAAATAATTGAGATTCATTAACGTAGCACGCATCGTCGTATTATTCAAAGATTTTAACACCTCTTTATGTAACTGATATAATTCGAGCCAGGCATTGTATCTCCACGTTATCTCAACTGTATACGCACGTAGTTTCCCCGACTATACGCATTACTGATAAGAAACCTTGCTAATTCTCAAGAACACTTCGCACATCGGCTTCGGCACGGGGCTATTCTCACAGCGATTCGATAATGTTGAATTTATACAATCGCCTTTAATGTAGATAGATAGATAGATAGATATATCTGTAGTTGCTCTAATATGCCAGTCTGCATTTCAGCTGGAAATTATCCGAGAAAACCCTTATCTATAAATCTAAAGCTTATTTTTATCCGACTACCGAAGGAGGAGGGTAATGTGTTTTTCAGTCTATATATGTATGTTTGTAACTTTGTGGCGCTCTAGAAACTAAACGCCTGGACCGATTTTGATGAGTCTTATGTCAATCAAAATTCGATAGTGCGGCAGCCAGACGACATATTGTAAAAAAGAAAAAAAAGTCAAAGAACCACGACAAGTGGGGTATCATTGTATCGGTATTTAAAAATCATTTTTAGGTTTCTTTTATCATTTTTCATTTTGAATGATTATAAAGTTGGTTAGCAACAGTAGGGTTTTTTAAAGCTTGCTTTTTGTGACTATTTATCGTGTGGCCGCGTAAACTTGTTTATTGTTATTTCCTGGGAAACCCCATATACTTATATTCTTAGCGGTTCAAGCTATATCTATTAATGCCGTTTTTTGAAAGATCAGTATAACGGTTTATTTTGAAAGCGAAACAAATACTTAGACAAAGAAACTCATTTTGTATTTATAATATTAAGTACTAAACCCGTCGAACGTTTGTTTGGGATATGTTAACAAATATCAGGGGGGGCAGGGGACAATCTCACACGCCAATTGAACTAGTCCCAAATTGAGCTCTAGGCTTGTACTATGGGTACTAGACAATGATATAAATACCTATAAAGGAATAAAAACTTTAATAAATTGAAACACCCAAGACCCAGGAACAAATACCTACGCGTGCTCATCACGTAAATATTTGCCCATGGATACCAGGAATCGAACCCGGGACCGCTAGCTTCGTAGTCAGGCTCACTACCAACTAGGCTACCGCGTCGTCTAACACAAGTTAATACAACACACACACAGAACACAACATCGAAGTAATTACCAATGTAGAAGTTATTTTCTAGGCGAACCACCGCATTTCAGTTTCTACAACTCTAGAGGAATTAGAACAACATTTTCGCCCGTCAGCGAATATACATTTCCTGCCCCCAATCAGCATTTGAATAGAATTTTGTCACGTCAACGTGTCACTGGCACTGATTGTTTTCATGTCTGCACAGATATTATCGGATAAATTCGTATTTATCTTGCTCTCTCAATAAGCTTATTGACAGGTACTGAATACTACTACTCGTAAATGTAACTGAGATAAACAATATTAATACGATCTTTGGCGACAAAATATGTCGTTTGCTTATTCACTACATCTGAATGTAACGTAGAGAAAAGAACCACAGACACAATATAAGTGTTCTTAGGAGAGGCCAGGCGTTATAGAAGATAAGCGGCCTATCAAATTACTAAAAGGAGGAGGCAAGTTCGGCGTTGGGCCCGCTAGGGTTTGGGTCCTTATGACGAGCAATCATTACAATGGGTAGGTGCCTACCTATTATTTTATCGAAATCCTTTTCAACGAACGTATGATTAGGCCGAATTTTCATTTCATCGAAAGGCATTTCTCGCTGCATGAGTTTACTTTTTTTTGGTGTGTCACAAGTCTACCCTAATCTAAAAACTACGTAATAAATGTTTAAGATATACTGAAAGCATGGTTTCGATGGATTAAAATGCGTTGAAATTATGGGTTACCCAATAAAATAAAAAGGCACGAAAAAAAATTTTGACTTCCAAAATGACGGGGTATTTGAGGTTTACGCCGTTATAGCTTTGTCTATTGTAACTACAAACGAATTTCAAAGATCATTCCAAAAACAATTTCTTATTTTAATTAACAAACAGACCAACACAGTCCGTTTGATAAACATTTAAACATTCGCAAAACGGCATCTTTAAAGAAGAACATAATAAAACATTTCCAACAAATTAAAAACGTCGTCTGTAAGCAACATTAAATACGTCCTACTTCTGTAATAGGAAGAGCGACTTAAAACGTAGAAGCTTCAACTTTAAGTGAGCTAATAAGCCTCGGAGTGAGATTTGATGAAAATCCTTTGGAGACAGCATGAAAGCTGCCATGGAAAGTTACTCAGCAACTGTAAGGCTTTGCAAAGACGCCGATTTATAGGTTCAAACTGAATTCAATTTGTAGTAAGACGTAAAAGCCGGTGTTGTTATACTCGTTACATTGTCACTTTTGATTAAAACTACTCGCTTAGGGAGAGATGGCACAAAGCACAAATCGCCTTGTGAAAGAAAACCGTAGGTACGAATAGATGGACTTTAGTCAAAATCCTTTTTGTTGCATAGTTTGTCACAATTTGACATATTGTTTGTTTTTGTACGAAATAGTATAAATTTTTCATGTTGTTTGATGTTTGTTCACAGTACGATTTTAATAAAATGCACATACGAAATACATCGTAACAGTTTATTATATTTATATTTTTGGTGGGATTTTACACTCTGGGTCAGTTAATCAGTTTTATAAAGGTGTATTATATTTAACAAACGACTTAGTGTAGTGGCATCGCGGCGCTCGAAAAGAGCTTCATTGTGCGTGATAAAATATACACAAACAAAACTGCGGACGCCGGCTGCCGTAAAATTGTTAGTCCGAAATAGTAGATTTTCTAGGCTTCTTTTCTTCACGGTGAAACTATATTGCTTTTGACGTCTTACCGTATTGTATCTTGGGCCGCCATTACTGTCAAGTAAGAGCTATCGTTACGTTGACGATTCCATAGGGCCCTGCCAAGATACACTACGCTTAGTAACGTTTCTATTCGTTTAGTTTTAACCAATCGCGTCACTTGTAGATCACGTGACTTTTCGTACACGTCATCTACCAGTGACGCGATGGGTTTAAAAACGAAACGAATAGAATCGCTAGTTAGCGTAGTGCATCTTGGCAGGGCCCTCATAACACGTCAAAAGCAACATTATTTTACCGTGTTGAATAGAGGGCCTGTTTTAGTAATGGAAGAATTTTTACACGACTGCCCAAAAAAAGGAGTGTAATGTGTTCAGGGTTCTTTATTCCACCATAACTTCTAAACGCCTGGGCCGATTTAGATGTGTGTGGTATCGTTAGAATCCTTTCACCATCCCGGGTGACATAGAATACTAAACTATTAAAATTGAAACAATAACAATGGCAAAATGACAATTGTTAACAATATCGACGACAATATCAAAAAATGCAGTCGGGTTTTTAAAGATTGCTTTTTATTTCGTTATAAGAAGTCGCAATACCGCGCTAATCGCTACAGGTAAATGGAAAAATACAGCGATATAGAAAACGACCGGAGACAATATGGAGACATAATCCCCGTATTGTACGTACCTACTTATCGAAAATAAGCTCTGCAGAACGAAGATGACGAAGAAAGAAGAAATTCGTTTTGTCTTCATTACAGAGACCATATATAAGCGTTTCAAAATGTCAATTTTGGGACATTCTAAAAGGAAGATAAATACACATACACTCACGCTTTCATGCCCAGTGTGGGGAGGCAGAGCTACAGAATTACCAACAACTCTAAAAACTTGTTATTGGAAGATAATTATAGCAGTCATAAAGCGATGTGCCTCTTGCGCTGCCCTGAATTTGGCAGATTCAACGGTTAAAATACTGCAGGATTTAATGAAAATAAACAAAAGTTGCAATATCACCAATGTATTATTATTTAGTTCATTCCGCAATCGCCTCCGGTCGCGGTTACAATCTGCAATGCATTTAACCATTACTTAGGTTCTCGGCATACGACATGACCGGCCCCGTCTCACGCCGGCTTAACAGCTCTCTCAGCTCGCTGGAGAGCACACTGGTGAGGAAAATAGAGGTCATTTTGTAAAGAACTTCAGTACATGACCTCGTTATTTTTACCCGACTGCGGGAAGCAAAAGGAGCTGTAAACATTTAAACTGTCTATGAATCAAAGAGTATGTCATTAAAAATGGGATAAGGTAAGTTCGGGCAAGTGCATCTATGGGGCAAGCGCCACCAACTATTTATAATTATTTATTAATATTTTCAAAGGAAAATGTGTATTAAAATCTATAGTGTGATCCGGATCCGTTTCCATATTTTTATAACACTATATTAGTTTACGAGTAAGATATGGATGATTTGTTACACTTGTCACTTTAGCTAGTAAACGATTAAACCGATTTAAATAAATAGAGTGTCATATGATTCGTTAAGATTGTATTAGTGATGATAGCTAAAAAAACTAGCTGTTGCCTGCGACTCCGTCCGCGCAGAAAAATAAAACATAGCCTATGTTACTTAGGGATAATGTAGTATTCTATTGAATGGTGAAATATTTTTTGAAATCGGACTATTCGTTTTAGCGTTTATTCGTTACAAACATACAAAAATACAAATATTTCCTCTTTATAATATGAATGTAGATGTAAGTAATAGTGCAGCATATCATATTAAATTGTCGCTAAGTCGGTTTAAAGTTATTAACTTTTAAATTACAATCCTTCAATCTTTACTAATATTATAATATAAATGCATACAGTTAAGGTCTGTTCATTCTTACTTGTCTTATATAGTAAACAACTTTCTAACCTCAAAATAAACCTTTTTTTGGCTAAAACAGCTCTTTTATCGTAAATAAAGTAAACTGCATAAACATTATGGACATCACTTGCCTAATGTATTGTCTGTGATTGCTTTATTTTGTTTAAAAAAGCTGTTTTAGGCAAAATAGGTTCATTTTGAGGTTAGAAAGTTGTTTACTATATAAGACAAGTAAGAATGGACATACCTTAGTTCGTTTGTTCCATCTCCACCGTACGAAGTCTCAACCGATCGATATGAAGAGATAGTTTGTAGCCCGAAGATGAACGTAAGGTACATTTAATCTCAGAAGATCAGACGTTACCCCAGCCCAGGGGACAGCGATAAACCAATTCAGCGCAGACGGAGTCACGGGCATAAGCTAGTAAACTCATACACTGTATACGAGAGGGACGTTTAAAACATGTATTTATTTGTATGGAACAGCGACCCACGTCAGACAGTATTTAAGGCTGTTCACGTTCGGGATATCCCTTTAAAATTACGCTTTGAAGGGTTTAGGAAACCGGATACCTTATTTATATTACGTTAATATTAGTTTGGCAACCGCAAAACGCATTTGCGGTTGTTATGAATTCTTGGCTTTGTTATATTTAGGATTAGAAGCGGTTTCGGTAAAACATTCTACCGCAATAATGGATATTAATAATTTACCTATCTATACACATATTATAAAGAGAAAATATTTGTATTTTTGTGTGTGTGTATGTTTGTAACGAATAAACTCAAAAACTACTGGACCGATTTCAAAAATTCTTTCAGTATTAGGATGCCACATTAACCGTGAGTAACATAGGCTATGTTTTACTTTTTTGCGCATACGGAGTCGCGGGCAACAGCTAGTGATATAATATTTTTTGTTGACGAGTTAACTTTTTTACACAGCATTTACTTATTGATAATGACATCAATTAATAAACTCGATGCGTCCAAGTTAAGTTCGGCTGAGATCATCATCCAACTCCATTATCAGGTCAAAGAAGACATAATATTTCATCTCGTAGCTGTCAAAGATTTTCAATACAAATATATGCAAACAGTCTGTGAGCGTTAAGGTGCTTCGGGTTTGTATTTCTCTCTCACTCGCTCTTAATAAGAGCGTATGAGAGCGAGTAAGAGACAATACAATTCCGAAGCACCTTCTAAGAGGGGCACTGTAGATCCGGGCGATAACGTTTCTCACGTCCGATATTCACGATTTTTGAATAGGTTGTAGTTGTTACGAAAAACTAGGTTTATACGTTTCCGTTTTCTTTTACTTATTCATTCAAATAAATATTTATTCAAATATTTTTTTGGTTTCAAAAATCGTATAAATCGGACTAGGTTTAAGGGGAAGCAAACGCTATCGCATTTTATATGCAAAAATTTAACTTTATAGTAGGAGATCCGAATAGGAGACGATACCGGTACCGGGCTGTTTATTCGATAAAAAGTATTATATACCAAATTTAATATGCTAAGTAATATATGGCGAATAGGTAGGCTGAAAATTTTCAGACCAGCATTTTTTTTTTTTAAAATAAACTTTGTTTTTAAAAATTGCTATAGCTTGTTTAATAGACAAATTACATACCAATCGAAAGTATGAAGCCTATAAAATATGCAAACGTTAGGTTGAATATTTTTTTCCCGTCAAACTATTGGGTAAGCAGGTATAAACAGGTAAGTCGGTACTAATAATTTGCACCAAACCTAACTTTTGCATATTCTATAGACTTCATACTTTCGATTAGTATGTAATTTGTCTATTAAGCAAACATTTGCAATTTAAAAAAAAGTCCATTTTTAATAATTTTTTTAATGATATAAGTACTGGACTGAAATTTTTCAGCCTACCTATTCGCCACATATTATTTAGCGAATTAAATTTGATATAAAATACTTTTCATCGAATAAATAGCCCGGTGCAAATCGTCTCCTATTCTGATCTTAGACCATTACAATCTTCTTAAATATCGCTTAAAATTTTGGGCGTTAGATGGACATAAGAGTAGGTTTTTTTGCCAAACTACAAGTATATTGGGCCTAAGTTATGCAGTTTAGACCCGCGCGTGACCAACGCGAACCGCGGACATTTTACTTTCATTTTCTTTCTCGTTTTACGCTCATTATTTTTCCTTATCAAGTATTTCTCGCTATGCGGGCATTTTCTTTTGTTCCGATGATAAACGTTCACACTTTTACATAAAATTACATTGTAATACGGGACCATTATTTAAAAGAGTTCTTGGTCGGTATTATGTAAGCTACAACAAAGGGCAAATTACTGGTTAATTCTATAGGTTCCACAAGTTCTAATAAAGTGACAAAGGGCAGAATTAATAAAAGACGAGGTCAATCGTGGTATTGTCGATCAATCAGGAGTCATTGTGTCGAATGATAATTGCTGAGTCGACCGCTCGTACTAGAAAAGTTAACTAATTACTCTGATAAATATACACGTGGAAAGAAAATGGAAAATTAATGAATTAATGGAAATCGAAATCGAAATCAATATCGGTTAGCGGTTAATAATTATTAATGCATGACTCGATGTATGAATGTGGAAGAAGCAAAAGAGATTTGCCAGGATCGTAGCAGGTGGAAAGAAGTGGTCTCTGCCTACCCCTCTGGGAAACAGGCGTGATTTAATGTATGTACGTATGTAGTTAGACAGACAAGCTCACTTTCGCAATTATAATATTAGCGCGGTTTTTATTATTCTCTTGTAACGCCTTGCATGGTTTAATTAACAATTTGTTAATTGGGCATTTATAAGTTTTCCAATTATGAAACATTTGAGTTGTACCTTTAGTAGTTGTTGATAGGTAAACCGCTAAACCGATATTAATCAAATTTGGTTTGGATATATTTTGAGCCCTGGGGAAGGACATAAGATGACCATTTCCTAACCCAGTGGAAGGTTCTGTGCGGACCGAAAAAAAATGTTAGTATATAAACACAATGCGACAGAATCCGCAAGAATAGTCATATCAACACGAATACGAGAAAAAGGCGCAAACCACACTCTAGCCTTATTAATGTTACGATAGCGATAACTAGAGCAAGGACCTACGCAGTACCCTTACCACGGGTTACAATTACCGTACTCGATAGCGATTCGAATGCTCTGTCCCTCACAGTATTCTTATAGAGTGCGAGGGACAGAGCGTATTACTCACTAGCAAGTACGCTAATTGTAACTTATGGTAAGGGTACAGAGATTAGATGACAACGTAACTAGTATTATTATAGACTGATCTCAGGATAAACCTGACTATTGTTTCGCAGAATCAGAATCGGGGTTTATTCCTGCAAATGGTAACAAGTATAAAACCTTATAGTAACCATGTGGTAACAACTAGCCTAAAAAAAAGTTTCTTATAATTTAGTTTGTTTAAAGTTCTAAAGCAATTAGTTTACACCGCCTACTTAGCTATTGCTTTGTCCATGGTTGTTCGGAAGAGATTGCTATTGATTTAGTGGTAAGACCGCTTGTTGTATATCTATAACTTAAATGTATCTACTGTTTCGTGTTTTGTTGGTTTTGGTATTCAATAAAGAGTATTTGGCTTTCTTCGTGTTTCTATGAAACACGTGAGATAAATATACCTACCTACTGTCAAACTCAAGTGTGGGTGGGATATCCGATAGAAAGCCGATTGCTATGGTAGTACTGTAGAACTTAGTTTGGGATTAGGTCAATTTGTGTTTTGGAATAGGAAAGGAATAGGCCATTCAAAAATGGACCAGAGGTCCTAGACAAGATGTAAGTATTCGGCGTTCGTTAACATTATCAAAAACGTATAGTGACGTAGGCTGTCAGACGGTCGTGTCGAGCGCCTACGTCGTCATTTACATACATTTTGTCCGTTTTCGAAAGTCGTTTACGTTAACGTTAAGAAACTGATCTAGCCTCACTGAAACTGGTACGAAACTGCTATTGGAAACCATTAAACATCTAGTTTTAAAACTTTCTATTATATGGCTGAGCCTCCAAGGAAAAAGCCAAGTAATATCAGTGTTCCATTCCGCGGGTAAGATAGCGAGTTGTAGAACTGTGTCATCGCGGCCAACTTTGCCGCACTACAAGCAATTGTGCTTAAAGAATGGGTTTTTCTATCGATCGGTCTTTGTCCTGAAGACAGTGAGGGTTTTTATATAATGAGACTTTAAGGTACGACTAAAGGTCGCACTCGAGACGGTAATAACGATAAATTCGTTCCTTATAACACAAAACTATTCATCTCACTACAGCGAGGAAAATAAGCTCAATTCCGCATTTTGCACGGTTTCCCGTAATTCCACAGGTGTTAATACGTCTTTCGTCACTCGAATCACTCATTTTTAATAACAAAACAAACTAGAAAAACATGCGAATATTTAACGTTGACCCAAAGATGAAGGAAAACAGAGACCCTACTTTGAAAATCGAAGTTCGAAGTTACGTTAGCTCCATCCCTTTCTCTCGATTTAGTCTCGGAGGACGTGTGACAGAGATGGAGCTAACGTAACTTCGAATTTCGATTTTTAAAGTAGGGCCTCTGCTTTACTACCTCTATGCGTTGACGTTAATTAAAATTTTTTGACTTAAGTTTTTTTTTATTATTTCGGATGCGTTTTGTTCGCACATCGACTTACTTGGACTGTCAGAACATTTTATCCGTTTTTACAACAAGAATGAAGGGTAATGTTGAATGCTGATATTTATGAATTAAAATAAAGTTGCAAGACAGTATTTAATATTTTTTACTCGATGCAATTCATTAAAATGTGATGTTAAAAATTCAGCGGTTTTAACGTTTTACGTTTTGTTAGCTGTCAAATATCACTAAAGCTGCCTTCACATATCAAAACTCTTTCTTCACATGTGGATAAAAAGCGATTTTCTCAATAGATATCAATCAAACAAAAAGGGCTTTCCGAGCTAGTGAGATGTAAAAACTTTTACTCCAACGTGCGCGTTGTCTTATTGACGTAACTTGCTTTCTTCGTTTTCATTTTACAATGTTCCTACCGTAAAAAAGTTCTTACTTAGCTTTTCCACGGGATATTGTATTCCAGCATGTTTTTGATAAGAAATAAATAGCACGCAATTTCCAAGAATAAAAATAAAAACACTTATAGAGCCATAGCCCACGCTCTATAAATCTAATGTAACATAAACAACATATTTCTTTCACATAAAATAATGTCGTGTGTAGACTATCCACGACCCACTCGGTGTCGGAATCGCCTCGTATAACGCAAGAGGGCGCTCGGAGCAGACAATATTACCCACGATACATCAAGTTAATGTGGCTATAATATTGAAGGCTTGTTCTTCTAAATAAAATTTAATCTAAGAACTAGATATTGCAATGTCACCGATATGGGTACCCATTATGGGTGCGTTTCAATCAGTATACAAACTTTTTGCATAATTTCATTTAACTAACCACGAAAAACATTATGAACGTTTAGCATAAAAACCATTTGTATAATTTTATCTGGCATGATTGGCATACGATCAAATAACATAACACTCATTTAACATAACTATAATTTTTTAGTAATTATGCATTATAGTTTTTGAAATTATGCATTTCGTTTTATGCATCATGGACTATTATATCGATGGTTTATTATACAGATTGAAATTATGCAATTCATTTTATGTAAAATGATCATTATACCATTTGTTTCTATGCTAAACATTACACACCCACCAATTATTATATCGGAACACCTTTTAACGAAACACTATTTCATTTCATTGAAAAGCATTTCTCCCCGCGTCAGTTAGTTTTGATTTGGTAGTAACAAGTCATACATAATTAACCCCTTACTAATAAACTTGAGTAACGGTGGTATTATATAGCTATACAATGTTTTGTCCTTATCTGTCAAATTCAAATGTCACAATGACAGAACATTGTAGAGCTATACCACCGTTTAGTAAGGGGGTTAATGTTTAAGGTATCATTAAAACATCATAGATTGAGCAGAAAATAGCGTTCGATGAAATGATACCCTCCAAAATAGGTATAAGTACAGTCAAGGACTTTAATTGTTATGCCACTATGGAACCCTGTCGCATAACGTTAATTATTAATTTAAGCGTAATTTCTGTCATGTGGTTTGACGCTGTGATTATGACAGGGTTCCATAGTGGCATAACAATGAAAGTCCTTGACTGTACTATAAGTTATAAACCGAATGTTGTTTATTTTTTAAAAACAGATTAATATACTTGTTGCCATATTAAGAGAAAGTTAATAACAATTATTTGTTGGTAATTTAGACCACTGTCAACAAAGGCCTAGTACAGTCAACAGCATAAATAAGTGATCATTTATGTACCTTGTCGCTTTCAATCGTTTCACAATTTAGTATGACATTTCAAACACGACGTTAAAGTGACAAGGAACATAAATGATCACTTATTTATGATGTTGACTGTACCGTAAAACGGGGTAAATAGGGACACAACCTAAAATAAGTCATAACTTGTTACAAATAAGAACAAGTATTAAATGGACAATAACGTTACGTCTATTGGAAAAAAAAACAGTCTTATAATAAGTAACCTACGCTTCATTTTAGGTTGTGTCCCTGTTTACCCCTTAATTCCTATTTACCCTGTTTTACGGTATATAAAATATGGCATATTAAAATGAAAAGTAAAACACACACTTTAAAATTGGAGATCTCGAAGTCTAAGCTGCAGTTTAGGAACAACTGCAACTCGGAACTACCTATAAGGTAAACGTCCGAGTGCTCGACGCCGTACTAGTATATGGCATGGGCACTGTATGTCAAAGCAATATGGCTTAAATTCGAACTAAGAGGATTATTCTTCATTCGAATTTAAGCCATGTCCCTTTGACATAGAATGCCCATGCCATATACTAGTACAGTGTCGAGCACTCGGGCGTTTACATTATAGGTACGGTCACGGAAGTTAATTTGCTACCCATTTCAAAGAAAATCTGTTTGAGGTTGTCATTGTCAATAGAGATGTCAAGTCATTTGTAATTGATAGGAAATTCAACCGTATTGCTGTAGAATGTCATATTGAAATTGGACCTAAGGTGGGTCACAAATTAAATTCCTTGACTGTACTAAAAATGCACGTCCATTCAAAAACCGTTTTTCTAAAGTTTCTGCGCCCGCATGTCATCCTAACTGTGGACAGAATGTTAGGGACGGCTTTAAAAAAAAGCCCTTTGAATTCACGTTTATAACGTATTTATATGTGCACAGTTAAAATGGGGTCCGATTCAGTAAAATGGCCATGTTTGAACGGATCAAAGTGAAGCAATCCAGGGGCGCAAACAGAGCAAGTTGTTTGTCGACGGAGTAACGAGGTGAGACCGACGGACTGAATTATTTGTATAACTGTAAGCCTTTACACATATTACTATTTTTCAGGTTGGTATCTACGTCTATTAGGATTTTTTATAGATAAGTAAAATCTTGTGATAACGTCAGCCAAGAGACTAAATTTGATTGGATGATTAACCCAAATAGCATTAATAATTTAAAGTAACCGTAAGGTTTGGGATGCCAAATATGGACCTGTTGCTATATTCTTTACTTAAATAATTTAATATTTATATGTATGTCAATCTCGATGCTGGCGACTCTGACTATTTTTTTTAAAATAATGTGGCTCACTAGAGCTAGATAGAACATACCTATTACCTATTCTAGAGCGAGCCATTACTTGTAGGTACATAACTTGTATATAATTGCCTTTGCCTTCTTATAAACCCTTGATTATCGTCAAAAAACATTGCAAAAGAAGCAAAACCGACCGGCGTGAAGGTTGTCAAGGTAGACGAAGCGAGTAATTATCTGAATCCCGGCGTGACAGCGCTCCGAATCCCGCAAATGACGTAATCCCGCAATCACGCACAATAAATAACACAGGGGAACCCGCGCGTTATCGCGAGGATTCCGTGTACAAAATATTTCTTCAGATAACCCCCATCAGTCCTGATTACCTGGTAGATGCGCGCTGGTTTTACCTGAAAAAGGGGAAAGGTTAACAGACTGTGAAATGAGAATGTCGGTGTTAAATTGTAACGCACATTTACGAATTAAACACAGATGTAGGTAGTTACATGATTTTAAGTAAAGATTTCATAAACGTCAAATCAATGTTTTCCTTCATATAATTAAAAATGATTCAATATCACACGGTTGTAAATAGGTATATATACACCCTGTTTACACCAAATTTATACCCAGGAATATACAAGAAAATTGGGTAAGTATTTCGGTACTTAGGTACAGTCCGTACCTATGTCGACTACAAACAGACGTATCCACTTTTGGCCCTTATTACAATGCAGTAGGGTGAAAAAGTGGATACATCTCTGACCTACCTACCATAGCTACCTACCTATCCACATGGTGAGTATATTGGGTAGATACTCACCGCCACTCATTTGGAAACGAAGTCAGTTTTTGATAATTTTGGTCAAAACGGAATATTTTTATACAGCACTCAGTATAAAAATATTAATGTAGTAGTCTAGTAATGAGTGAGAGAGCATATTGATGTTTGCGTGGAGAATAACCCACGAGTCCCGCGACAAGTTTAATATACCTGCAAAACATACATACAGGGTGTCCCAGAACTTGACGTAAGCCAAGTTTTAGAATAACGAATTATAGCTATTTTTTAGCCAATGGAGGCAAAGGATTACCTCAAGGTATCGTTCTTTGCCCTGTATCATTAAAATCTTAATAATTCCATTCCTAAACCAATTAACATGAAGGAAAGTTAAAACTATATTCTGGACCGCTAAGGAAAGGGCTTTCTTATCTTTTAAACTGGTACTAACCCTACGCATAAGTAGGTATACCTTACATGCGTTCCATCATAATAACAGCAACGTTAAATTCAAGACTTATCAATCACCATCAGTTACAATATTATATTGTCTAACACTATCTTGTTTTTAAATCACGGCTTTATCACAAAGAGGAATAAACCATGCACGCGTGTTTCTCCTCATGAGTACCTCTGTCTTTTTTTTCTCCATTTTATGCCCTGGCTAAACTGCCGTCTTTTCTCGAATCAACAAAACGTACAATTGCTCCCAATTGAGAATAAAATTAATAATTCGTAAATTCAATTACGCATGAAGACCGAAATTCACGTATGTCGTGTAAATTCAATTCCGTCGTGCCAGTGCAGGCAGTCGTCACGGAACACGACAGGCGTCAGGCGACAGACGACAGCCGACAAGGGCGAGTGCGTCTGTCGCCTGTCGCACGACGTCTCGGACGAGATAAGATTAGGAGGGTTTTACTTATGTTTACTTTTTAGATATACACTGGCGTGTAAAAATAACGTGTCGCTTTGCAAATAATTTCAGTTTTAAGTATACAGAGTATCATGTAATAAGAGGTCCACAATCAACCTGTATACAGATGAGCCTTTCGAGGGTTTCTGATATTTTTCATTTTTTATTTCTTTAACATTATTACATATTACATTACATGACATTACATTACATTACATTAAATTTACACTACATTACACTACATTACATTACATTACATCACATTACATATTACATTACAGTTTTCTGTATGCCGTTTTCACAACTTTAAGAACAAGCTTATTTTAATAATGGATTAATATCGTAAATTTTTTGAGTTGAGTAACACAACCGGACTAAGTACTTTTCTCGTAAACCAATAAAAAAGTTGCAATCTTGGAGTTGACAAAAACTTGATCGTACTATGAAAATAAATTTCATGCTAAATTCGTGGTCAACTTAGACGATACTCGAGTTGGACTGTTGTAGACAAGTTCAGAAAATGTTTTTGGCACATCTTTCATTATGTCACGTTTCGGATTTTGGTCCGATGTCAAAACTTTAGGATAATAAATTAAATAATTCACAATTAAGTAAGTAATTGGTTTCGAACATAGTAAAGTGCCTATCGTGACTGTTTACATATAGATATTGCTCCCTACTCCCGCAATACAAATACTCGTAAACAAACATATACCGAAAGTTAAGCCGAGTCTGCAGGAAGGGTAAATTATAGGATTATTCGGTATCAAGGAAGTTCGGGTAAACTCGCGGAGTAAACGGATTACTACGGCAGCATAACAAATTGCCTGCAAAGTAAATATACTTCGGGGCAGAGAAATTTTATTTTATAAATGTCATACATTCGCTGAAAAATTTAAAATTTGGAGGGTCATTGCCTGTTTGAACACATTTTTGTGCTAACCCCAAGTCCTTGGAGCTAACCCCAAGTGCTTCTGATTAGTTAGTTCACGCGAGAAAGTACTCTTTTACCGAAAAAGTTGTCCTCGCGTTTACATCCATGGACATATTTCTCTAATAAGTCCATGGGAGTCTCTATAAATAACTCGACATTAGCGAAATACACCTTAACAGGAGTGAAAACCATTACCTAAAATAAGAATTAGAAATATATTCACATTAGTAAAGATCATTGTAGAGCGAAAAAAAATTTAAAATCTTAAACATGATCCCAAAAATTAGTTAACATATTACTTAGTTTACATTTATGTTAGAAAAAACTTTCTCGTGTTCTGTAATCCTACTTCTAGAGTTCCAAGTTTCAAATGTGGTAATATTAAATACAGCGTAATTAACTTAAAAAGCGAACGCGTTTTATTTATTTCGTACTTACTGTTCGCAAAAACTTTAGCCGTGTATACATAAGTGTTGAACTAAAATAGAATAAAGCGAAACCAATGTAAATAACAAAACAAGCGGGTCGGGACGCTATTTGCGGAGGCAAGGATACACCGATGTAAACGGGGCACTTGCCCACTTTTACGATAGACTATTTCGTTCAAGAAAACACTTATTTTGAAAAATATTGGCCGTTTCCGGCAATCCGCTTGGCTGGCAACATTTTGCTTTTCAATTCACCGGATCTACCGTTTCATTGCCTGCCCAATCAAGCTAGCCAATATTATACGCAGGTTTGAATTGAATTTGGATCGGGTTTTTGATAACGATGAATATCGCTGCTTGTTTGTATTGATTGAGCTGTCGGGCCTGGTTAGGTAACGTATTAAGTATTTTAATAGCAAATAAGATACTCGTAATTGTACCAGCTGAAACAACTACCAATTTTTTTCTAAGTATTACAGTAATTGATAACAGTAGGTACTAAAACACTGAGAGTCAAAAAACACCGTAGTGGAACCACATTTTTTCCTAGCACATTTTTCCGTTCCCAAGTTCTCAAGGGTTGAAATACTAAAGCGATGCACATTTCAAAAATGTCACATTGTAGGTACTTTCTAAGCAAAGTGGATTGCGAACATAAATTCCAAGAGTAAAGGAAAGTTAGAGTAGGTACATTTGAGATGTGTTAGGGGAGGATGGAAAACATTACGTTTGAAGGTGAAACACAAACAAATGTTTCAACTATAAAGTGGTACGGTAAGGTACCTGCTAACCTATGGCACGTATAAACACATGATAATCCTTTTGATACTTTTGTTTCTTGATAACGAAAAACGGTAATGGTAGAATTAAAGGCAATGTGAAAAAGTAAACCAAACCGTGGTGAAAACAAAGCTGATGGAGATGGACAGAGCTATTTTTGTACAGTACCCATGGAGAGTTCTGGGTTTTTTATATTCGTCCCCTGTCTGCCATTTGCCTTTATAATTTATAATCCCGTAACCTATCTGTTTTAAATTTACAACGGGGTTTGATTCTCAAAGCGTTTATTTTAATAGCAATAAGTAAAATAAGTAAAAAACTTCGATGCAAAAAGGAGAATTCCAAAGATTTCACAGAGCTAACTAATTTTCATGAAACGGTATTTTCTAAGCATATTCTTTTGAATTCCGACCGTAATATTTCTTAAAAGTACGTAATTAAGCCTCTGAGGGGAATAATTGCGGAGTACGGGCCTTTTCCTCTTGAAAACAAACTTTTGCCCTAATAACAGATGTTATGCGAAACACGCGATTTTAAGGGCGCGTTTTTAAGGCCCTTTCTAGCGAAAAAGTTAGGTTAAGATTTGCCTCCTCGGGGTCGTATATCACGTGCTGATGCAGTGCGAACTGAAAGGGTCATACTTTTTGGTATCGTTTGACCAATTTATCCACTAGGGAGTAAATAGGTACTGAGATAAAGGCTGATAGCTACGTTTGGAAGATTATGCTGCCGGCCATTATTGATGTGCCAAAGGAAACTTTCCAAAATTGCGGAAAATTTCGGAAACTTTTCACAATTTTGTATGAGAATTGAAACTTTCCGTTTCTTAAATTTAAATTGCCTATATTTCTAGTGACAGTTTCCGGAAATTTCTTAGTTCTTTTCCAACTTTTTGGAAACTACCGGCGATACCATAAAATGTCAAAGCAATTTAGTTTTACTACTTAGAAAGCTAGAACCCCAGACCTAGTTATCGATTCCTCGTAGCTTTAAATAGAACACTACACCGATACCAATCAATAGCAAGTCCCCGCCGTTTTATTAATCAAGTAATCATTACTTGTGCCTCATTCATTGGCCGACAGGCAACCCTGACCCTTGGCTGTAATTAATGTTGCCATATCGATTGGACAGTTAGCTTAGCAGACGCACGGCGGAAATTTCCCATAAATCAGCAAAAGCTATTAGTTAGGTATTAACAAGGTGGGGTTTTTTGCACGATTGAACTTGTAAATGTTAGGTTACTTACAATAAAATTATACAATACAAAAACTATTTATTGATCACCACTACCATATCTTTATTCTGAAGATATTAAACAATTTAACTGTGCATAGAAAGGAAAGGAAAGGCAAAAGAGGAGGAGGACGACAAATGAAACGTTGGGAAGATGACATTAAAAGAGTTGCTGGTTCCGAATGGACCAGAATGGCAAGAGACAGAGACAGGTGGAAGTCTATGGAGGAGGCCTTTGTCGAAGGACAAGGTGTTGTTGAGAAACCGATCGCTAGTAATTAAGTTGATACCTTTGTACTATTGTAAACTTGTTAAACAGCATTAAAGGCTTGTTTTACTTATTTTATTTTATTTAGAAAGGAAAGGATACACTCAAATGAATTACTTAAATGGATGTGTGCGCTTTGAATTGCTTAATAGCTGCCGAATAAAGCTTTGTACGAGTATACTAATGCTGTTTGCAATACGGCGAATTAGTATGGTCGAATTAGCAGAAAGTATGGAATTAAGTCGTGTAGTCGTGCATTTTTGGCAATCGTTAGAGGGCTTAACTAGATAGTTTTCCCCGGTTTGCAACGTTTCTATTATGTACGGAAAGCCTTTAAATGTTAGGTATAAACTTTAAAGTGCCGTAATTTTGGAGTATGTTAAAAACTATTTGGTGCAAGTTTAGCCACGTGTAAAGACCCCTTTAATACTTAACGTATCTTAATTAAAAAGGTGTGAGATGTATCAAAATTAAGTTATTTGTTTTTCTTAGATTGCGGCTCGAGGATAATTCAGTCGGTTGGTGCAAACTTACATTAAGCTTTTTAAAGCATAATAAACGCCCAGTTTATTTTGCACCCCTGTGCGAATTATGGAACATGAATTTTTCATTATTTTATAGACTGTACTTTGGGGCAAATTAAGGTAGTCGTGAAAATTTATTCATGGCACTTGTTCTAAAGATACTACATTCGCACCTTATAAAAAAAAGGAAAAAATAACGGGAAGTTTATCAAATGTAATCGCAGCGAACGCCAGGCGACCGCGGGCATACCTATTTAATCTTTGCCGCGGGTAGTGGGAGCGCGGGGCGCGGGGCGGGGAAGAGCGCAACGCATGGCACCGCTCAGTCAGTTACTTTGTGAAAATTGTTGTGTGATCTGATGACTGATGATCTCTGTGTACCCTATACAGGGTGGAAAAAACGCATATGAACGGCAACTTCCTTTATATTCAAAAAAGAAAATTCTACACGAAGAAGACTTACTTTTATTTTTTAAAACAATTATTACTGCAATTTTGGAATTTGGTCTGCCTTAACCGGGAATCGAACTGGTCGAATATATGACAAAACAATAAAACCATGTATTTTTTACGGTTTTTAATTAATTTGAAGGCGTATGTGTTGCAAGTTTAAAATGATCACTATCATGACCCTTTCGATCTGTATCATAAAACAAGACTTTATTGTTGTTTTGTCATATTAGACCAGTAGTCCAGTAACCATGTCGCCTGAAAGTACGGGGTACTTTGCGTCAAATTCGGTAGTTCTGATTTTTTGCAGACTTGTTTATGATGTTGGCCAAATTAATAATCCAAGTTTGTGACTTCAAGCGCCGAACGCAACTTTGTCAAAAATAAAAAAAACCGTTAAAATTTCGGACTTTTCTCAGACTGGCGATTATAACCCTAAAGGACTAGTTTTTGATAGTAGCTTCTTCGGACGTTTTAAATAAGACTAAATTTGCTACAACATGAGACTAGAATTGTCTCTGTGATAGTTTTCGAGAGTCTCGTGTAGGCGGTAACCTGGGCAGATTGAAGCTGGTTTTCGTCGCAGCCCTGGCAAATAGTAAGTTGGTATCGCAGTTCGTCGAGGTTGTTCAAAAAAATTGCGAAGTTCGACAAAAGTTGAATTTTGAAAAGCTTAATCTCGGAAACTATTGGGTCTACAGAGACAACTCTAGTCTCATATTGTAGCAAATTTTGTCTACTTTAAAAACATCCTAGAAAAGTACTATCAAAACCTAGTCCTTTAGAGTTACAATCACCATTGTCTGAAAAAGAAACCGAAATGTTCGTGAATGTTTTTTTATTTTTGACTAAGTTGCGATCTTCTCGGGGTGACAAACTTGAATTATTCATTGGGCCAACATCATAAACAAGGCTGCAAAAATTCAAAACTACCGGATTTGACGCAAGCCCTCATGTATAAAGTTACTGGAGTACAGTACAGTTCGTTTTCCGGTTAAGGCAGAGGAATTTCCAAAAATCCATAAATGCAGTATTAATTGTTTTCAAAAATAAAAGTAAAACTTCTTTGTGTAGAATTGGATATTTTCAAAATTTAAGGTAGTCGCCGTCTATGGGGCGTCTATTTTTTCTCTTAATTCCGCATGATGAAAACCTCATATAAAAACGGACAAAGTTAAACTGAGTAAATATACCGATCTTACTTTCGAGGTTCCACCACCATGTGGAATGATCACTCTATAGTTATTTTCCAAATAGTTTTATAGCTAACGGCATCCTCGAACTACACCTCCAAAGGCCTTGCTAGGCTGCTTGATCAGAGCTAGATTCAGAAGGCAGTGAATATACTTCAGAATGCACAAATAATGATGACATTATTATTGTTTACATTGTCCGCTCCAATATATTTGCTGGTGACTATACCGTTTTGATATTAGACACTTACTTTGATTATTGACGATCAGAACTCAAAATTGAATTTTTTCTTTATTATTGCATTTCTTAAACCAACTTTATTTTTCATTAAAACTTGTATTACAAGTTAAAAAATTCCACTTTCCCACTTAATATCCAATTAATATTATAAATGCGAAAGTTTGTGTATTAGTTTGTTACTCCCTCACGCTGCAACGGCTGGATGGATTAGGATGCAATTTGAAATGGAGATAGCTTAATAAAAGTTCCAAAGGAAATAATAATAACCGATATCTACAGAAGCTATAAAACATAAATTAATTAATAAGTACAGTCTCGGAAAGGGAATGTCAAAGCATACTTTGACTAAAATAGGTTTATTGTGCAATTATGAATAAGAGAGTTCAAGAATATTTATTTAATTAAAAAAGAAAATATAACCGACTACTACGCTACTTTTGCCCATGCCTCAAGAACCGTGCATCATCGGTCCGTTTACGCGTGCGTGCGCTTCTGTGGCTTTATTGCTCTATGGTAATAAGTAATTTACAAACATACAGAAAATTGCATGATCCCGATAAGAATGCCAATTTTTGATGGGGTGCGAATTTAAAGTAAATCAAATGAATACGATTGTGACGATTTTCAATTGTTTCAAAATTTCCCCCGAAGTACGAAGACCGTTAAACGTAGATAACTACTTTCCGGGGGTTGCACCCCGGTGCAAATTAGATATTGTATTTAGATATTTTTTCTAATCATATCCTCAATTTGCACCGCGTTCTATATTTTCCCCCGAGCCGCGATGGCCGAAAGTAAGTTTTTACTTATATATATTTTTATTTATATGTTCCGTAGGTTGAATTAAATGAAATAATACGTGCAAATGTAGATTGAGATGGATTAAAACGTATGCCAAATTGCACCGAGTACACCTTTTTTCCCTCGTTAGTTATGACCTTTGCAAGGTTTTCAACCAATTGCACCCCATTCCGGGGGGGCGAATTTATTAAGGGATGCATAAAGCTCGATTTTTAACCCCTACAAAGCAATCAGAAATGTTTTTATCAATTCTTAGAATTATTTCCAGACTTTAGTGAAATTTCATCTTATTTGCCCGTACTAAATATAGAGCGTTCGATTCACGAAATCAAACCTCTACTTAATTTTACAAGCAACGTCAATTTGAGTGGCGAAACACGTCTTTGTGAATTGAATATTATTGTATAAAGAATATTAATAACGTACAAAATATACACTATTTTAACAAGGTCTGTATATATTTTTATTTGAGTCCATTGTGGATTTCATCATTAGATCTGCAAGTTAAACATGAGATGATTCAGCATCATAATTTTAGCCAAAAGACCTGCACTATTGGACACAGCCCTCCCGGCCTGTCCCTAGAATCTCCACGATTGTTGGTTAGGTTAAGGTTACGGGAGTAACTTTTTTAAACTGTATATATAGTTTAGTTGGGTGAAGGTTTTTTATAAGCTTAGGAATCTAACATGTAGTTCATAAATGTATATCGGATACCAAACTATGTAGGTAGCTAAAGCGAGCTTTAACTGACGAGAACTTTCCCAGGTGCAGCGGAAAGTAAACTATCCATCTTGTGAAGACGGTTATTACGCGAAGCGATTAAAATGTTGCAAATACTAATGGCGTATCGCTTTACGCTACCTAGATCCAACGAGAAGGGCGCCCAAGGCGAAATTGTGTTAATATAATAAGAACAAACTTGCAGAAGTTGTACCAGGAGTGCATGAGCGTCAGTATAATCTGTTTACCCTTAGTGGGAAAACTAAATTGTTACTTAAAAGTTACTGTGAGGGTAAATACTAAAATAACAAGTCTAACAAAGTGTAAACATTACACAAAGACTAACCGTTATATATTTTCTTGTAACAATATACGATCAAGATGAAAACTGTGAAGTGAAAACAGAGCACTAATAGCGCTGTATTGATAAGTATGAACAAATTAAACAAAACTTTGTGTGCAACCTCATTATACACATATTTACGACTTTTTTAACAATTGTCCTCAACTCCTCACGTGTGGTATCCATCGACTTGTTAAGTTTAAGTTTAAAACTCGAAATTGGCGAGAAAGAGTGAGATGCTCGTCTTAAGACGACTCAGAAGTGACAGTTTTCAGCCGGCTAAATATCTTGCTCAAGATCAATTTACTCGTGTACATACATGTGGCTATCCAACCGATTTCGACCAAGGGGACTGCTTTAGAAAAGTGTCGATGGTATGCTCGCATGTGGCTAACGTAGCCAACCTTTTTGGAAAAATCTATCCCACAAAGTAAGCACGTGAGCACACCATCAACATAATGATAATTGATTACCGCGGGTGGTCTGACTTTCAATTCGTCCCTTTTGGCGTCCAGTTCAGAACACCGAAGGGACTCAAAGTCATGGACACTGGTTCTAACGTTTAAAGTGGTTAAAACTCGTGTATACATAGACCAACTTCAACTGAATAAACACCGTTAATGCGCCATTTAGGCTGCGTTTCCACCAGAGCTGTGCGAGGCAGCTAAGCGGTGTTGCGAGGAAAAATCCACCAATAGGATTATTTTGTTTTACTAGCCTCACTCTCCTATTGGTGGATTTTCCCTCGCAACACCGCTTAGCTGCCTCGCACAGCTCTGGTGGAAACGCAGCGTTATTGCGCGTACTTTATTTTTCAATACTTAATAGAAACAAAATCAACAAGGAAAAATACAATGCCGCAGTTGGAACTTGAAACATTACTTCCGTAATGAATTCTAAAAATTTACAAATGATCGATTGTAAGAAATACGGACAATGCCTGTTATGGATTCGACGTGCGTTTGTATGATAAAAAATACGCGCTTATAGAAACGTAGGAGTCTAGACTCACATTCGTGTAAATGTAACATGTGTCAAAACAAGTGCCACTCAAATTCGTGCCTTACTATCTCTTTCTCTAACTTCTAACTTACACTTTGCGAAGTGCAAGTGCGAAGTTCATACATTTGCTATTTGCCACTTGTCAGCAAATGTATCAACTTCGCACTTGCACTTTGCAAAGTTTAAATCAAGCATCTGATGTAGGTAAATGCAAACTCAACAGATCGCGGACGGTCAAGCTGGCTAATAGCCGGGGTCGCGCCAATGCAATGTCACTGCGTTGGATTGCGTATCGTGCGAGCGCTAAATACTCATATCATAAGCGCATCAACGCAAAAATCTACAGGAATTCTTTTTCTTTCAACTTTAGGCTATCACGCCCCACACGAAAGCGGCATGATTAAAAGATGCTGAAAGGGACATCAGTTAACAAGTAAGTATGTCTAATAATTCAAATTTGGTACCTACCTAATAATATTTAAACATATCTTAGGTTTATCTAATATAAAACATTAAAATGATAACAAATCATAGATCATGATATGGCCAAGTACCAACTTGCCAAAATAGATGAACAAGTTTGGACAACCCTGAGTACCAGAGCGGTTATAGGTACCTAACCAAAACTCCTATAGTGCCGGAGATAATCTAATTTTCTATTTAGGCACAGAGGGCCCTGCCAAGATGCATTGCGCTAACGTTTCTATTCGTTTCGTTTTTAAAACAATCGCGTCATTGTTAGATCACGTGACTTTTCGTATCACGTCCTACCAGTGACGCGATTGGTTTAAAAACGAATCGAATAGAAACGCTAGTTAGCGCAATCCATCTTCGCAGAGACCTCTGGTCCCACGAAGGGCGAGGAAGCGATTAGCTATCGGCGATTTTCTCACCCAAGAAACGAACAAAAGATAAAGATCCCCTGACAGTAAAAGAGACACGTATATTAATAGTTGATCGCTGGCTGTTCACACTGCTGGCGAGAACTCTTTCCACTAGTTTGTCGAAACAAAAAATATAGATCCCGTGTCAAGAAAAGAGACACAAATATTAATAGTTGGTCGCTGGCTGTACTCGCTTCCCGCTCATCGTCGGCGGTGGGGCCAGTGCCTTATACTATAATGTCTCAGCGAGACGCCGGGCCCGTCTCAAGATATGTCTAAGCAAACGTCAATTCATAGAAAACTGTCATTCCTGGCGTTTCTTGAGACGGGAGTTTAGTAATAGGTATGGCCCTAGAAAGTGTACGGCAACTACTAAAGACAGTACGGCACGAATTCGAGTGGCACCTTACCTATCGACCAAGGAATGCTCACAAAGCGTAAAGTGTCCCATTGCTCATGCGGTAATTACCTTAGATATATTCTTGGTTCGTGTTCGCCCCCCCTTCACAAAATCCTAGCTACGCCCTTGTATTATCCTCCTTCTTAGGCAGTGGGGTCAAGTGTAGATTGCCAGTTTCAGATTCCAAAAACCGTCAATAGATGCTCGTTAGCCGATCATTCCACAGACCTGGTTAATGGCCCATCACATTGATCAGTATAAGCTAATGGTCCGCGTAACAAAGGTAACCAGCCCTTAGCCCTGGCCGGTGATTAATCTTCATCAGATGTTTCAACGACCAACACTTCGTAGATTAAGTTCTCTCGACGCACAATAGATGGCGCGCTTCCGTCATTATATAGGAGGTTTTTTTTCAGCTAAATCGCTTTAAAACGACGTCAGTGGCGCCCTCATTACTATTATTGTGTTTTCTAATACACTAAAGTATCGTCTTGAATTGCAGGATGGTTTTTTGTTGTACAAATGAATACGGTGTATGTAACATATAGATATAGGTGAAAAACTTAAGTAAATGACCTCTTGCATGTAGTAGTAACGCATCTTTAGAGACCGTTCGACTTTCTATATTTGAAATTTAACGTAAATTCCATATTGGTTTTGTACACAACTACATGCAAGAGGTCATTTACTTAAGTTTTTCACCTATACAACAGTAGAAGTAGACGACAATCGCAACTAACATTAATTGGCCATCAGCATGGCAACATTTAATTATTACCCTATCATTGCTATTTATAATATAATAAAAGTGATAAAATACTTTTGTAGAAATTCTTACTAATTAATATTTGGGTATTCAATTAATACGAAACATGGGTTTGTTCCCAACAGAAGCCTCGATTTGTGTAACTGGCAGACAATGGAAGTATCATATCAAGCGTTTTGGACCGTAGTATTTTGGTCAGTCTAGAGTAGACGGTGTAATTGAATGTTAATTGATGTAAACTAGTTAGGAGCATACGAATTAAATCAAAACGTGTCATGTTTGTGTCGTGACCACGTCATTACAATTGTTGCAAATGACGAGGTAAATGATACACAGTAATAGTTTTTTCTTTTAATTATATACGCAACATTATCACACGATAATGGCGTAAATTTCAAGCAATTGTTAAGTGCATAAATGCACGAATTATACGTAAAACAGCTGCATTTTGTTCAGTCTAGCCACAAATCTAGTTAAGTTCCTTTGAATGTGTTTGCAACGGAGATAATACAAAAATGATAAGTAATCATAATAATTACGATTATTATTGACATTATGTGTGTCATTGACACTAGTGACTAATGACCAGGAAGCTAGTAACCCACGTACTTAGTTGTAAGTAGTTATACATAGTGCATGGCTGACAATTGAAACTCATATGACCTTGAATTACGTTACGTATCTTTTATAGGGTTCCGTACTGGAAGGGAGCCCAACGGGGCCCTATTAATATTTCTAAGCTAAGCTGTCCGTCCGTGCGTCCTAACTTAAGAGCTATATCTTTTGAACAGTGTATCGGGTTTTTTTTTTATCGTAGTTCTGTGTTATAACGGCGGATTTACAAACTTTTTTTTAAAGAATGTTTATAAGGTGTCCCCATACAAGAATATTTTTTTTTTTTGAATTTTTGTTGTATAAACGGTAAACATAAAAGCGTCCAATTGAAAAACCCAGAAGAAAAACCACAAATACCACAAAAAGGCCATGTGTGAGTTGCGCTCGCGCCAATTCAATTAAAAATCAAATTTAAATTAAAATATTATAATACCTACTGTATGGCGGTACAAGACCCTCGGTGCGCGAGTCCGACTCACACTCGACCGTTTTTTTTTTAGTTATTTTATGTTAACAACTGAAGCTGAAGCTGAGGTAGCAGCAGAAAATTACCTAATTCGAGGAACAAAATTTGGTTTAAAGGTAAACTATAAGACAAAATCCTCAACTCGTAACTAGAACTTGTAATCAAACAAATCATGAGTTGCGTCGCCTGCAAATCATGCCCAAATAAAACTGAATCGTAACGTCTTCTTTTAATTTACGGCGTTGTGAAAACGCAACGTCTTTTCCTTTGCGTTTTTTTGCAACTGTCAATCTGACTTATCAGGTTTGAACTACCCTCGAAATGGCCCCGTGGCGGCGTGGAGGGCCTCTCGTATCGGTGACGTGTTTCGGGGCCGCCTCGAGAGCTCTCGGGAATTGGAGCAGAAATGTATACCTACACGCCTTTGTGACGGGCTGGTATCTGGAAACAATAGTCTGGGCTGTATATTTATTCTTCTTGTAATTTAATCAACCTGTATAAAACATATTACGTGATATTGTAACCAACTGGTTTTATATGGTCAAGACAGAGATAAAAGTTTTCACATTCTCGCAAACGTTATGTTTAATACGTAAGGATGAGTAGGGTACGTATTCTGCGACTAAAATCCGTTCGAAAATAAAATAAGTACGTAAATAAGTGAAGTAAAATAATAAGAAAGGTTATTAATTGTTTAAACTTTTAAACTGAACCCTTTATACATTCTTAATTTTGAGATACTTAACAAGAAAAAACAATGAAAAATGGATCGATCCATTTGTAACCGATAGCCAATGGAACATACATATTTTACTCGAAATATGGCTCAAATGTGGGCGGACGATGCCGATAAGTACTTAAAATATTAGTTTACTTTCCCAGCTGGACAATATCCATCACAATATTGCATCTAAACATGTCAGTGCGATGATTCATCGCCATTAAATTGATAATGCATGCGGACATCGAGCGAGCGATAGGCTCGTGGATAAATAGACCAGCAACCAATAGCTTTGTATAATCTAAACTTCTATACTATTACTATACAATTCTATATTCTTTAACTTATTACCTGTACGGTACGATAAATAAAGGAATAAAAAAACAAAAAACCGCCTTCAAAAAGCAAAAAATAACTTCTTTAAAATGGTAGGTAAATAGGTGAGTCGAACTGAAGTCTGCTTTTGGTTAAAATATTGTTGGACGCCGACTTCAGTTGGACTGACCTATTTACCTACCATTTTAAAGAAGTTATTTTTTGCTTTTTGAAGGCGGTTTTTTGTTTTTTTTAACATTTATTTTATTTTATACTTTTTAGTGATCCTATTTATGCTGTTACGTAGCTCCACTTCTAAATATTAATAAGAAACTATAGAACATTTCAAGCTCGCCGCAGACAACGCCGCGGGAATGTCATAGTCATATTTAAACCTAAATGTGCTTCGTCATAGTCGCTCAACTTCTTTTATCGAAATATCTTATCGCCACCCTTGAAATAGGTACCGTTAAGGAGTTCCGGTGGCCATCTGTGGTCTTCATCATCAGTTCCACTTCACCATATAGTACTTTTCAAAAGCAAATGCATGAGTTACAGTGAAAAATACCAAAATCGCTATAGGTGTGCCTGTAATATTTGAGGAGTTCTCTTGATTTCTCCATGATCCCATCATCAGATCCTGACGTGGTGCCAATGGGACCAACTAGAAAGTATACCCATTCGAACAACGAAAAAATTTTTCAAATCAGTCCAGTGGTCTTCGAGTAATCGGGGAACATACATAAAAAAAAAAAAAAAAAAAAAAACCCTACGAATTGAGAACCTCCTCCTTTTTTTGAAGTCGGTTAAAAATGTTGTTTGTTTCTATATCTTTGAAACTACAGAACAGATATTAAAAGTGATTTCACTAAAAGAAAGTCACATTCAAAGGTGAATTTTTGTATAAAGAAATAATAGCTAAGGTATATTTAATGCAGCGTGCAACTTACCCAATATTAATAAATGTAACGTCGAATACCTATGTGTAAAAAATATATTCATCAGATTGGACGCGGAGCAAAAACGCCCAAAATTTACGTTAATGGTGAAATACTTACAAAGCTCACCATGTCTTAAATGCAGGTACTGTGCTGACCCCAGGGGGCAGGCCTTATAAAATATAAAAGAAAGATTAATTTATTTAATCTGTTTGGCGGACCGGTAGACAAAAGATATTTGCCAATCGAAATAGTGGTAGTAACGTTGTGTGGTTTTTTTTTAAATGTTTTAGTAACCCATGGTTCCTAAGGCGAGAATGAGGGATAACAGATTCTTCTGATTAAAGAGATATTCAAGAATAAGGGAATTCAAATAATTGTATTAGTTGAAGAAAAGAAACGTCTAGAGAACTTCAGTTTATGGAAATTCGACAAGTTTTGTGGTCTGGTAAAAGCAGAGCCCCTCCCCGCTCTTGCTCATGTGCTCGACTCCAGGCTGGTCACACTCCGCCAGCCTGTCTCGAACTTGTCTGGGGAGAGCTTCCATTACGTCGCCAAGTCAGTCTGAGTAAGTCCTCGTAACCAAGAGAGCAGAGGGCCCGACAAATTATAGCCACTCCAAGAGACAGGATTTATTTCTTTTCCTAATAATTTAGATGGAGAGACTATTGACCTAAACTACCCCTCTTGTGTCCTCGGATATTTAGGACGACGGAATGTGTGTGTTTTCTGCAATCCAGTGTGACAGGTATCAAAGCAAACCCAGAATATTGGAGGTCTCCTCCCCTTCGAATCCGTCAAGGCACCCGATATCACACGCTCAGCTTTCGCTTCGCTTAGTCGAGTCCCCACGAACCGACATGAGAGCCGGGAGTAGAAAGCAGTTGCCGAGCTAAACTCGCAGGCATCCTTGCTGACATGAGATCATAAAAACCAAGCCAGCAAGTCACCTCAACTAACTAACGTCTTTCGACCAGAGGTGAGATCGACTCTTGACGCAACTCAAATCCGACCCCCGGTTCCCCAAGATAAATTTTGAAGCTATTAACCTTGAACCTTTAACACACTGAAGCAGTCTGTGCAGTCTGTATGGAAACTGAGCGTACAGTGTGAAGTGTCTCTGCTTGCTATTTTAATCCAAGATGTTTAGTGGCGGTAAGATGTCATCGACGTCTGTGACCCGCTGATAACTTTCACCAAGACACTAAACCCTCTTCGACTCGAATAGAAACATGTATAATATCCGATGCATTAAACGAGAAAGGTAAAGATAAATTGTAATTTAAATTGCCAGGACACAAGCAAAACTGTAAACCCCAATATAAGAGCCGAAAGAGAACTAAATAATCTTAGCCAAACAGCATGGGAAAATTTAGAAAAGTTCTTCCAATAAACTGAAGATTAGACATGGAGTCCTAAAAGGTACACAAGATCCAAAAGAATTAGATCAGTCTTGAATTATTAATAAACCTTTGAATTCCCTTGATTAAAAACATTTATAAAAGAATATCAAATGAACAATAAAATTATTTACCTTTAAATAATTATTAGTTTCGCAATAGAATTAAAATCCCGTGAAATAATTCAAAGAAATTTATCACTAGTTTGGTTTTCCGACGACCAGCGTATATCACTTTTAAATTCAATATGATTTGCTTCTAAGGATTTATTTTTTAAAAATTGTTCTGTTTTTTTAAATAAATTGTTCCTTCCAAAAAATATAAAATTTCGAAACTCAAAACATTTTGAAAATATTCGTAAATAAAAAAAAATCAAAATCAAAGAAAAATATTCAAATAAACATGTTCTAACAAGGACAGCTTTGCTACGAATGATCTAATAGCCTTGTTGTCAAAATTGCAATGACATCTTCCATAATTCAAAATATTTTGAAAATGACGACATCAAATGTCATTCGTAACCAGCTGCATTACTACCCTAAGTGCAACGATGCACCCATCGAGTAACCACTAAAAGACAACACTTAGCTTCGGGTCCCGACGAGATGTCAAGGCCGCGCAGCCGCAAACCGAACTCTCACGACAGCGACACCAAACCGCTTAGAAGCCCTCGTAGTAAGCGACGGAGCTCTCAGGATCATGCTTTTTAAGTAGACTTAGTCTACATGAAAACTCACGAAAATCTCCTAACGTCTCCCTGCAAAATTCCTATAGATCACCTCCTATATGTTATTCACAATTATGTACACCGCACATTATTAATTATAAAAGGAAAATTTTGTGGATACACCACTATTATTATAAAGAAAAGCAAATAAAAATCTTAAGAAAACATTTTTTTCAAGCCCGACGATCACTCCCGTCAACTCCCAACCGTTTCCTAGCAACCCCCCACACACTCTCTCGCCGTTTTCTAACCAGTCAAATACCAAAGACAATTTAATTCTTGCTTGAAGGTTTGACTCGAGATGAGGTCAGTACAATCCCCCCCTAAATCTTGACGATATTCAACGGAGCCAAGATTTAACCTTCTTATTCCAACTCCTTGTCTCCAATCAATCCCAAACAAGAGTTAAATTTCATAACCAATTCACCAACTGAACCCCAAAAACTATTTAAGGAGTCCCCTAACTTATTTTATCTTTCTTCCCCCCCCCCAATCCTTTTTCCCCTATGCTACATCTTTCCCCCCCCCCTCTCCTAAATTAAACCTCCATTACCAAATATGAATTCAAAACCACTAGCCAGTAAGCAAATACTTTATTAATATTTCCAAAGCCTTATAATATTGAACTAAACACCAAATACCATATAATCTAATCCTCAAATATATTCCAAAGCAAAATTACTCCGAATTAATCCTACCCCACATAACACTCACTAATGCTTCTGCATGGAAATTCATAACCGACATCAACGTCCCTATAAAATTTCTAATTCCCCAACTTCTAACTTCATTTTCCTGATTAAACATAATATCGTGCTAAATGTATTGCATTGAACATCCCCTTCTCTTGCAAAGTTTCGGGGTGTACCAAAACATAAACATTATCAAACTGTCTTGCTGCTACCCTGTATGGACCTTCATAAGTTAAATCAAACTTCCGAGTAACTCCACTCATAGAGTCAGACTTATTCAATCTTCGCAACTTAACCAAATCTCCAACCTGATACTGAATTAATTTATGAGTTAAATCAAACCTAGTCTTTCTCTGTTGACTAGCCAATTGTAAATTAACCCTAGCTTGCTCCCGAATCTCTCCTATATCCCTACTACGTACAAGATAAGGCAAATGGGTATCTATTGATAAATGAGTCACTCTACCAAAAAGAACTTCATTAGGTGTAAACCCCGTACTTAAATGAAATGTATTGTTATACAACTCCTCAATCTTCTCTAACCATAAACCCCAATTTCTATGCCTTTCATGACAATAAATCCTAAAGAATTTTCCCAACTCTTTATTAACACGTTCCGTCGTATTTGGCCTAGGGTTCCTAATAGTTGTATATATAGCCCTAACTCCCATATTCCGTAATCCTAATTTCCATGTATTCCCTATAAATTGTTTTCCATTATCAGTCATTACAGTTTTCGGCTTTATTGTTAATGCAAAATTTTGCATCCTAACCATAACCGCTTTCGCTGTTGCCACCCTCAACCCATATAATTTAATGTATTTAGTAAAAGAATCTTGTATTACGAATATGTATGTTATTCCCCCCCTAGACGCTGGTAAGGGTCCATAAAGGTCTGCCAAAACTAAATCCCCTGGATTCTCCGTTACAATAGAATTACACGCCCCCACATACTTAACATTATCCACTTTGGATAATTGGCAAATATGACAACACCTAACAAACTTCTCTACCATTCTCTTCATTCCAAGCCAATAAAATCTTTGCTTTAGATATTTCATCATTTTATAAATCCCCAAATGCCCTAACTCCAAATGAACTTGCCTACACACCTCAGCTTGCAAAGCTTCTGGTAAATATAAAACTTCAACATCGTTGACATGTTTTCTAAAATAAAGCACACCATCGACAACTGAACAACGCATCGCTATTCTGGACAATCGACTTCCTCCTTCCACTTGCCCTAGCACGCGTTCCTTAATGCCTTTTGCTACATTATCCATATCCTGAAACTGAACCATCTGTTCTAATTTAGATTCTAATTCAGTATTATTCTGCACCCCCATATACATTATCGATGGACACCAAGTTTTCCCTTCTTGAATGTCCCCATCCCTTGGAAATCTAGACAAAACGTCCACTCCCCCATTTTCGACCCCCCTAACATGCTCTATTGTGTAATTAAACTGTTCTAAATACAATATCCATCTTGTAATCCGACTGTTAAATAATTTAATGTTCTTTACAAACACTAAAGCTTTATGATCAGTCCTAATAATTAATTCCGCCCCCCTTAAATAAGTCTCAAACTTCTTAACCCCATAAATTACTGCCCAAAATTCTTGTTCTGTAACTGTCCACCTCAATTCTGATCCTCTCAACGACCTTCCACAAAAACTCAAAATCCGTTTATTACCCTCATCGTCATATTGATATAACTCTCCCGCAATTCCTACCCCTGAACTATCCGTCTGCAAATAATAAACTCTATTCACATCTGGATGTGACAACATAATAGTTGTAGAAAACTCCTGTTTCAATTTCTTAAATGCCGTATCTAACTCCTCATCCCAATACCAAACTTGTTCCTTTTTTAACAATCTTGTCAAAGGAATAATCAAAGTGCTATAATTTGGAATAAATCTCCGGTAGTAATTACATAACCCTAAAAATGCTCGCACATGCTTCACCTTTTTCAGAGTTGGAAACTCTTGAATCGACTTGACTTTATTTGGATCAGTCCGAATCCCTTCAGTAGAAACTATATGTCCTAACATTTTCACTTCCCGACAAGCAAATTTACACTTCTCTAAATTACAAGTCAAACCCGCATTCTCTAATCGTTCTAGGACCTTGTCTAATTGCTCCAAATGTTCTTCCCAACTCCCTTTCGTTAATATTGCCAAATCATCTAAATAATTTACACAAAAACTTCTAACTCCTGGCCCCAACACTACATCCATCGCCCGACTAAAACTTCCCACAGACGTCTTCAGACCTTGTGGCAAAACATTATACATATAAGACCTCCCATTCACAGTAAACCCGGTATACTGCCTACTCTCTTTTGATATAGGAATTTGAAAATACACATTGTTTAAATCTACGATAGTTATAAATTTTACACCATGAAATGCATTTAAAACATCTATCTGCATTGGTGGGGCCTCTGACTCTGCCACCATGTATTTGTTAATTTCTCTAGCATCAAGTAAAATACGAATAGACCCATCAGGTTTGCTTGCATATGTTAAAGGACTACTATAAGGAGTTGCCCCTCTAGAAATAATCCCCAACTCTACCATCTCATTTAATTTTTCATCAATCTTATTACGATAAGCATACGGAATCGGATAGGATCTATTTATTCGCGGAGTGTGTTCAGACATTTCTATATGATGAACATAACAATTTGCCCTACCAATTTGCTTCGTGAATACTATCTTATGACTCTCTAAAACTTGCTTTAAATCCATCCTCATACTATCAGTCAATTTTACTCCCACATTAAGTCTATCCAGAAAATCCTCACTCTTCACAGTGGAATCCCTTTTATCAACCTGACCGACTCGTAGAGTTCTAACATTTACACTCTCTTGACCTTCATCAATAAACGGTACATTAACTTCTTCCCCATTACCCGACAGAATTAAAGACTTAGGATCTCGCAAATTAATAACAGCATCATGGGAAAGTAACCAGTCAAAGCCTAATATCACCGGTACTGTCAATTTTGGAACTACCAACAATCCAGTATCGAAACTTATCCCCTGAATTTTTAACTCAACAGATGTTAGCTGCTGTATTTTCAAACTTTTCTGCCCTACTGCTCCTCTAATCTGTATAGGTTTCACTGGTAATGATGGAAACCTTGTATCTTTAGTAATTTGTAAAGATTCATAAAGCTCTTCTGAAATACAACTCACTTCACTCCCAGTATCTATCAACCCATTTATTGTATTCCCTAATATTATCTCAATAACAATCTCCGCTCTAACCTTGCGAGAACCCTCATCAAAACATACCTCTTCATCAAACAAGGATGCCGCAACAAAAGTTTGTAAAAATTCAGAAACACGTGGCCGATCTAATAAACTTGGGGAAAGATTTGGAAAAGCATCTAAATTCAACTTAACTTCCTTATTCTGAACTCTATTCTCATCCCCAAAACCACATCTACCAAAATCTGACCAAGTCTTATTAGCCGATATGGGATATAAATTTCCATGCCCATCTTTCCCTAACCCTATTCCCTCAATCGCAATAGTAAAAGCTACCTCAACCTTTCAAATTGCACTATTCATAATTCTCGAGAAACGAAAGTAATGCCTCTCCCTTAATTCACAAAATCTCTTCCCCTCAATCTGCTTAATACCCTAGAATCCTGGTCACGCGGCACCAATTGTGCTGACCCCAGGGGGCAGGCCTTATAAAATATAAAAGAAAGATTAATTTATTTAATCTGTTTGGCGGACCGGTAGACAAAAGATATTTGCCAATCGAAATAGTGGTAGTAACGTTGTGTGGTTTTTTTTTAAATGTTTTAGTAACCCATGGTTCCTAAGGCGAGAATGAGGGATAACAGATTCTTCTGATTAAAGAGATATTCAAGAATAAGGGAATTCAAATAATTGTATTAGTTGAAGAAAAGAAACGTCTAGAGAACTTCAGTTTATGGAAATTCGACAAGTTTTGTGGTCTGGTAAAAGCAGAGCCCCTCCCCGCTCTTGCTCATGTGCTCGACTCCAGGCTGGTCACACTCCGCCAGCCTGTCTCGAACTTGTCTGGGGAGAGCTTCCATTACGTCGCCAAGTCAGTCTGAGTAAGTCCTCGTAACCAAGAGAGCAGAGGGCCCGACAAATTATAGCCACTCCAAGAGACAGGATTTATTTCTTTTCCTAATAATTTAGATGGAGAGACTATTGACCTAAACTACCCCTCTTGTGTCCTCGGATATTTAGGACGACGGAATGTGTGTGTTTTCTGCAATCCAGTGTGACAGGTATCAAAGCAAACCCAGAATATTGGAGGTCTCCTCCCCTTCGAATCCGTCAAGGCACCCGATATCACACGCTCAGCTTTCGCTTCGCTTAGTCGAGTCCCCACGAACCGACATGAGAGCCGGGAGTAGAAAGCAGTTGCCGAGCTAAACTCGCAGGCATCCTTGCTGACATGAGATCATAAAAACCAAGCCAGCAAGTCACCTCAACTAACTAACGTCTTTCGACCAGAGGTGAGATCGACTCTTGACGCAACTCAAATCCGACCCCCGGTTCCCCAAGATAAATTTTGAAGCTATTAACCTTGAACCTTTAACACACTGAAGCAGTCTGTGCAGTCTGTATGGAAACTGAGCGTACAGTGTGAAGTGTCTCTGCTTGCTATTTTAATCCAAGATGTTTAGTGGCGGTAAGATGTCATCGACGTCTGTGACCCGCTGATAACTTTCACCAAGACACTAAACCCTCTTCGACTCGAATAGAAACATGTATAATATCCGATGCATTAAACGAGAAAGGTAAAGATAAATTGTAATTTAAATTGCCAGGACACAAGCAAAACTGTAAACCCCAATATAAGAGCCGAAAGAGAACTAAATAATCTTAGCCAAACAGCATGGGAAAATTTAGAAAAGTTCTTCCAATAAACTGAAGATTAGACATGGAGTCCTAAAAGGTACACAAGATCCAAAAGAATTAGATCAGTCTTGAATTATTAATAAACCTTTGAATTCCCTTGATTAAAAACATTTATAAAAGAATATCAAATGAACAATAAAATTATTTACCTTTAAATAATTATTAGTTTCGCAATAGAATTAAAATCCCGTGAAATAATTCAAAGAAATTTATCACTAGTTTGGTTTTCCGACGACCAGCGTATATCACTTTTAAATTCAATATGATTTGCTTCTAAGGATTTATTTTTTAAAAATTGTTCTGTTTTTTTAAATAAATTGTTCCTTCCAAAAAATATAAAATTTCGAAACTCAAAACATTTTGAAAATATTCGTAAATAAAAAAAAATCAAAATCAAAGAAAAATATTCAAATAAACATGTTCTAACAAGGACAGCTTTGCTACGAATGATCTAATAGCCTTGTTGTCAAAATTGCAATGACATCTTCCATAATTCAAAATATTTTGAAAATGACGACATCAAATGTCATTCGTAACCAGCTGCATTACTACCCTAAGTGCAACGATGCACCCATCGAGTAACCACTAAAAGACAACACTTAGCTTCGGGTCCCGACGAGATGTCAAGGCCGCGCAGCCGCAAACCGAACTCTCACGACAGCGACACCAAACCGCTTAGAAGCCCTCGTAGTAAGCGACGGAGCTCTCAGGATCATGCTTTTTAAGTAGACTTAGTCTACATGAAAACTCACGAAAATCTCCTAACGTCTCCCTGCAAAATTCCTATAGATCACCTCCTATATGTTATTCACAATTATGTACACCGCACATTATTAATTATAAAAGGAAAATTTTGTGGATACACCACTATTATTATAAAGAAAAGCAAATAAAAATCTTAAGAAAACATTTTTTTCAAGCCCGACGATCACTCCCGTCAACTCCCAACCGTTTCCTAGCAACCCCCCACACACTCTCTCGCCGTTTTCTAACCAGTCAAATACCAAAGACAATTTAATTCTTGCTTGAAGGTTTGACTCGAGATGAGGTCAGTACAGTACTTATATGGAACAAATGCTTGTATTCTTCATAATGCATATTTGTGCATTAAAATCCGGGGGGCTATTGCCTAACGCACTCGCAATCACAATCGTTTTCGTTTTAAAAGTCGAAGGCGAGTCTTTGTACAAAATGATAACCATTGATCCACTTTGAAGCCGATTGCGATTGCGAGTGCGTTAGGCAATAGCGACGCAGGTCCGGTTTTGTTAATCTTCATTTGTATGTTAATCGTTTCAATGAAGTCAACAAAATATTTTGTAAATAAAAATGTCTTAATAATTCAGTTGTAGTGGTATTTTCAATACACAAGCGGCCCTATTATATTTTTACCTAATTTGATTACACTCTATATATTTCCTATATGTCAATTTGTTCCATCAGCTCATCGGAAGGAAGTTTTTATGTCATCATGTCATTATACTAATCAGGTTCGATGACTAACTTATAACGTACCTACTTATCAAAACGTGGATTTTGACTTAACTTATTTTACTTGACTTAAACTTCAAAGACGATATGGGTTTTACCGCCTAGAATCTCGACCCAGCAACGCAAATTGTCTAGACAGAGCAAAAAGGAAATATAGGAATTTCAAGATGGCGGCTCTAGCTACGATTTCGGTCACGTTCGAATAAACATCCTTGTCGCATTGAGTATGACAGCTGTCAAGTATCAAGATGACTTTCCTTGAATATAATATCCATGTTTTTTTGCTTATAGGTTCTAAAGAATGGACTACTATAAGATGTATTTTTAACCGACTTCAAAAAAAGGAGGAGGTTCTCAATTCGTCGGGATATTTTTTTTTGTTTTTTTTTTTTTTTTTTTTTATGTATGTTCCCCGATTACTCGAAGACCACTGGACCGATTTGAAAAATGTTTTCGTTGTTCGAATGGGTATACTTTCTAGTTGGTCCCATTGTCACCACGTCAGGATCTGATGATGGGATCATGGAGAAATCAAGAGAACTCCTCAAATATTATAGGCACACCTATAGCGATTTTGGTATTTTTCACTGTAACTCATGCATTTGCTTTTGAAAAGTACTATATGGTGAAGTGGAACTGATGATGAAGACCACAGATGGCCACCGGAACTCTTTAACGGTACCTATTTCAAGGGTGGCGATAAGATATTTCGATAAAGGAAGTTGAGTGACTATGACGAAGCACATTTAGGTTTAAATATGACTATGACATTCCCGCAGCGTTGTCTGCGGCGAGCTTGAAATGTTCTATAGTTTCTTATTAATATTTAGAAGTGGAGCTACGTAACAGCATAAATAGGATCACTCAAAAGTATAAAATAAAATAAATGTTTAAAAAAACAAAAAAACCGCCTTCAAAAAGCAAAAAATAACTTCTTTAAAATGGTAGGTAAATAGGTCAGTCCAACTGAAGTCGGCGTCCAACAATATTTTAACCAAAAGCAGACTTCAGTTGGACTGACCTATTTACCTACCATTTTAAAGAAGTTATTTTTTGCTTTTTGAAGGCGGTTTTTTTGTTTTTTTAAACATTTATTTTTAGCTATAATAATTGACGGTGTAGCTTGTTACCGACCTAACCTTTAAATTTAAGGTTATTCAGACGACGCGGTGGCCTCGTTGCTAGTGACCCTGCCTTCGAAGCTAGGTCCTGGGGTCATGGATGATTTCTATGTATTTAAGTATATATATATTTCTCTATATAAGTATTTATATCGTTGTCTGGTACCCATAGTACAAGCCTAGAGCTTAGTTTGGGACTAGGTTAACTGGTGTGACATTGTCCCCTGATATTTATTTATTATTATTTATTTAAAACCCAAATCATAGTCAAAGAGACTCATTGACGTCACTGCCGTCACTGGAAACCGAAAAGCTGGCAATTTCCTCGCTCAACGAATTAGTTTAGCCATTCAACGAGGAAATTCTGCCGGCATCTTTGGTACAATGTTGTAGTTTGTTTCTTTTATATCTTTAGTGTTAGTAGTCTTGTTTAATGTTAATTTAATTTTCAGTTATTGTTTTATACTTCTTGTATTATTTTATGTCGTTTTTCAATAAATATTCAGCATATGGGGCCCATTCGGACAAATGTACTTAAATTTTAAATATCAGTATACCTCCTGTATGCAAACCACCCCTTATTTAACCCTAACGCCCAATAGTTAAAGTGTGCTTAAAATATGCTTTATCTGTATCTGTTTTATTATTTTATGACTGATAATTTGAATTTGACAGACAGTGACAAAGAATATTTTAGCTAACATAGGTTTATTGTGCATTTCAAACTTTATTCTTGTTAGACTAAAATCGAGTGTGACGTAAATTTAAAGTTTACAGAAACTTAAAATTAAAGAACAGCAATCCGATTTGGCGCCAATGTTTTATTTTCCTAAAAAAACTCTTTAACTAAGTTTTCTAGTCACACTCTAAAGTTATTTCATCATGAAGAATGTGAGTGCCTCTCGAACCTCGACATTTCTCCGAAAGTTGCAAACTTCCTTCCGCGCCGGAATATGGGAAGCTATAAACCGTAAAACCGCTTGACGTCTCACTGGTCTTTGTCAAGAATCACCCCCGGGGTCTCCACTAAATTAGTGGCATTAATAGAACTAGTGGAGGTGTCGGTTTGTTCATTGGTTCAGTTTTAACGGGTCACTGATTTAACCGGCTTTATAGGGCATCCACTAATTTTAACGTTTAGCCTAAGATAAAGAGTTTATTTACTTTTATGGAACATTCTTTTTTTTTTGGGAAAAGGCTTTTGCGCATACCACCTGGGCCATCCTTACTGTAATATTATAAATGAAAAAGTAACTCTGTCAGTATGTTTCGCTTTCACGGCTCAACCGCTGAACCAATTTAGATCAAATTTGGTATGGAGTTAGCTTAAACTCCGAGGAAGATATTTACCGATACTTTTTACGGTAACGGAAGTCGCAGACAGCATCTAGTCTAAAATATAATCCAGTCATCGGCCAAAAAAAGTATCTATTGCTGTAACTAAGTTAAAATGCTTTATGTGTGGCAATACATTATCCGATAGTCGTAAATATGTAAATACAATATGCGAGACGCGTCTTTGAAGAGGTCCTTCTAGGTATCCCGAAATAAAATACAAGAATCCCAATTACGAGAATGTTTTTTTTTATAAATCCGTTCCTTGGTGTATGTAGAGTTCAATAAAGTGTTTTGTATCGTACTGTATTGTATGGTATTGTATGAAAATCGCAGAACACGCCGTATCTATAATGTCCCTAAGACATTGTCTGCTCCAACCAAACTTTGTGACCTTCATTCACGTTAAAATAAGCATCGGATTGACGTAAATTTCCAGAATCATTCTCGTCTCCCCAGTCCATATAGTCCCTTTACTTTCTCAACCTCGTATAAAATAGTTAGAAAGGAAAGTAGTCTTTATTCTATAGAGATCTTTTCCGGTCTAACTATTTGATCAGATACGAGGTTGGGAAAGTAAAGGGACGATATATTTACTGACAATGATCCAAACGCCTAAGATCTAAAAATAAAGAAATAAATAGCTACTACTTTGCAGGGTATTAGTGCTAAAATGGAAAATTTAATTTGAAAGCTTCGGTCCCTGGAAATATTATCTCACAATGAAAAACTAATTCTACGCCAAAAAAACAAATACTATTTCTGATGCTGTATCCTTATCCCCTGTATTTGATCACAGAGCCGTCGGATCCGTTCATATATCAAAACAGGGGGTTACCTGACAATCCTGACATACTAAAGCAAGAAGATTATATCTCGAGAAGTTTCAATATAATGTGCTTATCTGTATTGTAACTTCATATGGGATAAGCGTAACCTCCTACAACAAGTATTGTCAAGAATGTCATGATGTAAGAATTTGAAATGTAAAAAGATGCCACATAAATAAAGTGTGAACCTGCCGTTTGGCCAAAATATGTTAGCCAAATGTTGTTTGTTTTTCCTTTAACTCTAAATATTTCAGGATTTATTTCAATACCATCATGTAGAACCCTATAGGTTAGGTTAGGTTAGTTTTTATAAAATCCTGATATATATACGGTGACAAAAATCAAAGCGGGTTGGCAAATGAAACGGTTGGGAAACGATACATTCGACAAACGTATTTCGTCGAAACAAAGGTACCCCAAATAAAAGTATTGTTTACGAAGAAAAGTATAAATATTAGTACGACGGAAAGTACGTACTTGACTTGACGGAATCAAAACTGCATTTATTGCATTTTCAATTGACATTTTTTGTTAAAAAAAACTTGCTTAAAGAATTTTGTCACAAAAGCATACAATTTCTTTTTATTAATATTATTTACTGAGATAAAAATATTGAATATTATCAGTTTGCTACGCCTGCTTTGGACTACTTATTGGTCGGAATTACGTAACTTGTTTGTAACCGTGTTTTTTTTTTCCAGTCTAGCACTAGGTGTGACGTCGTTAAGACCATGTGGCGTTTAAGCTGTTTAGCTATCAGCAGAAATCTGTTTATTTATTTTCTCAGTAAATAACGAAAAAAAATTTTTTTCACTCAAACCCCTACACGTTTTTTTTTCAAAATACCTTTTATGTTCCTGTTGTCGATTCACTAGGGCACACCACGCCACTGAAATTAACTTCGCACTCAATATACTCAAGCGAAATGAGAAAGCGGAACGCACCGTCGTGGATTATAAACACTAGTTATACAATTGCACCAACTGAAGGAAACAAATATTTTGCAAAAATAAACTCGCCACTTCTCCCAAAACAACGAATATGTAACACTCCCACGCATCCCCACAATACCGTATTCCGCGTACAAGACAGGAACTCGCACGGCATGCGACACTTGCGGAACGTGACATAACTTACGTATTGATCAATACTCGTTTGTTCCTTCATTGTATATAAGGCGAGGAATATGGGTTCGGTCAGTTCGTTAATACCGCAACATGTGGTAACTCGACCTAACCTTGGGTAGTACAACGCAACATGCGTGAGCGGAGGCGGCTGAGACAATATTAGAAATGCAACAAAGCCCTGCTGCTGCTTGCTGTCTTCATCTTTTAGAAGCCACACCACAATACATCGTGCCCGGGACGTACCCGAATGATTTTAACCATGGATTCTAGACCCTATTTGGAGTATATAATGTGGTATAACATGTAGTCCAATATCGCATAATTTCCGAGATTTTTATTGTTTAAAAAACAATTTCATAGTTAATTTAATTTGAACTCTGTTCCCTTAACTTAAGGATTATTTACTAAGAAATTGATTAAATTAATTTATGTTGTACGTTGATGATATTGCTACTTACAGCATGAATCTTTCTTACTAAATAATGCTTTAGGTTAAGGTGACAGAGTGAAATAATCCTTCTGGTACGTCCCGGGCACGGTGTATAATATCTACCGCTTTTACAAGCAAACAGATGCCATAACTTCCATTTCTGGGTCATTATTTGGGCGTTTGTTCCGAATCACTTTCGTGGTCACATTTTTGTAGAAGTGACTGCAGATTTCGTTTTCGTTTCTGGTTAGGTATCTAAGTTTACCGGACATCTAACAAATATCCAAAAACGGCATCAAAATATAAGGCGAATTCTTCAAAAATATGTCCACAAAAGTGAGGCGGTTGAAACGCTCGAATAATGACCCTTCTGTACTCTTTGTTTTTTTGTCGAGACTATTTTACCCACCTTAATACAAAGGTTTGTTTTAAAAAACCACAAGTGTTAGAGCATTTTTTCCTGTAATGTATTGATTATTCCCTAGTCTATGTATTGTTTTAAGATCTTTTCATCACACTTGCTCGTAAATGGTGTTATTCCATGCCTTTATACAGAAGGACAATGGCCTAAATTGTTCCCGCGGGAATTATGGCGAGTTTGTCATCCCTAGGGAGTAATGACTTTCTTTTTAAAATTTGCAACTCTTTCGTACATCATTTCTGACTAAGGAGGTTTAATTTTCAGCCAAAAGTTAAATAGGTTTCTAATTTCATCTTTAAAAATTAGCTATAGACTAACTTACATTACACAAAACCTATACGCTTCATTAAACTTCATTATTTTTATACCTATTTCAAGTTTATATCAACATTTATCATTAATTTTAGTAATTATACATTTTTATCAAATTGGCTAAATCTGGCTCGAATCCAGGTCGAAACTAAACGCAGTTATTATCTGTGGTAGAGGTCACAAAAAAAATATCGTTTCCATTTACGTTCCCGTTCGTCAAAAGTTATTTCTTTATATTTTGCAGAGTTAAAGTGTTTTATTTTAAAATAGATAGGTACAAAACAAAAAAGAAAATGGCTTCTTCATCCCAGGATTCGGACACAAGATTAATTATCACCAATACACCACCGGAACTAAGAGATGCAGCTGAAGTAATACATGGCAATATGTTACCCGCCAAATCGAAAGAAATGTACTATTTAATTTTCTCTTTGTTTTTTTTCCTCGCAAATGTGATGAAAACCATTGTGTGTATCACAGGCAGTAAGGGGATTACTAACTCGAGTCATTAAAATTCTAACACTCTCGTTAGTAATTCCCTTCATTCTACCCTTGATGCACAATGTACTATTATCTTTAGTAGTTTCTCACGAAATATTTTTCACTTTACCTATACGATACTAACAAGTAGTTTTGTATGGTAGAATTTAGAGACAACTATTTTTAGGAGTTTTTAGCACCTTGTCGCAGCTTTTGATATACCAAATTCAAATCACTCCTCAATACGTTATAGTGTGACAAAATACTAAAATGTACAGCCACTTCTGGGTGTGAAGGTACCTACTCGTAAAGTTGTCCCAGCGGGGGCGGTGTTTAAGGATCCTATAAAAACAATGGGGGGTCATTATCAAACCAACTGACGTATTTAATCCCAAACAATAAGCTCTAGGCTCTGACGATGGGTACTAGTTAGGCAATGATAATCATACAAACTTAAATACATAGACAACATCCAAGACTCACGAATCACTCATATAAAATATTCGCTCATACCGGGAATCGAACCCAGGACCGCTGGTTTCGTAGGTGTAAACTAACTCAGCCAACCGCGTCGATACCTGTTTGTCCCTGTTTTTACGAGTATCCGTGATATAGAAATTAAAAAAATATTGTTTTTAAGACTGTAATATTTTCTATTTTTTTATCGCTTAGGTGGAAAAAATACAATTTGAAACGTTTCCATCGCCGTGTTTCAAATTATTTCAAACCAAACCGTTAAAAAATAACGCTTGAAGTACAAAACACCAACCAGCACGACTTTAATGAAACTTGTAAGTACCGCACAGCCCACACATCGTACAACCACCGCCTCTACGCCCACCACCGCCTTGCCTATACGCCTCCGCCCGACCTTATAATATGTGTGCCCACGCACTTTTAAATGACAAGATTTCCGCATCTATATAAACAACATTCAATCGTAGATAATAAACAATTTATTAACCTATAATGCATCGTTTCTCGTAAATAAAGTAACTTAAGTCCACATTAACTTAACATCAAGGATTGTTTTTTACGAGCAAGTTATTTAGGATAAAAAAAATATTTAAAAGTTATAAAAGGGTTTAAGAAATAAGAAAGTTGTATGGACTTTACATCTTTATGCTTGTTTTAAACCGAAAAGACGGAGTGTAAAGCATTCCAGTCACGAAGCTGAACGGATCTAAAGAAATAAAACCCTTCGCTAAAACAGTATTTTTAAAATGAATGGCAAAATTAACTTTCTAAATTATTTTACACCAAAAGGAAACTCATGAATTATTCATGGGAAAAGTAATATCCCTGTAGAAACTTACAAAGTTGCCGACAACTCTTCGAACGATAAGCGGTAAAGTCAGATCAGCTGTAACTGGTTCAGAGCTTTGGTACTGAGCCAAAGCTCCAAACCAAAGTTAAGACAAGGTTATAAGTGAAGCAATATTGCTATTAAACTCATTTATTTTGGATAGTATTTATATGAGCATAACATAACCTACAAAAAACTAAGTGGGCTAGTAAATTAACAACCCAGCAAGTATTCCTTGGGCGGCTAGTCGCCGATATATGTATAGTATTTTAGTCGCCGAGTTAGTATTTCGATCCGTTTATTATTTCGCATTAATTTGTAATAAAAACAGAAAAATGAAAAGAAATCCTAGGCAGTTTAGATAGTTTTAAAATATGACCAGCGACCCAGCGAGTCGATTTTTGATAAATCGAGCGCTCTAAAGTTGAAAATAAATCGCATGCGAATGATCGTCACAACCAACCCCGAACTTTACAAATAACGATCAATTTTACCGTTGAAATTTTCGAGTGTTCGATTCTCAATTAAAAACTTGCCAAATATGCAATAACTCATGTAAGCTCTAGCTTTAACTTAAGATGATACCAGCACAAAGATAATAAATAATATTTTAAAGCTCTTTTCATACACTCCAATAAATTTAAATTATCTCCCCGCCGCAGGGTCTGCGTTTTTCCCTCCCATAGATAATTCCTAATGAGGTTCCGAGGCGCGGGCAACTTCAAACATCGGAATAAAAAGTTTACCGGATGAATGCCCGCCAATCACCGGCCGTGGCATATTGAAAATTCAACAGTGAAATACTGTCGAGGGTTGTAATTCTAAAGTTGACCAAAAATCTAAGCGTAAAGGTCCATCTACGCAACTTAATCTGCTTACAACTCGTTTATCGTTATTTCCAAGGAAACTAACAAAAAAACGGGTTTTAAGTAGGACATGAATTATCTACGAGCGTCGAATTTCATCCAAATCTGTTAAGTTAAATCACAAATTTCCACAAGTACCTACTTGTAATATCGTAGGATATAATTTAACAAAGTCAAAACTAGATATTACGCCAAGTATCTATATTTTACTCTTTTCAAAACCTACTGAAATTTATTGGACCGCTGTAAAAAAACACGATGTAATTCAAGAAATGAAATGGACCAACGCATGGCTAATCGCACTCTCGAACATAAAGCTGCAATTAGCAATGCGCTTCAAGATAGTAACGCATTAAATTATGACCGTACTCGTATTTCTTTTACGCTACGTTTTTCTAGTTAAATAGATTTAAACGTAGTTCTGTCTTAGATAAACTTAGTGTTTGAAATTTAATGTACTTGTCTTTAACGTAAAGTGTCAGGAGTAATTTCTGTAAGATCACAACTTTAGTGATTTCTTGGCCCGAAAAAAACTAATTCGATAAAGATGTTTTACATTTTTTTTAATTATTTTACAATGCTTTGTACGTTTTTCCGTCTTCGACATCGCATGTCTTAATTAAATATTATTTTAGTATCGTTTCTGTTATTTATTACATAAATAATCGGGCAGTTTTAGCGTCTGTTCACGTATTCAAAGGTTCTTTCATACACAAATATTATGTTACATTAGTTATGCTAATGGGCAGGGGCGTGTCCAAATCAACGTTAGTTTGCGACCGGTCGCCAGGTGATATGGGTCCGTCCCCATGTCAATCTACTTGTCCGGTAGTTGGCTGGGCTAATGGCCAAAGGTGGAGCTCATAGTTGCGCTGATACCCTAGGCAAGACTAGTTGTGTTCCTTCCCGAGGTTGCTGCCTGTCAACTACTCGGTTTCCCCGTAGTAAAACGAGTAGCACAGAAACAACAGTCGAACTCCTGATCGTCCTATATTCACCCATCCATGCTTCCCATATGTCCTATCCAATCAGCTGCAAGCGATGTCGTGGCATGTCGCTGCGGGCCTCCTATCCAACAGAATAGGATAGGTAGCGGTAAAATGCCACCCGCGTGTTTGTGCCGTGCGCGGGGACCCGTACGGGTGGAGAACGAGATCCTGGTAGGTTGAGCTTGATGAGAGTCGGAGTCGTTACCCTCTGATAGCAACACGCCACTTTGGCTCGGGATTCATCTCACACGGGAGGTTCTGGCCTAGCCAGTCAGAATCAATCGGCTGTCGCGTTTACAGTAGTCTGGCCGCGGGCGAGTGTTCTGGGGTGTTGAGGTCAGTAGCCGGCGGTGTACGGCCCCGAGTCGCTGTGGTAAGTGACGGAGGGCTTGACACCGTGCGGGCTCACTTGGCAGCTCACCTCGGAACGCTATATCCGGCTCGTATCCCTGATGCGTCAAAGCATCCCCAGTAGGAGGGCTCCAAGGAGGGTGGGGAACGAGTTGGACGAAATTTTTGATGTGATTTTATGGATACCAGCAAACCAAAATCGACGAAAGCCGAACCCTCCGCAAGGAGTGAGGCGACAGCGCTTAGCGCAAAAGACGACTGCGAGGTGAGACGCCGACCTGTTGCAGACAGGGACGCGGGATCCAGTAGCAGTGCAGCACGCGGGCCCGCAAGGGCGAATAGGGCGCTTAACGCCGGTAAGGGCAACAGCCAAGGCGTAACCGTACACCCCAAAAGTATGAGCCGACCTATCCCCTCGGGGCTGAAGGAAGGACGCGCTGGCCTCCCCACCAAGGGTGAGACCAGCGTAGGTGCTGGCGGGGCGGACGGCGAAACCGAGGCGGGTTGCAGGAAAGAGGGCTTCCCTATTCCTCTAAATCTGACCTCCCCGAAACCACCCCCTGCAAGCTCTCAGCCGGAAGGGAGTGTGAAGAAAGGGAGCAGGAGGCAGAGGAAGAGGCAAGCCCAGGCTGTGGCATTCCAGCATCTTGCGGCCGGCCCGTCCAGGGACGACACCGCTGTAGCGAGCACGACCAGGACGCAGAAGAGGCCGTTGGTATCACCATCAGCCAGCGGCGACTCCAAAAGGACGAGGGTAGGGTCGTATGCGGAGGCGCTATCTACCATTAGGGTGGCGGTGATACCAACGACTTTCCCGGCCAAAAAGATCCTGTCCTGTCACATGGCGGCTATACAGGGAGTGGTGATAAAACGCCTCCTTGTCATCCCTAAGCCGTTTCCCGACATCAACTTCGGGAACATTGTGGGAGGCGCCCTGCACATCAGTTGCGGTGACAAGGCGTCGTCCACGTGGCTCACCTCCCTCATCAGCGAGGGAGAGATTGCAGGCATGAGCCTCAAGGTCGTGGATGCCAAGGATCTTCCAAAACCAGTGAAGATGGCCTGGAAGACGAGGATCATTGGCATCCCCGATGCGAAGGTAGTGTTTCAGCTGCTCCAACGCTTCAACGAGCGGCTGAACACTGACCAATGGAAGGTGGTCGACACCTCGGAGACGGAGGCTGGCACCCGGCGCATTATTCTAATGGACCGGGAGTCAGCAGACGTAATCCGGGAGGCCGGCTACGTTCTCAAAACGGGGATCGACGTCAGCACCTTTAAGCTCTTGGACGACGCCGAGAAGAGGGGTGCTGGCGTCGACCCTAAAGAGGCTCCCCGAGTGACCGAGGCTGCTGAGGTGGCAGCGACCGAGGCTACTGTGGTGACAGCGACCGAGGCTACTGAGGTGGCAGCGGCCGAGGAGTTGGAAGGGGTGGATGAGGTGGACGGGGTTGGAGTGGACGTAGGGCCGCGTGGGTGTCGGGAGCCGTCACCGGTATCGGTGACGTCATCCGAGAACCTGCGGGACCTGGCGGCCCTCTACCTCGGAAGCCCCTCTTCACCCATGTCCGAGGACTACATGCCGCCGGCGGAGGCTGCTGACCTCAGCATGCCCAAGTCCAAAGAAGAGTAACGAAGCCATGGGAGGCATAAGGTGCGTACAGATAAATCTGCAACATAATAAGGCGGCCACAGCCCTTCTGGCGAGGCAGCTAAAGAGTGATAAATTCGATGTCGCCCTGATTCAAGAACCATACCTGTACAAGGGCGAGATCAGGGGACTAAACGGCACGGGAGGAGTTATTCATTACCTCTGCCCCGAGAACAACATGAGGACTTGTGTGTATGTCAAAAACGGCATAAATGCCATGCCTTATAATGCTTACTGTTCCAGGGATCTTACCACTGTAAAGATCCAGGAGAGGAGGGTAGGCAAGACTCTCATCATCTCGTCTGCCTACCTCCCATACGAAGCGACGGACCCCATCACACCTCAACTCCGGAGTCTAGTCGCAACTGGAAGTCAGGCGAACACCGACCTGATCATCGGCTGCGACGCCAATGCACACCATGTCATCTGGGGAAGCTCAGATGTCAACAAGCGGGGAGAGAAGTTACTGGATTTTCTGGTGAGCTCTTCTTTACAACTACTTAATAAAGGGAACAGCCCGACCTTCGTCAATGCTAGGCGTGGAGAGGTAATTGACATAACGGTGGCGTCTAACCACATTTACGAAGATATAGAAGAGAGGGGGCATTTGATAGGACTACGTTCGAAGCCATTAGCACATCGGCTGCTAGGCACGGCATTGAACCAACCATATGTAAATGGATAGGCAACATGTTAAACAGTAGGCTAATAAAGTCAAGTCTTTTGGGCGACGTGCTATACGCCACAACGACAAAAGGATGTCCCCAGGGGGGAGTTCTCTCACCAACCCTGTGGTGTCTGGTGGTAAACTCTCTCCTCGAGGAACTCAACACTGGCCCACTACACACTGTTGGGTATGCAGATGATCTTGTGATACTTATCAACGGGAAGTTTCCGGGAACAGTATCGGAAATCATGGGGAAAGCTTTGGAAAAGGTGGAAAGCTGGTGCATTAGACATCAACTATCCATCAATCCGAGCAAAACTGTAGTAATTCCATTTACTAGGAAACGGGACCTCAAACAGATCAAGCAGCTTAAGCTGTTTGGCGAGGCACTAAAATTGTCAGGTGAGGTAAAATATCTAGGTATCACACTAGATAAAGAGCTCACCTGGAAAAAACACGTAGACAACGCGATAACAAAAGCGCTGAGAGTGTTTGGAATGTGCAGATCAGCGTATGGCAAGACATGGGGCCTTAACCCTAAAGTACTGAAGTGGATCTATACCATGATGGTAAGGCCCATCATTATGTACGGCTGCCTGGCCTGGTGGCCAAGAACAACACTAAGGACATGCAAGGACTCTCTAACTAAGGTGCAGAGGGTGGCCTGCATGGCTATGACAGGGGCGTTCAGAACGACACCGACTGCAGCAATGGAGGTCCTCCTAAACCTCCCACCGCTGCACATCGCCATTCAGTCTGAGGCGTGCAAGTCACTACAGAGGCTGAAAGAGACTGGCCTGTGGAATGACGCCGCGCCTAGAACCAGACACACTAAAATGGCACATAATGTAGTTCTAGAAAGAATACTGACGATGGGCTGCGATAAAATGCAACCCAAGTATGTATTCCGGAGGAATTTCAATATCCACATCCCGACAAGGGATGAATGGAAGGATGGGTTGCACCTAGCGGAGGAAGACAACGCGATATGGTACACGGATGGTTCAAAAATGAGCTCCGGTACGGGGGCGGGTATTCATGCCAATGACTATAACAGTAGTATAAGTATGGGTAACTACGCAACGGTCTTCCAGGCGGAGATGTATGCGATAATTGCCTGCACGCAGGAGAATATTAGTAGGCCTCTACAGAAGAGAACTATATATATTCTAAGCGACAGCCAAGCGGCACTTAAGGCGCTGACAGCGCCAAAAGTAGACTCGAAACTAGTCTACAATGGAATCCAAGCCTTAAACAGACTTGGTAGGCACAACAAAGTGAAACTGATGTGGATTCCAGGACACGAGGGCTTTCCCGGTAATGAAGCCGCGGATGAACTGGCAAGGCAAGGGTCCAAGGGCGTATATGTTGGACCTGAACCATTTGTGGCACCCTCACTGGGCACCATAAAAACAGCCCTGAACAATAACACCCTAGAACACCACCAAAAAGAGTGGAAAACTACGGTAGGCTTAGGGCATGCAAAGCTCTTCATAGAAAGAGTGGACCAGTGCTGGACCAAGAAACTTTGGAAACTCAGCAGAAGACAACTCCGATATATTATCGGAGCGTTTACCGGGCACTTTGGGGTTAAAAATCTCCTAGCAAAGATGGGCCTCTACGACAACACAGATTGTAGATTATGCGGCGAAGAGGAGGAAACAATGAAACACTTACTGTGCGAATGTGATGCCCTCGCCGGAGTAAGAATGAAAATCCTCGGTTGTGGTTACCCAGAACCGAACGACTTCAAGGCACTGCCACTGCACTCCACTATCCGCTTTCTGGAAGGGATGGAGGCTGCATTGGTCTAATTGCTAAAAGAGGGGTAATTACACAAAAGATCCCATAGGGTCGAAGTGTATCCGTAAGGACCCCACCTACAAGATAAGATAAGATATGCTAATGCTGTTGTAATAATTAATAACTTGATAATCAATGTTTAAAATCTGTTTTTTAACTTAAATTTACGCATATAGCAGTGCCCTATCGCATGCACTACCCTAGGTTTAAGTTTTAAAGACAGTAACACCAATCTGTATAACTCTTGTGCCATGATGACAATGAATAAATGCATATGAATATGAATATCTATAAGAATGTTTTAAATGAGAGTCAGTTCAAACCAAACCTTGCATATTCCAATGATGACTTCAACCTTTTTCCTGCCATATTTCCAAACAAACCGTTGGATTCGCGTGCATTGAAACCAACAATAGGAGAGGCTTTCATGTAATGCTCACAATATAGCGCGGGAGCGGCGACCTAAAAATCAGCTGACTTTCCACAATCGAACTCATGGCTCCACACAACGGGCGATACTGAAGTGCACTTCTCCGAATAGATCTCAAGGTATATGACAATTATTTAGTTATTCCTTCCTTTTTTGAGAAAATAAGGGTAAGGCTAAAATTGTGTTTGAACCTCAATAAAAAGTTGTTTTTTTACTAGTTCATATAGCCATGGATTTTTATATTGTAATTGTTGGGAATAAAATAAGCTTAATAGGACATCAGATACATCGACTAAGGTGTAAGTTAAATCTCAAATGAACTTGCTTTTGTTACTATCAGCGTTCATTGATATGGCGTTTATCATAGTTGTTTCCTATTTCTATGTTGTTAAATTTTTCCCAATTAAGGGAAAACCTCTCTAGCATCTCTCCCTCAATATCTCCAATTCCGAATCTCTCTTGTTTTTTATTGTAGAAACAATCGGAAACAGTTTTGTTTAGACATTATCGGATACGATATTGATACGCGAGACATCTACTGGTACCTTAAAGCACTGGATAGTCATGAATATAGTCACGGTATGAAAAAGTTCGTCACTTTTAGACCTTAGCTGCATTGAAATAAGAGTCGAAAAGTGACTAACCTTTTCATTCCGCGACAGTACGTTCTCCCCGGTGTCCTTCTGTTTCTCTTCCGTTCTATGACGATCGTCATTTATTAACGCATGTTCATTCACGCGTAAATGAAATATCATTTTAAGTGTTCCGTACCAAAACGGTGTCCCTATTACTAAGCCTCCGCTATCCGTCCGTCTATCTGTCTGCCAGCGGGCAGATAGGTATTTCTATAACAGGTTATTAATTAAATTGAAAATTAAATGGGCCTCAATGCAAGGATGGTACGGGACCCTTCGTGTGCGAGTAAGACTCGTACTTGGCCAGTTTTAATTAACACGCCAAATGTGGTTAACCGCGGATATTTTTATAAGTACATATCATTTCCTGGTGACCTTACCAATAATTCCAATTTTCATTTTCCTTGTTTCTTAAATAAAACAATGAGACTTAACATCTATATGGATGTAAAATAAAAATTAACACACAAACGATTTTTAAACAGAAAGCTTATACAAAGACTACCTAAAAGCAATAATTTGCTATCTCTTTGTAAAACGCTACGTCCGCATTAAAGTTTTAATAAAACCGCGTTTGAAATATTGAAAAGGGAAAGAAAATAGCGGGCAACATATTGAACATTCTTCGCAGTTTTCAAATATGGCGGTCAGAGGCCGGGTAGTTCAAAGCCCTTGTAACTTACTGGGCTGTCTGCCACGCCTTCCCGTTTATATCACTTCAGAATCGAGGTCTTTGGGTGTAGTGGTTAAGTCAAGAAAGGAATGAACAAATAATACTTTACGTAATGCCTTCTTTTTACTTCATATTGTTAACCGATTAATCTGACATCGTGTCACCGCCCTACCATCGAGATATTCTTCAAGGATGACAACACTAGCGGCTGTCATTGTGGCGTCGTTATTTTCCCGCTTAAGAAATTGTCATAAGTCTCAATATAGTAAAGTTGATTAATTGTTCTCACTTTTAATTGCTTAGTATTTTAAAAATATTTTTCTATTGTTTTTCTTTTGTGTGCTATGAATTAATATTTTCTTTTATTCTACTCTATTCTTCTAACTTGTGATAAGTAGGTACACCCATTTTTTGCAAAATTTGGAGATACGTAAAACAGAGAGCACAAACTGGAGAGACAACTTTTCTGAATAACTCCTCACCTGTAGATTTAACATGAAAATCGAAATAATGACGATATTTTAATTCTAATTCATTAAATATCTAGAGTTGGGATATAATAATTAGAAAACCATTTGGAGAAGAGTAAAATATTATGAGCAAATGTCATAACAGAACTTAAATTTAACTAATATTATAAAGAGGAAAGATTTGTATTTCTGTATGTTTGTAACGAATAAACAAAAAATACCGGACCGATTTCGAAAACTCTTTCATCATTAGAATGCTACATTATCCCTGAGTAACATAGGCTAATTTATTTTTCTGCGCGGACGGAGTCGCGGGCAAGAAAGAGTTAGTTTGCTATTTGATATTATATATTTTTTATTATAGATTTATCCAATTTATCATTTATAAAAATTCGGTCATTCTGAAAAAAACACGATCAACAAAAAATATTATTTAAAAATTGGATCAAATGCAAATTTAACGAACTAGGTATCTTAAAATTGCCTACCCATTATCTTGAAAATAAACGTGTAAAAATATGTGTATTTCATTACTCATACGTCCATCGCTTTACGTAACTAACCCACCAATTTATTTCCTTATACCCAAAAAATAAACCTTTTTCCCTGTAACTCCATAAATTAAGTCTTCGTTTGAACTGATAACGAATTAAACAAACCCAGTATTATTAATGCCGCATGCGGGAAACAAAGCAACGAGATAACGACTTGTGTCGACCTCGATGCTGGCAATTGTATGAACCAATTGTATTTGCAGTAATGGGCCAGAGTAAACAACATGAGGCTAATAATCAGGCCTCATACTACGATTGGGTCTATATTAGAATCCCTAATTGAAATTTGTCCTAATGCATTGTTTGTCCTAATGCATTGTTTGTCCAAATTATGAATTTTAAAACATTTCGTGTTGTTATAATACAACCCTGACCTTACTATAAAAGTTGTCAGCTGAAAACCAGTTTAGGACATATGATAATTCGTACAAACGATGCGTTAGGACAAATGTTATTACAGTTATTAGGGTTTTCGAAGGAGTAAATAACATAAATAACATGAGGCTAATAATCAGGCCTCATACTAAGATTGGGTCTATATTAGAATCCCTAATTGAAATTTGTCCTAATGCATTGTTTGTCCAAATTATGAATTTTAAATCATTTGGTGTTGTTATAATACAACCCTAACCTGACTGTAAAAGTTGTCAGCTGAAAACCAGTTTAGGACATATGATAATTCGGACAAACGATGCATTAGGACAAATGTTATAGTTATTAGGGTTTCCGAGGGACACCCACTACGATTAACTCAGGAGATGTCATATGTGTTTGTGTATATGTGTATGTGTACATGATTACAATTATAACCAAAGATAGGTAGCGTGATTTCACATTTTGTCCGCCTGGTTTTTTTTGTTAATTTAAGAGTTGTTAGAAAAGAACAGAAGATAAAAAACTCGTTATTTTTAGCTTTAGCAATTTTATGCGTCAGTGAATAAATATTCATAGATATATTAATAATAGCTGCACCTAATAAAATGTGTGCCAGGCAACAATCAATGTATTTTAAATAGCAAAATTTGAAAAAAATACCGAACTCTGCGCCTTTGCTCAATTTAGTTTAAACCGGGCCGCCTTTCCTCTCAAGTAAATAAGAGCTACCATATCGTTAACAATATGACAACGACACGGTTTAAGAAAAATAATAGATACCCTTAACTCCAATCGTCGTATACTTGTATCGTAGGCGCGGACCGTAGATTGCAAAAGTGCTACGACGTAGCACCGTAGCAGATACGGCGTAGTCAATTATTTTCACGTCGTCACCCCCTTACCTCCGTTCATTACGCAAAGGCCATACCTACGCTAACACCCCTGAAGCCGCAAACTCACAGAACGGAGCGGAGGCTACGCTTTGCGCGCATTTTGATACTAAAAGCCGTGCCAAAGTGAGACGGAGGCGTTTTCAGTATGGGTTTTCGGTGTGATTTCAATACAAATTGGACCTATTTGAGGGTTCTCAGGACTTAAATTTTACTCATTCAAATTATCGTTCAGCAATTTTTACACAACATTAGTTAGCATCCAGTTCAAACAATATTAAATAGAGCCCACTCACGCACACACTATGCAGTTTGCTACTCAGCGATTGATTTGCAGGGAAGCATTAATTTTCTGAGTTACAGTTAGTGATACGAGCAGGCAAATTGGAAATATTCTATGCAACAGTGAACTGCTTACTCGATAACGCACCGCGCTGATCAGCATTGATTTGCGGAGTACAGTCGGCTAGTAGACAATACGCCGCCCGCGGCGAGCTGAACGACCTTAGAATAAAGCGAGAGTGTTTTATACATTTAAAACTTTATTTTTAGGATGGCCTTATAAAGGAGTCTTCAAAAATAAGAATATCATACACGGGCGGGTGATAGGTAGACCAGGTGCAATTTAAAAGTACATTAGGTACAGTTTAAAATAGCACAAATCAATCCCATCAAGGCAAAAACTCCATAACGGGCACTGACCTAAAATACGGAATCTTTTTTATTACTGGAAGAAAAATATGTAACCCCATGAGCACCATATGACCCGCGCTTTGCTCGTTTTTACTTAAAGAGAAACGGCCGAGCACAAATCTTGCGTTATTTTCGGACCGGCTTTGAATAATTCCGGCCTAGGGGAATGAAACATGCTCTAAAGAGGATGCAAGTTTACGCAGGTTACCATAGACACGACGTTTTTAATTTAAAATAAACGCTGCGTCAAGGAAATGGAACGCGTCCGTTACTTTCCCGCCAAACCATTTGACAGGTGTCAATCTTGCGTCAGTTCTCCTCTCAGGGCCTCCTTCAGAGTGACATTAAAATATTAAATAAAATATTGGACTTGACAGAAGCGCTTGGATCTAACCCCATGTGCTTCTGTTTAGTCCATTAGAGAAAATACTCTTTTACCGAACAATTGTCCTCGCGTGTGATATCCATGGACTTATTTCTCTAATAAGTCCATGAGAGTGTCTATAAATAACTCGACATTGGCGAAATACATCTTAACAGGAGTGAAAGCCTATAATTAAGGAAAAAAAAATTGAGGTACTTGGTTGCTCTTCCAAAATAAATACTTAAATATTACAGCGTTTTTTCCAAGGTTTAATACTTTACGATCGCTTCCCTTTCCTCAAGAAATAAAGATGCAGAATAAAATCAACTCTGCAAATTACGTGGACTGGAACTTTCTTTCTGCGTCTTTATTCTCGTAATCTTATGACCAAGACAAAATTAAAAAGTTAAATGACTAGCATTTGATATTTTTTCAGAGTTGGCAACAAATTTCCAATCGTAAGATTACTGTCATTTCATGAGATTGCAAAAGTATCTATGGCCCTCTCAAAGTCCACTTATCAAGCTTATCGCCTTTAAATAGAAATAAACAAAAAGTGTATGTTATTCAGGTTTTCTTTTAAAAGATTAACTAAGCTGCGGAGGTTAAAGTATTCAATGAACCGAGCTTCTTAAACAAGGATCATGGTCGAAGCGCGCCTCGGCGTAGAACTTTCGGCACGAGGAGTTGGCAAGAGGTCCTTCCATGTTTGTAGGTCCCGGCGGCCCCGGCGCGCGAGCCGTGAGCTGCGGAGCCCTCGACTCGCCTCTTATCTATTGTTCCCGGCTGCACTACACAGCTCGCAATATTGCCGAGTATGCGATCTGCAAGCTCCGGTAACAAATCTTCTAAATTATTTACCAACGAAAACTGCCAAGATACAATCTCACTTAAAAATTAGTTAGACAAGAACTTCAAAAAATAAACCAACAAAAAATATGGACACTATTTTAGCTTATAACTAAAATAGTGCGTCCATATTTTTGTTGGTATTAGCTTGTCATCTACAGTAAACATACACGCATTAAACAATGATAACGCAACAATGTGACCAAAAATACGAGGACAACTAATATTTACGTGTATCCATTGTTTAATAGCCATTGAGACTAAACAATAGTTGTAAAATGTTACAACAACGTCCTCGACATAGTTTAAACTGAACGCGGCATCAACTATATAAATTGGTAATAATTTCTTAACGCATCCATTACTTTCCCGCCAAATTACCGTTTGACAGCTGTCAATCGAACGTCTGTTTGCTTTTGTTTATGAACAGCTGAAACACTAATATTATAATGTCAAGAGACTCAGTTGCTATTTAAAATGTATACTTACGTAATAGTGGTTCACAAATGCAATGCTAATATTATTCAACGACTGAAATAAATCTTTGAAAGCGACAACCGAAACTAAAATACTGAAATGCACATTTCTGAACAAAAGCGTTTTCATTTTTGTTTTCGACTAAGGTGCAATGATTACAGCCTCTTTCTAAAAATATAGCAACTTGCAGAACGTTTTGTTTCATGTTCAGTGTGAGAAACACCATTTCTATTTTTAAAATGGATGCTAGATTGTCGTGGAAGAAAATATTAAAACTTTGAAGGCAATTTAAGTTCTTTGAAATATACCCGTACGAGGGAGGATAAAGCGTGATTGGAAATGTCAATATTTAATGTTAAGAATTAATTTCCGAGCATCGGTTTCATGTCACAAAAATATAACAAGCAACTTTACTATTTCCATTTTATTTAGTAATTATGTTTGATGTTATCAAACAATGTTTTCAAACTGAAATTATTGTATTCATTCAGAACAGGTTAAATGAATTCTAATTGGAGTTTCGAATTGTTTATTCAGTAATTAAGGCTGTAAAGCTGCCAGCAGTGAGTAAATTGAATTAAATGTAATTTAAATGCATAGGTTAGTTAAAAACATTGACCGCAAATAATTTACAACATTATAAGTAGTTAATGTGTTTAATGCAGATTAGATTAGAGTTCTCTAATTCGGAATTGGTGGTAATTATAATTTGAAAGGACGGATTTTTCAGTCATAGTGTTATCTCACTATCTGTGGGATCAATTTTAGGTTTGTTCTTTTTCTTACATAAATGATAACTTTGAATTTTAAATATTTTTATCTCGGGATTGGACAAATCAGCCCATGGTATAGTGTGGGTGTTAGGACACGCTGGTTTTTAAAGTAGGAAATATAATCCGTGTGCTATGGAGCTGATATTTTGTATGGTCACGAGTATCAGTCATGACCGTTTAGTCATTAGTTTTTTTGGTGAACAAATATATTTCACACTTATTTTGTAGACCTCATTCAGATTGTTATCTTTTATGTAAAATCGAACTCCATTCTTTTTACACTATAATTGAGTTTGACGTTTATAAAGGGGTTTGGGTAAAAGTGTTGTCATTTGTAAAATTCATACATTTTCAAGGTGAGCGGCCATTCGTAGAAGTGGCAAATTATGATAGAATTATTAAAAATAAACATATTTTATCATGTAATGTAAATACTCTTAAGTGCATCGGAGCTGAGATATTTAAATATTCATGCTTGGGCGTACTTTTGTACTAAAAACTGAACACTTAAATCCAAAGACATTAAAGACGACATGGACATCGAGCGGGAGCGGAGGGCCCTGTCGGTCAGGGCGAACATGATTGCCCGCAAGTTCGCGCGTTGTACGAGGGAGGTGAAGTTGACGCTATTTAGAGCCTACTGCACCTCCTTCTACACGTGTGGTTTGTGGTTGAAGTTTACGCAACGGGCCTATGGGGCCCTCCGGGTCCAATATAATAATGCGTTCCGGGTGCTGGTGGGGCTGCCCCGCTTCTGTAGTGCATCGGGGATGTTTGCAGAAGCGCACGTGGACTGTTTTTATGCAACTATGCGCAAAAGAGCAGCATCCCTGGTGCACCGTGTGCGGGCCAGCCCCAACAACATGTTGCGATCGATCGCGGAGAGGCCGGATTGTCCGTATTTGCGGCATTGCGACGCACTACATGCCCCTTGCAGTGCTCAAATTAGAAAATATTAATATTAAGTTAAATTAAATTATGTACGTACTAATCATAGCTTTTAAGTGTGTGTATACTAACAATAATATGAGTCCTGTTACTCGAAATAAATGATTTATATATAAATCTTTAAAATCTCCGCTCCGATATTATTTAACGCCATAAATTATATATATCTATATGTATTTAGAGGTCCTCTAAATAACTACGTAAGAATAATCCGTGGCCGCTGAAAAAAAAATGACAATATTCTTCAAACAAATTTACCCAATGCCCTTTAGGTTTATCTATGTGTCCCTAGAATATGAATCTATTTAAATTAAACTTCTCACCTCAAGTTCCTACAAAATTAATTCGTCATTAGGATTTGAGTATATCGTTGTCAAACCTACATGCTAAATTATTAATAGTAGTATAAGGCGATGGGTTCGACTGCTATGTAAAATAGACAATAGAGCGGAAGAAAGTTATTAATTTACATGCCTCGCGAATTCACCATAGGACTGCATCGACAACACTCCAACATACCTGAAACAATAATATATTTTTATGTAGTTACAATCAACACTAAGTTATTCCCTATTTAAACTTATCACAATAACACAGCTTCAAAACTGATCTTGATAAGCATAAATACTGTTGTATGTTATGCTTATGTACTTACAATCTTATTCATAAGCGCACAATAGCTAAAGTGTGCTTGAAATATGTTATGTCCTTATCCGACAATCTGACATTTCCATTTGATAGAAAGAAAAAACGCATACTTTAACATAAAAAAGGTATATAGTACGTTTATGAATAAGAGTGTTTGTGCACTGAAAAAAACTTGGTCGCTTCTAACATCCATGACGTAAATTAAATTTTATGCTTGTTTAGTGACGTGTTGTCTTATTCTATTGCTATAGCAAAGAAAGTGACAACAGCAACTTTAATCAAGCATTACATTTAATTGACGTCTTTGAGTGCGGCGGTAAGATGTTAGTTCAATCACTAAAGAACTTGCGGTTGTTACTATCAGCTATGGTTTATGTAACTTAATATCTTAACTATTATATTCATTGTCAACTAAGAGAAAATCTCTGTTGGTTGGCTGTCATTTTTTTCAGTGTGGGCCCTGGGCTTGTTACTTGACGCTGGCTTACCCACACACCCACACGCGAAGTCAACAACTTTAATTTTTGAGCACCTATAGAACCCTGTCATAATGACAGCGTCAAGTCTAATGAAATAAATTACGTCAAAATTAACGATCGTCTTTCTGTGACAGGGTTCTATACGTGCTCAACAATTATAGTTGTTGACCGTCCGTGTCTTACTCGTGAACCCTTGCAGTATAAACTGCCCGTCACTTCACCTCCCGTTATATGCCCAAACAGGAACCTATAGAACCTCTTTGTATGCAATTAAATAGGTACGAGTGTGCGCAAGTAACACACCACCTTCACTATCGCTCGCTACCACCACCTTACCGTTTAGCCTGCCGCCAAACAGTGTTAGCATCATTGTTTTCCGATGCGGGGGTAAGACAACCGTTGAAATGATAAGCACCAAGACATTTCATATAGCTCTTAAGAGCTGGCAACACATCAGCAGTCTTAGGATTGCAGTCTTAAGATTGTCATCTTCCCAGATCCCATTTACTGCAGCTGCGAACTAGCTAATTAACATACATACATAATCTCACGCCTTCGTTCCCAGAGTGGGGTAGGCAGAGCTACAGAATTACAAACATCTCTAAAAACTTGTTGATAATTCTATAACCACAATTTGCACAATTAGGCTAAGATGTTTACCAGCGTATTAGTGACAGGTTGCAAGCCCATCGCCTAACAGTACTATAAGCCTTTATTCCCTTAGTCGTCTCTTACGACATCCACGGGAAGACATGGAGTGGCACTATTCTAACTCGGCAACCACACGAGGCGCTAGCTAATTAACTCGTTACCTAATAAGGTACATTAATCAAATCATCTAGGTTTTAGGTTAATCCCTAATTATATGTATAGATGTCGCTGTTCCACATATATGAACAATTGAACACCATGAGGTGCCCTGTATGCTCGTTTGCCTTCTCTATGCCTTAAAAAACGCATTTTCAATCCGAAGATCGTCATCGTAAGATTGCGATCTTGAGATTGTAAATATCTATGGCTTTCAGAGTCCACTAACCATCAGGTGGCCAACTAAACCCCTGTCAATGTGCCTTCTCCATGCAATAAAAAAGTGCTTTTAAATGTACCCCGGTGCCCAGCTTTCTAGTTTCCTAACAAAGTGGAGCCAATATCTTGTGTCCTTGGCTTTGAACGTGTTAAGGCCCGTTTAAAAGGCGAGCGACGGGTTCCGCAGTAGCGATGGCGCGGGTAATCGCGCACATCAAACAACGTCCGCTCGTTAAGCGCCCCCATAACTTACTGGTATATAACTATGGGCATATAACAGCGATAGTAAAAATAGTTCGCTACTAAAATGGCTTTTAATATTTTGATACAGCCGTAACTTACATATAATGAAAGATCATCATCATCATTTCAGCCGAAAGATGTCTACTGCTGGATATAGGCCTCCCCCAAGATCGACCAATAATGATGGAATGTTATAAAGATTCTGTACAAAATAGAATTTTTGGGGCTAGCTATTCTGCCCTCCTAAATAAAAAGGACGCATGCGTAATTTGTTAGTCAAAGTAAATTAAACCTTAATTATAATGAAATAAGGTCACTAATACATGCGTGGTTCTATGAGACATACGCCCTTTTTTATAAGGAGGGCAGTATTGTTGCCTACTGTACTTTTTTTGACCAAAGTCATTATCTACTTATCAAGACTCTAATGAGTCCCAACTACGTTAAGTATAGTTAGCGGAGATTCTGTCGCCACATCATCAGATCAGCACCATAACTTCTGGTGTAGTGGTGTTACAGAAAACTCACATAAACAGAAGCGAAGCGAGGGCGGGTCGCTAGTAGTGTAAATGATAGAGCACAGTTACGAAAAGTAACCGTTGAGTTTCACTTATCTCTACAATTTATTCATTATCTGACACGCTCAGAGTAATAAAGACGTATAACATATTTTTGAGCTCTGGATAATGTACCCAGGTGACTGTACCTACAAAAAGCCAGCGTCTAGAAATAAAGCATTTTGCATAAAATACAGACTCCCGAGGTGTTTTCACTCGACGCAAAATATGCAAACTGTCATTTTAGCTACGTTTCCATACGAGTACGTGTGAAAATGTACGTGGTATTTTTCGCACATTTTTCAACGAATTTCCAACAAAATATTTCACGTAGTACAGAGGATTACTTTAATAGATTCAAACGTTAACACTAGACGCTTCAGACAGAAAACAATATTTCTTCAAAAAATGGTTTAATTTAGTTAGCAGGTCATAAAATACTTAGGTCGGTAAGATCCCTCGTTAACTTGAAGTCAACTATATTTATATTTGATAGTTAGTAATCGTAGGGTCCAAATTGATTTTTTTTATTTTTTTTATTGTTTTGTATTAGAATAACTGAGTCATATAGAAGCGAAGTCAGCAACATCCAATATGGTTGAAAATCGTATAGAAGATATTTTTTATTTAGCGTTTGTTTTAACTACCAGACTACATTTAAAGTTGCTACATAAAAAAAAAAGATGTTGCCGACGTTGCTTTTATATGACTCTAACTAGAAGCTCCTACGTAGTTTGTTCATAATTATGCATCTAACAACATTCATTCCAACGGTTCAAAACATATTCATTCCCTACTTGTTATTTACCGAAGCAATCTCCAAATAGATGAAGCCATGGTTTAATAAACCATTCAAGATTATCTCCTTTTTAAACAAGGCATTTTTAAAGAGGTGCATTTTCTAAACGGCCAGTCATTTCATTTGGCGTAATGGAGACAATAGACCAAAATAATGGTTACAACGCGGCTGTTACGTGCCTTTTAGGAGGCTTTTTAATTTTGGCTTCTCTCTTCTTTGTCTTAGTTTATGAATAAGACAGACAGAGGCGGAAGCATTCAGCTCGTTGCTGCTAAATTGACGATAGAGTTTTTAGTCTTCTTGATTTAATTGAATATCTTATATAAATTATAAATCGAACGTCAGTTGGTTGGTTCGTGTGGTAGGTAGTCATTTTTAAAGACGCATATGCTTTCTTACAGATAAACAAAATAAGCCTATCTCACCTCCTTTTATAACGATACTTTTGATTAAATAAAATAACTTAATAACGAGCATGAGGAAAAATACTGAAATTCATTCAAGAAACTAATCTGCGGTTCAGCGGGTTTTTTATTAGTTAAGACTGATGTTGCTTAAGTACCTATTAGTTGAGACTGTAATGGTTGAACAATTTAAAATTTCTTTAAAACTAAAGTATATCACGTGTTATTGAATCTTGTTTCTAAGCTAAGTAAAATAGATATTTCCTTTCATGCCACACCACGCGAATATAAACGCCATTCGACAAACACTTCATGCAAAATAATTCTCGAACCATTTTCATTTAGAAAGTCTCCCGGTTCCTTATTAGCCCCATAACTATGGGATTTGCATTAAAACGACAAAGAAATGAAACCACCCTCCACACAAACGCTAGGAATAGGTATATTTTATGCTGTGAATACTAAGTGCGGTGCGGACGTGTCTGTATGACCTTTTTAGTAATATGCGGATTCCGAAGAGTAATTCCATATGAGTAGTTGATTCATGAATACTGAAGTAGTCAAGGAAAAAATAGTGGTACACTACAAAAAGTAAGTACATACATAGGTACATATCTTAAATCACGCCTGTTTCCCAGAGGGGTAGACAGAGACCACTTCTTTCCACCTGCTACGATCCTGACAAATCTCTTTCGCTTCTTCCACATTCATACATCTAGTCATGCATGCACGTCGGTTTCGGGTACTTAAGATCCGGCCCTTTTCCAGTATTTCTCCGATTTGATTCGAAAAAGTACGCCTAGGGCGGCCCCTTCCGGCCCTCCCACTCACTTTTGCTCTGTATATCCCTTTCGTCAATCTTCTTTCATCCATCCTTTCCAAATGACCGAACCATCGAAGCATGCCCTTTTCAATCTTAGTCACTATATCTTTTTTAGTCCACATTTCTCTCTGACCTTTTCATTCCTTACTCTATCAATCAGTTTGACACCACACATACTACGCAAAGAGCGCATTTCAACTGCATTTATACGACTTTCATGCTTGTCCTGCCACACCCAACATTCACTACCATACATGAGAGTAGGGGTCAACACTCGATGGTGAACAGCCAGTCGCGCTTTTTGTGAAACGCCCCTTCTGCTCACAAAGGAGTACAGGGCCCCATTAATTTGGTTTCCCGCATTCACCCTCCTCTCGACATCCTTCTCACACTTACCATCTCTTGTAAACATGAAAAAGCAAGTAAATCCCTGATAATGCGTATCCACTCGAATAATAGAAGACCATGTGCAACCTTGTACTATTATTTATTCTGTGGTGCAACGAGTATCATTGTACCGACGAAAACCTTCTTAAATTATGAAAATGTCTTAAGTATGATAAATTCTCCGCAATTTCAAAGACTGTTCTTAATTTAAGTATGGAGAGAGAACATTCTTAAGGGGCTCAAATTTTTTTGAGAACGTTCTAACTGCTTGAGAAGATTTTCAAACTTCTGGGAATGTTCTGCAACTTGCACAATGCTAGCAAAAGATTCATGCTGAAAGGCAGTTTCACGAGCAATTTTTCACGGCGATCTATAGCCGGCTCTCCTGCTCTTATATCGTAAGATAGAATGAGACGCCTAAAGATTGCAGGAAAGTCTTGTAAGTGCACCTTTACGTAACCTCTTAGGAAACTGTTTAAAAGTTTGTTTTCTCGGTCCAAGTTTTTAAATATCCATTACTTTTCTTGAATACTTTCAGTAAAAGGGGATTTCTCGAACGTCTTACATTACTTAACCAATTAAGTAGACCTTACTAACTTTGGAGTATTTGCACTTAGCAATTGTTGTTCTCAATCAAACAAAATCGGATCGGATGCGCACAAAATTCTTAGTTTAAAAATAGGTAAGTATTTATTATATTAAGGATTTCAAAACTAAAAATTAGTACTTAAGTAACACCAGATATAAAGAATGAATGATGGTAACAGAATTTAAATTCACTTCATGTTTTTGTAAAGTGACATAAACATGGAAAGTCTTCGTAAATTCAACTCATTCTTATAATTTTTAAGTCCTGTTACCGGTCATCTCAAAATTACATACCTACCTGGTTAGGTATACCTATTCAATTCTATACTTTCACTAGCAGACCCGGCGGAATTCCTGCCACCTACCGGGTCCAATTGTAGATCTAAACTATACATGGACGGTACTCAACACACACAAAAAAAACATCTAAATCGGTTTAGCCGTTTAAGAGAAGCTCATAAACACACGTACAGGATGGTTACCACAAACCACTAAATTCGAAACTTCAGGGTGCCAAGTCCCTGTCATTCGTCACTCGAAACTAAATCGAGAGAAAGGAATGGAGTTAACGTAACTTCAAACTTTGATTTTCAAAGTGTGGCCTCTGAAGAAAGTGGAAAGTGTCACAGAGCGAAAACCTACACTGTCCCTACCTAACGATGCTTAAGACATTTCGTATTAAATACAATCATATTAAAAGCCTTATAAAGTTGCTGGAGAATAAATGAGAAAAGTTTCAAACGTCATTAGCGACAAGGGACAGCTAAGATGGCGGCCAGTTGATCTCTGACACGCCGCCATTTATAAATGGAAACTAGTAGTTTTATTATGTCTTGAAAAGTTTTATTTCCTTGGTGAGATAGTTGACTGTTGTTAATAAAATAATTATACTCCATTTATTAAGGTACTTAAAAATATATTAAGTCGTAAAGCCAGGTTCCATCAACATCACCTTGATGATGATGAATGACGTTCTTTCGACGTAAGTTTAACTAAAGTAAGGCCAACGAGAGGAGATAAAGAATGTAAACAAGCTTTCACAAATCGTGTCACTTCGAACGCGATCCAAACAGGAATGAACTTCACAAAATGGCAGCCCTAATGTTAACAACTTCTGTACTGACAGCTTTCCTGTACCACGAATCACGCAACGACAGCCATCATCGACCAACTGAAGATATTATTGCGTACGAGAAATGAGGACACATAATATAATAATCGCTCGCTATCCAATATAACTCAGTAACGGTCAGATTGTTTATATTTTTTATCTGTACATCTTAGTACCTTGTCGCAACTATTGATAATTCTGGGGTCTTAGTAAAAAAGGGTACAAGTCGACTTATGTCGTAATAAAAAAGGGTATATACATGAACGGAGTAAACTAGACTTAAACCCTTTTTCACTTGATCTTCAGAAGACTTACTTATACTCTTTGTCACTAGGACCCCAGAATTATACTCAATTCAAACAACTCTTACTTTAATACGCTATTGCGACAAGAAACTAAAATGTACAGCTACTTATGAATGCGACTGTACATCATTTAAGTTTTTTATGAAACAGTCAGTAATTTTTCATTTTTGTATTTTATTTGTTGATTAAGCGTATAGCTAGCTACTTTCTCGATTAAAATCAAATTCAAAACAATACAAATACGCTTTATTGTACACCACACAAAGAAAATTAAACAAGGAAAGACAAATACATGAACTTCTTAAACGGTAGACACAGGCGGTCTTATGGCTATAAGTGATCTCTTTCAGACAACCTTAGGAGACGCGGCAACGTAAAAAATTGAATAAAGTAGGCGGTGCAAACAAGGATTTAATTCGTATATTAACCGTAATATATATAAAGCATTGAACTGTACTTCAGCAATCCTTCATTTTTCACAACAACTTAATATTCTGCGCACAAAATGGTTTATCATACATACATACATAAACCCACGCCTTCGTGCCCAGAGTGGGGTAGGCAGAGCTACAGAATTACCAACAACTCTAAAAACTTGTTGATAATTCTGTAACCACATCGTGCACAGTTAGGCTAAGATGTTTACCAGCGTAGGTATTAATGACAGGTTGCAAGCCCATCGCCTAACAGTACTACAAGCCTTTATTCCCTTAGTCGCCTCTTACAACATCACCAACGAAACCACACGGCTATCACATAATTTTAAAATAACGGTTGAAGCGTATTACATTTAACCTATTGTCGGTTTTCCACGCAATAAGTCTTAATTAGCGTTCAGTTCATTATATGTGGAACAAACAATATTATAAGGATAATCTTGCATGCATGAACAAGTTCGTTATCTACCTACTAATGGTATCGACTGCCTACTGACCGTCTACGAAGCGAATGTATAAATTACAATAAACGATAACGGCAATTAAAATATTTAAAATAATCACAATGGCGGTTGAAAATTTTCAGTAGACCTGAATTCTACAAAAGAGAACAACTGGTACTTAATCTGAAATATTGTATGAAGTACATCTCTAATTTCAAATCTACTTCTTTAAAATTAAACTTATTCCCAAAATAAATTACAAAAGTAAACAAAGTTATTTAAAGTTTGCAGGCTGGAACTGCGTTATTTTCAATTTTATCAGATCCATTCGTATAATTTGACAAAAATGTTCAAACAGGGTCTCTATTCTTCTCGGTAAAACCAAATTGCTTTTGACATGTTATCATGCTGTCAAAGTTACGATAACTTTTGTTTACTTGATAGTAATGGCGGCCGAATTAAAACAATACGATGACACGTCGAGGGGAATCTGGTCTCACCCAGTAGAATAGAGACCCTGTTATGGTATTAGCTTTTAATCAGTTAATGTTACGAGTACCTACCAGAAAACATTGTAGTTCTACTTGTTACTTCGCTGCGTCAAACTATTTCTTTTATTTCAAGAACACTTTTTCTACGATCTACGATTTGTCTGGCGATCTTCGGTGTTCATTATGACAGAGCATAATTAAAATAAAGTGCCTTTGACATGATAAATAAGAACTCCAAATTTCTTGTACACTAGCCCAAGGATCAAAAGAAAATGGTTGGTGGATTTCGGTGAACACATGGTAATAATAACTGCTTCGTTTGTGTTACCTTACAAAGTAAAGCTAAATTGACGACGTTTCTTAAATAAATAGATCACTAATCCACATTTTAACATCAATGTTTTAATTAACTCAGATGCATCAAGAAGGGTCGTAATTATTTATTCCTTTTGCGTTTGCCAAATTTGAATTTAAAGTGGCCCTTCCTTGCTAACGATGGCCGACCGCGGAGCCAAATCGCCGCTACAGTAAAAGAGGAAACAACAAAATGACCCTTTACTTCAGTAACGTTTGGGGAAACGGGTTTCACGGTTAATTTGGTAACAAAGGTAGACCTGACAATTACAGGAAGCTGGGAAGTTTTAACCCTTATTTTTAGTCGACTTAAGCTTGGACGTCATAAGCATTGGGGGGGTTGTTCTGACGCTATAGCGGTCCCATTAGCCTCTTCTTAAAGCGAATGGCGGGACGCCCCGTGGTTTGTGGAAGTCGGATATAACAAGCTTTGGTCGACGCCGGAGCGGGTAAGCAATCATTTTCTCCGGGGCAAAAAAAGGACGTCATAGCCATCGCAATGTATGTACAGTGGCTCCAAACAAGATGCGAATTTAGTGAACGTTATCGCTATCGAAAATATATAGAATTGACGTAAACTGCCGTACGGTCTGGGCCTCTATTCAACACGGTAGAACCTATATCGTTTTTGAGCTGTTATCGCGTTGTCAACATTTTGATAGCTCTTATTTACTTAGCAGTAATGGCGGCCAAGTTAAAAACAATACCATAACAGGTTCTCCATCGGCACACAAACCTCTTCAAGGTTTTGCTTAGATGGGCATTGTATTGTACCTAGTTACTATGTATTTTCTTTTGTCTTAATCAAAAAATTAAAAGAAAAAATTGTCAAATACGATTTGGATTTGACCGCCTAGAATAGTGGCGCAGGTCGAGCGCTTATGACAATTTCTATCATGAGTTTTCGAAAATCGTTAACATGAGCGTTATCTTTTCTTTGACCATAGTTTGCCCTTCGCGGCACGAGGTCGCTTACATACTTCTGCTATTCTATTTACTACTCATATGCTTCTTTCTACTAATGTTGTCATTGTGAACGTTTGTGGGGATGTTTGATTGTTTGTTATTTAATCAAGCTGAACGGATTTAGATGAAATTCACAGATAGTTCATACCTATCCTGAATGACATTAGACATTTTATCCCTTAAATTTTGATAGCGATAGCGACTTGGTCCGCGTAGAATACTCGTATTGTATTTATAAAGGTACGGCGACTTTGCAACTTTACTCGATACCTACTTTCCATCTGATGGCAATTTTAAACGGCTACAAAAAAATCGTTTTACTTCAAAATTGAAACACGTGATTAAACTATTAGAGATTAAATATAATTTAAACTTTTAAGTTGTTACTTACCCTTACCCAATAAAAACAAATCATTGATATACAAAAGGTACTACCCGAAGCCGGAAACAATGGAGTACAAGGAGAGAGGTCTAAACTCCTATTGTTACAAGGCTGAAGAAGAAGACAGAATACTGTCTTAAAAAAAACGATACATATTTGGAGTGTTCGGACGCCTATAATTTGCGTAAAATTAATCAATGTTAATCGACTGTTAGTTCATATATTTTGAGAGCTGTTAACGCTCTTATTTATAGTAAGTTAACTGGTAAACATCGTATGGTGAAATTGGTACTTAGGCTCCTAAATGGGCGGAGATGAATTACTTTTCCGTTTTTACTTTGCCTAGTTAGTTACAGTATTTATTTAAGGAAAAAGAACGAATAACCTAAAATGATTTCTTATCTGCCTTCGGTTGTGTTAAGTGTACCACCAATAAAAAAAATATATTCCTGCATTATTTTGATATTCTACTAATCTATCGGCATAGCAAATAAAAATAATGTGGTGATATTTTTGATCCTTGGACATATTTGGTTAATAGGCTCAAAAATATCTGACACGACTCTATTAGGTAGGTAAGAGAGCGTGTCAGCCCAATGTTGAATTATTGCTGGTGACTGTACTATATTAGTTGTATAAACATATGATACTTAAAGTTATTCATGAAATTCAGGGTTTCTTGTAACCAAAAACAGACCTAAGCCCTCGAATGTTCCTCTAAATCTTTGTTCATTATGAATGTTGTACGGATTTCCATTTTTTCCCTTCTTTCCCCGCAGTAGTAATCGCTTGCAAATTATACTGCCTGCTGACCCAAATATTAAAATAAAGTATTTCTGTCACGTCCCAGTGCCGGCGTGCGAAGTATTTCGACAAATTTTATTTTCCTGCCTTCTGCAAATCAAATATACCTAGCCCGGTAAGTAACTGTAAAAATGAAGAGTTTATTGCATTGAATTTAGCAAGAGTGTTCGGAAAATAGGGGAACGCATTAAATGGTGAGATTTATGTTGAACCGCTTAGATCTTAAGCAATATTTTACTAGTTCAATCGGAATGATTCTTAGCTAACTTTCCTTAAAAAAAGGTTAAGCCGATTAAAAAAAAAAACTATCAAAGAAAGTTTTGCCTTTGAAACGGGACTAGCTTCTGCCCGCGACTTCGTCTCCGTGGAATAGTTACTTTGGGCTAACGCTAACTTTAACCCGCGACTTTGTTTACGTAGAAGGTTGAAACATTCTTCTTTGGTGCTCCGCTCCTATAAGTCTTAGCGTGATGATATATGGCCTATAGCCTTCCTCGATAAATGGGCTATCTAACACTGAAAGATTTTTTCAAATCGGACCAGTATAGTTCCTGAGATTAGCGCGTTCAAGCAAACAAACAAACAAACAGACTCTTCAGCTTTATAATATTAGTATAGATTTTATATCTTAAATAGTTATTATATTTTCATCATATTAAAAAATATATGCAAATGTCCACAATCTCGGATTCCAATTATTTTAATCAATGATTGGTTTTTCCCGATCTTAAAAAAGTTTTCTATTTCAGTACTTTCTGGGTATACTGCAAAGTATCATTTAGTAAACAAGTTCTTCCGATATTTTCAACATCCATTATCTTAATTAATATTTCCTTTTTCCGTATAATAAATTTCAATCGGGATTTTAGAAAAAATGCTTCCAAAAATACCTTCACCTTTTAAGGTGATGACAAAAGCATGTTAACTTTTGGAAGGACGATGGATCTTTTTTTAATGGCTTTCGCTCCTTGTGTGTTGCTAGCTGTTGGCCGCGACTCCGTCCGACCAGAAAAATAAGACATCTAGCCTATGTTACTCAGGGGTAATGTAGTATTATAATGGTGAAAGAATTTTTGAAATCGGTCCAGTAGTTTTTGAGTTTATTCGTTACAAGCATACAAAAACTGGACAAGTGCGAGTTGGACTCGCCCACTGAGGGTTTCGTACAACTTTGTAGGTACATATTATAGTTCAGGAATCGAGTCTCCCAGTTTTTCCGAGCTTTTCCCGAAATTCAGTTCCATTCTTCGTCCCCTATACTTGTAAGTAGTATAAGACGTTATTACTTACCCTAAATACCCTATCAATTTTGATTCCCTTGAGGATGTCGAAGTACTTATACGTTTTTTTCGGCATAAACGGCTGTATTTCTTTCTTACGTTTACCTAGAAGTTTAATTTTTTCACAGCTTCAAGGGACTGTAGACTTGAGTAAGTATATAGTTTTAATTTCAACTCGATACCTCCACGCTTTCCCGAGATAAAGGTTTTTGACAGACAGATATGGACGGACTATAAGGGTTCCGTTTTTTTCCTTGAGGTACATACGGAACCCTAAAAATCACATAAATACAAATCTTTCCTCTTTATAATATTACCTAGTGAAGATTAACGAATGTCATGTGTAGAAGCTGGAATTCTCTCTATTCATTGAAATAAGATGAAAGTTCAGTAACCGGTGATAGATGATAGACGGCGACCAATTTTAATCCGCTAACTTCAGCCGGGCGATCGGAGATCGATCGTTTCGTGTGGACCCTTACATTGTTTTTTTGTAAAAAAAATCCTGACCTAGGTAACAAAAAAATATCAGAAACTTTTAAGGGTCTTGGCATTCGCTGTGGCCACGACTACCCAATGAAGATCACCGTTCCATAACAAATGCTAGTAAACAAGTAATTGTAGACGTATACATACCTATGTATCGAAGTATGTATTTCTCGATACATATAAGTTTTATTTGTAAGATAAAGATAAAGAGACTTTTATTCGCAACAATACAAAATCACACTACATAGATACAAAAAGAACAAGACAGAGAAATTGTTGCGAAACGGTCTTGTCTTTGCCTAGTGCCTATAGCACACGCCTAGAGCTTAGTTTGGACCAAGGTCAATATGAGTTCCATTTGTTCCTTGATAATTTATTTATATTATTTATTTAAAAGTACGCTACACCCTTGCTAAAACATTGAGCAGGATGCACAAATGCCGAAAGCTTTCGCAAACTATGAAACGATGTAACGCCTGATTGATAGCCGAGAATTTTCTACTTAGAAAGCGCCTTTATTAACGAAACTTTAAGCTCTAATCGCTTTGTAATTTGAGATATTAGAGTAATGTAAATAATGTAGCTTTTGCTAAACAATTTAGACATTTCCCGGAGTTTAAAACCTCCAAGTTAATAAAAGCACATCGCTGTCAGTAAATTAAGATTTAATTAATTTGTAAGTTGGTTGAAAGGGAATGTCTTTGTCAGGAAGTTTAAGAAATAGCAATATTAATTTTACTTTACAAAACTCTTGCATATTTATTCAGTACAATGTAATTTGGATATTTTGGATACAAGTACGTTCACGGACTTTAATTGATGAACCTTGTCGCATAAGACCAAAGATTAATACCAATGTAATTTCTATCTCGTCAATTGACGCTGTCATTATGACCCGGTTCTATGGTGGATCAACATTTAAAGTCCTTGATGGTACCTCTGGCTAACCTTCACGAAGAAGTTTATTACATTGTAGTTCCGGTGTGGACAGACAACCGGTGAAATGACTTGCACAGAGGCATTCCATCTTGGTCGATCATTTGCAGTATCCACTAAGGAAACGTCAGTAATTTGCTTCACGTGATGAGACGGATGGAGCAATAAATAACGAAAAGGACTTCCTGAACATATACAAAAATTTAATAACCGATTTGTATGAGAATATGAAGTACGTGTTGACAGTTCAGAGGTCTGTGGGCGACTGGTCGCCGCGGGCGTTGCTAGCGGCTCGCTGTCTCGTACGCATATGCGCGTGACGGATTTCTAAGCGCACACATTCAAGGCGTACACGCTTAGTACCAATTTCACCAAACGATGTTAAACACTTAACAGACGATTAGGGCGTTAACAGCTGTCAAAAAGTATGAACTAACAGTCGTTTAACATTGATTAAATCGTTTGGTGAAATTGGTACTTAGGGTTGCACTCTTGAGATGTTAGACTTGATATTGCATAAGAGTCTCAGTTCCCACTTAAATTCAGGGGACCTGTGTGCTGGTTAACCTTTCCCATGCCATAAAAACCGTAAAGACACATATTTAACGCGGTGAAAGCGCTTAACTCCCCGTGAACCCATCGAGGAAGCTCGCTAAACTCAAAAGAGTGGAATTATTTAAAACTGTCAGAATCCTCATGCTAAGTGCGTCTTGAAGCGGCCGAGCGCTAATCTAGTTTACGAGGGTCCTTCGCAGCCAGTTTCACAACCACCGACTGGCAATTGCATGTAAATTTAACTCGCGAGACGAGTCACGGGCACTCAATTAGTTTAAACTTGTATTTACGAGTATGTCCTTGTTTCTTTTTAAAGGGACAACAGAGAGGGTGCGTTTTATCAAAGGAAAAAAGACTGGTGTTTGGTACACGCGTTTAAATAGTATTTATAGGAAAATGTTTTTTGTCCTCTACTGTTTGTGATATTTTAAATATGTATGTACTCTACCGCGTCCACCGCAGGCGAAATCGCGAAATAATCTCTAGTAGCAACGCTAGTCATAGGTCTTCCCCAAGGCTCGCCACAGCGAGACGTTTGCGACTAGGGATCCCTTCACCAGATCGTCATATTACGACCACTTAGCAGGTATTTATTAATTGAAATAGAGTTTGGAAAAAAGACGCCGTGATAAGTAAAATTGGTAATATGATCCAATTCTTACCTATAGTTTAGTCAATCTAAGATTTTCCCTGTGACAGCTCATAAAACACGTATTACTCGAGATTCTTGGAATTTTCATAAATACTTCATTGATAAACTAAGCGACGACGACGTCGAATAACTTCAATGATTAATCACCTCTTTTATTATGCCTTGCGTGCGAGTACAGTACGTTTGAAATAACGAAATATGGATGTCACAGGGATTATCATACATTAGCTAAACTATAAGAAATGCTGCACAATGTGTTGGTTCCTTCTGTCACAGAGTCAAAATGTTTTTTTGTCCATTCTATATTTTAATTTATCTTATTCGTGTTAAATGTCAATTAAACTGCTATTTAAATAAGAAAAGTAAATACAAACCACTTAATAACGAGCAGCCTTCCTTGATTTGTCCCTTGAGCTTCAAAGTGGTGACAATCGAGTTAATGTTAAAAGCCGCCCCTAAATGAGCGTCTTACTTAATTAAGCCGGACCTTCACCGTCCGACGGGAAGATTTTTTGTAACTTTTATCAAAATAGGCTTTGCAGTAGAAAAAACCAGTCGTAAGGTTGTGTGCAGAGTTTATTTTTCTCATAGTCATTGTATGTACCTAGTCAAACACGTGCGTTTTTGTTAGGTTGTATACTTTTTGTATAAAAAAAAACGCCCACAGCTTTTTTCCCGCTAAAGTGTTTTTAATGTCTTAATGTCATGTTGTTGGCATAATAGGTATTTTACTAGTAGTGTATAAGTGCGAGCCTTTATAAAAACTATTTTTTATAAAGACTCGCATTTGTCATTTTTGCCGAAGGTACAAAAGTTAAAAACTTTTGTAGCTTCGACAAGGGTAATTACAAACAAAAAATTTAATTAAAAACGACACTGGCGTAATGGCAGATAGTACTTCAGTCATTTAAAGCGGAACCACTATATTAGGCTAAAGCGATTGAGTTAAGACCTTCATTGTTTTGCAAACTTTTTATGCTCACGTTATACGACAGTAACAGGGTTTAAGATCTAGAGCCAAAAAGTTTCAATTAACCTGTCCTAGTCGAAGCATTTATTTAGCGATAAGAAAAGATACCAAAATAACTACTTATGGAAAAAATGTCTCAAAATAATAACCAATAGTTGTACCTACCAATAATTAGCTCAGCTTTTACTTTTCGACACTTGCTACAGACATCAGGGTTTTATATAACAATACCTATACAATCTATAATACCAGACTAAAACCATAATTTGGTTGGAATCCTTGCTGTTGCTGTGTAAGAAATATTAACCTAATTAGTCCTAAAATACTCAGAACTGTTATAACTTCATTAATACAAAACAGGTATTTTCATTAACTGCCAGACACCGGAAAACTCTTCCAACGAATAGAATTGCTAAGCTACCTGCTTACTAAATATTCGGCTTGAAAAGCTTAGTTTGGTAAATTTGGAAACATAAGCAAACTTCTTTGATTGAAATTGATGAAGAAAGTTCAAATTGGGAAATACTCGAGCCCCAGACAATCAAATCAACGCATTCCATTCAACGAATCGATACCAGAACGATTCCATCGTGAATTCTCAAGGATCAATCGGATAGCCCCGGAATCGAGGACGTTAATCAGACGCATTCCTTAGTAGCCAGGTACTTTGAAAAAAAGAAGCCTGCTACAGATGCAGCATGACAGCAAACCAAAAACAACATGAATGCTAAATTATCATTAGAATGGAGAGTTAATTTAATAGCGCCCTAAAATCAAAAACATGTTTGTATTACACATTTGGACACATTAGGTACTGTACGAAAGAACACAATACTTGATAAGATCAAAAAGGACAGGCGAACTTAATTTATCCCTCTAGGACATCTTTCAGCAAGCCAGCACTTAAGAGATTGAGAAAAGAGAAAAGTTTTAAAGCATTAAGTAGACGAGTTTACAAACCAGTAGAAGAACAATTAATTTAACTAGGTACCGAATATTTTAGCGAAGAATAACAAGGAATAACGGAAAATCCACCGACGAGAGATGACAATAAAATAATACATGCAAATATCTACATAAACTATATTCGAACCTACACCTGCCCCCGCATTATAGTCACCTTTATCGCAGTGGACAAAGCATCTATCACTCTCGCACTTCCATACTGGTCAGAAAGTGACAGGGGTTTCACACACACCAACAAACCTATAATAGGCGCTCTGAAGATGGTTAATACTTTTTTAACAGGCTACTTACGTGATAGTACACCTAATAAAAAATTACTGTTATTTTATTTAAAACCATTATCAAGTTTTATCCATTATTAACGAATGTTAGCGTATTGCAAAGATAAGCACTGTTGTTTGCCCGATAAATTTTATAAATTAGAGTTCTAACAGGAAAATATTCTTAGTTATTTATTACCTACTTACCTTATGGCGTAATTTACAACTATTTTCCTGGGTGTAATACTTGATAATTAAACTTTATGTCTCAAATCATACGATTTCTTACGAGTATATTCGGTCTTCATAGGATGTCTCATCGTATAGTAGATTAATTTATAATAAGTTTCGGATCGCTACCTCCATCTTTCCCTAAGCAGCAGTGTCCACACCCACACATCATTATGTTCCTTTGGGGTGTAAGACAACCGGTAAAATTACGAGCATCAGGGTCTGTATAGAGCAGATATTTTACCTAATGCAACTTTTGTCCGAGTTTTCGTTTATCCTAAGTGTCTGCCACATCACCACGGCGCGGCACCGCCCCGTGCGCATCTGTACGGACACGGCAACGTCGGCAACCTGCGTCTGCACGGCGCCACGCCGTGTTGATGTGGATACGCCCTAAAGCCTTTTTAGTGCCATTATTACACAACCCTAATCCTAATCTAACCGCAGGTATTTTTGGAAAACTTAGAAAGTTGTCTAACTAAGCTGAAAAACAGTTTGGAATAAATTATAATTCTGACAAGCGTCAAAAGGGATTCTGAGGGTCACCCGTCCATGGGCCCATAGCCCTGCGTTGTACATGCTATAAAAAGCCCGACCGGAATAGTAAATATAATACTTATACAAAAACAAAGGTTTTTCCACAGCTTCACAATGTTTCCTAATCTCCCGTCTTCTCCTGAAGTAAATCCTATTCGGGTAAGTCGCGCGAGATCTCTAATACGACTGTCCTTTGTGCAGCGCAGCCGTGGCTGTTCCGTCGAAGGATTAAAACGAGATACCTACAAACGCTTTTTTATTTCGTCCTTCGAAAATGAGAACGGAATAAGGTGCTTAGTATAGAACTATAGACACCAGCCATATTATACATATAATGTACCTAGCATCGCACTCAAATATATCTGGCACGACTCTTTCATTACCAGATATTTTTAAGCACCATGTTAAATAACATACTTATTATTTATACATTCATTACAAAGTAATGTAACAAATAGTAATTATACACGTTAACATGAAAAAAAGGTCTGTCGAAGCATCAACAGTTGTGTCAGTACATATAGGTACTATATAAAATAATAATTGATCTATATGTAAATGAATTATGACTAGGAGAACAACACGACGAGGTCTCTACATCAAGAACAATAACTGAATTAACTGGCTGGAAAACAAGTCCTTGCAAGCGTGAACAAACCGGACTCCAAGTAAGAAATTTACTTTGACTTTAAATCCTGTAAATTCGACCAATTCCCCCAATTCCCAGGCCATAAAAAACCATAAAAAGCTATAGTCAGCAAAGGAAAACCTAATAAATAATTAATCATGTCAAGCGACAAAATAAACATGACTAGGTAAATACAAAATCAGTTTTACAACCAACGAGCCGATAAATGTTTATCCGTGACCAATATTTGTACACAATCGCTATCGAAAAAGTATAATTTATGTACACACGATAGCTCAAGTGTTCGATTTTTATCTACAAGTAGGTGCTGATGTGTTCACCTTATCTACAAAGCGGTAAGCGTCTAATATTGACAAAGAAAAGGCTACGGCTATGATAGTATAACAACAGGGGATAACATCCTCAGGTTTAATGGCGACACAACTTTAAGAGATGATAACTCTTTAACGGCTCAACAGATTTTCATGAAACCTAGCTAAGAACCAGCCTGATAAAACGTCCAAATAGGTCCATCCGTTTAGGAGCTACGATGCCACAAACAGACACAGAAACAAATACGAACTTCTAAATACTCTTTCTTAGGGCTCCGTACCAAAATGGTAAAACGTAATATTTAATGTGACATCGATTCTGTCTGTCTGTGTGTCACAGCAGGTTTTTTTATTGAGGGTTAAAAACCAGTTCACGCATTAAGAAAAAAAATTGTTACTGTTAATAGAAAAATATGGTTTTAACGAGTCGAATCGCGGCCCTGCCATGTCACTGCCACGAATCCGGACCGAAACCGGAACATTGCTTTGCGATAAAGTTCAATTTTGCTTACTTATCTGTTTGCAGGCCAGTGGCATCAGGCCTTTACTGACTCCTTTTTCCAACGAATTATTAACCGGCGCGTTTAAGTTGTCTTGTCTTGGCGTACAAAACACCATTTTAGGGCGTGCATTAGGTAGCCTAATATTTGCGCGTGTGAACTCGCTGTCTCGATCGACAGATCGACAAGAAGCCGTTTTTAGGGTTCCGTACCTGAAGGGTAGCCCAACGGGACCCTATTAATATTCTTACGCTGTCCGTCCGCCCTTCCTGTCTTTGAAGAGCTGTATCTTTTTCTTTTTTTCGTAGAAAATAGATAGCGGCTTGATTTTTGTGTGAAATAGTAATGGATTACTACATGAAACGATTTTCAAACTTGGTATACAAACCCTGAAGAAAAACAACAAATTCCAAAGAATGGTAAAGCGCGAGTTGGGCTCGCGCTGATCCGATTCGAAATCGAATTCAAATTGGAATATAATGCAACTGTGCGGCGGTACAGAACCCTCGCTGCGCGAGTCCGATTCGTCCTTGACCAGTTTTTCAGAGAATAACACCTTTGGCCACAACATTGCGCGGCGGCGGCAGCTACGAGCGGCGATAAACAAATACATAGAGATATATGAAGCATGCCACACCCGGGGCGGCGGCCGTCCGCACCTCACCGCAATAGTGGTCTAGACATTTCTACATTAATTAATATATTCCCTGTTAACATTAACACCGCACTGGAGACTAATTAATTCGGTGTAAACATTCCATTAACCCTGTCATGCCGCTGGGAATTTCTAGAATTTAATTAATTAAATGAAGTAGCCCTAAGGCAATAGGCAGGGCACATAGTTAACACGTAAAACGGATGACCATAGTGGTCAGAGCTCTCGGATGCTACTGGACGACGCATCGCGGATAAGCTTCCCCATAAGGTAGACCATCGACCTGATGAAATTTGTAGGAAACTGCAGGATGCAGGCGGCACCGACAGGCTGCCGCAGGCGGTAGCGATCCAACTTGATGTCCAGCCGTGGAGCCCGTGGGTCAGCCGTAGTAATGTTTTGGGGATTCCCTTGAAATATCGACAAACATTTCATCGAATGTGTCATTTCACCGAATTTAATTTAATCGAAAGCTAGTTTCTGCTGAAACCTTATAGTTTTCAGGTTATCTTTAGCATTCGTTACGTAGGTAAGGTTAGGTTAGACTTGTGACCACAAAAAAAATAAAGCTCCTGCACGTAAAAATACCGATATCAATGAAATGATTCGGTGAAGTGAAACATTCTATGAAATGAGTTTCGATATTTCATGTTTTGAGCACTGCCAATATGCCAAACCTACAAAATTGTGATCTAAAACCCGGCCGGGGACTAGCATAACGCAGCCTTATAATCAGAGACCGGACAAATGGGCGTCATTACTCGCAATATTGTGGACATGACTTCGAAGATTTTAATAGAACAAATTAAAACATTAATTGATTTCTTATCTGAACTGTAATCTTGATCCCTTGCAGGACAGTAATAAATAAATAATTATAAAGAGTGGTGAGGAGCGGCCATTTATATTAATCTATTTAATTTTGCTACATTAACATCCGCGGATTGCGAAAGGAGCTTTTCACCTTATAAGTTTATTTTAGCCGTGAAAAGGAATAAACAGACCACGAAAAAATTATAAAAAATACTATTTATTCGCTTTAATAAATCTACACTAACAATGATCAAATGATTGTATTATTTACTTATTACAAGGATCAATTTTATTTTTAGGGTAAGTAATCAATTAATGTAATTTGATTTGTTTAATTAAAATCTTTGTAGCCATGTCCACATTATTGCTAGTAACGGCGCCCATTTGTCCGTCTCTGCTTATAATTTCATACTCCTATGACACTCACACGTTCTTGGAGAATCAAATGATACCCCATTTATTGAATGCGGTACGATAGTTTAGGATCGAGTGGAACATCCGTTTTTTACAATACTCGTACATATACTGTAACATAACCTTACTAAAGCATCTTTATAACTTATATGACTAGTTAATTAGTAGTCTTAATGAAGATAGTTAATTATTACTATAGGCATTTTTCTTTTTCCTTTACCTTTGTTTCTTAGATCATTTTATAACTTTGTAAAATCAAATTATTCTTATTATTTTTCACGTCATATTGTCGGCCTTGAGCAATTGTATCTAACTTTAAGTGGAAACTGCTTTGGCTTACTGTATTATCCTTTATGTTTGTATATTGTGTGAATTTATTTAAGCTGTTTGTTTCCCAATAAATAAATTTTAAAAAAAAACATACATATACCGCCGTAGTCAAAAGACATTTTAGAGTCAATTAAGACGTTCCTTTTTCAAACTTATGTATGAAATATCGTCACCAAGGAATGATTCTTCTTTTGTCTTTTCGCAGTCGGGTAAAAAGGATAGGTAACTGTATCACCATCATGTCCCTCAAAGCTCGATAGGTAGGTAGAATGCACTGAGGGATAAAATTGTCTTTGTGCGATTTTTGTCACCTACAACGCGGAAAATTGAGCAAAATGTACAAAGCTAGTTGTCGAAAAAAGTAACATTCGAGGTGTGAATTCTCTAACTCTATTTGCATATTTGAAGTGCACGTCCTTCTATTAACACATTCCGCGCGGAATTTCCCTACAAATTGGACTTTCACGTTAAGTTTTCGACTAGGAATAAAATATTTTATGATTGTTGCGTTGTTTGTTTAGAAAAATATGGGTGGTCTAACCAACAGACGGCTTCATATTCGAGGAAAAAATATGAGCAGTTTAATAAAAGTTTAATTTACTGAGCCTGGCGGCGGCGGCGGAGCTCGGAGTATTGCACGGGTAAACGAAACATGTAGGTGTTTTTCCACCGGCGAGACGAGAATTTAAATTTGTATTGAATAATATCAATTCCCTCGTCGTGCATAGTCGGTGGAAATAGATTATTAATACAAATAAAAATTCTCGGGCCGCCTCGTCTCGCCTCGCCTCGCCGGTGGAAAAGCAGCTATGTCGATCTACAACCGCTCGCCCGCGCATCGCGCTGCCCGATGCCTCGCGCATTGCGTTGCATTTTTTTGCGACTATCCTAAAAAAAGTTCACGACGCAAAAATCGATGGCATTGTTTAATCATTCAATTTAGAAAATATCTACGAAATACCTATTGATTTTCAGAGATAACTTGACTTAAGATAAGATTTGAACGAAAACTAATATAAAACGGATACATAAGGTTTTGTTGTAATAATAGGTCACTCAATTTAAAACAAAAAAAAATCGTATTTCGCTACGTTTTTCACCAGAAATAATCTCGACACCGCCAATTAGTGAAACACTTTACTTACACAGCCAATTTGTCCGACAATTGAAATCCTTATCGCATTTCACAGCTCGTTGTTCTACGTGTTGTTACATTTTATACAATGCGATATTTTAAACTCGCTTCGGCCTTGCGTCTGCATCAGTGTGAGTAAACATGTACAGTTGGCCTTATATGTAGCACACTTTACTACCTTGTCGCTTTAGGACCTTTGACAGATAGTGCAGCAGTTCAAATATGTCGTTAAAGTGACAAGGCACTAAAATATTCAGCTAATTATAAGTTCAATAGTACAATTAGATTAGAATAATGTCCTAAACTGAACCCCTAAGAGTTAACCCTCGCATGTGGATGCATTTTTTATAGGGCGTTCAGTTTTAAATCAGAATATCTATGGGACATGTATATCGCCGACATCAAACTAAACTTAGCTGTACTTAAACATAACAATAAGAAACAGGATTAATAATTTGTAACAATGATTAAGAACGTCTCCATCAAATTAGAACCAGCCACGCGTCGCAAAGTTTCTGTGATTCATTTCGACAAAAAATACCTATGTTTAATATGACACTAATAGGAACTCATTTTTATAAATACATATAGGTATACATAAGGCAGCCATGGCCAAAGTTGTAAACAGTTCATCAAACAAGGTCCCCGCGTAGGATTCGAATCCCATGGCTCACTGGACGGGCTGCGCTTACATCTATTTGTCCCTATCCTAAATCTATATTGCCGTGTCTTGTATTTGCTTAGTATTATACTGTATGTGTTATTAAGTTACAATACAAATATGTAGATGAATTTATTAATACAATGAAAACTACTTGAATTGACTCCAGTTTGTATGGAAAATAGGGCGGTAGGCACTGAATGACTTGAATACTGCTAATTGACTCCAGTTTGAATGGAAAATAGGGAGGTAGGCACTGAATGACTCAAGTTTATCTTCATAAACTATACACTTTGACAGTTCAAACAACGTGATGGCAAGTGTTAACATGTACCAGCATAAGCTTGTTTACCTTATTTATTGCATTATGTACACACAATGCGAGAACCAGGACATTGTCTATGTACTTAACGACTTAGTATACATCTCTACTAGTACTACAAATATAGAGGCGCTCTTTATGGGCTATAAAAAAACATTCAACAGACCACTGTTAAACCAATCGTTAAAAACTACTAACAGATACTTACTTTTCAATATTCAATGCCACATTTATTTATTGACATACATTGGCAAAACGAAAATACCATAAAATATACCATTAACAAGACTTCTTGTTCCCCCGTCATCTCCCCAGGTGTAGAACTATAACAGAATTAGCGAAACTCCTTCACCTACAAGTTAAATAAAAGGTTTATTTACTTAGCAATAGTTCCTCGAACCTCGGTTAGTGTTGGAAATGTCAGTCACGTATACCCCAGACGTCGACAAATGTACAGTACAGCCAGACAAGGCAGTACGGGATCAATTTGTAAAAGTCATGGAGCTAAAGACGCGGAATTGAGGGAGAAAAATGAAGTCTTACTTGATATCTGTATCTAATCTCATGCAGATCGAGACAACGTTATAGCGTAGGTATAGATAGATATTCGGGTCTCCAATTTCTGTCAGTGGGTACGAATTTAGGGTTAGATTAGAACTAAACTTTAAATGAACTAACATTTTCGCGCCTGATGGCGAACCCGCTTGTTAGTATAAACTTGTATTGTGGCAGTAACCTACGCAAGCGATTCAGATCGAGGTAGATCAGCGCTCTATATAATTTCATACAAAGCGTGTCGGTCGCCATCGCCGGTCGCATTCGCCAACATCGGAATCATACCTTTATATGTACATACTTACGAGAACGAGATAATCCACAACAGCATTCTCGTATGCCGCAGCAAAATGTATGAAATGTAATATTCGTTGTCATTTGGGCGACCGCGGCACAAAAATCCGTTGTTGTAACTTGCCGTGTGGTGTTCAAAAGTATTAAAAAAAACAACGCAAACCGGTTGAACGAGCAGGTGTTGACAAATATCTCACTAACTTGTAAAGGTCTTCATTCGCCTAAAAGCTTAAATGATTACAAAGGCCGGTATGATATCATCATCATCAGCAGCCTATATCTACTAGTCCATTGCTGGACATACAGTCCTCTCCCATTGTATGCTACCGAGCATGATCCGCGGCCATTTTCATCCAACCTTGCGAAGATCGTCGCTCCACCTAGCCCGAGGGCAACCTACACGCCATTTGCCGACCCACTCCACTCGACAATTTATGATAACTCCAATGGTTATCAGTTCTGTTCTGCGGGTCATATAGTCGGCTGATTGCCACTTCAGCTGGCTAATTCGATGAGCTACGTCGATGACTGTAGGATATAAATCAATTGCAAGATGTTTTATCGTACAAAATCAAAGCTTTAATCTTCATAGCAGTAGGTATACATTATACCTTCGAAATGGTTTGGAATGGAGACCGAGGACCGGGATCAGGAGCGTTGGCCACCAAGAGGCAAGATAGGCGGACTACTAAACGAAGTTATTGAGGATAAATTGGATTCAGATAGCCCAACATCGTGGAGGGTGGCATGCTAATTGAGGAGGCCTACACTCAGCAGTGGGTGACCATAGGCTGAAGAAGAGAAGATATAGTCGAAACTACAATAATTAAGTCAAAATCATTGAGAACTTTAATGCATGCTACTTTTCTCACGATCTTTTATTGTAATATAAAACTTGCACCATCGCACGATATGTACATACTATTTGTACATCATTTAGATTCCTAACTGCTGAGAGATATAATATCTCTCATTCTTAATCTCTCTTTAACAACTTTAAACACTATTTTTGGCAACCTTTACCTTGTTATAGTAATTTGTGGATAACGTTGTTGATCATGCATAAAGTTACGCCTGTTGTAATTTATATTGTAAGACATATTGTATGATTGTTTGTTATTCCTAAAATAAATAAATAAAAATAAATAAAATACATAATCGTGTTTTTTTGTACTGTATCATGTAACGTGACTTCACCTACAGATATTTGAAGCGATCTGCGAAACCGAAACTATCTACTTAAAAAAAAACTCAAATTTGATTGGATCCACTTAAATAAGTGCCAATTCAGCAACAAATACTTCCTATTGGGCAACAAATATGAGAAGAGAAAGTCTTTATGAGTTACAAACTGCTTGGCGAGAAAACTATTTCGCGCCCTTAGAGAGTGGCCCTGTCTGAAACGTGACTAACTTTCTGAACAAATACGAAGTTTATAAGTGTTCTATTATTAGAACAAAATATATTTTGCACAAGAATAGCTTATAGTATAGTAAATGGATGCATTAAAAAGGGACGATGTGAAAGTAAATGTTAAATACTATGTCATGTCTTCTTGACAATGAATAATTAAAAAAAAAAATGTAACCAAAGAGCCGACTTTTTTATAGAACGACATATATATTTACTATAGAACGACACTCTTATTCAGGAGATAAGTAGGGTATGTTATACATGTAGTCACAAACTGGCCACTTAAGAAATTGTCATTTTGTTAGTGGCCATCAAATGTATACTGAGGCAGTTAGTGAAAATACTTTAACAGTACTCCGGATAATATTTCTGGATCTAGGTATTCTAATTTAATTACAGGAACATCAGCATACTTTTTACTACAGTTACAGATAGGTACTATCGTTGTTAAAAAAAATATTCTAAATCTCTAGTTTTGCCCGTATTAGCAAAGCATAGCATTCATCCAAAAAACTGCATTTTTACAATAAGAGGGCCTAAGTAAAGCTGCCGATGGATGCAACCGGCACAGGTCCAGTCCTTGTGGCAAATCTTGGAGGCATATGTCCAGCAGTGGATGTCTTTCGGCTGAAGTGATGATGATGATGGCTATGAAGTAAAGCTCATCAATTCACCAAATTAAATTGCTTGAGGCGTGGTTTAGAACTAACTATTTAGTAAGTAAGACTTTATGGCAAAACCTATTATTAGTCACAGTAGGTCCATTATAAATTTGAAGTAATAAAGTACCGTCACGTAATTTTACAAGGGTTCTATGGTAGTTTACATTCGTTACGTTCAACAATTGAAGATCTCAGTAGTTATACCCGGGCCGGAATTCCACTTTTTCTTCAACCATATTGTAATGATATTGGTAACGTAGGTAAAAAGTAAAGGCAGCCGTGTCGTTAAAAATACATATGTAGTTTTGAAAAAAACATGGGTTAAAAGGTATTAAAACAAAGCCGAGGAGGCTTTAAGCCGTTCGCTTTTAATATCTGCAACTCTGCAACTCCTAACGTAATCCGTGTGTGGCCAGCACAAAGTATTAAACTCTCGTGGAGTGTGCCACCGCCACATCTGTCACCAAACTCGTCCTAAACTTGTAACAATAACTTGCAACACTGGCCGCAGATTGTCAGAAATAAATAAAAAGCAAAACATCTGACGAGATGTTGAGAAAGTTAGGGTCAGCATGAAGGACAGTTTTTTTGTAGGTACGTGTTAGGAAACAAAAGTGGCACAGATAAAAAAGACAAAGCGATGCCACATGTCCACGAGAATCCACCTACCTACCAACATGTGGCCTGTGTGTACATTTGCCTTATACATGTCATAAACAAACTGTCATAGAGTAGAATTAATCGTCGCTCTCCGATATCCGGCGGGTTACACAAAATGAAGAGATAAGAGTTTTTATTTACGTCCGTAGGGTATATAATTTCAGTTCGAATCTTGCATTGCATGTCAATTTTAAACCACCCATAAACACCTAAAAAATCCGAATGTTTTGTTTTTCAAAATTTTCATTTTTCAAAATGCGTGATTTTGGTCAATTTCGAATTATGACTCTTTGGAGGACTCACATAACATATCGTCGCTGGAAAGGCAAAACTACTAACATCCAAAAGGGTCATTTCGAGAAAAAGCATTTTTTATGTTTTTTTTGTCTTTACAATGTCATAACTTTTTTTCTTTTGAATGAAAATGGAGGCTGTAAAGGGTGACATATCATGTTTTTTTTTTATCTGCACGATTCATTTATCGTATTGTACGTGTGTTCAGTATTTACGGAGTTACGTGTCGCTTTAGCATTAATGCTCTCAATCCTAAAAAAATGCTGGTAAGATAAAATTACTAACCTCCACATTAAAGTTTTAGGTAAGGAGTCAATAAATACTAAGGACTTGTCTCCTATTACTTACTCTCTAGAAAAAAATACTTACATGTATAAAAAATATGTTAATCATAAGCGGAAATGACTTATTGTCAAAAATACTTTGCAAAGCCATAAAGCAAATAGGAATTTAGCATTTAAGATAAGTTAAATTTCAAATGTATGTTACTTAAAGGGCAGAATGATCAATTAACCATCCTGATGATTTACCTTTTGTAGGACTTTTTTCTTGTTTCAGCCTTAACAATATTACTTACGCATGAATGTCAGTTGAAATTAATAGACCAAGAAATAAATAAAACATGAATTACTTTGAAATTCCCTTGAGATAGGTTCCTTGCCACCTTTACCTATTAACAACTGGTGTCACCTTTCTGCTCCACAAGTCCCGTAGTACCGCGGATCCAAAGAACTACCTACCGACCCATTACATGCTTGCCTACCATCTACAAGCTCCTTACATCCATTTTGAGCACAAAATTAAATGTACATTTTATTGCAAATAATGTTTTGGCCTCTGCTCAAAACGGATGTAAGGTTGGGTCCCGGGGTAGGTACTAAGGAGCTCCTCCTCATAGACATAACGATTTGTCAGCTAGTCAGGCATAGCAAGGCGGCCCTTTTGGCTGCTTGGATTGACTACAAGAAGGCTTACGACTCGGTGCCTCACTCATGGCTCGAAAGGATCTTAGAGTTGTATAAAGTTGATGCAACTTTGAGGTCCTTTTTAGGTGTGTGTATGAGGCAGTGGGTCACAGTCCTTCGTCAACCAGGTGGTCGAGAAGTCCCCTTTGATTCGCCTAAGGATTGAAAGAGGCATCTTCCAGGGTGACAGTAGTCCTTTGTGGTTTTGCCTAGCCTTGAATCCTCTCAGATCTTTCCTGACGGATTCTGGGCTTGGATTGACTTCGTAGAGAAGCTGAAGTCATTTCTCACTGTTTGCATCGAAGCGCCAAGATCTTATCGCATTATTGAAAATCACACAAGAGTTCAGTAATGCGATCAAGATGGAATTCGGTGTAGATAAGTGTGCGGTCGAATTTGCAGCTTTCTGTGACAGTAGTCCTTTGTGGTTTTGCCTAGCCTTGAATCCTCTCAGATCTTTGCTGACGGATTCTGGGCTTGGATTGACTTCGTAGAGAAGCTGAAGTCATTTCTCACTGTTTGCATCGAAGCGCCAAGATCTTATCGCATTATTGAAAATCACACAAGAGTTCAGTAATGCGATCAAGATGGAATTCGGTGTAGATAAGTGTGCGGTCGAATTTGCAGCTTTCTGTGACAGTAGTCCTTTGTGGTTTTGCCTAGCCTTGAATCCTCTCAGATCTTTGCTGACGGATTCTGGGCTTGGCTATTGACTTCGTAGAGAAGCTGAAGTCATTTTTCACTGTTTGTATCGAAGCGCCAAGATCTTATCGCATTATTGAAAATCACACAAGAGTTCAGTAATGCGATCAAGATGGAATTCGGTGTAGATAAGTGTGCGGTCGAATTTTCAGCTTTCTGAGACGATGACTCTCAGATCTCTCTCCGAAATTGAAACCTACAAATATCTTGGTATGTCACAGTCTTTGGGTATTGTGGACGGCAATGTCAAGCAGTCAGTGAAAGAGCGCTTCTTCTGCCGCTTGACAAAAGTTCTTAGCAGTCTTTTGTCGGGTGGCAATAAGGTGCGCGCCTTAAATGGCTGGGTGATACCGCTGCTCACATATTTCTTTGGCATACTAAGGTGGACTCAGACTGAGCTGAACGCCCTGGGTAGGAGGGTCCGTCTACTGCTTAAATCAAATCGCATGTTGCACCCACGCTCATCTGTTATGAGATTGTACATCCCGAGGAAATGTGGTGGTCGAGGCATTTTAAATGCTAAGAATCTCCACAACCGCGAGGTGTGCAATCTCAGGGATTATTTCCTTAGCAATGAGTGTGGGATGCATCGAGATGTGGTTGCATTAGACAAGAGCCTCACGCCTCTCTCCTTGGCAAACGAGAACTGGCACAGACCAACGGTGTTGAGCACTGAAGACCGCAAGAAGGTGTGGAAGAGCAACGAGCTACACGGACGCTTCTACGGGGCCCTAACAAGACCCGAGGTAGACTTTTTAGCGTCCGTGAACTGGCTGCGATTTGGTGACCTCTTTGGGGAAACCGAAGGTTTTGTCTGTGCAATTGCTGGCATGGTCATAATGACGAATAATTACCGGAAATATATTCTGAGGGATGGCACGGTCGACATTTGTCGAGCATGCCGTTGCCCAGCGAGTCCCTCAGTCATATAATTTCCGGTTGTTCGCATTTGGCCAACGGCGAGTACTTGCACAGATACGAGTATCACCTCGTGGCCAGGATCATCCATCAGCAACTTGCTCTTCAATATGGTCTTGTTGAGTCTGAAGTGCCGTACTATAAGTACACACCGGCGCCAGTTCTCGAAAATGGTCGTGCTACGCTCTATTGGGATCGATCTGTCATCACGGACAGGACTATTGTCGCCAATAAGCCTGATATCGTATTGACAGATCGATCTCAACGACGGGCAGTGCTCGTCGACGTCACCATCCCGCATGACGAGAACCTCGTGAAGGCCGATAAGGACAAGCAAGTACCTTGACTTGTCTCACGAGGTGACCGCCATGTGGGATATTGAGTCGATGATCATTGTCCCGATAGTTGTTTCGGCAAACGGTCATATAGCGAAGAGGCTCGACCAACACCTCAGGAGACTCTCGCTAGATGTCTGGACCAACGGCCAGATCAAGCATACATTATCGTATGAGAAAAAATAAGAAATTGTGTACCTATTTAATTAATTTTAGAATGTTGTACGTTCTTAATAAATAAATATCAGGATTATCTACGGAACTTGGCACCCATTTAAATCTCAATTCTTATGTCGGTGAAGGCGATAACCATGCATCGCATATTCTTAAAATATTGAACTTGGCTCCCATTTTCACATTTATGTTTTTGACGGGACATCATTCTTTTTTATCAAATAAATAGGTATGCGTTTCCATAAATAAATAAATAGTATTAATATTAAATAAATTGGCATTAAATAATATTCATTAAATCCCAACCCATGAAATTATTAAATTATTGAGTAAGTAGGTAGTTCTGGTGAATCTGTGATCTTTATTAATTATCATCAGTTCTACTTCACCAAATGGTGCTTTTCAAGAGCAAATGTACGATTTACCATATGCTATTTATACATACAAAATACCCAAATCGCTATAGGTGTACCTAAAATATTTGAAGATTTCCCTCAATTTCTCCAGGACCCCATCATCAGATTCTAACCTGATGACAGTAAGCCTACTCCAGAAGTATGCCCTATCAAACCAAAAACGAATTTTCCAGATCGGTTAATAAATGACGGAGTTCTGAGGTAACTAGCATAAATAATGATTATAAACTGGCGCGCATAATGTCAAAAGATATTGTTTTGACATTGCTTGCGCGTCTAATACGCTTGATGTCACCCGAAAACAATTTGAGAAATAGACTAAAGGTCGAATTTGTTACAAATTTATGAATCGCATAACGCCTTACCTATACTTTTCTAATTTATTTTATAACTTAATAATTACTAATATCTCGTAATATTCTTTAAGTATGTAGTTCAAAGTTTCTTAACAGATGTAACAGATAGAAGTCCCGCATTGAAATATACTAATATCCTTTTTACTTTGTTTATTGAGTAAGGTAAAAATACTAAAGCGCCACAATCGTCGATTCCTGCTATAAGATTATTTACTAACAAACATGACTTCACATGATTTCAAAAGAGAAAAAATACTAAATTACTACAACTGACGGTTATTGCGTAAACGTTATTGACTAAAATACATTTCATTTAGTATGTACTACAAGCGAAATTTACATAATCACCACCGAGTATCCTCAGTTATGTTATCTAAAATTACTAATAAAGCTTGAAACGGCTAGATACAGCAAGCACAATACTTAACCGCCAACTATTCAAAAATATGTCTAAATGAGTCGGATGTTAGTAAAAACTCCTAAGAAATTATTGAAATTTTGACCCAATTTTCACTACTAAAGCGCCAAAAACATGCTCCGATCGCTACGAGACCCAGACCAAACGACGCAGAAAAAAAAAAGCAGTCGTACTGTATATATAACTCATTTTGACCAAAATGGCGCTTTAGTAGTTTTGCCTTTCCAGCGACGATATTATCTCCGCTGTAATTAATTACACAAAAACCATCTTTCGATTTCAAAACAAAACTTAAATTACTTAGAAAATACAATAATAGTAATGAGCCACTGGACGCTCGGCGCAGTCTAAAATGATTTATTGTGACACGACCCTTTAACAAATGTCGACAGAACTAGCTGGCTAGTGTTAAGCATTCTTACCTACCTTCTAATGGTATTAATCTAATCTATTACAAATTAGGTCTGGACACTCTAAACCCCAAGTTGATTACTCCGTTATCAACGTTATCGTGCAGCTATCTCTCCAGTGGGCGTGGAGTGATAGATGGGCGTCAGGCCAATCAACGAAACGCTATCAATTGAATACATTATGCTATCGCATAAATTCTAAATATTGAAAATACGCTGTAACGTGAATATTTAAATCATTACTTGTTTCTTAAAATGTTCAGGGTGATCTTAAAATGAAATATTATATATGTATGAATATACCTAAGGGTACTCTCATTGAGCCCTACTGTGATTTTGCCGAGTCGTAGTGGTATGAAAATACCTCTGCAATAAGCAAGTTGCACAAAAATGTCTTGTGTATGTCATTGCCAAAAAAGCTATTAAAAATATGAAAAAATTACATGTGTGCGTGGTTAAAGTTCTACATGTTCTGATAAACTCTCGGAAAATCGGCAAAGCACGCTCAATGCTTCGTTAAATGATTGCGTTGTTCCTTATATCACAGACTGAGGGGCATCTAACATGACGCTGGTTCTACTTCTAACTAACTTGTCATCGTGAAAATAAATTTAAAATTCACACTGTAAATTATTAAAACTAAAAGAAGTCAGGAAAAGTAATTGTTCAGGCCTTGTTTAGTACATTATGATAAGGGAGGCAAACGATGCCTAAATTACGATTGTTTCATGTCGACATGTCAACAAACACGAGGCCGACTTATCTCATTAAAAATCTACACCAGTTCTCATAATAACACACTAGTTCACAGCTGGCCCAACCATACTTTTTTGTCATTGTCTTTCAAATGCAATCAGCGCATGTGAAACAAGGACAGAGTACATTTTGATGATAATTTAAACTAGTGTAACAGAGCAGCTAATTTTTGTTGCTGTTAAACAATGCGGACGCCATTGTAAGTATTTGACATTCATATTTAGAGGTCACTAACGTCATAAAACCATAGAGAACGGATTTTGCTTCAGTTTTAGCTTCGGCCTTGGAATTGTGCTAAATAGTTTTTATTCATTTGTAAAGCCATAGTCTCTCGTAGACAAAAGAGTTCTTGTGCCCATTCAGGCACTAGACGGAGATGGCTCGTCGCATCGTTAGGAAGTTTGAAGTGATGCGTCAGCCGCTAGGTATTTATATGGATGACGCAATCCGGTACCCGTACCAATCTTATAGTGTGATTAGATAAAAAATAATTGAATTGAACAGGTTACAGTTATTATTAATTCATTTAAGTAGTGGATTTATGGTTAAGGTAAGTTCAGTTACTACGTTTTAAATTAATTCATACCTATACCTAATTTTTGCTGGTTACCTGAGAAATAGAGGGGAGCGTAATAGTAGTAGTAGGTATGGAAAACGAGTTTTTACGAAAATTCTCATCTACTAATGGAAATCGACGCGACCAGTCAGTCGATCTCGCACCGCAAATAGATAAGAATAATGTTCATGGAGTGGATATTTAACAAAGTCGAATCGTTTTCAATCGTCAGTTCATTCTCAGTTTATAAGTACATCACCACCATAACCATATTAATTAAAAAAACAAGTTGAGACCGTCTTATCTCTCATTGCCTTACGAGGAATAATTTTCCCTTTAGCCATACTGGCTGCGTAGAATCGCCATAACAACCGGTCTGCGTTGCCCGCATCTACATGCAAAGCGGAAAAACACTCATACCTAATACGAAACAAAAGACGTCTCATTTAATGATAAGACCATGGAACCTGGTATTTTTTTAACCAGCTCGTCAGTCACGACATAAATTTCAAAAATAGCATTTTCGTTTCGATTCCGCTCGAACAGAATCGCAAATAGCAAATAAAACTTTCCTGCTGGAAATAACGGTTAATTTCGCTCGCTAATTTGTTTGCGTCGCCCACCACCACCCTTTTCTCGTGTTTCCTAACCTAGCTCTTTAGTTGCATTTTCACTTGCTCAGGTTGAACTCAAGCAGGCTTTATCATTTTAAGACACCATAGTAGAAAGAATCGAGAAACCAAACAAAAAAACAGGTTATCGAATCGATTCCGCTCGGAGCCAGAGTTTACGAAGAACCTGGTTAAGATCCATAATTTTAACCGTTAGTTTACCAGCTGTTCCCAATCCCTGAAAAAGACCACGAGAACATACCTTATCGTATAATTATAGGAACTAAAAAACAATCAAATCATTTCGTGTCCAATCCTCAAAGACATACCGCCCACCCTTAATTTGACAGTGTTCGTCAAATTAAACATACCATAATGTACACTTTTTTGTTTATAGAGTGCACTGTGCGATAATTTAACAATCTGTATGTTTACCCAGTCATCTGCACTAGGCTAAGCCTGTCTAGCAAATCTCGATAGCGTAAATGTAGTTAGCTACTTACGTCTTAGTAGATTAATAGTTTGAATACCTACTTAAGTGTCGTAAATCCTCTTTTTACGTCAATGGAAAGCATGCGAGCTGTTTTGCATAGAAATGCTCTGGTAGTGAACGAATGTTTTTTTTAAAATCATAAACATATAATAATGCTTCACGAAAATTGGATAGCTACAAAAAGATAATAAAACTATAGGTATGTATATTACAAAAATCATAGATGAAACGCTTCAAAAGAATTGGTACATGATTTCCATTAGTGGGCATTCGCGTGCGGGGTTAGCGATTTGTTAAAGCAATGTTTGCCGGAATCTGGCGCAAGGATGTTTCCGGTCAACGTTAACTTGACGTGTGCACACGCATTAATTGGAGTTACAGGTTGCGTGTGATCAGTACCCTTACCATAAGTTACAATTAACGTACTCGCTAGCGGGCGAATGCTCTGTCCCTCGCAGACGGTGCGCGGTATTCCTATAGAGTGCGAGGGATAGAGCATTCGACTCGCTTGCGAGTACGGTAATTGTAACTCATGGTAAGGGTACAGGTAGGTGGTTCTCTTTAACCAAGAGCGAGCTCTTGAACTCGACGCACCAATTATCAACCGGCGAGTTAAAGTTGTCCTGACAGAGCGTAAAAAGTAAAAACAACATTTAAGGGCGTGCATTCTCAGCTTGGTGGTGATTCTCTCAACAAGCCAAGGTGATCGTTCGCTCAAGTGAAGGTCCAAGCGGCGAGTTTAAGTAGTCCCGACAGAGCGAACAAAACATATTTTAGCGCGTGTATTCAATTTGGCAGCATGACTTCACCAACGTATAAGGCTCCTTAATTGACAATGCACGCGCAAAAATGTGTTTTGTTCGGTCGGACGGGACTACTTAAACTCGCCGCTTTTATTCGCTCGTCCGTTCGACCGGCCGCCGTTTTTTGAGAGAATAACACACCTTATCTGCTTTACCCGTCGACTTGATCGACCGTTCCTCAGAGAACTGTTTTAAGAGAATAATATAACACCTAAGCGATTTACTTACCTCACAAGTAGGTCCGTACGCATACAATGCTTGCTTTTATATCCTGAAAAGGTTCCCGATAGTTTGTATTTTGTATTACATGAGCGTCTAATTTCTTCACACGCTAGGCTTTACACACATTAAACAAAAAACGCGCGCATATGCCATTTGTGTGGATGATGAGTTTTCAGTTGTGTATTCACAGTTAGTTCTACATGTTTGGAGAACTCTACAAACACTAGCATTTACCCTAAATTGGCACTTACGTTATTTTTAGAACGTAGCTACCACCACGCCGAATTTTCATAACTCTGCAAAATATCGCAAGAGGGAATGAAGAAGGAAAAATGACAGGGCTTTACTTCCGGCAATTTTCATTTGTTTGGATTTTTCATTTTTTCGCACATAACGCTTTTATTACCTATAGTTACAAAGTCACTTTCTAAGTTAACCTATTCTGTGACGTGTCTTAAAATTAAATTTCGGATTGATTTTTACAATCATAAGTTCATAACTCCTGCCGGCTCCCACCAAGCAGTTATATTTCGTATTGTTGTTTATGTGTGAAGAGAAAAATGTTTGTTACCAGCGCGGGTAGCACAAGTTGTATTTTCTCGCTTGTCGCTCAGTGGGTCTCTATCGTTACAGACTAGATAGAAAGGGAGATCCGAGCGACAAACAAGTCGCGGACAACATGTGCTAGCCGTGCAGTGCGGCAAGCACAAGTTGTGTTTTCTCGCTTGTCGCTCAGTGCGTCTCTATCGTTACAGAATAGATATAAACGGAGATCCGAGCGACAACCAAGTCGCGGGCAACTTATGCTAGCCGCACAGTGCGTCTCTATCGTTACAGACTGGTTTAAAAGGGAGATCCGAGTGACAAACTCTTGGGTCGGCAATGCATTTGGAATCTTAAGATAGCATATAAAAAAGAGAAAACATTTATTCGTGCCAAACAGACAAACAAAACGCAACAAAATACTGACATAGACAAAGAACCTTGTCACGAAATGGTTCATATGACGTCCATTGTCCACGGGCATAAAAGCGCACAGCAGGTGACTCATATGCTAGATTTCTTTCTTCATGTTATTAAAAAGCGGAGCTAAACTAAACTGCCAATAATAACGATCGATTTACACTGTTTTAGAAGTAGCAAGTTGCCCTGCTAATCACTGAAACTTAAAATTATAATTACCTACTTGTACTTATACTCTGTTTAATCCAGGATGATCCCTGTGACAGCCGTATTTCGTAAGTTCAATCACTTGCTATACTTACAACTCTTACAAGCGCGGTATTTAAAAAGACGATTCATTCATTATTTAAATTCCTTAACGGCGTCACTAGGTTTAAACCACTGTAGTATTTTCGTAAATTTAAAGAAACAAACATACGTGATCTTATGAGCTGTCAAAGGGATCATCTTAGATTGAACATAGTATAAAGCCGGTATCAATAGAAATGTCAAAAGATGTAAACAAATCAGTACTGTTTGACAAATAACCTCAATATTTTCTGCAAACGAGTTTTGATTATAAAAACGTATAGTTAATAGTTATTTATTCTTAAACCGAATGTAAAAGTAACAATCAGGCGTTTAAATCATTAAAAATACCTCACGCGATGTCCAAAAGTACGTGATTATGGTGTGATAATGGTAAATCGGTCCGTTTGGTTTTGTTTACATCATTTATCATTTCTATTGACCCCGACTTTACCTACCTCAACAGGTACCTACCGCCATGGAAATGTATTCGCGTAGTCTGTGAGCACTATGAAGGTGCTTTGTGTTTGCACTTCTCTCTCACTCGCTCTTTAGTCCCCTGCCTCACCGGGACGCCATGGCGACGTCGCTGGCCACGTATCCCATACAAATTAACGTAGCCAAACCGTCGCCAAGTGAGTGAAGCCGCCTACTTTTCAATATGAATTGTTTGGCTACGGTGGCCGGCGACGTCGCCATGGCGTCCCGGTGAAGCAGGGGACTTATAAGAGCGTATGGGAGCGAGTGAGAAACAAGTACAAGCCCGAAGCATCTTCTAAGAGCTATCGCACTGTAGGTGTAGGTACAGTCGACGTCAAATATAATGTTTACACTTTAGTACCTTGTCACTCTATCCGCTATGACAATTTCATATGGCAGTTAAAACATGACGTTAAATAGACAAGGTACTAAAGTGTAAACATATTTATGACGTCGACTGTACCTACCTACACCGTTAAACCCTGTGGAACCCTGGCGATCGACACGTCCTTGCGACAGGGTTGCACGGCGGAACGCGAATAAATTTCCTTGACCGACCTCATTTGCACGAGCGGTTTACGAGCGGAAAGTTACTATTACTCGTAAGTAACAAGCTGACGCCAACTGATTCTCCGTTGTTTTTACGACTAGTTAAAACGGCAAGGTTTACTCCCAATAGCTACAAGTGTTAGGAACTATGTACTATTTTATTCATTTAAAAATTTTGTTGCTCCAATTTTGTTTTGTTATTACATTTTTTTCTTTCTTTTTTATTCCTATTGCGTTTCTAAAATGCTCGCATAAATCATAGGAGAGAAAGGTCGTCTGACACAGGTATTCTTATACTTAAAATGAGACCTCAACTGTGTCTGTAGCTATATGTGAGAAAGAAAAGAAATACATATTTTTATAACTTTATCCTACAATTCTTATCACAAGTACCTAGGTATAATAATGTGTATCTATTTAAAAAGACGCACCAACCTGTTTTTGTTGATATTATTTGAAGATAATAAATACAAACCATTATTTTTTATATACAAGGTTTTGATTCTTGTAATAAGCGTTTTGATTCTATTCGAGCATGACGGACAGACACATAAACTAAAATGTAGGTTAAATCACGAATTAACTTAACTACTTACGTTATTGACGTTGACGTTGTTGGGGTGACAGTTGATCACGTGTTTTATTGCAACACACGAAAATGCCATCCCAGACGTTTTGAGTGATAGAAAATAAAAACGTTAGTAGCCTTAGCATATTGGCTAGAGCCTCTGGTGTATGTCAGATATCATAGCTATTTTATTCAATTTATTCCAATAAAGAGAAAATCTCTGTTAGCTCTTATAATTTTGAATGTTAAATCTCACAAAAGCGGTGTATATAGTAGAGTTCATCAATTTTGTTCCGAATCATCAATGTGAGCTTTACCACAACACAAAGACCGTAACGCCCAAGTGTATTAAGCGTAGATTGATCGAGACTCCGGCTCAACGTCCACAGAATGACTCAGTCTATTCCAGCTCGCTACGACAAACTAAACGTGAAAAGACTAGCGTTCAGTGAAGAGAAAATTGGAACCGTTAAGACGACAGGTCGTACCTAAAGGCTTTGTTAAGCGACACGTTGATCGACCAGTCTCAAGTGGATTTATACGAGAAGTTCGCTCGGTGACGGCAGCGCTTTAGGAGCTAGATGTTCACAACTATCTAACGATTTTAAAAGGTGAGTAGTGCTTTTCTGATAGGTTCTTATGCAGCGATGTCGATAATTATGTACACATTCTATCAAGAAATATTCAGACAACATTGGCCGTTATTTGTTTAGATTGTTGGTGCGTCAAAGCTATAAAGTGCATTCAACGATTTTTATGGCGTTTTAATGTTGATCTAAAAAGACGTACGTACGTCCTCAACGAAAATAGATTTTAATGATTTTCGTGCGAAAAACCACGTAGCTGGTACCATCTCAGACAGAAGTTGCCACTAGAAACGTGTTATAATGACAGCATCAACCATAGATCTTCTGTACAATGCTATTTATCAACTCATACGCTGCCATCTCTTTGCCGAGGTGTTTCCCCAGATGACTCATCTTTCCGTTTTTAGAACGCTCGCACAGAGGAAAAGCGCACAAACGCATTCAAGGCAAGAGGTTAAACGTTAGGAAAGAAGCTTAGGTATGGTCGGCGTTAATATAAGTAGCAGCACGCTTAAGTGCTTTGTCACTTTAACGTCATGTTTGAACTGCTGCATGAATATAAGTAATAATAATAAATATCAGGGGACAATGTCACACCGATTGACAACAATTCATACGAGCTAAGGTAGTAAAATAAAATACCGTTTGTACATTTTACACTGCTGATTACAGTAAAAATATTTTTGTATTTTTTTATGCGGTAGTTTTTTTATATTTAAGAAAAACATTAATAAAAGTTGGATTGTGAATGTTAGGAACACACTTATAGTGTCCATTTATTACCATAGGAATTGAAAAAAATATACAACTGTCATGTCCATTTTTCATCTGTCTGACGGATTACTTGATTCTAACGACACGCTTTCGATTCTTGTAATACTATTGTTTTGATATACGCTATTTAAAATGAAAGTGACTAACGGATTTGTAAAAGTGGATAGCCGCAATCTGCCCAAAGTCGACTAATTTATGTTGTTACAGTTGTTATGGTTGACAAGTGACATGACTTAACAGTCAGTTCTGTTTCTGTTTAAAGTTACTTTTTTTTATTTTAAATCATGCTAAGATCACGACTTCAGTATTCCTAACTTTGTATATACGGTCTTTTTAATAAATTATTAACGACGAATTTAAGTTAAATAAAGAAAAACCGAGAAACACGGGTAGACTAATTTTTAAAAAGCTATTATAAACGCGAAAAAACAAAAATGCTAATTTTTTTGAAATGTTGTCAATTGACCGAGTCCCAAACTAAGCTCTAGGCTTGTACTATGGGTACTGGACAACGATATAAATACTTATATAGAGAAATATATATTTTTAAATACATAGAAAACATCCATGACTCAGGAACAAATTATCTCACTCTTTACCGGGATTTGAACCCAGGGCCGCTAGCTTCGTAGGCAGGGTCACTATTAACTAGGTCAACGCGTCGTCGTCGAATATATGGCAAAAGCGTTAAAAAGCCACAAGCTGTGTGCATGTGACTTACAAGGCCGACTATACATAAAATGCCAGCAGTGAATGCGTTAAATTATCGAATCTTCCTCTTTTATACCTATATTTGAACTGCCAGACCGCTATCATGTTGAGAACATGCCCCAGTCGCGTAAGCTGATAAATGAAATGTCATATTTTTTTCAGTACATGCATTAATTAAAATTGTTATAATGAATATTTGACCTTAATACAATTAAGTAAGCAGCGAAATACTGGGGTTCTAGTGAAAAAGGGTACAAGTCGACCTTACTCGTAATAAAAAAGGGTATATACATGAACGGAGTATACTAGACTAGCGTTGAAAAAGTCCGGAAAAAAACCCGTTTTTTTTTCAAATACCTCGTTTTTTTCGGAGTTTTATGGAAAAATACAATTAAATTTTCTGCTCTTATTTTAATCTATATTCAGTCTTTTTTGCACCTACAAAAAGGCGACATCGACGACATGGAGGCAGAAGCAATTGAAATAGGTGGCGAAAGTGACAGTGATTGACTATGAATAAATTGTCATATTCAATTGTTATTTTTCCTAAAAAACCCGAAAAAAACGAAAAAAAAACGAAAATTTCATAAACTACTGAAAAAAACATTTAATTTTTTCCGCAATTTTCAACGCTATACTAGACTTACCCTTTTTCACTTGATCTTCAGAAGACTTATACCCTTTTTCACTAGGACCCCAGCTATAGAAGGCAGCAATGTAAAATCCTCGTAATTTTGACATGACATGTAAGTAACAAGTACACACCCAAAAAATTTTAAGGATCAAAAATATCCCTGCATTTTTTTAATGTCTTCCAATGTGTCGCAACGCAGTACATTGCAAAATATTCAAATGATGTAAGGTTGTTGTTGATCCTAAGACACGTTTAATGTATGACTTTGATTACTTATTAATGCTATTAATAATTTAAAAGTAATAATTTGCAAAAATTAATAATTTGCAATCCAGGCTTAGGTTCTGTGGACCAGCCTGGTCCGAATTTACAGGAACTTTTTTTTGAGTATATAAATTCTGCTAGTTAATTCTAATAAAATATTTTCTGCTACTTTCTGAAGACGAAAAAAATCAGTATCTACGAAGCGTAAAGACGCAAATGATGCTGATTAGGTATGTTTTTGAGATATTTCATTAACAGTTTGTTTACCCAATACGCAATAGTTTCAAAGGTAAGTAAAATAGAGAGTCAAGCAGACAAAGTCGTAAGTAACACTGTCCATTAACGTTTTTAATAATGCGGCAGCGAGTTGTTACATTTAAAAGTTTGACGTTGTATAGCGTCGTGCGCTAAATATAGAAATTATAAAATACCTGTTATTATTAAAACCAGTTTTCATTTTAATAAAAATATATTACCCTTCACAAGTAAGAGTAAATTAGGTAAATACACCTAATATGAATAACTTCTTCGTACTATCAAATTTTTCAAAAACGTGTAAATACATATTGAAAGTTATTAGACATGCCAATAAAATCGTAAATATCAAAACAAAGTTCCATTTATAACTGGCCATGATTTCCTTAGGGTGGGAAATTAATGTATCTTCAAACAGGCTGGGGCTCGGGAAAAGGGTCAGGACTCTGGAAACAGGACAACACGGTTAGGAGGAATTTTATCAAACAGGAATCTAGAAAGAATGACACGTGGACATCTCCCGCAGCTGAGCATGTCTGTGCCGGGGTTAGGGCGGCTAAGGTGGTTACCGGACGACAGGAATTTTGGTCTATTGCCAAAGAAAAACATAAAAACCATAAAATATACATTTATTACTCAAAAACATTTTTTTACATGGAATGTCAGGAACTTTAAGTCGGGGATTTTTTAGTTCGTTTTTTTGATCTGATAAGCCTTTTCTTTGCCCACCTTAAATTGCCGCCAAATACAATACATGTATTCATCTAAAAAAACACTTAAGGCCGAGTTCACCAACAATTAAACGGACGGTTAGCGTTTTAACGGGTGTCAAATGTATTGATTAACAGCTGATTAAGATTTAACCGTCCGTTTAATTGTTGGTGAACGAGGCCCTTAAGCGTCTAGTACATAACCAGTGCGTTTTTTTTTGTCCCAGAACGAAAAATTCGAGAACCCGAGCGGCTATAGGTAAGTAAGTTTTAACTGAAACGGAATTTTAAAGATATTGATGGTCGAGGCTGGAAACCACTTGTCCTTGTGTCATTCTTGCTATACGTTTAAGAAGGACCTTAATGAACTGGCCAAAAGGCAGGTAATTAAACGTTAAATTTCAAGTATATCCCAAAATGTTTAACGTAAAACATACAAAACTATATAAAAAGTTGTTCGTCTAAGCCCTAATTCTTCAATCATCAAATAAAAATATCTGTCAAGTTAAGGTTAGCCCCCTCCTATTCTTTTGTTATAGAAAGAGCTAAAAATAACTATATAATATAAGATAATATTCATCCTGAGTAGGGATTACATACATACATGGGTTACTATCAAAATTCCCTTTGCGCCAAATGACAATATAGCTCAAACGTCTGGATTGTGTAATGTCTTTGTTGCTATATAGACATGAACGCTAAATGTATCTTTAGCAAAACGTCTGGATCTTAGAATGTTATAATTTATAATACACTAGTAGCCAAACGTCTTTATCTTAGAATGTCTTTATAAACTTAATAGACATAAAAGCTAAATGGCCCGGTAGCGAATCGTTTGTATCTCAAAATGTCTGAATTACTAAATAGACATGAACGCCAAATAGCCCGTTAGCAAAACGTCTGGATCTTAAAATGGCAAGCGTTGATATGACACTCGATAATTCAAACTTCTAATTATACGGAGTATTTTAATTTCCAGACGTTTTGCTAATAACTCCTTCTATGTTCATGTCAATCAACTAACTTTACTTTCGGTTAATTAGGTATTCTAATCACACGGACTATTTATATTTCCAAACGTTTGGCTACTTGCTCATTTTAATTCCGAGCCGTCCTGCTTAATTGACACTTTGCTGACTGAGTATTCTACTTTCATGTCGTCCAGCTGAATTGACTCTTTGCTGACTGTGTATTTTACTTTTATGTCATCTAGGTGAAATGGTCGTTTGGCGATAAAGACAATTCGATAGTAACCCACATACATACATACATACCTTCACGTCTGTAATCCCAGAGTGGGGTAGGCAGAGCTACAGAAATACCTACAACTTTAAAAACTTGTTGATAATTCAGTAACCACACTGCACAAATAGGCTAAGATGTTTACCAGCGCATTAGTGACAGGTTGCAAGCTCATCGCCTAACAGTACTACAAGCCTTTATTCCCTTTGTCGCCTCCCACGACATCCATGGGAAGACATGGAGTGGCACCATTCTAAGCCGGCAACCACAAGAGCTAAAAATAACTATAAGATAGGTAATATTCATCCGGAGTAGTGATTGATAAATATAATATTTACTGCACAGACATACTAGGTCTATTTTTTCATGATTAGCACTACCCACATTAAAACTATATTTTAGTATTTAGCAAAAATCAGTACAATAATCCAAACGTAAACTGGGCTGCATGGCCTGCACGCACGCCAGGTTTTACACCAGCTTAGTGCCTGCTACTAACTACACTAAAATGTAAGTACCTACCTACGTTAGCATACTAAAGTGGCTAGACTAGCTAGTGAATGGAAGCGGATCCTATTAAGTAAAGGACAAGCAAAACCCCAACCGTAATTTTATCAAGCAATTGTCGCATCGTGTGAACAACAACAAGTGATTAGTGACTGCACTGACTGCGAAGGAAAGTAAAGTAAAAACAAGGCAGCAGCGGTGTTCGATTTCGACGATGTTGTATTTTTCTTTTCTGCTGCTAACTTGTAAACGACTGCCTGACTGGTTGTGCTTGTATTTCATTTCGCAGGATTTTTAGGTTAACCCTAAACATAATAATCAAATAACAATTTTACTATTCAAAGCACAAAACGTGTTGGATTCAGGGTGGGCGTTTTGAAATTTAAAATCAAAACAAGAGCGCAATGTAATGGGTTGTAATGAATTCAGGAAGTCAAGCGACATTTACAGGGTTGCCATATTAACAACTAAGTAAATAACTTAAGAGGATCGTGAGGCCATTTTTACGATTTTTGATTATGAAAAACTAGTTCTGTGTGATCTCCCTTCCAAGAAAATATTTCTTAGAAAAAACAAATCTAAAAAAAACAAACGGAAGCGTAAAACCCTAGTTTTTATAATAGCTACCGGAATTCAATTATTGTGGAAGTTTTTTGCCAGCCACGCGATTTAAGCGTAGCCTCACGATCCTCTTAATGTTGCTATTAATATAAAATAAGTTACGAACAACAAACAGGTACTAAGCTCATTTAAACATAGCATTTCCAAAGGTTCTATTAGGCGCAATAGCGCTTACAAAGTCTTTCGGGTTCGGGTAAAGCCAGTTAGATCGGTTTATAAGCGTATGAGAGCTTGTGAGACAGATGTACAAATCCGAAGTTCGTTTTAAAGTTTAAGGGCTTCTATAGACTAACGGTTTACCTGCAGTCCCAGGCGTTTGGTCGCCGGACCGTCCAAAATCAGTGAGTGAAGTTATGTATGAAACCTCAGTCGGTATTCTACTATGATAAACTGACTGGCCAATATCGGTCGACGGACTGTGGGGCCTTGCAAGCTATTGCATTGTAGTTGAGTGTGCAATTGCCAATTAATCACGGGCATTGTGATAGCCTCGAGCAAGATGCCATCTTTAAATACCTATTTCCTATCAGTCCCGGCGTAAAGCGTCAAATGGATTCAATGGAGTAAAAATAAAAATAAAATTACGTAACTTATCTTATCAAGTCATACTGCGCGTAAGTAAGACAATTAAAAGGATTGATGCTACTTACAATAATGACGAAAAATAGACTAGATACTATACGATTCAATCTTATTGTACCTATAATCATATGAAATTGAAATTTTGGCTTTAATTTTGAAGATACATATATATATAATAGATTTTATTATTAGCATAGCACATCTAATCAAGGGCCGTTTTTCAAAAATGTTTACACTACTTTTATAAATCATACCCATTAAATAGAAACTTAGCAATAATAATAATATTTCCTAACACTACTATTAAGCATTGCATGTGTATATTATTTCAATGGTAATTATTTCTAGCCTATGTCCTTTCAGACCAAAGAAATTAGCATCAGTGAGGCTACCATTCATTGTCAATAGATAATGATGATTCAATATCTGTAAGATGCAGTCACATTGTCTTTCACAGTTGCAAACAAAGCAATAGTAAGACTTCTTCATTCATCATCTGCGCTGTTAAACAACTAACATCATCAATATTACATAATTACATCTATGATTATTACTAAACGTTATATAGGTACACTGTTAAATAAAGAAGCTTTTTGTATAACTAGCTTCAACCTGTGACTCTGTCTGTACAGAAGTTTTATCACCATTCTTTGACAAATGTTCTCAGAAGAAAACACCCTATGTCTGCTCCCGAGCTATAAACTATCCATATACTCAATTTTACAATGATAGATTGTGTTGTTTTACTGTGAAGATAATACACAAAAACATACAACACACTATCACCTTTAAAAAAAGTTGTTAAAGGACAATCACGAAGGTATTTATGTAGTCTAAACTAAAAACAATTACCTGTAACAGCTTCATATAAACTTAACTGTAATCAGCATAAATTAAATTCATATAGAAACCTACTATAATTTTGAAATTTGGAATTGAGATAACTTATACATTTCATCCCGTTAAATTTGAAAATACCTGAGGGAATAACGGTAACCGAAATTTACGCGGATGAAGTCGCGGGCAGAAGCTAGTTTGACGTAGATGCCATATTTCTTTAAATATACTTTAAAAAATATTTAATTACCTAAATATAGAGACCCAACTTTTTGTTAATAGCTTGGCTTATTAGAAGGCTTGTTATTTCAAAGTTTCGAAGGAGAATGAAATCAGAAAATACATACATACATACACACTCACACCTTCATTCCCAGAGTGGGGTAGGCAGAGCTACAGAATTACAAACAACTCTAATAACTTGTTGTTAATTCTGTAACCACATTTTGCACAAACAGGCTAAGATGTTTACCAGTGTCAATCAGAAAATACATTTCATAAATACAAAAAAGTTATTGAACCTGTATTAGCTATAGGTTTACTGCACATACATATATGCACATAAATTGATTCTATATGGATATAATTGCATTTTTTATAATAACAAAATTATGTTCGATCTACGTTTGTATAGAACCATAAACCTAAAAAAGGAAATTAGGTAAATAACACCTTTATCCATTTCACAAGCAAGTGTCCTTTTTACTTTGAAAATAATTACATTAAAGTCCTGATCTGGAAACATTAAAAATTCTTAATCAGCTATTAAGCTGTTACTTGGAACTATCAACTATGGAGCACTGATTGAGTAGCGTTAGACATAAAGCCATCAACATGAGATTGATAAGATAACTCCCTATTAACTTTGATAACTGGTATTTACTCTCCGATATCCATTTGTCACAGTCATACTGTTAGTATACAAGTGTTGCAATTTTTTATCAGTTAAATGCCTACTTGAAAAAAACATGAATCATAAATCAGTATGATCCTTTTTAACTAAGTGCCAACTATTAACAACAAAGACCGGTTAAACAATTGGGGCAAGATTGAAACTATTGTAATTGCATAAGTTTGTCTATGATGTAACAAAACTGTAGGAGACTTTTTAAGTGCATAATTGAGTGTTTCAGCTGACAACTATAATGGAATGCATCCTTACTAGTGTATATTGAAGCTGGAGGTCATCTGTATGATCTCTAAATTAATTTAATCAAAAGAAAACTTTCTTGCTATTTAGGACTAGTTAATGTAACTAGGTAAACATTATCCACAAGGGGGAAACTATATTTAACGATTCAAAGTCTCAAATTATTGTGTTGACACTTGTTTACTTCGTTATTAACACAATATAATGTTTCTTGGAGCTCTGTTTATCTTATAATGTTCGCAAGCTGCTTGACCCTGAGTTTGAACCATGCTTCCGAGATATTGTTTATGCACAACCACTCTCTCTTATCGGACCTAAATAAATTTAAACCGATTCTAAAATTAGATTGACGCCTGCAGAACAACCCATTTTAAATTTCCTAGTCATCATATAACGTGTAATTATTCGGCACTCACCTTTCTATAAATCCGATGTGATTTTCCTCACAAGTTGCGCCAAAACGGGGATTAATTTGTACACAAAAAACAAGTCTGACCAAAAAACTGCACTAGCGTAATTTCAAGAGTTCTTTAGTGACAATATTCGACAATGTAGCACAAATGTAACAACTTTTTACAGAAATTACACAATCCGCACACTCAAAAGTGAGAAGCGATTAAGAATTACGACTGCAATGGAATTACAAATCCGTAAAATCCACACTGCATCAGTCGTTTGCCGCAAACCGCAATATCCATTCAACTGACGTGACGTATTGTGTCAGACGGCAAAAATCAAAAGGTTCCAATGTTACCAGCCTACGTCTAACTTTACCCTATTTTGATCTTCAATGTCAAAATTAAAACTGGATAGAAAAGTGAAACGTAATTTTTTCCTTTTATGAATATTTTATGAACAAACAAATGGTTTAAGCCTTTACTAGAAAGCAATGTTCGTAGGTTTGAGCAGCACTTCTCATTCGACGTTTTTTTTTTTACTCTCTCTCATGAGATCATAATTTTATGTAAAAAAAGGTTATATTAGACTTGGTTATAAATTTAATGTTTTTTCTTATTTCTCCTTTAAAAAGCACTAGACTCAAGGTTGGCAACAACTGCGCTCCGTTTCAAGCAGAATTTCAATCGCGTGTTTATTATAAGCTATGTTATAAGTTTGCTGCGCAGAATGAAATATACTTATAACGCTTGGATTTTTTGGATTTATTTAAACTGTAAAAAAACTACCGGCACTGAGTTTGAGTGTGCCTCAATATTTTGCATGGAAGCATACAAGAAACTGTTTTAATTTTGCTATGTCTGGCTGTTTGTGTGGCTGATCGTCACTCCGTCCATTCGTATCACAGTTTTTTATAATTTTTTATAGGTGTACCTATTAAAAAACTAAAACCTACATTAACCATTAACTACAGAAATAGGTATGGCTCCAAATGCTGATAAATTCCGAATCATCGCTATTTTGAATTTAAGTTTTACGAAGCATCACAGTCGAGATTGTTACATTTCCGAATTATTTTATACACTTATCCGACTTATTAAAATCCTAAAAAATACTATCCTAAGACGAATATCGAATATATTCTAAGACAAAAACCCGATTTTTGAAATTTTCGAATAATCTACCTATGTATATTCCGATGCGAATCCAGAACCGAAATGTCCTAATATTTGGGAACCAGAATCCGTAAAGTCCAGTTATGATGCATCTTGGCGAAGAGAATATTTTTCGTCGCTTATTTTATTTACCTAATTTCAAAACTCTAACCTAACTAATGGCGCGCAACCAAAGTAGGTATGTTGTTGTCACTGCCATTCACTTCTCAACGAAAACGCTCCTCTTAGCTGCGCTCGTCGTCGCATCTAATTTGTGGTGGTGAAACTAGGGCGGAAAAGTATTGAACAATGTATTAGTACTTATGCTCAAATAAAGAACAATGACCACTTTAGTAGGTATGGAGCGTGCCCTGAGCAAAAACAATCATGTCCAAAGGCATCGTACGTGTCGTAGGTTACATAGTTCGTGGGTCCTAGATTTTAACAGTATTTACAATTTTCGTTTAAAGCTTTGGTTAAATGAGTAAAATTAAATTAAAAAAATCTATGCACGTCACGAAGTATTTGCTAATATTTTAAGTCAGGCGTTTGAATATACAATAAAAACCTTATACAAACAGTTCTAACCCCCCATTTTTGGATAACGGGAGCGTCATGATTGTCGAACTTGGGTGTAGGCGAGGGTAGTCGGGCAAGGAGATCCAAAAGCATTTTCAAGATAGTTTACAAATTCTTGTTTAATTATCAGAATAGGTACGCCTGTAAGTAAGTATAAGAAATTCTCCCTGACGTCGTCCCTGGGGCACATGGTGCCAAGGCCAGATGCAAAACCCTTACGCTCACGGCGAACTGTGCTTCACCACCCAGTCTTACAAGCGTAGCCTAGAACGAGAGTGTCAAACATGGCGACGCACCTACGGGATCTTACTCCCAAACACCACAGTAGTGCTAATGGATACCAAGGTCCTTTCACTCGCCAATCGTACCGAAGTCGAGGGAAAGCGACGAAGCAAGCGTAACGTTCGAACTATGATTTTGAAGTAGTCCAGTATTCTGAACATTCTAACTTCGTGACAACTTGTGACACTACGACTTTGCCATAGTCGTCTGTCCCTTTCACAAATATATAATTTTATAGAGATAGAGCATAAAGAAGTAGACTTTCTGTTATAAATAATGTAACGCCTCCATAATATCTAAGTTTTTAATTAGGTTTTGGATGAAGGAGTTTTTTATCTTGGATAGCAAGCAAAACCTTTGCAATAGGTTTAGCGATGGTTTTTGACGGGGAGGAAAAAAGAAAGAGGAGGAAATAAAAAAATGGGGAACAGAAAAACATGAAAACGATTATTTTAAAGAATTAGTAAATAAAGTGTACACGAATCTATTTTCGCGCTACGAAATCGGATAATGTTAGCCAGTATGGCATGCGGTAGAGGCAGAAATTCAGGGAAGTAATCATCTGTATCAGTTTTTGTGAACCAGTATAAATTATTTTCGTGCGGATACCGCTAATCTGGTTACATACATACATACATGTACTACATAGATACATACATATACTGTTCATCTTGCAATTAAGAAATTCATGTAATAAAGAAAATCAAACTGATATATTTATCTGGGGGAAAGTCCCATTGACATGAACGTTCTAGTGTTCAGGATCTCATACATCGATTGATGAATCGAAGTTCAGATGAAGATCAAGGTCTCGCTGAACGCTGTCCCTGAGAAACTGATATAAGAAAATGATCATTCAAGTCTACGGACAATACAGTAATTTAAACTTCCTACGGAAATACAAAAGAGGCGAAAGTAATGCCCAAAGCTTGAATTAATTGCTTGATGTAACTGTTATCCTAGGTTATACTACTTAAGCTACCTTTTCCACCTTTCATTCATTCATATATCAAGTCCTTCATTATATTTTCTCTTTGGCTATTTAAAGTATTGCCCTAACAGAGTGCTTGTCTTCTAAAATAAAAGTTAAGAAAAGAAACAAAATCACAAACTACGCACTCTATAGAGGGTTACCTCTTGACCCCTAGCTTGACAGAGACTACTGATCGACAGGCATACAAAAATTAGGGAATTCCTTTAGTATCATCTTAGCATCTTAGATCGCGCTAGAGGGATACCCAGTCTGGTGACGAGTCTCATAGGTCTGGCGATAGCCAGGGGGCACTACCAGCTCCAGAGCGGGTGTGGGGCTCTACCGTTAGCGCAAACCTTACATGTTTTCCAAACATGTACTCAGTTTTTAGTTAATTTTCACTCCCATAATCTCATTCTACAATCAGCACGATAGTTTCCTTTCCTCAGTGTTAATTAGATTAGATTTCCAAATTGTTTGAGTTACTTATATTTTACTTAGGTTGGTTCAGGAGAGATCGTAACATGTTTTTTCTAGCTTTTGTAGGATTGTTCTCAGTAGCCACTTCTCAAAAGTATTTGGGTTACATTTCGGGTTATGACGTAGGTTTCTAGTTCTTTTATCCCTAGACAGATCACTTGGCCATTACAATTCCGTATTTGCTACAAACTAGATCAATTCTAAAAGTTTTCTTAGGGAATAGCAAGGCAGAGTAGGGAATGACGTCGGTTTTTGGTGCTTAGGTTTAGTTAGGTAGCTTGGGAGGTTACAATTTGGTGCCGTGACCAGGATCGTACCGTGCCGCGCTGTAGTATGTATTTCTTGCAATTGATCTGGTTTGTAAGTAAAGCGAGGGGTGTCTGAAGACACCAATTTGTTACCGTGAAAAAAGGAGAGAAGTGGATACTTTGTACATGGTAGGAAAATAGACAGAATAGGTAAAAGGTAGGAAAATAGACAAAAGGTATTTTAAAATTTCTTAGGAGTTCTTAAAAAATACTTCTTGCAGTTTGTTGATCATTGAAAAATATTAGTATTAGTCTTAAGGCAGTTACACACAGCGTTCAGTTAAACGCAGAGAAAACGCAAATCAATACTTACTACCGCAAACCTTTATTACACTATTCAAAATTTAGATGTAGCTAAGGGACTTATTCGGGCTGGGGGTTGCTATGATATAATTATAATATCAGTAGTTATAATTTGCTCCCAATCTGATGACTTTTTCAGTAGCTTTACATTACTTTGCTTTGATAGTAAAACTTAATTTGTTTGCATAACTTTAAATTGTTAATGTTTTGTAAGCTTAAATACTTCGTCATGTTCATAAATATTCGTTTTTTTGTTCTAGCAGTAATCGGCGTTTATCGGCTTTGTGTGTGATAGCCTTAATACGAAGTACCTTGTCACTTTAATTTCACTATAGGATTAGTAAGAAATCTTTTTCTTAGCGTTAAAACGACACAGTACTAATTTATTAATTGTTATTCTAGCATTCGTCTGGTAAATTGTAGTTTAATCAGTGGACGGCAACATGCGGCCCGCGGACGTCTTACTTGCGGCCCGTGAATGTTTGTAAATAATTGTATACTCATAGGTATATTGGACTTCTAGAGTTAATATCACAAGTACGGTCTGTCTTTCGTTTATTTTGCCACCTTGTGGGCCTTGCCTGCCAAAAAGTTGCCGAGCGCTGAGTTTAATCGTTAGTCGCGTTGAGTCGTTTAAACGTTATGTAATGAACATACATGTATTTAATATTTGCTAGGAAATAATAACATGAATAAAACTAAAACTTTAAATTTAATTACACTTTATGTATTAAATTATTACAGGGAAAATGCTTTAGCTGAGTTTGAATGTTTCAGGTTCTCTTGATTGGTCAGGCTGTACTCGCTGCAGTCTCTTACTCTTCTGGGGTCTCAAAATGCTTCGGAGTCTGAGCACTGAGATGGAGATAGTTAGTTCATTGTAGGGCTGTAGTTCGGAGCTGCCGGCAGTTTGGTTGTGGGTTTATCATGATAGGCCGTTCGTATCGCGGTTTATTACGATTATTTGCATTCCAAGGTCCAGGAGAAGTCTATTAGTTGAACAGATCCAGGTGATATCACAGCGTGTATCTTCGACGTTACGTGCAGCGATGATTCCGTTATTTTAGCGCAGTACATCTTATCAAACTTCTTTTTTCATTTGCATTTGCTAATTGCGCGATGGACGATATTTATTTATATTTTTCACTCTTGTATCTACATATAGAAATAAATAAAATAAACGGACACTTGACGTTTATGACAGGTTAGAGATGTAGTCACAGACTTTAGAGTAGTTTCCTCTCCTTACCACAGAGTTGCAACAAGAAGGTTGTAGGTAGAACTTTGCAGTAAATTCGTTAGGTTGTAAATATTTTTGGTAGAGAAAATTTTAAAAATACATAATAGTTTAATTAAAAAATAACTGGAATATTTATTTAAAATAATAAAATAGCAATTTTGAATTGTACATATTATGTTGTATTTTCTAATATAGAATTGTACGAGCCGGAGGAGTAACAGAGAATGAGATCGGACTTCTCTTACTTGTTCTTCTTTGTTGATGAATATTATTTCTATCTTATTAGTATGTATTTCTTTTATTTTGTTTATGTAATGAGTAGATAGGTAGGTTCGTCATGCATTCTCTTTTAGCTTTTCCCAGAAAAAACAGGATGAAGGAGCTTTTTGTCCCTGGTTTAATGTTAGAGCAGCTTGGCGAGTCAACTGGAAGATTTTTGGGGTTGTCGGGCTTTGCAGTTGTGGAGCCAAACTCGACTGCTTCGTCGTCGACAGCATTAACTATGGGATGGTGGAACGCAAACGTAGATGCAGTCTGACGATTTTCTAGCTGCGTACGCTTCGCTGCGTTCGCTTCGCGTGCACTACGTTGCGGTTGTAATACGCGTGCCACGGTTTGTGATAGTCAACGTGATAGTCAATGTCGTGTCGAGTGTCCAGACGACTGTTAGAAAGATTTCGTGTTCTGGAGATTTCGCGGTAATCTACCATACCAGTAGCGATCACGGTTGTTAGTCGGAGGTATTTGTAGTGTGTATTTGACAGGAATAAAATTGCCTTATTGTTCTTATCCTTATTACCAAGTATCGATATCAACATTCAGATTTCGTGGCGGGGTACGGTTTACAGAAAAACAAATACAAGCAAATACATTTAGTATTTGGAACCTTTATTTTTATAAACGGAAAGAAACGCTAAAGATGTATTAAAGGTTTTGAATTAATTACTTAGATTTATTCCATGGGTTTTGCTGTCAACCTTTGACTTCTGTTATAATATATACATTTTCAATGCCTAAAAGACCTTTCCCACTGACTAATATTTATTTGATGTGACAATTAAATTGACATTTGTTACCTATTTGGCAAATATAATTTTTCGAATGCAAAATGAGTATTAAGGTTCTTTGTCATTATTTAGAATAAAATCTCTTAAGTATAAGAACTACATAAATTTGGGTTCAGTTAGCTGCAGCATACTTAAGTTAAAAAGTAACATGGAAAATAAACGTAGGTAATTATTCATTAAATAACCGAATGTATTTCTTTTTTTGCTACCATTCCGGGGTGCCGTGAAGGTTGAGTGTTGATACCGAAGTTTACTTATTAGAGAGTAGCATTTGGTCATTTGGTTTGTTAGAATGGAGTATTTAGGAAAATCTGCTAAAAAATAAATGTAGATAACAAAAGGTTTGTTAGTTAGTGACGTAAAGCATTTAGTATTATATATTCTTCTTTGAAGTTTTTTAAATTATTTTCGGTTAAGCCATCTGTAGTAGTTCTTGAAAATCGTACTAAATAGCCAAGATTAACATACAACGTATTTCATTCAAAATGTTATAGATGACGCTGTTCTTTTAGTTGGCTAGCTAGTGAAGTTTACATAAACTGTTTACCGGTTGTCATAGTTAATTTAGAATATCATAGATGCCGTGACTGTTTGGATAGAGTAGAGTTAGTATCATCATAATACTCGTAGTCTAAGGAATGTAGTTAATAGAATGTAGATAATAGAAATAACGTAGATAAATATAAAATATTTTATTAATATTCCTTATTTAAGTACTACCTAGTTAGAATCTGAAACAGGAATACCGAACATTTAATTTTTGGAGTTGGAAGCGCCAAACAAACAGATACATATACACAGAGGCGCCACGCGACGGACTCGTGGACGCGGTGGTACTTATTAAGCTCTTCGGTATGTGATTCATTGTTTATATTAGGGTCTGGGTTCGATACCAGTAAACGTTAGTTATATTTTATTTTCAAAATTTAAAAGTCTTTCACTTGGGGGGTTGTTAAACTATATTTGTTTAAATAGTTAATCTTAGAATTTAAGAGTTATTTCAACACTAGTGACCCGCCCTTGCTTCGCTTTGGTTTGTGCCGGTTTTCTGTGGTACCCGTACATGGTCCAAAACTTGTTGTGCGTAGGGCCTTCCTCTTGAATCACTCCTATCTATTGAAGGAATAGCATCGGTATCCGTTGCGTGGTTTTGGGGATCTGAGTGTACATGGGGACGGACGGACAGCGGGAGGCGACTATTTTGTACTATGTAGTAAAGATAATATTAGTGATATTAGGAAAATTTGCTTTTTTTAATTATTTACGCATAGTACTTTCGAATGGAATTCTTTATATGTCAAATCTTTTGATCTCAACTAAGTATTTAATTTTTTTTTATTACTTAATTGATTTCTGATTAATATGTGTAGGAATATGTATTATTTACAGTTATAAAGTTTGCTGATTTATTTTTACATAAATACCTTATATTATTTTAGGGTGTTTCCAATATTAAATGGGAGTTTCTAAATTTAAAATAAAAGCCTGAAAATTTAAATAGGTATTTACTTATAATAAAATTAAATCCACTTTACTATAATTTAAAATATTATGTTTTAAGGAAGTATCTAATATTTGTTCGTTTAAGTCTGACGGTTTGATTACCGATCTTTTATTTCGACTATTTTTAAGCGACGAATTGAGACTATTAAGTAATTAATAATCTTGATCTTCTTCATAGTATTAAAACATTAAACATTTACTTTTTTTGCGAGTGTAGTTTCTAGTTATTTTTATTCTTTAACCTGCTGTCAAATCTGTCATGTGTGCTCGGGGTTGATTACCTAGGATTCGAGGATTTGTTCTAGGGTAGTTCAGCGGAAAATTTGCTTTAACTTGAGGGTTTTATCTTAATTAGGCGAATACATTATTTCTATTAGTACATTTTGAGGAATGTTTTGGGAGATTCAATTTAAATAAGATTACTGCTGCAGTTTGAATAAAGAAGGAAGTAGTTTAGTTGTCATAGTTTACCTGCGATTTGATGTTATAGTAGTGTTTGGTTGTTAATTCGTCTATATTTGTTAGCTGTTTACAAAGTTAAGTTGAAGGGGATTTATTTTAATTTGTTTATTTGAATTTGGACAAAAAAGTTAAAAAGTAAAGATATTTCATGATTTGTCAGCATTTTATCAAAACCGGATTAGTAATTATTCTTTTTGTTTTTTTTTACTCTTTATGAGATCCTGTTTATTATGCAGAAAATAGTGGATATAGTTCGAAGAGTGGCAAGGGACGCAAGTTAAAAAAAAATCTTATTTCAATTTCAGTTATAATATATTTGATGTTTATTTTAGAAGCAGATTCTCAATTTTAAATGTTATAGCTCAGTGTCTGAAGATAATTAGGGGTATTAAACGTTTGGAAATCTGATCTAAAGGGGGTTGGTCAGGAATTGGGATTGCTTTTTAATGTGTCTTTCAAACTAAATACTTAATTAATGAGATTAAATATATATATATATATATATATTCCTTGTTCGAATCTTTTCATATTCATATTCTTATTTATTCATTGTTTTGTTAAATTTGGTAGCATTTCTTTAAAATATTTTAATCTATTTAGTCATTGAAGGGGACATACGACTTTTCCTACTGTAAAAATTAAAAAAAATATTAATGTGAGAATTTGAAGGTTTGAGAGGTGCAATAATTGGAGCATGCCAATGGACATTTTGCTAGTCATTTATAGCATAGTGTAATAAAAAATAATTTAAATATATAATAATATTAGTTCTATTAAAGTTAAGTCTATGAGTATATGCTCAAAGAAGTTCCATTTTGTTTGGACTAGTGTATTGTTTGGGGGAATGTTTGATGATTCTGGATTTAGAGGGCCCTAATGAGATTGGAGGAGTGTTATTTTCTTTAGAGTTTGAGAGCAGAATTTGTAAGTGAGCGCTTGGTTTAGTTTTCGCTATAGGTTGGGGATGAACTCAAACAATGCAATAGATTCAATAAAAAATGGAAACGTTTTATTGATATTTGATCCCAAGGCATTACACGGTACAAAAAGGGCTTCTGTAGTGTTTGGAGTTAGGATAGGTCAGCTGACAATCTTTGCAGAGTTTAAACTGCCTTACAGAAGTGCCATACTATACAAGAAGCTAAGGCTATGATGAATATTCTTCGGCGACTCTACATGCTCCAAGAGAGTTTTATTTCTCTTCGTTTGTTGGTCTTAATTTGAATAGTTTAGTTACTGCCCACTTGACGTCCTTATCTATTAAAGTTAATCCGTTTTGCGAAGGGACCTGAAGACCTTCCGGACCTGGCGGAGGAACCCGTACAGACAACCGGCGGGCTATCAGGTTACGACTAGCGTTGACAGGCCTCACAACCCTGTTCCCTTTGTGAAATTGGTTATCCTTGATGGGATATAACTTGTTCACTACTAAATTATTTTACAAGTTGGGAGTCTTCACTCTAAGTTTAATCAAAACTCTTTTGGTTGAAAGACACACTACATTTAAAAAAAAAACATTTGGGTTAAAATATGAATAAAATGCTAGTTATTTTCTTGTGCTTAAAGGTTTATTTCGGCTCTCCGATTATGCATGTTCCTAAATCTTTCGATCAAATGGTTCAATCGATTTGTTAATACTACATCTCAAGACGCAACACTTAACAATGTGTTATCTGTGAAAGTGTTAGTTTAGATCCGAACGTTGAAATTTGAAGTAAATCTAATTTCACAGAAAACGCATACTCAACCGGCCGACTGCAATGGTTAGTGTCAATTTCGTCAACTGCTCATGCTCCAAAGGATGGATGTTGATAATGGGGACTGACTTTTAGCTTGGGTATGCTGATTATTGGGCTGTTAGCATTTTAGCTATCAAAGGCACCCGGTTTTTAGAGGGGGGAATTTACCAGTTCACTTATGGCCTGGGCAATGTAGGTCAAATTCACAGACCGGGCAATGTGGTCGCCGAATTGTTGTGAAGGGGTAAGATTCTACTACTAGAGTTGATTTGGATTGACAACCCAAGTTCCTCTTGGGGAGACCAGGTGTTCCTTGCGAAGAGTGATGATAGTTCATGGTTGGATATCGACAGGTTGAGAGTTAAACCTTAAGATCAACTTCTATTCTATTGGTATCAATACACACCACACCATTATTGTAATGGATTTTACAATTGAGAGATAGTGTTGACACATTGATAGTTCATAATATTTGTGAATTAAATTAGTTTGAAAATTTACTCCGGTGAAACTGTCGTCTCATCTGTGCAAATTTTGGGGGTTGGCTGTGACACTACGACTTTGCCATAGTCGTCTGTCCCTTTCACAAATATATAATTTTATAGAGATAGAGCATAAAGAAGTAGACTTTCTGTTATAAATAATGTAACGCCTCCATAATATCTAAGTTTTTAATTAGGTTTTGGATGAAGGAGTTTTTTATCTTGGATAGCAAGCAAAACCTTTGCAATAGGTTTAGCGATGGTTTTTGACGGGGAGGAAAAAAGAAAGAGGAGGAAATAAAAAAATGGGGAACAGAAAAACATGAAAACGATTATTTTAAAGAATTAGTAAATAAAGTGTACACGAATCTATTTTCGCGCTACGAAATCGGATAATGTTAGCCAGTATGGCATGCGGTAGAGGCAGAAATTCAGGGAAGTAATCATCTGTATCAGTTTTTGTGAACCAGTATAAATTATTTTCGTGCGGATACCGCTAATCTGGTTACATACATACATACATGTACTACATAGATACATACATATACTGTTCATCTTGCAATTAAGAAATTCATGTAATAAAGAAAATCAAACTGATATATTTATCTGGGGGAAAGTCCCATTGACATGAACGTTCTAGTGTTCAGGATCTCATACATCGATTGATGAATCGAAGTTCAGATGAAGATCAAGGTCTCGCTGAACGCTGTCCCTGAGAAACTGATATAAGAAAATGATCATTCAAGTCTACGGACAATACAGTAATTTAAACTTCCTACGGAAATACAAAAGAGGCGAAAGTAATGCCCAAAGCTTGAATTAATTGCTTGATGTAACTGTTATCCTAGGTTATACTACTTAAGCTACCTTTTCCACCTTTCATTCATTCATATATCAAGTCCTTCATTATATTTTCTCTTTGGCTATTTAAAGTATTGCCCTAACAGAGTGCTTGTCTTCTAAAATAAAAGTTAAGAAAAGAAACAAAATCACAAACTACGCACTCTATAGAGGGTTACCTCTTGACCCCTAGCTTGACAGAGACTACTGATCGACAGGCATACAAAAATTAGGGAATTCCTTTAGTATCATCTTAGCATCTTAGATCGCGCTAGAGGGATACCCAGTCTGGTGACGAGTCTCATAGGTCTGGCGATAGCCAGGGGGCACTACCAGCTCCAGAGCGGGTGTGGGGCTCTACCGTTAGCGCAAACCTTACATGTTTTCCAAACATGTACTCAGTTTTTAGTTAATTTTCACTCCCATAATCTCATTCTACAATCAGCACGATAGTTTCCTTTCCTCAGTGTTAATTAGATTAGATTTCCAAATTGTTTGAGTTACTTATATTTTACTTAGGTTGGTTCAGGAGAGATCGTAACATGTTTTTTCTAGCTTTTGTAGGATTGTTCTCAGTAGCCACTTCTCAAAAGTATTTGGGTTACATTTCGGGTTATGACGTAGGTTTCTAGTTCTTTTATCCCTAGACAGATCACTTGGCCATTACAATTCCGTATTTGCTACAAACTAGATCAATTCTAAAAGTTTTCTTAGGGAATAGCAAGGCAGAGTAGGGAATGACGTCGGTTTTTGGTGCTTAGGTTTAGTTAGGTAGCTTGGGAGGTTACAAACTCTTTTCTACGACTTCCTCAATGGCCTGTCATCATCCATCACATTCATTCTGCACCGGAAATGGATATAACCCTTGTATCATAAAACTAGCTTTCCGCCCGCGACTTCGTCTGCGGAGAGTCAGAACTTCATTGTAAGTTTTTCCTTCGTTGTAAGTACCTACGGTTGCGTACTACATCTAAAGTAGCCGTGGTGCCCGTGGTACTATTTGTAAAAGCGATGGCGCACGAATTCTATGAATCACTACTATCATCGCCATAAAAAACCCAATTGGCAATTGACGATTGTCGATAGGCACGAACGGACTCATCAACATATCATCATCATAATTTCACCCAAAAGACGTCCACTGCGTAGACCTCTCCCAAGGTTTGCCACAAGGACCAGACCTGCGCCGCTTGCATCCATCAATTTCCCCCAACCTTAGCCACGTCGTCCATCGGACTGCGGAATGATGGACATTCCATGCAATCATGAGCAAGCGATGCGCGTCGCTGCTCCTCTGCCGCAGCCACGAATGCGCGAACTGCATCAGCGGCCGCTAGAGCGACACAGCGGCGCCGCGCCTACATGCGCCACTAGCGGTTCAAGCTTGCAGGGCCTCTATTCTAGACGGTAAAAAAAAACCATATCGTCTTAGCCATGTTATCGTATTGTCAACTTTTTGATAGCTCTTATTTACTTGAAAGTAATGACGGCCGAGTTAAAAACAATACCACAACAGGTCAAAGATACGGTTTTTACCGCCTAGAATAGGGGCCTAGATTTTGATTGTTACGAGTACTTAGGTATATTGTTGTGTTAGTCTGGTTCACTTTTCGACAAATTACCTACCTACAGTCCTAGCGGCATCTTGGGTAACATTTGGCCAAACGTATTTTACTAATTCGAACCTGGACCGGAAGCTCAGAATTCAAAATGGCGGACGTTTTCTTACTAGTACTTACGATATTTCCACTCCCAAAGTCGACTTTTTTCATTCCGTTTTCCGGGTTATTTTTATTGTAGAATTCAAAACGAAATATTACCAATTTTCTTAGATTTCGAATAAACAATGCAAAAAATACTTCGACTGTCACTGTGTACGTTCAATTGCGCTTCAAAGAATGGTAGGTACATGATGTATTGTATACGTACTTGCACATATTTTTGCACAGGTGTTAAACAGTTATCCATTTCAGACACAATTAAAGAAACGTTTAAAAACAGTTATTGTAATAAGCATAAATCATTTACGGTTTTCTAAATCGCGCCAAAACATAATACATACAAAAAAGGTTTTTTTTATTCTTGGCCTGGATACAAGTCCTTAAGCCGAACACAAAACAGTTAAATAAATGAAATGTAAGTAGTTTACACGTGTTCCGTGAGTCACTGCCGGTACTGGCTGAAAATCAGCGCTGTAGGTGTCTGACACCTCAGCATTTTGCTGAGCCAGTGTCCGTTTCACTGCCGCGAGGACACTCATTTGCGTGCTGTGCCTGTTACCTTCATTGTTTTCTTGAATAATTTGTATATTTGTGTGTTCTTCTTCTTCTTCAGGGTCTTGTCGCCGAATTCGGGATCTAAAGTAGCCCAGTGCACACTATGTATTTCCCCGTGAATATTTGTTTTATGGAGTAGTATTATCATAATAAAAACGATTAAATACTCATACTCATACTCATACTCATTTATTTATTGCATTATGTGTATACATGATCTTAAAAATATATTTAGTCCAAACATAAACCCTGCAAGGGCGCTGCAATCGAATCAAAGAAACTACGTTATTAACTAATTCAATTCAAACATGTCATCATAATTACAACTAACTAACTATCTACAAAAAAAAAAAAAATTAAATATAAATGCTGATTATTTTAAATCAATAGTAAAAATATTGGAATTCGGATGTTAAAAGTTATTTATAATTATGATGTCAGTCTATTACATTAGTCAAAGATAAGATTTATTATTAAAATTAGGTAATTGCCAATTTGTAAACATTTAAACATAATCAAAAATTGAAATAAAAAATAATTTGTCAATAACTACATTTACTAGGTGTAATAAATAAAATAAAGAAAGAGAGGAAATGTCAGAGAGGTTGTCATTTATTGAATATTATTTGAATCATTAAAGTATTCATCAACCGTATAGTATGCTTTATGAATTAAAAATGTTTTGAGGCTTTTTAAAAATATTATATCCTTTTCCACGTTCTTTATGTTTGAAGGCAATTTATTAAAGATTTTAACTGACATAGAATTGGGTCCAGAGCTATGTAACACTAAATGGGATACTGGTTGAGCTAAATTGTTCTTAGCCTTAGCATAGATAGTAGGATAGCAATAATTGTTTCAACAGTCTATAACAATGATTTTTGCATTCTACGATACATATAAAGCTGAAAACGGAATTAAGATAAAAAAAACGACTTCAGGAGTGGAAATATCGAACTACTTAGTAAGAAAACGTCCGCATTTTTAATTCTGAGGTTCCGGTCCAAATTTGACAGTGCCCGCGACATCGAAATTCGTGTTCAGCCGGTGCGAATTAGTAAAAAAAAAAACATATTTTGTCAAGTTTTCCCAAATTGCCGCTAGGACGTTTAAAATGCTACTTTTTGAGAAAACTAAACCAGACTATGTGGTGTCGTGTATCACTGACCCTAATATTATTAAGCAGCTGTATATACCCTATGGATTTATAGTCCGAATTTAATTAAGTTGATTTGATTTATTATAGTTTAGTTTAGTTTGAATCTTTCAAGTTCATTTATGACACTGTGCTCAACATTTTCTTTGGAATACTGTTGATAGGTACGAGGTGAGGTCCAAGAGTTTCCGGCCTAACAAAGATAAGAAGTATATATTTTATTTGCAAAGCTTTTTTTATTTTTCGATACAGTATAGAGGGTTATTTCAATGCACTTTTCAGATTTCTTAATAAGCATTTCTATCCCCTTATAAGATACCTCAGAAGTTTTGTCCTCAAAATGGGCGTAAACCGCACGGGTCACTTCATTATTTGAAGAAAATCTTCTTCTCCCTAAGTCTGCCTTTATTCTCGAGGGCAAATAATAGTCACTCCTGGCCAGGTCGGGACTATAAGGTGGGTGGCGAATTTCCTCAAAGCCACATTTTGCAACAGCAGCCTTGCCAATTGAAGCAGTGTGAACGGGTGAATTGTCGAGGAGAAAACGAACACCTCCGCTTTTTTCCCGACGCTTCTAGTTGTAGAACGTCGGCGTAGTAGCTTCCATTTACCGTGATATTCCTTACTTTTATGTCAATCCGCAGTATTCCGTGACAATCGTGACAATCGTGAGGTTAACTGGAAGAGATCCCTTAAAGGGATAAGTTTGCCTTTGTACATACCTTTTGTGTTTCTGTTTATTTTTTAGTGTGTTATTTTCTGTTCGTGCAATAAAGAGTTTACATTTTACTGTTGTCATATATACTTAATTCTTACTTTAATGTATTAGTGTGTAAGTCTTCCAAACAATAAATAAATAAATACATACAATCCCAGAATACTGTAGCCATTTTTGGTGGATTATGTTACCTTGGCCTTCCTAGGCGGCTTTTTATCAGGACGACACGCCACTCCATCGATTATCATAGTACAAAACCATGGTTTCGTCCCCCATAACAATTAACTCCAAGAACTCTCTCCGTGTCGTCTAAAACTTCTTGAGTTCACGCTTTTCGCTCACTTCGCTGCAAGCTCAAAAGAAGTTTGGGCACCAACCTCGCACTAACTTTATTCATGTGAAGATGTCTCATGAAGAATCCTAAGAACTGAAGTTTTTTGAAAGCCCTGTCCTTGCCGCTATTTCTTTAGTCTTCAGTCTTCGATCACCTTGTCGATCACTCAGAACTTCCTCTTCCACTAATCGCTTCTCGCTCATCGTCGGTGGTGGGACTGGTAGGACAAGTGCCTTAAACGAAACTGCTTACTCCATTATTTAGCGGTGGAAAATGACAGAGAGAGTTCGCCGTACACAGCATCTAACCTTTTCTTTATATCGGTCGGGCTGACCCCCTGCTTTGTCAGGAACTTGATATGGGAACGATATTCTAACTTAAACATTTCGAAAACTTTCAGACTTCCTATTGTTCTAAACGCCGCCATCAAATCAAAACCACGGCCAACAGAAACCTCAAAACTATACACGAAGAAGCAGAATAAAGGACAATCAAAATGATACAATTTATGTTTTATTTTTAAACCGGCATATTTTTCCAGCCCTGAACTTTTGGACCGCACCTCATACATGACGATCGCTAAAATTCGAATATAGTAAAATACTGGTTAAAATAACACAGTCACTGGTTAAAATATGCACACGTTAGGTAACACGTTAGGTAGATAGAAAATCCGTAGACTACAGTAGGATTAACACCACACTAGTTAAAGTACTTAATTGGTTTACTAGCAACAATTTGCTACTAAATGCTAAGAAAACGAAATGTGTTAGGTTCGCTTTGCCTAATGTTAAACCGGTACATTCTAGTATTTTTCTAAATGACGAGTGTTTGCAAATGGTAGATAAGGCAATTTTCTTAGGCATAACATTAGATAAATATTTGCAATGGAGTCCCCATATAGCTGTACTGGCAGGTAAACTAAGTTCGGCAGCTTACGCCGTTAGGAAAATTAGACAACTAACCAATGTTGAGGCAGCTCGCTTAGTCTATTAAAGTTATTTCCATAGTGTCATGTCGTACGGTATTCTGGTTTGGGGTAAGGCAGCTGACATACAAACAAGAGTGTTACAAAAAAGAGCCATTCGTTCTATTTACAATTTAAATTCCCGTGACTCATTAAGAGAACTTTTTAAAGGAATTAATATCTTGACTGTAGCGTCTCAATTTATTTATGAGAATATTATTTACGTTATTAGAAATTTAGATTATTTCACCAAAAATTATGATATACATAATTTAAATACCAGAAATAAAAATAAAATCGCTATCCGAAAATTCCGCGTCCGTAAAGTATATAAATCATTTGTTGGTCAATGCATTCATTTCTATAATAAATTACCTGACGAAGTTTTAAAGTTACCCTTTCCAGCACTTAAAAATTACTTGAAAAGGTCGTTAATGTCTAAAGCGTATTATAGGATCGAGGACTATCTAACAGACAAAAATGCATGGCCTAAACCCGAAACTTAATCAATCATATGCTTAATCTTAATCAAATGCAAAATCTTTATCTTGTCTAGGGGACACCGTTGATGTAGGAAAACATATCGAAACTTTTATGTGGTCGTCTCGCACCATCTTATATACACATAAGTGTGTGTTTTTTATTTCTCTCTATCTCTCCCGTAAGATTCTTAATTGGCATGTTTTCCTGCTGAACTACGCATGTTATTTGATACTATATTTAATTTAATATTTATAGCTTTATATAATGCTAGACTAAGTAGTACCATTGTAATAAGAAATATGTTTAAAAAATGACTGACTGCTGAGTTTCTTGGGGCGTTTCTTCTCAGCAGTGGTCTTCTCTTGGGAAGCGCTGGTAGATTCTTGACGTGTAAAAGTGCACGTGCGGCCTACTTACTGAATAAATTTCTTTTATCTTTTTTTTTTTTGTCTTCAGCGCCATAGTATTAAGTTCTGTGTGTATATTTTGAGACTTTGTGGTGTACCTACGCATATTGGTGCTTTTGAGTGTACCTCATCACGAGTCGGCGGAATCATTTTCAATATACTAGTATCCCAAAACTTAACATTCAAATTAAGGTATAGGTATAAAACTTAAGTAAAGCTCCTCTTGCATGTAGTTGTAACACGTCCTGTATAGACCGTTCGACATTCTATATTTGAAATTTGACGTAAATACCGTAATAGTTTTGTACACAACTACATGCAAGAGGAGCTGAGCCCTCTGTAGTGTAAACCGATCGGACAGTAGCGATTCAAGTTGCCTTGCCACTGTACTTGCCACTGTTCTTGACCAAAACCCGATTTACGGCTTTATGCATCTTGACTAGGCCCCAAGACTCAAGTCTATAGTTTTTTCTCGTCGAGGAAAAATTAAATGCGATTCAAATGTGTATTTTATTTAAATCATCCAAAACTTATATCGCGTTTGTATCAACTGGTTTGTTTTGTTTGTTTTTAAATCGACGAGAATGTGTGTGTAGAGAGTGCGCAGCCGGATGGAGATCACTTTGTACTGCGTAGTGGAGATCCCGTCGTGACGGTTCGTTCGTAGCTGCTTTGCAAGATAAACGGAGGAGAGATCGTGATCGCTGGAATAAAGAAGCTAAATTTAACTCTCTCTGGGCTGAGATTCTAGGCGATAGACACCGTATCGTCTTTGAGCTGTTATCGTATTGACACCGTTTTGATAGCTCTTATTTACTTGAAGGTATTTCCTAAAGCACTCGCAATCGCAATCCACTTCAAAGCGGACAAACATTTTAGACTCGCCTTCGAACTGTCAAAATGATAACGATTGCGATTGCGAGTGGTTTCGACATGGTTTTTACTTTACCGTCTAGAATAGAGGCCCAAGCTTTGTATCTCTATGTGCATTCATTTACAAACCGATGACAATCGTAACTGACATTCACATACACACTGGGACGTTTATGTTCCGAATTAAACCGCAAGCGCTAAGCGCCTTGAGAGCAGCAGCGTAGGCGGTGCGTTGCAGCAAGGGCATGCAATCCCGGGAGCATGTTGTACGTAATACCGATCGATACACTGCGGCAATTCCATACATCTTGTCAGTTTTAGAAAATCGTTTACTTTAGAGTTAAGCAACTTATCTAAGTCTAAGCAACAGTTCCGTTGCTCAGTTTTGTCTTCAAAAAATGACCAATATTTAATCATTTTTTTAATAACTTTAAATAAACATTTGTGAATAAACGTATTGAACCTCCAAAATAGAAAGAGACTGTATTTAAAAGTAAAAAGGCAATTCTTTTGCTGTAAGGTATATAAATGTACCATGAGCTGAATTTAACTAAGAAAAAGGGGTTATCCCGAACTATTTAAATCTTATTTAATTGTAACACCGCAGCATAAAAATCTAATGCTTATTTTTATTGAGATTTTTCATGACTGTAGCCCTGTCCATGATAGGGGCTTCTACATTGGGTAGGTACATGCCGTGTTTACTTTAACTTCTATTTACCTTGTTGTGTCTATAGGCTCCGGGCTATTTACTTCCGAAGGATATGGCGGCAACCACAAGTATTTGGCTATTTTTTTGTCGTACCTAGCTAACTTAAGACCTGTAGAACGAATTCTGAAAAAAAAAAAGTTTTATATACAATTACTTTACAAATTCTATAAGATAAATGAGAATAAATAATTGGTATGGTACCGTGAGCTCCTCTACATAGACAAAACAAGTGTGTATTTAATAAAAGGGAAGCTTTGAAATCCGTTTGCATTTTTTAATATCTACGTCTATAGATATATGTTAAAAGAAAAAATGCTCCCGCTTATTTCTTTGATTAAAATATTAAAATCCCACAACCAAGACTAATCTAAAATCCATCAATCTGTTTAGGCCGCAGAGGTTGCCAAAGAAATAGACATACATATTACATACAATTGAAGGTAACATTCCATAAAATGTACAGTTTTAGATTAATTTTGAAACTCTTTTTATCATTTTTGCTGACATTTAAATTTTGTTAATGTAGGTATCTTAGCTTTTTGTGTAATTTCAACTTGTTTGATTTCTCGCATGTAATGCAAATTATTTAAGGAAGTATTTCTCTTTGTTCCTTACATAAGTAATATTCTGCTTCTATCTGTGAAAACCTGTAATTGACTTTATGTATATTACGTTTATGTTTAGTGTAATTTATCAGCTGTGGGTTTTCCTATAATAACTAAATAAATAACTCAATAAATATACTCGTATAGGTACCTACACTCAGAAAATAAAACTCCTAACGCATTCGGTATTTAAGGTGAAAAATACCTACCTCCAAAACATGTTAGAATCGACGCCGCAACATCCCGAGAAGCGGTTTGAGTAACCGTTTACTTTTATGAAGTGTTCAGCTTTCATTGACACGACTCCCCCGAATTGATTCAATTCTGAGCTGAAAAAACACCATTGTATTAGGTAGCATTACCTACGTAAAATATTTCGGAAGACAAGTGGCCCTGGCGCCCTAATTCCCTTGTTAAAAACCTCAGAGGACTACTTGCGATTATGTTTTATAGAAATATGCCCAAGCGGCCTTTACACGGCACAGTTTGGACCGCGGGAAACGCCACGCGCCATTCCACGCGCCAGTCCGAACCGTAGGTTTTTTACTATGTATTTTACTGTGACAGTTGCATTTACACGTAGATTAGAATGGCGCGTGGCGTTTCCCGCGGTCCGAACTCTACGTGTGCAGGCCGATAATGTGTATACGTTAAATTGCAGGAGCGTATACGTAATAACACTAATAACAAAACAAAAATCTTTCCGGAATCTTGCCTTTGTTTTGTTTTGAATGGTCCTTGAGCCAAGAAGCATTTTTCAAAAGCTAACTACTGTATGTATTAGAAATCCAGAAAATGTTTGGAATGACATTGGTGATACTGTATACGCAAGGACAGAATTAGGGAATATGCATGGATTTTTTAAATCGCATTTCTCAGCCAAATATGAAAATACCGTAAAAGAGATAACTAAAAGTGAAATTAAAATCAAAATCGGTCAAGAAATATGGACGGAGAGCTAGCGACCAAATCGGTCATGTGACTTCAGCTGTATTGAAACTCCGTTAGCTACTTCCCTGAACAAACTTTTCCGATAATTTTCGTGCTGGCAGGCCGCGGGCGGTGGGTGCGGGTGTAGAGGGGCGGAAAAAAAAAAAAATGTGGGCTCAGCGACTTTTTTTTTTCAAACAGTTGCTCTATACTCCCTGTACACCCAAAAAAAATTTTTAATCGATTGGGTGGTGGGAAGGGGTTGCCAGCGTTAATTAAAAGTACCAAAATAGTAATCATTTTCATGTGGGCTCAGCTGTATTGGCTTTTTTTCCCCACCCCACTACACCCGCACCCACCGCCCGCGGCCTACCAGCACGACGATTATCGGAGAAGGTTGTTCAGGGAAGTAGCTAACGGAGTTTCAATACAGCTGAAGCCACATGACCGATTTGGTCGCTAGCTCTGAGTCCAATACGGATGATACAAGCATTTTAAACTGCTAATTAGACAGAGATCCGAAGTGCACCGGTGACGTCATTGAGCAGTTCGGCCATATAAAGTCCACGTAAAATTCTGTTTTGCTAGAAAGAGATAGGAACAAATCTTTGTTGGCTTATATCTTGGTTATTTCTATAGCTATTCAAATAATGTTTTTTCTCACCTGTTTGTAACATGAATCAGCTTTTATTGAAGCTATAAAAAACATGCATATTCCCTATTACTTACATTATCTTTGATTTTCCAGACTGTAACCTTAACTTTAACTGTCTGCTGTGTCTGAATATCTCTGTTTGTGAGCGACTTTAAACTATGGGTGGTAGGACCTAATACAGGGACCAGAACAATACCACCTACCTCTCTAACCTGCCACCAAACAGCACTGTTGTATTTCGAGTTTGGGGGTAAGAATACGTCAATAGAGACATTCCATCTTGAGATTGCAAATTTCATCGTCAGGCTCAGGGGCCACATACTTATCATCATATACCTCTATATACACGTACGCCATTAAAACACCTATGTCGGGGTCCATTAAAATAAAAAATACGGTGTAGTGTTTGTGAATAAACACCCTGCCGTTGGCAACACTTCCTGCCTGACAACCGGATGTGACTATGGGCTGTCATGGCGGTCGTCCGGTGGGTTGCGGCGTGAGCGTGTGGGGCAACCGCAATACTGTGGTTTTATTACCTATCCAAAAACCCAATTGATCCTACCTAAACGATAGGACGTGACGTTACATACGGGTGCGACATCTCTGTGCATCCTATCTACCTACCCTTTCTTGTGCCCTAGTATAGTGGAGCTCATATGCCGCGGGTAGGTGGGGCAGGTATATAGGATCCTCTCGTCCAAGGGCAGCAGGTTCACTTCCTGGAACACCAGGCAGGGCCAGTGGCCGAACCGGTGCGACTGCTCGAAGCCTGCGTTTAGAAGTTGACCTTTGTTGAACTTCTCGGTCCCTGGTGACAAAAAGCTTCATTCATCTTACTCCTAGGGACATTGTTCATTGTATCATTATAATTATTAATATAATAACATAAATAATGAAGAATAAAAATAAAATGTCATTTTATATACATACGGGGTCATAGTACAACAAACATTATAGGTATATCAGCGCGGGTCTAGACGAGATGATGATCTTTTATTGTGAGCAATAAGTAGACCATGCCTAAACTGAAAGCTCGCTAGAGTGGAAAAGAGTAATTTGGCTTACTAGGTAATACAAGACTAATAGAAAAGACAAATGTGTACATTAGTGTCATTATCTACTTAAACTGTACAGTCGGCCTTATAAGTAGCTGCACACTTTAGTACCTTGTCGCTTATACGCCTTTGAATGATTAGTACAGCAGTTCAAACATGAAATTAAAATGACAAGGCACTTAAGTTTGCAGCTACTTGGTGGCTATACACGTGCCCGACCGTCCCGCGGGGTGACAGGACTTTTTGTCAACGTGAAGTCACTACACGAACGCTTCACGCGACTGCGGTGGCGTAATTTGAATGGAGGACGTAGTGTGGTTTGGAGCACCTTTTTTTTAAACGCAAGCACCCTAGCACAGTATTAATAAACAAACCAGTAGAACATTTTTGTGCGTACATGAAGCGGCTTGAATAAGTGCGTGCTTTACACGCTGATAACGCTGACTTAATCAAAGTGGCTGCGTCGCCTGCGTGCGTTTGTTGAATTACTTGTCTTTATATTATTATACTTAGACCCAGTGTATGGGCGTTAGCGAGGGTGGGCTGTTTCTACCCGCATCCTAGCAGTCCCCTCGCCTCCCCCGACGTGTGTCACCCCGCTGGAGGGTCGCGCATGAACGTATCGGACTATAGTTAAAAAAATATGTAGACTTACCTTTTTGTTCAACAACGAATATCCGATATTCGATCCTCTGTCTCATTAGAAATGGATGCATGTTAAACAGGAAGACTTTAAGATTTGGTTCGTTGTCCCTGTAAAATAAAAATAAACTGGACAAGTGCCAGTGTGACTTGCGCACCGAAGATCTGTACATATTTTATTTATTATAACCCAGTCAAAATTGGTCTTATTTGTATTAGGTCTGTTTAGCCTGAAGCAAAATAAACTTTACGGCCGCAATCAGTGAAATTTTAGAGACAGTGAACTCGTTCCTTTTTCAAACTTGTTTATCAAAAATCGTCACTATAAGGAACGACTTCATCGTCATTACTGGTGATTATCTGACTTTGAGTGTAGCGGTAAGAGTTTAAAGTTGTTGTTTATGTTGCATGTATGTAGGTATGTAAATTTTTTGTCGTACAAAGGAAAAACAAAAACAATACAATTAAGTTAAAAAAGGTAACCTCTGAGACTTTGAAAAAAGTGAAAGGTTGTGCATCGAGTATGCAAATTTATTTGGAAAAAGAGCATAACAATTAAACTAAGGAAATGAATGACACCTTTAAAAATAACATTCAAATATAAATAAATAGAGACATACATACTGATACTTACATAAACTATATATTTAACTATGTTTATGACAGTTCTCAAGCCAAAACTTTTACAATTTAATTTTAGGGAATCTACGATCACTTGAAAAAGTCTGATCAATTTTGATACCCAAATTTCTTACTTTAGAAGAAAATGGAAATATGGTTACCTACGTCAAACATCAAATTGAGCATCACGAGGTCAGATATCTTGAAATGTAAGTAGGTGTGATTTCTTTGCTTCAGTTTAAAGTAATTGACCTAGTTTTTAATCGAGGCAAGATAATCATTGATATGATTGAAACCATACAAGGGCCGACAAAGAAAAATGTTGATGCTTGAGGATGCCGCGAAAAATATTGAAATCTACTGTATTGAAGGCTCTACTAAAATCTAACAAAACCAGGGCCCGTTTTATGGTCGCCGTTATGGCGGTGGATAAAGCTCACTCTCGCACTTACATACTGGTCAGCGGGCCGATTATGGTCGTGTTTATCGATGTAAATAAGCGTGGATAAAACATCTGTCACTTTCTGACCAGTACGTAAGTGCGAGAGTGACGGATGCCTTATCCACCACGATAAAGGCGACCATAATACGGGCCCAGAAAGTGACAGATGTTTTATCCACATCAGACACGACCGTAATAGGCCCGCAGGACAGTTAGATGTTTACTTTCTTTATTTAAAGGAATGGGTGTGTTGTGTGTAATTTCTCGAAACATATTATAGTACATTTCTACAGAGACCGGGACATAAGGGGTTGCCGGCCGAAGACATATAGACGGCCGAGCAAAGCGAGGCCGGATAGGTCTGAGGCGGGCAACCCATATTTCCCGCCGAGGTATGTATAGTGCTTCTCTCAAAAATCAGACATAATAATAATTCATTAAAAACGTTTAAAACAAAAATTACAAAGTCTTTGGTCGGATGCGCGGTTTAGTATATTTAAAAAAAAACAGCTATCTCGCCTGTTCATAAACACAGCCGCCATGTTTACACTAAAATAAAAATAAAAACGTTTATTGTTTTTTTTAATACGCATAGTGGCAGAATGTCATGATGCCTATGCCACAAATTTATGCGGAATGGAAATTAAAAAAGAGGACTTTGCCGGCCTAGGCTTGCACGATTTGTATGAAATTCCATTAACGACCTCTTGTCCTAGCCGCACCTGAAACGTCATACTTGGCGGATAAGGAACATAACATCAATATTTCATGGCATGTTTGAGAAAAGTATTTTTCGACTAGGTCCACCAGCAAACTTCGGAGATAAGGGTAAGAGCGGTCTTTTATAATCCTTTTTATCATGAATCGAAAGCTACGCGAAATTATGGGAAGCAACGCAAGCTCCCGCAAAAATACTATCACATTCTCGCCAACCAACCTGTACGGCACAATGATGGCGACTTTGTGCCGCGACTGGCAGTCGGCCGGCGTGTGGTACCCGCCCACGCGGATCGTCGGGAAGTGCCACCGATTCAGGCTCGCCGTGATCATCGTCTTGTTCACTTTCACCTCACCTGGGCATGGAGAAGGCAAACGAGCTCACAGGCCACCTGATGGTAAGTGGGATCTGTGAGCCATAGACATTTGCATTCTAAACACTACAATTTTAAGACCGAAAATGCATTGCCAACCCTGAGGACTAAGATGGAATGCTTCTATGCTAGTAATTTCACCGGTTGTCTTATCCCCACACCGGTACACAATAATGTGAATACTGCTACTTGAACACGCTGTACAGTCAAGGAATTTAATCTGACATTCTACAGCAATAAGGTTGAGATTCCTATCAATTACAAATGACTTGACATCTCTAATGACAATGACACCTTCACGCAGATTTTCTTTGAAATGGGTAGCAAATTAACGTCCATGACCGTAGCCCGTACATGTCAGATTTGTTTTCAAACACAGTCTAAACACGACAGTACCCCAAACACCAAATTTTACCTATTTTTATTATTTTTTCGAATGAGTAACATTAACATATCGTCTGGCGATTGGTTAAAGCGCGTCATGTCCTTATGATCAATACTAAACTTTGATAGCAAGTTGACATTGACGTCGACTTTCGTATCGTCATCAAGTAGTAAAGGTGAAATAAAGTAAATTTTTTTTTTAAACGTGCGTTTGTTTTTGTGGTTCGTGCTACAACTAGGTTTAGAACACGTTTTCGAATAATAAAGGCAATTAAAAAACGTGTCGTACGAGTATGATTGAAATCTGCTGCTATGGTACAGTCGACTACAAAGAGATGTATCCACTCTTGAACCTAATAAATAATAATAATAATAGCATAAATTGTTGAAAAAATATTGAGGATTAATAAAAGCTAAGCAGGCAACACGGCCTGTTTTTTTTTCTTAAATTTTAAATAAAATCGAGTGGTTCCTACTCTTTTAACAGGCAGACATACAGACGAACGGCGTAGGTCCCGTTGGTAACTGTTTAATATCGACTACCTACTTACCACGTCCATACATATTTATTTCGCATGGGGGAAGACCACCTGAGAAGTCCTTAAACATTCCTGAAAACATACAAATCAATATCAATATCAGCAAAAAGGTATATAAACTACGTTACAGCGAGTAGTAGAGCTTACTGTTCATTCTTTTCTTCATCGCCTTGGATAATCCTTCGAAATTGCATCCGAACCCGCATAATGTATCTGCTACAATAAATAAACAACCGTAGGTACACAAATTGACCAGCGGGCCTATAGTCTTGGTCAATTGAAATTGGCAAAGATGTAAACACAATCAATCGAACCAATTTACCATTATTACTCGATAATCACGTGCTTTTAAAGATCAAGTGAGGTCTTAGCAATGATTTATACAATTGATCTTTACTTTCAAATTAAGTTTAAGATTAAATAACTATCAATTATTCTTTATTTTAAATAAATACACGCTTGAAGAATATTTGAGGTTATGTATCAAACAGTACTAATTTGTTTACATCTTTGGCAATTTCAATTGACAATGCTATATATAGTATGACTGCGTCTATATCGCGTGTCAAATGTGGATAAAGCATCCGTCACTCTCGTACTTATTTACGTGTCAGAAGGTGACGGATACCTTATCCACACTTTGTCACGCGATAAACGCAGCCATATTAGGCCCCCTGGTGCTATTCACGTATTATGTAAGCAAAATTTTAGTCATTTTTAGGGTTCCGTACTCCAATATTATAAATGTGAAAGTGTGTATGTTTGTCCGTCTTTCACGCTTCAACCACTAAACGGATCGAGATGAAACTTGGCACACATATTGGTTAGGTCCTGGAATAGGACATAGGATAGTTTTTATTCCGGAAAATTGGACAGTTCCCGAGGTAGCAGCGATAAACGACTTCTACGCGGACGGAGTCGCGGGCGAAAGCTAGTATGCCTTTATGCTGTCCGTCCGTCCGTCCTAACTTTAAACAGCTGTATCTTTTAAACCGTAATACACTGGCCCGCAAAGCTAAGTATCACACTTTTAATACTAGTAGTATTAAAAGTGTGATACTTACTGTTGCGGGCCAGTGTAGATAGCGGGTTTTTTATAATATGTATTATTACGGCGGATTTAATACCAAATACATTTTTAAAGAAATGGAAATATTAAAGGGGGTCCGCATTACCTATTTCCCATAGAAGAAATTTTTTTTTTCATTGTATTTTTTTTTTTGTGGTTTCGAAAACGGTATAACATACAAGCGTCAAATGATTATGGGCAAATTGGGTGTGGCACCAACAGAATTGAAACCTATATCATTAAAAAGGAATTAGTTAATATGGCCGCAAATAACTAGCTACCGGAGAACAAAAATATGAGCACTCGCAAACAAGATATATCGTCAATAGAAACTTTTGCTAATTAATGTATATTGTAACAGTTAATTATAGAACTGGGTGTACGGTATTTGATGTACAAAAATATGTAAAACAAAACTGTGCAGTGTTCGTTTTTCTACAGAACCTGTCTAAATCAAATAAATAAACAAACACGTTACTCGCAAGATGACAAAGTACTTATCTCAAAAATGGCTCTGTCGGGATGCTCTCAGTGAGAGATTATAAAACTATAATATAGATTATAAAACTATAATATATCATCATCATACATCGGGGTTTTCGGTGCGGGAATGTTTGACATCAGCCAAAGAGTAGGTATTGACTTAAAAAACAGAATTTACACTGTAGCAGGTTTCTACCTTATGAAATGAATAATTAATTGAAAAAAAACTTGACAAAATAAGTAAATAGTATTTTATAAATGAAATGGTCAGTCATTACTCATTATCAACCTCTTCAGTTAACTCCCTACTCATTTATAAGCAAATAGTTTACAGATATCGGAGGGTATTTCCTGCTTTTTTTTTGGCTATGGTTATACGCACTCTGTAAAAAATTATGTGTCTATCTATTACGGTTCAAGTGATACGCAATTGTTAAAGTCGAGAAAAACAACGAAAAAGTCACGTTTTCCCTTTCATTATTTGTTTTATCTCATTATTATGTAATAGGGGTGTGCCCTGGGTAAGAAAATAATAATTCTAATTAGTCCGTCAATAAGATTATCAAAAATTATGTATTGTCGAGCGGATTCCCTCGGCGGGACAACCGCCCGTGTAGTTGGGGCCTAAGGGTATATGGCCGCACCCGCACTACGGCGAAATCGCCCCGCGGTTTTTGACAGTGTGACTTTTTTATCCAGTAAATAATCAGCCAATTTGGCAATGCGGCTGCTTGCATTAGTGCGGGTGCGGCATATCTCTTTAAAGGGTGCGTCTCACGAGATATAACTTCAAAATCAATAATTTCATGTTAATAACGTTTACAAGATATAATAAACGTAATATTTTATAAGGAATAACGGTCAATTAACAAAATATTCATTTTATATAATGTTTTTTTCTATAACACTCACATTATATTATTTCAATTCGTATAACTTTTAGCTACCCAGAAAATGCCACGAGCAAGACGAATCAGGGGTAGAACCGACTCGGTTAGGTGAGGTTAGAAGCCCAAGGCGCACAGTGGGGCAACTGCGGAATTAATTCAATTTTGGGATGGTTAGCAGTAGTCACATTTTTTATCTGATATGTATTTAAAACATTTCAAATACCTATGATGTTATGAAATATTGCGTATATATACTATTTTTTATAAAGAAACTAGGCCGCCAAACTCGTACAAATGAACTCGCATGAAATAAACGTTAAAATACCTTGCATTTGCAAAGGGTGTATTCCTCTCAAGTTATTGATTTTGTTAATCATGTTTTATTTATATACAAGAAACAATATTCCTGCTATTGTTAATGGAATAATATTTATGGTTTCTCTTAAATTATGTGTAATTTTAGGGCTGTAAGAAGTTTATAGTATTTCTCGCCTAAATATTACATTTCATTGGCTATAACTTTTTAGCTACAACGACCCTCAAGCTCTATTATAACAATATTTACACATTATTTAATCTAGAACATTATTTAATTGGTTTTAGCTGCAATAATTTGCAAACTTTTTATTACTACCCCATTAAGTTAATGAGCTTATTTTTCTAAGAAAAATACTTAAATGCGTTATCGATGGTAATGAGGGTAATTAAAAAGACTATTAAATTATAAAATTATATGTATAACTAGTTCAATCAATGTAGATATTATTTTAAATATTAGTAGGAATGATTTTAATATACTTATAAATATATTTAAAAGGGGTATTTTTATCCATTAACCTAAAAAAAATATTAATTCCGCTGCTCCATACAACGTGCACCACTGTGAGGCGGGAGCGGAGCTCTGCTCCCGCCATGGCCTTCGAGGTTTTTTTTTTCTGCCCAGAAAATCCAGAAAACTGCTGCCAGTAAAATAAGTATTAAAGTCGTTCTATAGGCGTCTATATTATACGTGCATTATGTTTTTAGATGTTAGATTCAGTGATTTATATATATTTTAAATTTTAGTTGTCATGAACATTATACGTGTTAATAGTTATATTAATTGGTATGATATATTAATAACGTTATACTTTATGTAAATAGATATTTTGAAATTATATCTTTCGTTCATTATATCCAGTGAACGTTATAGGTTATAGGTTATAGGATGTGGCGGGCTGTTTTCCGCAACTCGACGACTTAAATGTGCGCCTATTTTGCGTGAGAGGGTTGGTGACACTACTCCTGCCATCCCAGTTCCACCAGGAAGCCTAGCAGACCCTTGACGTTACCGACGACTTCTGGTAGCGACCTCGGTACCAGTCCGAGGTGTCGCGCCCGGTATGTTGCCACATCTCAGCAGTCCATGATGACATGGGCAGCGGTTTCTTCCGCTGTCATGCAGGCTCTGCACAGGGGGCTGTCTGTAACACCTAAAGTGTGTAAGTGTTTGTTGAATAGGGCATGGCCGGTTATTGCCCCAGTTACGAGTCTAAGTTGAGTCCTTTTCAACTTCCGTAGTTTCCGTGACAATCCGGGATTTATTGTCGGGAGGGCTTCTTTGGCCTGCCTGCAGGTGCTTAGGTTGCTCCAATATCGTTGGTGTTCTACCTTGGTTAAGCGTCGCAGTTTATTACGCAGCCATCCGAACGGGAGAGGCAATATGGGCTCAGGACCCACTGCTACCATCTCTGAGCCCTTCCTCGCCAGCTCGTCGGCTGCGTCGTTACCACGTGAGTTGCTGTGCCCCTTTATCCATTGTAGTGTGATGGGATTGTTTTTACTTACCTTCGTCAGGGCATTGTGGCACTCAAGTACCAGCCCTGAGGTAACGGTGTGGCTCTGTAGGGCCTGGAGCACTGATCGGCTGTCGGAGAGTATTCGGATCGGGAGATCTATTACCTTCCGTGCCTCTATTGCTGTCGTAGCCACTATGATGCCCATGCATTCTGCCTGGAAGACTGTGCCGTGGGCCCATAATGGTGTTGAGATGTGTATGTTTAGGTCCTCCGAGAATGTACCGGAGCCGGAGCCTGACCTTGTTTTGGATCCATCTGTGAAGATTCTTACCTCCCTTGGGTTCAGGCCCTCCCAGGGATCTTCGTGGAGCTGTATTTTGTACTTCTTGTCGAAGACAAATGTCTTCGGCACTCTGTCGGTCACCGCTTCTATTAGTGGGTCGTTACTTACCAACTCACATAGGATTTCGGTGTGTGGCACCTTTGTAGTTTTCGAGAGGTTTAGTTTTTTGAGACGTACAGCGGTCGAGGCTGCCTCCTGTTTTATAAGGAGGTGTAGGGGTGGCAGGTCGAGTATGACTTCCAGCGATGCTGTCGGTGTTGTCCGCATGCATCCTGTAACTGCCATGCCGGCCAACCTCTGTAGTCTTTGTAGTTTGGCCTCGACGGTCGATAGTTTGGTGCGTGGCCACCAGACCACCGCGCCGTAGCTAATGATGGGTCTTATAATTGACGTGTACAGCCATAGGGTGATCTGGGGGGTAAGTCCCCAGGTTTTACCTACCATTCTGCGGCATTGCCAGAATGCTATCGTGGCTTTGTCAATTTTGCTGTTCAGGTGGTTGCTCCAGTTCAGTTTGTTGTCCAATATTACTCCGAGATACTTTACCTCAGTCGAGAGTTGCAGCTCTGTGCCAAATATCTTGGGGAGTTTGTAATTGCCTAGGTTTCGTTTGTTTGTGAACATTACCATCTCCGTCTTTTTTGGGTTGACGGATAGTTCGTTGTGCATGCACCAGCGTTCCACGATTTGCAAGGCTGAACGGGTGATGTCACATACCGTACCGGTGACGTTACCGCTCATGAGGATTACTATGTCGTCAGCGTAACCCACCGTGTAGTAGTGACAGTCGTTCAGTTTGGTGATCAGCTCGTTCACGACCAGGTTCCATAGCAGTGGCGAGAGAACGCCCCCTTGGGGGCATCCTTTCGCCACTAGTGCTTGTTGGGCCTTATCCGCTTCTAGTTTGATAATCCTTTTGCTGAGCATGTTACCTATCCACTGCGTCATAACTGCGTTTACACCGTGCCTTTCCAGTGCCACTGTTATGCTGCTGAAGTTGGTCTTGTCGAATGCTCCTTCTATGTCGATGAAGACGCCCAGACATAGTGATTTGTTCTTGATGGCTTCCTCAAGCCTGGAGACCACTGCGTGCAGGGCAGAGTCTGTGGATTTACCTTGACTATAGGCGTGTTGGTTTTGATGTATTGGTGTGTTGACCAGGTCCCCTTCACGCAGGTGCCTGTCGCATATCCTCTCCAGAGTTTTGAGTAAAAACGAGGTGAGGCTGATAGGTCTGTATGCTTTGGGGTCCGAGTAGTCACCTTTACCTGGTTTTGGTATGAATGTTACTTTGACCTCCCTCCAGCGCTGAGGCACATATCTGTGCGCAAGGCAGGCTGCTAGGATCACCGTGAGCAGCTGTGTCAGATTTTCGCCGCCCCACTTTAGTAGGGCGGGGAATATTCCATCCAGGCCTGGTGATTTGAAGGAGTCGAAGCTGTTGATGGCCCATTTTATTCTCGTGGGGCTGGTTACCTGGTTTGCATATTCCCAGTCAGCTTCTGTGGGGACGATCTCCTCTCGCGTCCAGCTTACCGGTTCAGATATTACGCAACCAGGGAAGTGAGTTTGTATGAGAACATTCTCTGCTTCCTCTGGCGAGCCGGTTAGGGTGTTGTCTGGCTTTCGTAGGGAGCCCATGGTATGCGTTGTCTGGTTGGAGAGAACTTTCCTTACCCTGTTAGCCTGTGTGCAAGTTTCAATGCTGCTGCAGAAGTTGCGCCATGAGTTCGTACTTCTGTACCTTATGCGTTTCTTGTAGTTGGACTTGGACGCTTTGTAATTGTCCCAGTCTTGGTCTGCGCCTGTGTTCATTGCTCTGTTTAATTGCCGCCTCATCTTTTTCCTGAGTCTCTCCAGCTCCGGGCCCCACCAGTTCACGCGCTCGTTGCGCATGCTAGGCGGGTTAGATAAGGGACATGCTTGGTGGTAACACTCCACTATTGAGTCCGTTAGGAGGTTTACGCTGCTCCATACAACGTGCACCACTGTGAGGCGGGAGCGGAGCTCTGCTCCTGCCATGGCCTTCGAGGTTTTTTTTTTCTGCCCAGAAAATCCAGAAAACTGCTGCCAGTAAAATAAGTATTAAAGTCGTTCTATAGGCGTCTATATTATACGTGCATTATGTTTTTAGATGTTAGATTCAATGATTTATATATATTTTAAATCTTAGTTGTCATGAACATTATACGTGTTAATAGTTATATTAATTGGTATGATATATTAATAACGTTATACTTTATGGAAATAGATATTTTGAAATTATATCTTTCGTTCATTATATCCAGTGAACGTTATACTAAACATGTTTATACAAAGTGAGCGTATATATTGTGAGTGTTATATTATCAGTTGTTATATCTCGTATTACTTACCCCTCTTCAAATGATTGTTTGTTTATTCTTTACTGCGTGTGACGTCACACTTGTCATATGGCCAGCGCCACGATAGAAACAGCGTTTCTAGCGCGGTTTTGAAAATTTAAACTTTAATGTAGATTTATTAATAATACAGTAGAATCACAAGGAAATATCAATGTGGTGTGCTGGGTATGTAAAAAAAAACATTTAAAAAGGTTTTCTTAAATTAGTCAAATAGCCTATTAAATACAAAAACCTAGTAAGTGATAGCCTCGGGTGACCGCTTCCCTAAAACTTCGTTCGCAATGATACGTACAATGGTTTATTCTTATCTCAATATCATGCAATATGCTCCAGTTCCCCGTCTCTATCCCGCCAAGGAAGACCTCATAGTTCTTCGGCACCTGCAGCAGGAGGTACAGGTAGAACACCAGCGCCAGGAGGAGGAGGAGGGCGAACCAGAAGCGGAAGGGGGGGCAGCTGTGCCGCCGCGGCGGGGGGCAGTCGATGCAGTCGAGCGCGGTGCTCAAGGTACGGCGATGGCCTAATATGGAACATTACTATTAGAAAACTAATTACTAGGGTTAGGACTTGGTGGCATACCGTGGTTCTAGAATCCATGGAGCCCCTAGGAGATGGCACCAATGTTGGACGCTTCAAGCTGAAGGCACCAGTAATGGACACTTAACTCTTAATTCTAAGATCATAAGGTTATAAATTGATTGTCTCAAAATAAATGAATAACCCTTATCTTCTGTACCATAAGAACCACTTGTTCATTACCAACACCGGTACTTGTTAATTACCCCATTTCCAAGTTATAACACATACCACTTTGATTTTGGCACTCAGTATTGTCATATTTCAAAATAAGCTAATAGTACATTGTAAGCTAGTAGTGCACAGACCGGGAAATAGGCCGTTGCGGGACGAATAGAGTTAGCGTGGGCAAGACGCAGTCGAGGCCGCGATATATACGAGTCCAGCAACCGCCCTTCCCGGTCGAGGCTTGTATAGTGTTTTTCTCCAAGATGTGAGGAAATTTAACACAATTGTTAATAATATTAAACACAGTCCCAACATTTCCTTGAAAAAAAGAACTGAAACGTACGATTTAGTATGACACTGAAATGAAGCATTAAATAAAATCACAAATTATTTAAACGTAATACCTAAATTCAATTTGAATAAAATATAGTTTAAACTATAACATTTATTACCCGTTTATATTATTTCCCGCTATTTATTTTGATATGAACGCAATTTCTATTAAAAAGAAGTCAAACTATTTGACACACCTTTAAAAAGTTTGAAAAGGCTTAACTTTTTAGTCTATGACATTTAATAGTAGATTGTTCAACAAGGGACTAAAACAAGCCATAATGACAAGAGATATTCGCTAGCTCGCTCGCGTGGCTATAGTTCGAGTGTCATTATGGTTGTTTAGTCTCGCGTTAATCACTCTACTTTTCACTTAGCATGCGAGGAAAAAAAACGACGTTCAGTGCCGGATTAGCCACGTAGCAAAAGTAGCAAATGCTACGGGCCTCGCGCATTGGGTGCCCCGCGCACCCACATCTAACCTCTAAAAAAGCGGCCTGTAGGTACACGTAGAGCTCGGACCGCGGGAAACGCCACGCGCCATTCCAATCTTCTTGCCGAACCGTACGTGTAAATGCAACTGTAATAGAAAATAGTGAAAATGTACGGTTCGGAGCGAAGATTGGAATGGCGCGTGGCGTTTCCCGCGATCCGATCTTTACGTGTACCTAAAGGCCGCTATTCTCCTGTTTTGGTACTTACATCAGTATGCATGTACTCATATCCATCAGGGTTGACGATAGGATGAATAATCCAGTCGATATTCTCCAGCAGAATAACCTAACACAAACCCCCATACAAAATAGGCGCATATCTAAGTCGCCCAGTTGCAGAAAAGAGCCCGCCACAACCTGTAACCTAAAGCGAACCGGGGTCTCTTTATAGAATTTGCTACGGACCCCGTGCTTGCTCAATCCGGCACTGACGACGTTCTATACAAAAGTACAATATTGATAATAAGAAAGTTTCTTAGTAATTCTTCCGCGGTTTTTTCTTTTCTTTTGTTATTTTTTTGTACAGTGCCACTTTAAATGCTTGCATATTTAGCCATCAGGTTCAAACTTGAAAACTATTTTAATACTAATTGCACCATGCATAATAAAATGAATTCATCCTTAATATAATTAAATAGATTCATATTCGTAATTATTATTCGTGTTTAACGAAGTTAAATCGTTTTTTTTTTATATTTTTGCACAGTTGTCATTATGAGGTTATTTCCATGGCCTAAAAATGGTCCATACACAATCACTGAAAATGGCAATAAAGGCAATAATCCTCCATTCTCAAACAATGTGATTGGCTGTTTAGGGGTTTCCAAAGTAAATTAAAACAAAATTACTTTAATCCCTAGAGATTAATAAGGAGCTTTTGTCCCGATGTGCAGAGACTAAAGTAATATTTTAAGAGCATGAGAAGTGAAAAAAGTAAAATATACAAGGAAGAATTTTGATTGCACGAGTGTTTGGCTGTTTGGATAGTTATCCTAGTCCATACATGGTTTTAAAAAGTAAATCACCAGGTACGTAATAAAATTTCATACATTTTTCGCGGCCGCTGCCGTTGGTAAATAATAACTTTGTTTCTTTTTAAATTTTGCCTGGGCCTGGAACTTAGAACTTCGCGGGCTGATTTGACAACAGTAAGGTTAACATTTCCGAGCATGTGGGAGTAAATACATTTTTAGTTCGGTTCATCCCTACCTACTTATTTGTTTGTTTGTAACGCTTTCACAGCTGAGATATCCTCCGTACCAAATTTAATTTAAAGTGGTTTAGAGATTTAACGAATGAATGAATTTTGAAATATGACAATACCTACTGAAGGTCAAAATCAAGGTGATATGTATGTATATAATATATAATAATTAGGAAATAGCGACTCCATGGATTCTAGATCCACGGTTTGCCACCAAAAGTTCTAACCCAACGCGTTATTTTTTTAACATGCTATTACTTGTAAAGTGGCCGTTATTACAACGTTTATAGAGTCATAATGCAACATATAAAACACGCATACTTCATTAGGTTTTTTTTTAACCTTAGCAATTGTTTTAATAGCTTATAAATGAGTAAAAAAATTGCGAGTAAATGAACTGTTATAGTTAAAATATAATAAAAGTCAATTTTGTAACTTCATTTAAATAACAGTACCTGAAAACGAAATTTCCCGAAGATGACAACTTGACAGATCGATTTTTTGCCCCCGTTAACCCCTATATTATATATATATACAAGAATTGCTCGTTTAAAGGTATTAGATAGATCAGATACCGGGCGGTAATTTTAGACTTTGAAATTTAACTTATTTTTAGGTTTCCGTAGCCAAAATGGCCGAAAAGAAATCCTTATAGATTCGTCATGTCCGTGCGTCCGTACGTCACAGGCATTTTAGATTCATTTATGTAATTCCAAATGTATAGGTGTCTTGTAGAAGCCGCTACTTACTTTGGTAGTTAAATAACAAAAATAAATATGGCGGAACTCCATACATGTAAGAGAACATGAAAAAACATTTTTTCAGTTAAACCATCGTGTGGTACATATTTCGACAGTTCTTTTAAAAAAACTTTAAATATCCTAAGCAGTTCTTTTGATTAGATTAAGATTTTCGGAAAGTTGCATAAATTGTGTCAATCGAAAACCGGGAAGTGGGTCAAATTTAACTTGCAAGATTTGACCCGTACATACATACATAAATACATTGCAAGTTAAACAAAAGCTTTTAAAAAGACGTGTGAACCGTGTAAACATTGGTCGTTAGTATCATTACACTCTCGACTCCACTGCAATACCGCCTTGACTGTATTGACCAAATTAGCAAACTTTTATCACATCATTATCGTACTATTAGGAGCGTGGCAGCCCTTAGACCTATGCTAGGCTCTCGTAAAGCGATTTACGTGACCCTAATTTTAGTGTAACTCCAGCGCAACATTCGGTCGATATCGGTAGCGTATTTAGCTCTCCATAGTGCATCCCTGTATCCCATATTATATTCGCATACCTGACACGCCAAACACCAAGGTAGGTCAGTAAGTACCTAGTTACTCGAGAGCAGCCCCATCATTTACGTAAACGGGGACAGTCACAGTAATAGTAGTCTAATCTGAAGGCACATAACTATGTACACAGGCTTACAAAAGGAGGAAAATGAACGGCTTTGATCTATGTTGTTTAGTTACCTATATAGCCCTAATATTAAAAGATAAAGATAAAAGAAATTTATTCAGTAAGTAGGCCGCACGGGCACTTTTACACGTCAAGAATCTACCAGCGCTTCCCAAGAGAAGACCACTGCCGAGAAGAAACGCCGCAAGAAACTCAGCAGTCAGTCATTTTTTAAACATATTTCTTATTACAATGGTACTACTTAGTCTAGCATTATATAAAGCTATAAATATTAAATTAAATATAGTATTAAATAACATGCGTAGTTCAGCAGGAAAACATGCCAATTAAGAATCTTACGGGAGAGATAGAGAAAAAAAAAAAACACGTACTTATGTGTATATAAGATGGTGCGAGACGACCACATAAAAGTTTCGATATGTTTTCCTACATCAACGGTGTCCCCTAGACAAGATAAAGATTTTGCATTTGAATAAATTATTATTGACTAAGTTTCGGATTTAGGCCATGCATTTTTGTCTGTTAGATAGTCCTCGATCCTATAATACGCTTTAGACATTAACGACCTTTTCAAGTAACTTTTAAGTGCTAGAAAGGGTAACTTTAAAACTTCGTCAGGTAATTTATTATAGAAATGAATGCATTGATCAACAAATGATTTATATACTTTACGGACGCGGAATTTTCGGATAGCGATTTTATTTTTATTTCTGGTATTTAAATTATGTATATCAGAATTTTTGGTGAAAGAATCTAAATTTCTAATAACGTAAATAATATTCTCATAAATAAATTGAGACGCTACAGTCAAGATATTAATTTCTTTAAAAAGTTCTCTTAAAGAGTCACGGGAGTTTAAGTTGTAAATAGAACGAATGGCCCTTTTTTGTAACACAAATATAGTTTGTATGTCAGCTGCCTTACCCCAAACCAGAATACCGTACGACATGACACTATGGAAATAACTATAATAGACTAAGCGAGCTGTCTCAACATTGGTTAGTTGTCTAATTTTCCTAACGGCGTAAGCTGCCGAACTTAGTTTACCTGCCAGTACAGCTATATGGGGACTCCATTGCAAATATTTATCTAATGTTATGCCTAAGAAAATTGCCTTATCTACCATTTGCAAACACTCGTCATTTAGAAAAATACTAGAATGTACCGGTTTAACATTAGGCAAAGCGAACCTAACACATTTCGTTTTCTTAGCATTTAGTAGCAAATTGTTGCTAGTAAACCAATTAAGTACTTTAACTAGTGTGGTGTTAATCCTACTGTAGTCTACGGATTTTCTATCTACCTTGAAAATTAGTGAATTATCATCAGCAAAAAGTACAATATCACAAAGTTTATCTACTGTTGGTGGCAAGCCATTTATGTAAACCAAAAATAAAAAAGGACCTAAAATAGAGCCTTGAGGCACACCTATTTTCAATGTAGCTCCAACAGATTGCGTTTTGTTTACAACAACTGTTTGAGTTCTATCACTTAGATAAGAAGACATAAGGCTTAAAGCTTTGTTGGACAATCCATAATGTTCTAATTTTAAAATAAGGGTCGTATGATCCACGCAATCAAAAGCTTTAGAAAGATCACAAAATATTCCTACTGCATCGCAAGATTTCTCCCAACTGTTATATATATGTTTAATGAGTACAGATGCCGCATCAATTGTTGATCGACCTCTGGTAAAGCCAAACTGGTTATTGTTAAGTAGTTTATTTCTGTTAAAGTGACCTAACATATCCTTTAGCATTACTTTCTCAAAGACTTTACTTAAAACTGGTAGTATGGAAATGGGACGGAAGTTCGTTAAGAAGTCTTTATAAATACTATTACACTCATTCTGTAAAAACGGTAACACTGTAAGATTACTCTGAACTTTATTTTTGAATAATTCCAAACGATTACTAGTTATAGGTCGGTATGTTATTGTATCAGGTTTTTGATAAAAATCATAGATGAAAGATGCCTTCTGACCACTATGGTCAGAATTAAAACAATTAAATATTTCTTTATCCAAACATTCGCAACTACAAAAAATATTATCTAAGCAGGTTGCACTACTAACACCTATCCGTGTGGGTTCTAAGAACAGATTACCTAAATTAAAAGATTTAAATAAACTAAGTAACCTAGTGGTATTATTTGACATTTCAAGTAAGTTAATATTAAAATCTCCACAAACTATAACATGCTTCTGGGTATTACATGCTAATTTTAACACATGTTCCATAGTAGATTCAAATGTGCAAAAGTCAGCCAACGGTGGTCTGTAGACACATATTATTATATAACTTTCTAGTTCTGCGCAAGAAATTTCTACAATCCTTTCTATCGATAGCTTTACAATATCCTTTCTTTCTTTGGATTTAAGAGTACTTTTTACAATTATAAAAGAGCCACCATGAATGGCACTTTTTCTGGCAAAATAACTAACTAATTTAAAATTTAAAAAATCAAAAATTAATTGCTCTTGTCTAAGCCAATGTTCAGTAATGCACATAATTTGTACATTTTCATTATCTAAGAACAACCCTATTTCTAGTTCTTAGCTGGAAAAACCTTGAATATTTTGGTGAATTAAATTTATATTCAAGGGTGTTTCCGCTGTCCTATAATTTAGTTTAAATCATGAGGCAAGGCATTATTGCCAATAATGGCTTGTTGGGGCTGGGTACTACTGTATGTATTTGGTTCTATATTAAAAGCTAATAGGTCAACCAAGTATTATTTTTTAAATACCGCCTCAACGAGTCATATACACCGGTCATATAATAAATGTGTTTTTTAGTCATACCTGCTAATAGTTAATAATAACTACTGAAATCTTATCACTTTTATTCATTAACACACAATATTATACTCTTACCATGACTTACAATTACCGTACGCGCTAGCGAGTTGAATGCTCTATAAAAATACGGCGAGGTCTGCGAGGGAAAGAACATTCGACTCGCTAGCGAGTACGGTAATTGTGTGTAATTAACTAACTAATAATAACTCATGGTAAGGGTACAGAAAAATAATAAAAACATCGCATCGCATGGCTTTATCAGGTGGGTTTTTTTTTTATTTGTATACTTTTAAACTTCTAACTCATGAAACAATGTACAATCGCGCAATGAAACGGTCGTCACTTTCTAACAGCGACTGTACCACTTAGTTATTATTATTTTATAATATAAGTAGGTACTTACTCGTCCTCCATAACAGTGCTTGTATTTTCCGGAGCGGCAAGAGCACCCCTGACGAGCCACGCGCGCCGCACTTTTTACGTATCATGTCTGATCTGATGCTGCCTCAGGTACTTTACCTACTCAAGACATTCGTTTACGAAAGGATGTTGTTACATTACTAAGAATCGACTACAATCAAGCGTGCTATTGAATTCCAATCCGTAACAATACAGGGTGGCCAGCAAAAAGATAAAAAATCCACAACTGATAAAGCCATGCAATGCGATGTTTTCTGCATAAATATATATGCATAATTATAAATTTTTTTTTAGCCCGAAGGGTAGGTATATAATTGCGCTATTGGGGGTCTATGGTTTGACGCTATAGCGGTCTCATCGATCCCTGCTGATAAAGTGACAAAAATAAGCGGATATGACATAGCTATGTAATCGTAAGTGTCGCCGCATACGAGCGTTTTGTGACAGCCTTAAATCACCGTTACCGGGCCAGGAACTCGTGGCGTGAGGCGGACACCAGCAAAAATCGAGAGTAATGAATGACTAGGTGTTAATAGGATACGTCAACTCATCGGTATCGCACGTTCGCCTATTTCTTTATCAGTCCGTCTACTCACAGCGGCTCAATTTTCGATTCCGTTGAATAATACTCCGTATTCTTACAATTAAAACAGAGAACGCAAAATAAATAACACAACTTACTAAAGATAAAGAAATGATTTACCCCTTAAATCCAAGGAAATCTCTGCAACTGGCAACACTAAACGGTTTAAACAAAGAATGAGACAGGTAGCGACATTTTCAAGTAAGCCATATGTATCAATTCGTTATCGCATTCTAACAAGTGCCTTGGGCTTGTTCAACTGAAAGACCTATGGCGAAGACCTAAGGTTTAATTTCCGACCGGTAACGTCTTATCGATTAATATCGGGTGATTGGTTATTCGATACAAGCCTTTTAAGGGGGCATAATAGAGCTCTTTTGCAGCAAAAAAGGTTATGAAGGTCATGGAATAACCAGTCACTCTGTATACAATATTTACGAGCAGTTAACATTAATATTCATAGATAGTAAGTAGGAGTGGATATTAATTATTAAATAAATAACTAAATATCATGGGACAATCTCACACAAATTGACCTAGTCTCAAACTAAGCTCAAGGCTTGTACTATGGGTACCTACTAGACAACGACGATATACTCTTAAATACTTACAAAGAGCAATAAATACTTAAATATAAAACATCCATGACTCAGAAACAAATACTCGTCACACAAATATTTGCCCATACTTATCGGGAAGCGAACCCGGGACCGCTAGCTTCGTAGGCCGCGTCACTCTAGTGTCACTAGACCCACTAGGCTAACGCGTCGTACCTATTTAAATACCACCGTTACTTTGACATTTATTTTCTTAATGATGACCTCCATGTCACCAAGTTTAGACGCGTCCTTCAAATTAAGGTCAAGAACGGAAATTGGAATGATTTTTTATACTTACAAAAAAAAACGCTGCCAAGTGCGAGTCGGACTCGCCCATGAAGGGTTCCGTGAAAGGTAAATTGCGGTGTACGATTTATGACGTATTAAAAACAACTACTTACTAGATCTCGATCAAACCAATTTTCGGTGGAAGTTTGTACAGGGGGGAAACACATTTTACCACTTTGGAAGTGTCACTCGCGCAAACTATTCAGTTTAGTTTTTTTTTTTATTAGAAACCTCAATATAATTTTTGAAGACCTATTCATAAATACCGACACGTATAGGTTTGATGAAAAAAAAACAATTTTGAGTTTCAGTTCTAAGTATGGGGAACCCCCAAAATTTGTGTTTTTTCTATTTTTGTGTGAAATCCTTAATGCGGTTCACAGAATACATCTACTTACCAAGTTTCAACAATATAGTTCTTACAGTTTTGGAAAAAAAGTGGCTGTGACATACAGACGGACAGACAGACAGACATGACGAATCCATAAGGGTTCCGTTTTTTGCCATTTTGCTATGGAACCCTAAAAATACAGTAGTGCGCCAACATCAGCCAAATGCCTTGTTTCAGGGGTTATTTAGAGGTACAAAGAAGCGGGGCGTCGCGCGTAGCATTTGGCTGCGCGGTCAGCACTAAATATAAACATATTAGTTGCGCGCAGCGTCGCACGCGTCAATAGCGGCGGTACCCACCACTACGTACGCTGCGACGCCAGCGGCGGAATCTTCTGCTCTCTTCTTCGAAATTAAAAAAATAACAAAATGCATTAAGTATTTAATATATTTATTCGGCTCGAGAGCCCGCCACGGATGTAGCGACGGACACCGCTACTCTCTACGCCACGCACCACGCGCCGCGCCACGCCCGCATCTTCATAAACAACATCGTACATTGCCATTTGTTTGTGTTTGCGCGTTTAATGAAGCCCTCAAGCATTTTTTTAATAAAAGCTATGGTACCTACTACTAACTAATAAAAATCTATCTAACCTAACTTACCTTTAAAAAAAACCTAACCATCCTTACTATTATCATATCTTTACTAATACTCGTACAGTCACCAACAATAATATATTATTCAACATTGAGCTCACAAATATCTGAAACGCTCTTATACCTCTAGCAATAAAGACTTGTCAAATATTTTTGGGCCCAGTGTTGGATAAATATATTATTGCATTTATTGCAGCTGACTGCACATGGTATTGTTATTACACCACGCTACATTGAAATGCAGATTGGAACGCCGTGAATCCAGTCTGCGGTATAAACCGATTCCAATCGGAATTTAATTACTGAAACTCATACCTACTCGTTATTCCAATGTAAATAAATTTGTTATATTTATTGTATTAAAACGTCGGGAAACACGCAGAGTGGGCCCGACAAAATGCATTCAGCAAACGTAAACATCTATTTAAATCAGAGAAAATGTATGTATGTATGTATGTATGTAAACTCTTTATTATACAAAACACAGAAATTCGAATACAATATTTACAGAAAAGGTATGTACAAAGGCGAACTTATCCCTTTAAGGGATCTCTTACAGCTAACCTTTGGGTGATTGAGGAAAATAAGAAAAGTTGAATGTGGAGTAGACACAAGTACAAAAACAAAGTTTACAGAAACAGCGCGAACTAAATTTTAGACCATTTTTTAGAATAAATAATAACAGAGATATGTATAAAAATAATAATAATAAATATCAAAATAATTAAATACATAAACGTACATACATACACATATACATATAATCAGAGATCGGAATAGGTAGAGCTAATTTGCCTAAACTTGACGCATATTTATTCATGCGTGAGAGAGATGGGAATACATTATTGAATGAACATGCATCAAGTTTAGGCAAATTAGCTCTACCTATTCCGATCTCTGTACATAATACATACATAAATATATATTTATATATTATAATGAAACAAAGGACAATAAACAATTATAAGGAGTCAAGCCAGTATGTCCTCAATTTTCCTTGTAGTGATGCGACCGATTGCGATTTCCTAATATCAGATGGCAGCCGGTTCCACAGTCTGACAGAGTGCACCCAGAAGGATTTAGAGTAGGTTTTAGACGTATGGGCCGGGAAGGCTAGAGAGAGGTTAGCACTCGACCGCAAGCGATTCTGGGAACCGCTCGCCATGAAGCTAAACCTCTCGGAAAGGTAAGAGGGAGAGTGAGGCAAAAATAAAGTGTTGAAAAGCAACGACAGGATATGGACATTTCTGCTTAAACGGATCGGTAGCCATTTTAACTGGGCGCGGAAGTGGGACACGTGGTCACTTTTTTTTTGTATTTTTTGTATGATAATGAATTGACGTAAGCTGCCGAAAGGTCTCAATTCCATACCTATACCTACATGTTCTTAGTGTTTGAGAATCAATAGCGATCGCTGTACCTCTACTTACTGCCTTTCTTGCCCGTGTTGCAATCGTATTGTTTTTGCCTTTACTGACAAGACAATAAGAGCTACTTCGAAAAATCGATCAGACAACTTGTCATCTTCTTGAAAATTCGTTTTCAAACTAAGCGAGACGCTCGGTCTTGTACTGATAACAATATGATAACGATAGAGGAAAAGACAGAGTGCAATATAGGCCCCGGTGGAAGCCCCTTGATGCCCTGACGAGCATTTGTTTTAAGGATCGTTCTCAAAAAAGTTGCACCGCCACCTGTCAATAGGTCCCTATAGGTCTCTCTTAGAACTTTTTTTTTACAAAGCGTCATGCATTATAATTGATATATCAATTCATATTAAAAGACAATTTCAGAATAGAGGCCAAATGCTTTGATATAAATTACCACAAAATCAATTTGTAACTAGGTTTTGTCGCTCACCTGCAGTGTCCCAACGCGAGGCACTCATGTTTCGAGTTAATTAAAACTTAAAACATACCAACGTACACTTAGTTTAAATACTATTTTTTACTTACATATACTCATGTATACTCAAGATTTAAAACTGCAGTGTCGACTAAGAATACTATTTACTTACCCTATAGGAAAACCTATAAGAACTCTATCAAAAAAAAAACGTATGTACGGGACCCTCTCCACGCGAGTTCAAATCGCACTTGGCGGGTTTATTTAAATTAAGATTGCTAGAAATAGAAGCGAGTAATCGATATCACGTGGAGGGAAGTGATTTATTTTCTGAAAAATGCAAAAATAATTCAGCGCTGCAAGTTTTTTGAGAACGACCCAGTTGTCGGTTGTATAACAAATAGCGTGTCAGGGTTATTGCTACACTCAGATATCCTTTGTGATATATGCTTGATATTGATAATGATAACTGAGGGCCCTGCAAAGATGCACTACGCTAACTAACGTTTCTGTTCGATTCGTTTTTAAACCAATCGCGTCACTGGGAGATGACGTGATGCGAAAAGTCACTTGGTCTACCAGTGACGCGATTGGTTTAAAAACGAATCTAATAGAAACGTTAGTTAGCGTAGTGCATCTTTGCAGGGCCCTCTGGGTTCTTGATATTCTGTTCTATTCTTGATAGTACTACACTGCTGGTAGCAACGAAGTACACTGATATTCTGATATTAGACGAGTATGATATTTAACTGATACTGATGATAACTGATACACAGATTTGGTTTTATAAACGTTTATTTTGATGAACACGAATGTGTCGCTTAATAGCTATATTCGAAGTGTCGAGTAAAGGTAAAATGCATGATTAACATAAAATACAAATTGATGCGTTGGCGATTGTGCGGTCGGTAATACGAAGACCGTACATAGCGTACCGTATCGATTCCCTGATCGTTTTCGTGGGATTCCCTTGAAACATCGACATACATTTGATCGAATGCATCATTTTTGCAGAAACCTTATTGTTTTTAGGTTATCATAAGCATGGTTTACAAAGGTTAGGTAAGGTTAGACCTTTGACCGCCAAACAATTATAACTCATGCACGTGTAAATGCCTGTCGATGATGATGAATGATGAATGATGAACATGTCATGCTCACTTAAAGGTCTTTTCTTACGGCCGCGTCGTTGATCGGGTCGCCACCTTCCCGAACTATCGAATTTATAAAACGACTTTTCCTTCAGTTTAAAATGAAGTTAACTGGTTTTAAATGTTTTAAAAGACAGTTTGCCTGAATATGAATTGCTACAACACTTCGATAAAAGGTAATAACTACGACAATAGCCTATTAGGTAAATAAAAATTATGTCACATCATCAACATAGAACAAACGATAATGGAAATGGAATTTAGGATTACAATCGTTATGGCAGAAATTAGTGGCTGGCGTATTTCACGTTCACGTAAATTGTCTTTTAAAACATTTAAAACCAGTAAACTTGAATTTAAACGGAAGCAAAAGACGTTTTTTAAATTCGATAGTCTTTGACGGACAAACTTAATAATAACTTCGCTGCTATAATGAATAATCTCAATTGTGATATCATTTTAGAATCTCCATTAAACAGGCAAATTTTTAAGAAAGCAGCACTACAGGTTTTCATACATTTTTTTTACACTGTGCGATGTCAAACTTGCCGTAAGAAAAACTCGGATTCTTAAACTTTAAATTAGACTTGAAAAAAAAAAACGCTTATCATTTATTAATATCGTTATTAGGAACTTAAAGCAAATTAATTCAGCTTTCTTTCACAGCAAACGAAACTGAAAAATTCTAATAACTGTGGTCATGGCATCGAAGATGGAGAACGAGGGTACGGCATTTCTAAAATTTTGAAAAGTTGCGTTATCTTGTTCACCGTGCGACTTTTACTGAACATGATTTATCATATTTTCAACACTCCAGAGGGCCATGCAAAGATGCACTACGCTAACTAACGTTTCTATTCGATTCGTTTTTAAACCAATCGCGTCACTGGTAGACCACGTGACTTTTCGTATCACGTCATCTCCCAGTAACGCGATTGGTTTAAAAACGAATCGAATAGAAATACTAGCGACCCGCCATCGCTTCGCTTCGGTTTATGTGAGTTTTCTGTAGGTAAACCAGAATTTATTAAGTATACCTTCCTCTTGAATCACTCTACCTATGGAGGAAAACCGCATTAAAATCCGTTGCGCAGTTTAGAAGATCTAAGCAAACAGGCGGCGGAAGCGACTTCACTTTATACTATGTAAAGATATGAATAATCTGAACGCGGGGGGACACGCATTTCTAGCAAAAATTACATTTTTCTAATTCAATATTTCTTAAACAGTCCCCAAAATCTAAAAATTGATAAGACCATGTACATGTATAATGTGTTTTTAAGAGCTATCCTACTTGTATAATGATGATACCTCACGTTATGTTGTAGTGTAAAAAAACCTTTTCACTTCTCATGCTCTTAAAAAGTTACTTTAGTCTCCGCATGCCGGGACTAAAGCTAGGGACTAAAGTTTTTTTTTAACCCCTAATCAACCAATCACGGTGTTTGTGAATGGAGGAATATCGCCATTAACAGTGATTTTGCATAGACCATTCTTAGAGCGGGGAAATAACCTCAAAATGATGACTGTGATGTGTTAAAAAAAACAATAGGAAATATGCATTGGATTTTTTAAATCGCATTTCTCAACAAAATATGTAAATACCGTAAAAGAGATCACCAAAAACGAAATTAAAATTAAAATCAAATACGGGTGATACAAGCATTTTAAACTACTAATTAGACAGAGAGATTCGATGTGCAGCGGTAACGTCATTGTGCAGTTCGGCCATATAAACTCCACGTAAACTTCTGTGTTGCTAGAAAGAGATAGGAATAAATCTTTGTTGGTTTATGTCTTGGTTATTTTTATAGCTATTCAAAAAATGTTTCTTCTCACCTGTTTGTTACATGAATCAGCTTTTATTGAAGGTGTAAAAAAAAACATGAAGATTCCCTATTTGATTTCGTAAAACACAAATACGAATACGAATCCTATTTAATTATATTAAGGATGGTTTTTTTTTAGTATGCATGGTCCAATTAGTTTCAAATTGGTTTTCAATTCTGTTTAACGCGAGACTAAACAACAATAATGACACTCGAACTAAAGCCTCCCTCGCTCGGCACGGGGAGCTAAACATCTCCTATCATTATGACTTGTTTCAGTCCCTTGTTAGACAATCTACTATTGTTCTACATGTAATTCATTTTTCACAGTTTTATTTAAAAACTTTGTCGGAGATTTTTGATTGTTTTAATTTAAATGTACGAGTATAACTATGCCATATTACAGTTTTATAGTGCTAAGAGTCTCTGAGCTAGACCGCGGACAGACGGACAGACGGACATGATGAAACTATAAGGGTTTCTTAATGAGGGTTTCTAAAAAGGTCCTGAAGGATTCGGTTTAAAATAAAACAAGATACATTTACTCGATCGGATCATTATTAGGGTTGATGTCCACGACAATATGCGTGTACAGAGACCGCATCTTTATTGAAATAGTTTTATAGTTTGAATTGGCTAGGCCGTCAGTCTTGTATCTTTTTTGCAGGTCCCCCCCTGGAGCGATCCGCTTGTCTCTGAAACAAAATAAATATAATCAAGTCAAAAAATACCTTTTATTCAAATTAACACCCAGTAGGATTCTTGCATCTCTATGTGGCATAAAATTTATTGTCCGAAACTGTTTTAGCTTAACAGACTTGGCATAATCGGTTTTCGCCGAATGGTTATGTGGCAGAAACCTTATTAAGCATAATTTGTGACATCCCGAAAATGAGTTAGTCCGAAACTTTTTACGCCGAATGTATAGTTACCCCGAATTTTGTTTTCGCATAATTTTTCTCCAGATTAAACGGACAATATTTTATTAAATGTTTTGTCTAATCCTGGTAGAATAGAGTAGGTTATGTTAGCTTTATTTTATAACTTTTCAAAAAAGTCAAAGGTATCAGTAGAATAACAATTATGCGAAATCATACATTCGGACAATTTATGTATTCGGACTAACGTAATTCTGCGTAATCAAACTATGCGAATGTAGATTCTGCGATACCAGATTATGCGTAAAGCCTGATATGGCTATATAGATTATGCCACAAAGAATTATTACTTACAAAATTATGCCACAACAGGGTGAACCAATCCTACTATTTATGAAACACCTTAAAATTCCGAATGACTTTTTTCCGAATATTCATTTGTCCGGTTTTTCATTTTTCCGAAAGCTATGTTACGGTGGAGCTATGTTAGATTAAATGCATAATTTAATTGTCACAGTAGGTTAAGTTAGGTTTGCTTTATAAGCGATAGCAAAAAGTTAAGTCTTCTATCAAAAACTTGCGTTCCGAATTATGAAAATTCGGAATTTTGATCAATTCGGAATTATGACTCTTCGGAATTATTTAGCGTACCCTATTTGAATCCTATTAATATTATAATAAATGCGAAAGTTGGTGTGTTAGTCTATTACTCCTTCACGCTGCAACGGCTGGACGGATTTGGATTAGCTTACATCCTGGATGCACACATATATGCTACTTTTAATCCTGGAAAATTTAAAAGGGTGTAACGTCAACCGAAATCTACGCAGATGAGGTCACAGGCAGACGTTACGCTACGTTATATACACCGACGACCTCCAGACCGAAGCAAGAGCCATATCACAAGTGTGCAACTGGTGCGATGTAGCGACGAGTGAGAGTTCTAGCTGGAGCCCATTAATTTCAAGAGGGAAATGAACGTCGTAGTTAGAATTTCGGTGGACATATACTTTTGGGTTCATTTACTTTGAAAGGATAATGAGATCGTATAATTATATCAAGGGTGGCACTGGTCGATCGCGACTATTAGTCCAGTCGATCGGGACAAGGCAACAAATATAAATACGTAGAACAGACTGCGCATTTCAGGTTTCAAGAAGTATATAATTGGTAGATCGCACAGGGTATGTCGTCAGTGAATCTTGGGTATAACTATTTAAGTTGGGCACCCCTGGTATATATATATATATATATATATATATATACATAAATGTATTTATGTCTTAGTAAAATTAATTTAATTTTACATTACATATGCGTACATCCGAATGCATAGAATGGAAACGGGTATAGAGCTGCCACGATATTTTGAGTGGGTGAATGGAAGTAGGCCTGTACATGGTGTAAAATAAATACCACCAAAACTATATGTACTCGTAAATGTAAAAAATATGCCAAGTTCTCATGCGCCACCACAAGTAGTGACATCTAAAAAGGTGCCAAGTATAGCACTAGATAGTTAGCAGTCAGAGTTTATGCATTTTGAGCCCTAAATTGGCAGTTTTCTATACAGTGCGTTGTAATACCATATCATCTATTGGGTATTTAAGAAAACTGAATGAAGTTAAGGCTCCAAATGCATAAAGTGCAATGGCAATAAATTGGTCTGACTGAAAAACATCTAGTGCCGAACTAGAGGCAGCTGTTTAGATGTGGCGCATGAGAACTTGGCTTATTTTTAACATTTTGGATGACATTACTTTCCATTCACCAAAACGACGACCTATATAAATCTGCCCACCTAAGCCAATAAACAGTCTCAGATTTAATTGCCAAAGTATATTCAATCCTCCCCTTTTAGTAATGAGGTTGTAATTGCTACAGGAGGCCCTGCCAAGATGCATTACGCTAACTAGCGTTTCTATTCGTCACGTGACTTTTCGTATTACGTGATCTACCAGTGACGCGATTGGTTTAAAAACGAAATTAATAGAAACGCTAGTTAGCGTAATGTATCTTGGCTTGGCAGGGCCTTCAGAGGCCCGTTTCACGAAGTAACAAGTTACAAATTACAAGCGGAAGTCTCTTTCTAACTCCTTTTGTTAGAAAGAGAGTTCCACTTGTAATTTGTAACTTGTAGCTTCGTGAAACGGGCCACAGGAGTTTTATTTGAGATGCCGCTATTTGGCTTAGCAGGGCATAAATGGCAGAGTGAAATATATTTTTTGTACTCGTCGATTATAATCTGTGTATTAAGATTTCATAGAGAATACTGCAACGTCACTCTTTTCATCGTTGAATAGTCTATGTTACTTCCGAAACAACCGAAATAAGGTAAATGCAGCTATTAACGACCCTCCTAAGGCAATTTTGAAATTGATCATACTTATTAAGAATATTGGTAGTCGTCACAGTACTTTTGTAATTTTTATAATGGTAATATTGTATATTGGGTTTATATTTATGATGATAAATGCTTCAAAATAAAGTATTTTATTGTGAAAAATAATTAATAAAGTGGGTAAGTCGATTGTTTCTATTACCAATCCATGGTAACGGCTGTGAAGCTATTAACGTTTTTTATGCAGGAATTACCGATCGTAAGAGAATGATACAAATTTATATGGTGAAAAATTTGAAAGCAATGAAAATCGCTGAACATGCATGGGGGTGTTTCGGATCGTTGTAGGCATGAGGCATCTAGATTTTCAATTTTATTGACCACCCTGTATAAATAGAAATAACGTGAAATAAGTTTAATACATTTGTGTAGAATCGCTAATAGCTGCTCATTGTCGCTATTACCGACCCATATCGGTCGGTGATAGAAAATGTAGGCATAATAGTAAAATGTATTACCGACTCATAAAAAGTACGTAATATTTATAATCGGTGGTTTCCTGACTGTAAAAGAGACCATGATTGATTAAAGTAAGATAACATTGAACTATAAACACCCAGTTTAATTACTATATGGTAATTAATTATTGTCTGTAACCTATATCGATCTATGAATAATGTAGTAATTTTTAGCAAATTTAGAACCCCAAAACAAGAAAACTAGACCAATTATTGTATATCGCTTATAGATTTTTACAAAGGCTGATTGTTTTTTATTAAAATGGTTTATTCAAATGTTTGTTCATGTATAATTGGCAAATTTCAACAGAAAAGATATGAAAATGAAAAACTACGTTGCAGCCATTACCGACTTATGGGTCGGTGATGGCTGCAGCTACTAAAATTGAAGAAGCTATTACCGCCCTATTTTCATTTAAAGTTTTATGATATAAAGTGACGTTTTTTCAATAAAACGCGTTACTAAATCGAGAATTTATCAGTAAACGAATACACTTAATACTACATGATAATTTTAGGCATCATTTATATGTATTAAATGACTTAAGCAGAAAAGTTAGATACTTACCTGCAGGAACAAGGGTCAGTACGACCAGACCTGCGTTTACGCCGGCCGCACAGAAACTGATGTATTTTATCTCCTTTTCGAACTGCCACGTACACTAATTAAAGATTATTCGATGCTCAATGAACAAACGCGTGTATTTTTCTATTACAATGACTCAAATAGTTGCAAAAACGTTAAAATATCGAATTACGCTAATGGGTCGGTAATACCTACAGATTTTCGATGGGTCGTTGATAGCTTCGTTTACCTTAACTGTTTCGATACGCTCTAGACAACCGAAATAAAATTGAAAATAGTACTTCGTATTTCAATAATATGTGTCCTTATTTAAGGAGACTCGCTCCGATACAAAATTGCCAAGCTATGGCGCTTCGGAACGTAGCAGCGTCGCGTCATCTGTCAAAAATCTACTTAAACTTGCTTCTGTATCCAGGGCATAAAAAAAAACAAAAAAACTACGCTTTGTGATTGACTAGTATTTAGTCAATCACAGCACAGTACTGCAACATTACGGACGCCGGTGGTGTGATAACTTATCGTTTCAAAGCTACGCTTAAATAGTACTTACGATATTTAGTTTTCTTATATACTCGTATTAATGACTTAAATTATTAATTTTAATGAACTCGTACAAAAAGTATTGTTCACAATAATGTCATAATCAAGCTTTTCTGTCTAGTCTTTACTCAGCAAGCTTCGTGGCCTAAACACGGTACTCGACTAAAAAGCTCTCTATTATAACACGATTGTGAAAACTACTATTTACCTTTTTGTGCTTGGTTCAGGTGGATGTGGCAACATGGTGTATAGACCCATGAACTTCTCTAATCTCTCTATAGGGATACGCGCTGCACGCAATCTGTGAAGAATAAATGGATTTATTAAAATACATACACACATACATTAAATCACGCCTGTTTCCTAGAGGGGTAGGCAGAGACCACTTCTAAAATATAAAATAAATAGCAATAACTATTTTATAATTCTAAACGTTGGTAAAATTGAAAATAAAAACCAGGCCATAAAATGTCAGATCATACTCAGTGTAGGGTTCCGATGCCGTCACTACAAACACAAAAAACTCAAAAACAACATGTACATATGAACAACCAGTTTAAAAGTATTGAAAGTATTGAATATATTTTTATGACTTTCGACGGATATCAGGGGGAATAAATATAGGGGAACAATGTCACACCAATTCACCTAGTCCCAAACTACAGTTTGGTCGTTCTAAGAGGGCCGATTTGACAGCTGTCAACTCAGTACAAAATATGTTTAAGGTTATATTTCATATTGCGTTGACAGCTGTCAAATCGGCCCTCTTAGAACGACCACACTGTAAGCTCTAAGCTTGTACTATGGGTACCTACTAGACAACGAAGTAAATACACTTACATATACATAGAAAACCCCCTACACATAGAAAACATCCATGACTCAGTAACAAATATTCGCGCTCATCACATAAATATCTGTCCTTACCGGGATTCGAACCCGGGACCGCTAGCTCCGTAGGCAGGGTCACTACTAACTAGACCTGCGAAAATCGGAACTGAAAATTATACTTTCTAATATTATGACTAGAGTTAGGACTTTTGGTGGCAAATCGTGGTTCTGGAATCCATGGAGTCGCTATTTCCTCCAAATCAAAGTGTCATGTATTTTAATAATTATTCTAGAACCACGATATGCCACCAAAATCTTAACCCTATATGACTTTCAACATTATGACTAACACTAATTATGATAAAAAAACATTATGGACTGTAAAAAACTGAACTTTAATTTATGGCAGACAATATAGACCCAGTTGAAACGGTACCTCCAAAACATATTACTGGCGTCTGCGCTCGCCGGCCCCCAGTACAGGTTGGAGAACCCGTTCACTGCCCTGAAGTGTTTGACGGTCATAGACGTCACCCCTGCGAAGCTAGTCTCGGCAGGTTTATACCTGGAAAAATGTAAGAAATAAAAAATATTAAACAGTTTTTTCACTATTAAATAAAAGCAAAAGTACGTCCGGATCGCTACCACCATCTTATCCATTAACCCATCTCCAAGCAGTAGTGTTCGCATTGTTGAAATTACTAGCATAGAGGCATTCCATCATAGTCCACAGGGTTGGCAACGCATTTGAAGTTTTAGGATTGCAGTTTTGAGATTGTAGTCTTGAGATTTCAAATGTCTATGGGTCTCAGACCCTGCTTACAATCAGGTGGCCTGAGTGCTTGCGTGCCTTCTCCTTGCCATAAAAAAATAATAGCTCTTTCGTAATTTAGTGCCACTGTTGGATTTAAAGTGCGATGTAAGGTAAGGTGGGGTAAGTGCGTCTACGGGGCCAGTGCGTCAAACCAACAATATCTCCTAAAATATGTATGGTTTGTCGCACTTGCCCCGTAGACGCACTTACTGGGGTACCTTACGTGGCCTCTTAAGAATGAGACAATTTAACATTTGGCCGTTAGGGACCAACAACCGTACTCAGTCGGTTAATGACAATTACGTCGTTCCTTAGTGACAATTTTACGTACGTAAGTTAGAAACAAGTCTAACAAAAAGCACGCTTTAAAAACCCAACTCCTCTTTTGGATATTCTCGTCAATGTAATGTTAGTTATCAAGTATATATTTTCACATTAAACAATAAAATAAAGCCCCAGTGACACCCGCGACGCTAAGACGAATCTAACAACACATCGCTTGTCGAGTTCAGTTTTTACAAGGGAACAAAAAACCATACGTATGCAGGGTGACTTCGGGGTAGTGTAGCAACAAAATAAACTAAAACTCACTACACCATTAGAAACATCACGTAATAGATTTAAAAGCGTTAAGATAATTACTTTGTATTTTATTCAAATAAACATTGAATGAATTCATTTTATTCGGGATCATGGCCACCCTACATACTCAATTTCTCACTCGTGTGATCGTTCGATTTTCATATAGATTTAAAGTTTTTAAAATGAAAACGTTAGGTGACCATAATTTAAGTAATAATTAGGGAAACATTTGATTGTATGTTTATTTTAATTACTAGGTACTCTTTCGGCAGTTGGGTAAATAGTAACGAGTTGTCTCTAGTCTCTGAGTACGGCGGTATGAAATTCGGTCGTAACTAAATCTCATAACTTGTTGTTTACCCGACTGCGCGACGCCAAGGAGAGAAATGGGTTTATCTGCCTATATAGGTTTGTAAAATTGTCATAGACAAATTGTTAGACATTTGTCAGGATCGTAGCAGGTGGAAAGAAGTCGTCTCTGCCTACCTCTCTGGGAAACAGGCGTGATTTACGTAAAATGTATGTTTGTTCCTTTGTGGCGCTCTAGAAACCAAACTTGTGGATCAATTTTGATAATTCTTATGTCAATCGATTTGTCTTAATCTTGTGTGAAAAAGGAAAAAAAAGTCGACGAATTATGATTCGACGTGGGAGACGTGGGATATCGTTGAATAGGTACTTAATCATCTTTAGGTTTGTTTCACAATTTTAAGTTGGGTAGTAGGGATTTTTAAAGCTTGCTTTTTGTTTAATATATTTTTATAGTGTATGATGACTTTATAGTTTCTTACACCGTATGGTTGAGCCAGATGACGTTGGTGCTCATTAGCGTCGGGACGATCGGGCAGGAGTAAGAGGTGTTCGCGTACATGGGCAGCAGGTTCACGTCGTGGAACACCAGGCAGTCCCAGCTGCCGAACCGCGCCGTCAGGTCGAAGGCGGCGTTGTACAGCCGGCCCTTGTTGAACTTCTCGTGCCCTGGGGGCCCAATATGGCTGCGTTTATCACGTGACAAAATGTACATAAAACATCCGTCACATTCTGACACGTCGCACCTTTAGAACGAAAGTGACCTAAAACGAAATTTTGACAAAATGTTGTTTCCAATTCCAAGAATCTATGTTGTGGGTAATCGAAAAGAGACTTGTCAGTGTTAGAACAAGACCGACCGGTATTGTGGGTCTCTTTCACATTTGCAAACTACCAATCCTGCCTCGGAACGGTAACGCTTCTTTTAGTGTTGAAACGGTTACTAGACTGGCAGCACGTCATTTTGATACCCGAAAAAGTGACCGATTACAGACTGAATCGTTTTGCTTCCGAAAGTAAGCTTAAGTATATCACTATAATTATCGAAGGCAAAGTGACCCATTTCAAGTTAGCACTGTTTTATACCGAGTTTTTCGGTAGTATTTTTGACTCATTGTTCTCAACGCCAGTTTACAAATTTAGTTATACAAATTTATGACGTATTATTTAAATAAATGCTGTACTGAATAGGTATATGGAGAAACAGCTAATACACAGGATATCGAGCACACCGAAGCAGAATAGACTGACACATTGTTTACGCATTGCCGGTTCTTCTGCGTCAAGTTTTTAACGCGTCTTTTACGGTCCGGTCCAAAAGAACGTCATGAAATTACAGAAATCAAAAAAGTCCAAAGAACAAAACCATATCCAATTATCCACATATTGCAAAATTTTGAAATGTAGTTACCTACAGTAGGTAAATACCTATAGTATGTAATTACCTACAGTAACTGTAAAATAACACAATATTTGTATTTGTATGTACTTAGTAATTTTAATTGTGTACTTTATGCGATTTGGATGCAACTCATTTACTCAGCTTTAGCGTATTTTAAGCTTTGGTATGTTCCAATCCTTAGTACTCTCTAACTTAACTACACAACACACGTGAATAATGTTGACAATAATAGACCATAGGAAGGAAAAATACACTTTATCGCAGAAAAAATGTCGACGGCGATTTCGTACAAGCTCTGTGTTATATCGAGCGTACCGAAAATTTTAATTCGTTTCCGCGCCACGTAGCAGGGTGCAGCTGCGTAGCACAAATAAATTGCACAGGCGTAGCGGCGAGGCGCTACGAGTGCACCGCGTGCTACGGTCTGCATTTTGAAGACTATAGTGCATCATTGGTTATGAACAAAATGGAGTTGGTAACGGCAAAGATGGAACTCCGCCCGGTATTAAATAAAATGTATTGTTCATTAAAATTAATTTTTGTTCCTAATTAATTATTCTTAATTCCAAATTTATAAAAAATATAGCTAACCATTTTTTATATTAAAACTTTAAGAAATTATGGTACGGTGAAAACATTGCTCAAGTATTTTATGAGAAACCTAATCATTATTTGGCATAATCATCTTTTAGTATACAGTCTTTTTAACTGAAACCGTATACTTTTCAGGATTGTTATAAAATAAACTTAACTTAACCTAATGGGTTCTATGCAATGATATTTTAAATAATCCTGAAAAGTATACGGTTTCAGTTAAAAAGACTGTATACTAAAAGATGATTATGCCAAATAATGATTATGTCAAATGACGAGTATGCCAAATGATGATTATGCCAAAAAAAGTTATGCCAGATGAAGGGTACCCACTCAGCACATAGACAAGTAACTTACCACTTTGTTCAATCACAAATATCCTGTATTGCAGCATCTGTTTGACCAGAAATGGATGGATATTGTACAGGAACACTAGCAGATTGGTCTCGTTGTCTCTGGAAATTAAGGAAACATCCAAATTACTAATACGTTAAACTATATACCGAAATAATTTAGTTTAATAGTCCAGAAGGTATCGCTTTTCCTTACTTTACTCTGCTCATGTGGATCTATTCATATGCAATAGCAATATCTACCAAGGGCGTGTATCCAGAAGCGATAGGCATATGTTTAATGGTTCAGATTAGACAATAAATAATGCACAAATAAACAATAGGGTGGACCAAAAATCATATTTGTTGTTTTTTGACCAGGCCACCCCGATAATTTATTACTACCTTATTACAATGCCCAAAATATAGCTTTCTAGTTTAAGTGCAAAACGGTGCTCAAAGGACATTAAAATTTATTAATTTCATACAAAATTATCAAAAATATATTTTTGTTAGAGTTGAAATATTTGTTCCTGACGTAAAGTGGACTATTGAATAAAAAGCCTAAAAAGCATTTTTAACATTAGGCTAGGATTAAGAGTTCAAGTTCTATAGCAAGTACGAAAGTGCTAAAATGAGTTAGTTCCTTACATGAAAAAAGTAGTATTTCGAAGTTATTTATATCAAATATGACTAAAAATTATAGTAGATAATGTTCAATTACACGAAAATGTTCAATTACACGAAAATGTTCGGTAACTAATTTCCGGATACATCGGTTTTTGAATATTCACAATCCGGATATGCAAACTTTGAGGTCGCTGAGCACCGCTTTATCCTTGACATAGAGAACTGAAAATTCACATAGATTCGTATTGAAACATAAGCAACCAAATAAGCGGGTGGCCTGACTTTTAACTGCACTTTGAATTTTTCCCATACAAACGTGGACAACTTTAATAAACAACTTTCATTACCAAAAATACTTAATGAGCACTAAAATTTATATATAACCCATTTTAATTTATAATGATATAAAAAAAAAAACTATCTGACCCGAATAAAAAAAGTAAAACCAAAATTATTCAACTACCACCAAGGCACCAAAATATAACGCCATTTAGTTTTAAAAATGTAGTCCAAATATTGAGATACCATTATTCCATTAAAGTAAATTAACTAAAAATTTGTAATTATAACCACCAAAATAAGTGGGCTTGACTCTCGCTCCGGACGAGATGTCGCCGGCTCCCCCCGACTCGTCACTTCCCCCTTCCTGCACCTCGAGCCTCGTGGGCTCTCGTGCTCAGGGTTTACTCATGAGCTTCTGGCTCCGTGCTCTGCATAAACATAAACTCGCCCTTATTTATAAACTCAGTAAGTATAAACCTATTTAGATAAAGTATTATTTGTCCCTTTCTGTCTCACTTAAATTTCATAATGACAAATACGAGCACACTTTAGAGTTTGAATTGCGCGTTAGGAATAAGAGAATACACATCAAAAATGTCCAAGGTTCAAAAATGTCCTTGTTATCCGTAATACCAAAATAGGGGGATATTTTTTATCCTTAGACATTTTTGGGGTGTCCCTCGGAATCCCTTATAACGTTTGTCCTAACGCATCGTTTGTCCAAATTATCATTTGTCCTAAATTGGTTTTCAACTGAGTGAGACATTTTTTTAAGTGCTGCAAAATACCTGCGGTTAGGTTAGGTTATGGTTGTATTATAAACAACACTAAAATGATTTAAAATTCAGCCGGAAATGGCTTTAGGATAAATGAAAATTCGGACAAACGATGCTTTAGGACAAATGTTGATTTTGGGATTTAATAGGGGAACCACATTTTTGATGTGTGTGTATATGCATAATAATAATTAATAACAAAGAATAAATATGTATGTGCGTACCTATATGGTACGATGATGGCGACCTTGCTCCGTGGCTCGCAGTCCCGGGGCTTGAAATACCCACCCGCCTTGATGTGTTTGCGATCTTTGAAGTCGAGCTTTGAGACCGGGAAGCGTATCTGATCATCATCGTCTGGAATCGTGACAGTTCATAATAATCAACATCGTCAGTATTTTGAAACCGTCCACTCCTGGACACAGGCGGGGCAAAACTCACTAGACTAATAATATTAGTCAATGCGGTACATTTCACTAGTAAACTTGTAGAAAATTGCACCTATTGAGTGAACAGGATATATAACTAGGGTTAGGTGGTTTAAGAATCCATAGAATCGCTATTTCCTAATTATTATATACATTATATACCACTTTGATTTCGACCTTCGTAATACCGAATTTTGAAATATGACAATAGTCATATTTTAAAATTCATTATTTCCACCTCATAAGGCCCGATGTCCTAAATTTAGAACATCTGTCAAAGTGACTTTTGACTTTAGTTGACTGACATAAGATTCTTTTTCGAACTAACGAAATTTGACGTGGGCCTTACGAGTTTTGGTTCAAAGGTTTGAACCAATTTAAATTAATTTTGGAATAGAGGATATCTCCGGCCGCTGTAAAAGCGTAACTAAAAAACAAACATTAGTAGGGTGACGGCACCAATGATGGACACTTTTAGCTAAAAGGCACTTCACTCTTCATTCCAATTTCATACGGTCCTAAATTGATTATTGCAAAACAAATGAATAACCCTTATCTTCTGTAAAATAAGAATCAAGTGTCCATTATTGGTGCTTTGTCCATTACTGGTTCTATCACCCTAGGTATTGATAAACCGAACTAGTAAGCTAAACCTTTTTTCTATTTTGAAATATGACAATAGTGAAGGTCAAAATCAAGGTGGTAGTTAAACCATAATTAGGAAATTGCGACTCCACGGATTTTAAAACCACCTAACCTAACCTAACCTAACCTAACCCTACATATAACTTAAAAATTTAATTACTTATATTAAAACTGACTGTATATTCATTATTATAAATGTGACATGTAAATATTATCTTTAGCAATAAATTATCTTATCTTATCTTATCTTAGTATTATTAGTCTAGTGAGTTTCGAGAAATAGGCCCCTGGATGGCCGATGAGATCGAGTGAGTTCTCGACTGACGTCCGCATATCGGAAGACGCAGCGTGGAGACCTCCAACAAAGACCGACGACAGGCTAATGCCTCCTCTTCACGTCTGAAGATGCATCAGCAGATGTTATCTTCGAATGCATCCGCGGACGTGTAATGGAGGTAATTTGCTTGTCTGTGGTAGGTATTTAACGTCGGCAGATGCATCTGCCACCGATCTGATTGTTGTCTGTTTTTGTGGCACGGATCAGAGGGTTCAAGCGCGAATGCAAGGCGTCTGTCCACACGTCTGCCGATGTGTGGACGGATCGCGAATTTATCTGCGGATACGTTTGATGATCTACCGGCTGATGAATCTGCAGACGTGTAGAGGAGGCATAAGGTTGCGTGAAACTGATGGATGCAAGCGGCGCAGGACCAGTCCTTATGGTAAAAGTCATTACTGGCAACAAGCACCTGCCCCCTATTTGACCATCCTGACTATGATAGGTGACAGGCGACAATTCGGTATTCATTGTAAAGTTAACAAGTTTTCACAATAGTGGGATTCATATGAGCTGCGCCATGTACACTGAAATGTCAACTGTCACCTGTCATTGTCAGGATGGTGAAACACGGGCAGGTCGTGGTATATCTACACAATATACCGTGGCATAAAAAGCTGAGTGGAGACCATTCTGGGCTTGATACTCTAGAATAAGTTGATTTAGTCAAGAAAATTGTCCTATTTTTTTTTATCTTAAGTGCCAAAAACATTTTATTTCATTTCATTTCGAAAGTATTTGGGCAATCGACCAATTAAACTAAGCCATTATCCTTAACTTCGTTGTTTTTATGATAACATTTGATCGATATCACTTACGTTGAGCTACACCAACGAACAACATTAGGTATATTACAATTTGTGTAGGTACAGTCAACAGCATAAATAAGTGGTCATTTATGTACCTTGTCGCTTTCAATCGTTTCACAATTTTGTATGACATTTCAAACACGACGTTAAAGTGACAAGGTACATAAATGATCACTTATGTATGCTGTTGACTGTACTAGAAATATAATATGATCAATAATAAGTAGACTGACCGTCATATAAATTTGTAGCGCACGGCATACGCTGAGTCCAACTAGAAGTATGGGGAGCAGGATTAGCAAGAGCCACGAGATCTGAAAAGCGTTAGTCAAAAATGTTAGCCAAAATCTCCACTGGATCGGGTGCCTAGTGTGCATGCAACTGAATTGGGATATACCTAAAAAAACAAATTCTTTTTCATTTTTATTCCAAAGTTACCTTTTATAAGGATCTAATTTAGAGCATTTCATAATTAAAAATGTAATGTATACAGGGTGTTCCAGAAACCGACGTCAACCCGCCTAGGGCTGATAGAGCAGCTAAAAAGCTATCGATTTAACCCCTATGTATGTTCAGAGATTTTTACTAGTTTCGGAGATATTGATTATTTTAATCAGAATTTTTGTAATTTTCCCTTATGTCCATGTCTCGAAAAATCATTAATTTCTTGTTTTATTTCATAAGTTTTTCAGTGTTATCTTACATAATTAGAATTATTACGAATCAGCGAAGTTTTTAAACCTATTTGCCCGTTTCTTTTTCAGTTTTTTTTTAAATAATCTCTTAAAGTTTGTTTCTCCATACTGGTTTCCCAGTGTTTGCTTTTCACTTTGTATGGAAAAAACAACTTTAGATTTAAAACTTCGCTGATTCGTAATCATTCTAATTATGTAAGTTACTACTGAAAAACTTATGAAATAAAACATGAAATTAATGACTTTTCGAGCCATCGACATAAGGGAAAATTACAAAAAATCAGATTAAAATGATCAATATCTCCGAAACTAGTAAAAATCGCTAAACATACATAGGGGTTAAATCGATGGCTTTTTAGCTGCTCTATCAGCCCTCAGCGGGTTGACGTCGGTTTCTGGGATACCCTGTATAATATACAGAGTATGGTTTAAGAAAGAAAGAAAGCAAATAAAATTTATAGAAAAAGAGACGGTTTACAATTAACAAAGAATCAGCCCATCGACACTTCATAATATGATAAATTATGAACGTACCTACTTTGTACCAACTTTGAAGTGTTGAAATAATCTTACCGAATTAAAATAACTACTGATGCATTTTGGTAGCAAGTACAGTTAACAGCATAAATAAGTGATCATTTATGTACCTTGTCAATCGTTTTCAATCGTTTCACAATTTTGTATGACATTTCAAACACGACGTTAAAGTGACAAGGTACATAAATGATCACTTATTTATGTTGTTGACTGTACCATACCTACTTTCAAACATACGTACACGTATTATTCGTTTCTTTAGTTTAGAATAATTTATGAAACATCAGATTATTTTGTCATGAATACGGGAAGGAATAGTGCCCTATTAGTTTTTTTTTTTATTTCTCTTTAATTATCAACAAGTTTTTAGTTGTTGGTAATTCTGTACTGCCTACACCACTCTGGGAATGAAGGCGTGAGTTTATTTATGTATGTATGTATTTCTCTTTATAAGTATTTATAACGTTGACTTGTGCCTATAGTACAAGCCCTTGAGCTTAGTTTGGGTCTAGGTTAATTTGTGTGAGATTGTCCCGTGACATTTGTTTATTTATTTATTGTTATTTATAATAATTTATTCAAAAAAATAACCTCGCCTACTTACCACGGAAATATTACGGAGCTACGGAAAGACGTTTTTTTCATCAACTATGATCATTTCAAAGTTTTAATAGACGAATGTGATTCAAACAATCGCATTACATTTAATATTTGATAGCGTTTTAATCATTCGAACATTGCTTATTACCTAAACTTCAATTGACACACTTCCTGAATGCCCCTTGTTTCTACAGTAGGTAGATATGCTGAACAAAATCACATTAAATTTATTGATAAGGGATTTCATACTTCCAATCATGAGTTTCTACGATAAATGTTGGTGCCGTCATGTTGAACATCTTATAAACCACCACACAACTTATTAACATTTATCACACATAACTTAGAAGAAAAGCGGCCAAGTGCGAGTCGGACTCGCCCATGAAGGGTTCCGTGAAAGGTAAATTGCGGTTTACGATTTATGACGTATAAAAAAAACTACTTACTACATCTCGTTCAAACCAATTTTCGGTGGAAGATTGCATGGTAATGTACATCATATATTTTTTTTAGTTTTATCATTCTCTTATTTTAGAAGTTACAGGGGGGGAAATACATTTTACCACTTTGGAAGTGTCTCTCGCGCAAATTATTCAGTTTAGAAAATAAATATATTAGAAATCTCAATATCATTTTAAAGACCTATCCATAGATACCCCACACGGGTTTGATGAAAAAACAATTTTTGTGTTTCAGTTCTAAGTATGGGGAACCCCCAAAATTTATGTTTTTTTTTTTTCTATTTTTGTGTGAAAATCTTAATGCGGTTCACAGAATACATCTACTTACCAAGTTTCAACAGTATAGTTCTTATAGTTTCGGAAAAAAGTGCCTGTGACATACGGACGGACAGACAGACAGACCGACATGACGAATCCATAAGGGTTCCGTTCTTCGCCATTTGGCTACGGAACCCTAAAAATAATCTTATTAATAGATTAATATTATAATAATAATTGTAGTCTACTTGTACACAAATAAATATTTAAATACGTGACTGGCTGTATTCGCACGTAGATGTCAGCTACCTGTCTAAATTATACTAATTAGGTAAAATATTGGAGAAGTTTTATATATTTATCCCCTTACTATACCCTATACCTTAGCTATACCACCGTTACTCAACGTTTATTAGTAAGGGGGTTTATATAAAACCACAAAAATGATATAGCGCAATTCGGACCGCTTTCAGCGGCCAAATGAAGGTATATAATTTCTTAATTTTAATATAATTGATATATTGTAACATTTTATAAATCTAACTGCAGCTGAGATTGATTCGAGAAGCCTATTCCTCGAAATGGTTTAACATCTATGTAATGATATAACAGCGGACAAAATTTGGTAAAAAAAGTATAACTTATGAAGGAGCACAATTCTATAATAAAGTACCTAAAAATATAAAAGAATGCAAACGTTTCAGTAGTTTTATACGAAATTTACTGCAATATGTAATGGACAAAATCTAAGTCCGGCCTGGCACTGCTGCACTGTCTGCATAGAAACAAAGGAATGTCTTATCGGGCCTCCCTTTATCTATTTTATTTTCGCTTTCTGTAAGCAGTGTATGTACGTATACCCGCAATAAAATAAAATGCATATTTTTACAACCGCGTACCTACTGTATGCCTTTTTGCTAACGTAGCTAGTAAATATTAATGAGCAACCATAAATGTTATTATTAATTGCATGCCCACTTTTTTAAATATTTTGTCACTCATATCACCTTTTATTAAACTTATGTTGCTTACGTTGTTATAATTAATCTTTGTTCACTCAAAACCATAACTTTAAGCCATCTATGTTTTCTCTGTACCTATAAGTGAAATGTATATATATTTCTTTAGAGAAAATTAAGTTCTTTAACCACACATTGGTATATCCCACCATAAGTCCAGAGGGCTCAGACAAGATGCACTACGCTAAATAACGTTTCTATTCGATTCGTTTTTAAACCAATCGCGTCACTGGTAGACCACGTGACTTTTCGTATCATGTCATCTTCCAGTGACGCGATTGGTTTAAAAACGAATCGAATAGAAACGTTAGTTAGCGTAGTGCATCTTGTCTGAGCCCTCTGTGATAGTCCAGTTAAGACGCTTACGTAAACGATTTTCGAAAACTGTCAAAATATATGGAATTGACGGTATCCTGACTTTTTACCAAATCATCATTTGACAAACTATTTCATTTTACAAACTTCCATTTCGCAAAAATGTAATTGTGCTTAAACCATTATATATTACATAGGTTACATGGGCTTATTAAATAAGTTAGGTTAGGTTAGATTAATGACCACGAAAAAATATAAAAATATGTGGCGGGAATTACGCCCTTGCGACATGAAAGTTTGTAAAATGATATAGTTTGTCAAATGATGATTTGGTAAAACATTAGTTAACCACACACACACACACACAAACTTTCGCTTTTATATTATTAGTAGGATATATAAAAACACCACCTGCTAGACTGGTATTCGTCTTGCTGGAAACTTCTGCCATATTGCAGGGTGCGTACCCGCAGGGTGTTTTCGAACCTAAAATAATTAACATTTCATAGTGTTATATTCTACTTTAGACTTCGTGTCTAAATTTTTTTTTGGTACTTTATTTCACCAAATTAAAATATTGTACAAAAGGCGAACTTAATGCTACGAAACATTCTCTACCAGTCAACCAAGGTGAAACAGAAATCAAAAAGTAGGTAGGTGCAATAAAATGACAATCATTTTCTTTTATCTAAATTTGTAAAATGTGTAACTTTTGCCCTTATTTTGATACTTGAGTGTCGACTCGTGTGCGTAAGGTACCGAGTTCGAACCAACATTGCGCTCAAAAATATCTGACATGTTTGTAGTATATAGAGACGTTTCAAGTATTTTTGAGTCCAATGAAGGATAATATATTATTGAAGGTGACTATACCAATAAGATTTTCCCACAGGTGCGATACCTGAATATCAACCGATAAGCTCTAGCAACAAAGGAAACTAAAACATTAAGCAATCTTGATATTTCAAATGTCTTAATTTGGCCTCAGGGCCTGTTTTATAAAGTTACAAATTACAATTTACAGGTTACAAGTTTCCATTTGACACAACCTCGACCAATGACGACCATCCATTAGAGCAGTGTTTCCAGTTTAGACCTGTAACATTGCAACTTGTAGCTTTATAAAACGTGCCCCTGGTAGTATTTTTTCTTTTTTGTTGTCTTACTTGCCTTCTCCAAGCCATAAAATAAAAATATGAATACCATTATCGAACTTTACTCACTGATATATCTGATGACTTCGATATCCTCGTTATTTTCCTTTTTCTCTGATCTCTGGGGCTGGAACTTAAACATCAAGACGTATATGCTGTACATCAAAGCGAGGCCCAGCAGTACGCTCAGCCAGGGTCGAAAGAGAGAGGCCACGATCTTCATTTTGGAGACCTCCAAACAATCTACCAATGTTCTAGGCATTCGTTTTTGTTTCTCTGAAATTTTATAAGTAGTATGATTTTAATCACACACAAGCTTCCTTATTAGTGCTACGAGTAATGAGCGTCGGTGGCCTAGTGGCTTAGTGGTCGACTCGTGATTGTAAGGTACCGAGTTCGAACCCCCGCGGTCACCATGTACCAATGAGTTTTTCTAACTTAAGTGCATTACCCGATGCTCTTGCGGTGAAGGAAAAACATCGTCGAAACCTGGTCATTCGAGCAGCTGAGCGTGTAAGAGGGTAATTTCTTGTTGGGAGACAGAGATACCGGAACCCAGAGTGACATGCTTCACGGTAGGTTCATGGAACTCCTCAACAAGAAGAGCGGGGGCAGGCATTTATTACCTAGAAGCGAATGAGCACACAACGATACCACTAGGAGGCTTCACCAGTGTGTTCCAGGCAGAAGTGTATGCCATCATGAAGTGTGCACAGAGCCTCAAGAAAGAAGCAATATATAATAATAGTTATAATCTACTTAGACAGCCAAGCAGCACTAAAAGCGTTAGATAATCCAGTAAGTAATCAAATCCTCCCTGGTGCGGGAATGCAGAAATGAACTGAATAATCTAGGCATAGCATCCAAAGTAACACTGGCATGGGTACCAGGACACAGTGGAGCAATAGGAAACGAGAAGGCTGATGAGCTGGCCAGAGCAGGGGCGGACCGACAATATCTGGGCCCGGAACCAGCACTTCCGATATCTGCAACGGTAACGAAAGGAGTCATCGCCAGAAGAATAGAGACAAAGACAAATGAGGCGTGGATAACAACACAAGGGTGCAGACAATCCAAACTCATGATAGGAAGGGTAAATAGGAACAGAACAAGGTATCTACTAAACCTTGGTAAGTACAATCTAAGTATACTGACAGGGATCTTGACTGGACACTGTCCACTCAACAGACATTTGACGGTAATAGGAGTCAAACAGGATCCTCGATGCCCACACTTTGGCAAAGAGGAAACTAGTCAACACGTTCTAGCCGAGTGTGTAATGTACTCGTCACTGAGATATCGCACATTCGGGGAGGACGCACTGTCAGCAGAGACACTTAAAAGCATTAGCCTTCAGGACACACTGTTGTTCTGTAGGAAAACAAGAAGATGGGATCAGTGCTGGATGGGAGCGCCGCAGAGCCAGTAACCTGAGACTGGATCAAAGGGAACTGGGCGGAATGAATGGAGAGCCACTCGACCGCCCGCCTGCCTCGGCGGCGTCCCCTCTCATCATCATCATCATCATCATCATCATCATCATCAAGAGGGTAATTGCACAAAAGATCGTAAAGGGTCGAAATGTATCCGAAATGGCCTATATGTAAGATAAGATAAGATAAGAAGTGCTTCGTGACAACTCCAGGATATCCACTATTATCTTTTTTTTTATCAAAACAAAACACCGAATAATTATTATAAGTATTCTAATTCTACTCGTAACCAGGATTTTTTGTAAAACGCTCGCTCCGCGCGGAATCGTCTAACGAGCGTTATGATCGCTGGGAGTAACGGTATGTTTGGTTTCGGTTCCCCTATGGAATCCCTAATCGTTATTTGTCCTAATGCATCGTTTGTCTGAATTTTCGTTTAACCTAAAGCCATTTCCGCTTAAAATGGAAAACTTTTTAGTGTTGTTGTAATACAACCCTAACCTAACCGAACCGCAGATATACTTAATTGGAAAACTTATAGAGTTGCCTGACTCATGTGAAAACCAGTTTAGGGCAAATGAAAATTCGGACAAACGATGTGTTAGGACATACGTTGTTAGGGATTCCGAGGGACACCCTTTGGTGTTTGATTCTTCCTGCAGTTGGAGGGCGGGGCGACTATGGCGTTTGAAAATGATAAGGCCCGCTTGAGTTCAAGCTGAGAAAGTGAAAAAGCCACTGAAGGGCTAGCTAATAGGGTTGGATAGACGACAAAACGATGGCGGTGCGTACAAATTTGCGAGTGAAATTAACCGTTATTTCGAGCTAGAACATTTTTATTTTGCTTTTTAATCAGAACTGAAATAATATTTACTCTATTTAATCGGAATCGCAATAAAAATGCTCTATTTGAAATGTACGGCGTGTCTGGCGAGCTGGTTAAAAAAATTAACTAAGTTTACGGGCCCTTCAGACGTGTATACAACGTGTCCCCAGCCTATGGATGGACACAGAATGAACACCCTCGTAATACTACTTGTCACAAATGCTGTGAAACAGTTTTTGGAAACTAACAAATTTAATTCCAGATAGGTATACGATGGAAAAAAGTAGCATACTGTATGATTATTGACACGAATAAGATGAAAAGAGATGCCTGCGTGAGTGTGACACGCATGTCATAGTCAAAGGCAGGGATAGGTGTGCGTGTCTGCAGGCAACACACGCGATCGGAATAGGTGAATGTCTGATAGAGTAAATAGAGGGTGCTCCCAAGGCTAAAATTTTAAAACCATTGTTTTTTCGGTAAATACTAGACCGCTTGTTTTAATACTTTGCATATTGGTCAAAAATACCCTAATAAACGTGTAGTGTTTGTCTATGTCCATATGCTGTTGCAAAAAAAAACGAGCACTTGCGATTTTTTTAATTTGTTTAAATATAATGTACTTAACTAAATGAGATTTGAAGCTGCGAAATAAATAAATTACATTTTACGAAGAAAAATAATAATTTAATACAAATAATATTAGTTTCATTTCGTAGCATTCAATCTCATTTAGTTACAGTATGTTTAAATTAATAGAAAAAATGAAAGTGCCCGTTAATATATTACGAGAAAAAATAAAGATTCCAAAATTTACATTTTTAAAATTTAGGCAAGTCAATATAGACCTTATTGCAACGACATAAAATTCTTAAAAATAGCCATTTCCTCGAAAACGGAACCCTCAGAGCGCAAGTACGGGTCGCACTTCGCCAGGTTTTTTAACAATCTACTTGCGTCCTTTTACTTACTTGTATATGCAGGTTTCCATATAATCGACATTATTTTCCTCAATGGTAACACACACGTCATCGTGCCAAAACCACTTGTTAGCTACTGCAACATTCGCCTGAAAACTAACAAAGCCGGAATGTACGGAGGATGTCGCTGCGTTCATTTACAAACAATATATTGATATTGTTGTTTGTGTTGTCTTCATGCATTTCAAGTCAAATTACGATACACTTACTCTTAGGGTGGTCTACCACTGAAGCGATGCTGAGCGTAGACGTGTAATACTTAGAATAATAATTAATAACACATCGAATGATAGTTCCCTACCAGCCAGCCCGTTAAAAACGAGATACTAAATGGATTCATGTGGGTGTGGTGTAATCAACGCGTACTTATGCACGATAATATACTACGCACACAACTAAACAAATAATGTTGCTAGTGGATCACATTTCCCCCGAAACTACGAGATTTTTTCATATAATAATGTTTGTAAATAAAAAAAACAAACGTTTAATAACACTAATGTTATTAGAAAAGGTTCGTCAGGTCTCTTTCTATTTCGCAGTAATTATCATGTCTTTAGTAGGTAATTTACATTTTTAAAAAAAATGTATGTTACTAATGTTATAAGTTTGTCTTTATAACGGTTTATTAATTAGCGTAAGTGGTTTGTAACCGCACTAGTTAATGAAATAAATTTTAATTTTAATTAAGGGACATAGTGACAGCGCGCGACTTAAAGCCTGTGTACAATAAAGTTTTTTGCTCGTAAATTTTTTGGCGGAGTTGCGGAGTGGAGTCACACTTCGCGATTTTTAATCGACGCAGTAACGCGTGGTTTAGGAAAACACTTAATTATAAGCTTATTCAACCCATATAACAGAATTTTGGTGATTTTTCCTTATATTCATGTCAACAAAAATCCTTAATTTCATGTTTTGTTTCAAAAGTTTTTAGTGGTATTTTACATTTATTAGAATCATTATAAGTCAGTGAAGTTTTTAAACTCATTTGCAAGTTTTTTTTAAAATATTTTTTTTAAGTAATTACATAAAGTTTGCTTCTCCATACTAGGTGTTCCTGTGTTTGTGTCTCACTTAGTATGGAGAAACAAACTTTATGTGATTACATAAAAACTTGATTCTAATAATGTAAAATACCACTAAAAAACTTCTGGCATAAAACATGAAATTAAAGATTTTTGTTGACATGAACATAAAGAAAATCACCAAAATTCAGATTAAAACTATGAATATCACAGAAACTAATAATTTTCGGCCAGGGTACTACATGACCTAATTGGCTCCAAATGAGCTCTACTATGCCTCCTTAAAAGGTTTGTATCGAATATCCAGTCACCCTGTATAGTACAAGTATTCACTATGACGATTAGTGGAAAAAAATCGTTATACTGGCAACATGTAAATATAATAATTATTATAGTGAATATTGTAACGTAAAACGACCAATCAAAACAAACAACACACTAATATCTTTACTACTAGCAAATGAATTCATATCAAAACGCACATGTGTAGTATGAAAGTGACGTTTATGTAGTATGGTTTCCCTTCTCTTTGTGAGTAATTAAATTATATTCTTTGGTTTAACCTAACCTATCCCCTATAGCGTTAAGTACTTTTAAAATACCACAAATGTTTTTTCGGGAATCATACATTTGACCAACAGTAACTGCCCAAACTGCAAACACTTCGTTATTAAACCATTTCACGCGAGCCAAGGCATGTACCAAGCAAGTACCTAAGTATTTAAATAATGTAATAGTTATTAAGTATCTAATCTGATATTCTAGGGCCCGGATTTTTGACAGATTGTAGGGAGAGAGCACCGCTTTTTATCGATATTATCAGACTATTATTAATGCGGATAATTTGTCTAAATAACTTGCAATCAAATACTTGCTTACCTTATCAACTCTTTATAGGTATCTAATAAAGTGAAGGAATACCAAATAATATTTTCTTTTTTATTATAAGTATCAAAGGGCAGGCAAACAAGCCACCAACGTTAAGTGGTCGCAGAGGGATCTCTCCACAAGTTGTAAAATATATAGGTTATCGTAATTATACGCGTTCATTTTGGTTGATATAAAATTGGTCTTTAGATTTTTTATACAAACAACGATTTGTGTCTATACTCATCATTTCTTCGAAAATTTTTGCTTATACTTTTCTGTTCATACTTTTTTAAGTCATAATCATCGCAACTCATAATGCAATTTTTTCAAAAACTGTTACTTTTTTTAGATTGTAATAAATCTAACCTAACCTAACCTAAATTTATCTACACGTAAGATATTTAAGAAATTCTGAAAAGTGTACTGTTCCATGAATAATGGCGTTATAAGTTCAGATGATTATAAGTTCCGATCATTAGTATTAAAAAATATTATGAAGATTATGAAGAGTGATCATTAGGTTGTAAAATTATATGAGATACATTTTCGGAGTTCCAATAATCTAATTTGAAATTTTATATGAACTTTGGCGCACCCCTGAAAATCCGCATCGGAATGTTTGAGGTTTTATTTAATAAAAACAATTAAAAAACTATAGATTTCTCGATATTATCGATAAACAGTGGTGTTCTCTCCCTACAACTTGTCAAAAGCCGCACCCAAAAATTCGGGCCCTAGATATTTCCGATTTTAATAATAAAAAAGCAATCCCATGTTAATTTTATGTACACAGTTGAGTACAAAGAAATGTACTTATACACTTTTTCACCATATTCAATTGAAATAAGGTTCAAGAATATAATTATTATACTTATCATATACTTTAGTGCAGCAATTCAATAATGACTTTAGAGTGACAAAGCACTAAAGTATACAGCTACTTATAAGGCCGAACGTACTCGACATATATTGTAAAGGGGTTTGGGTAAGTGATATCATTTGTAAAATTCATACATTTTCAAGGCGAGCGGCCATTTGTAAAAGTGGTAAATTATGATAGAATTATTTTTATTTACAATCTTTAAGGTTAGGGGCTTTGATCAATCTTGTTCACGGCAGCCCCGTTGGATAAAGCTCTACAATAAGATAGAATTATTAAAAATAAACATATTTTGTTATGTAATGTAATACTATTAAGTGCATCCATCGGAGCCGAGATATTTAAATATTCATACTTGGGTGTACTTTTGTACTAAAAACTGAATACTTAAATCTTTAAAATCTCCGCTCCGATATCATTTAACGCCATAAATTATATATATCTAATGTATATGTAAAAATCAACGTGGCCGCTGAAAAAAATATGTCAATATTCTTCAAACAAATTTACCCAATGCCCTTTGACACACCATGTATGCAGAGTTGATACTGAAACATTAGGGTTTCTTCGTCAGTATAGTCCATTCGCTTAGATAGTGTCGCCACAATCACACATACTTGCCGTTATTGTCATAAAATAAGAATAAGTACGTTGTGAATGTAGCGACACTATCTAAGCGAATGGACTAATTAGGTATACTAAATACCTTTATATGGTGTAGGTAAAAAACTTAAGTAAAGCTCTTCTTGCATGTAGTTGTGTACAAAACGTATATAGAATTTACGTCAAATTTCAAATATAGAATGTCGAACGGTCTATAAAGATTTCACAACTACATGCAAGAGGAGCTTTACTTAAGTTTTTCACCTATACTCGTACAGGACCTCTTTTTTAATGGGTAAAATTGACGTGTTATGGTTTTGTTTTTAACTCGGCCGCCATTACTGTCAAGTAAATAAGATCCACCGTAATGTTGACAACACGATGACGTCTTAAAGGCAACATGGTTTTAGCCAGTAGAATAGACGCCCAGTGCAATAGCTCATAGAAGGACCTTCGCTCTCATTCGCTCTTATCTTCGTCTTATCGACTTTAATCGAATCCGAGAGATCTTTAACTATAGCTAAAAAACTTAAGTAAAGCTCCTCTTGCATGTAGTAGTAACACATCTCACATCTGTATAGACCGTTCGACATTCTATATTTGAAATTTGACGTCAATTCCATATAAGTTTTGTACACAACTACATGCAAGAGGAGCTTTACTTAAGTTTTTTACCTTTACTTACTTATTGAAATTTTCATAATTAGCTGAAAGACGTCAACGGCTACAGGCTGCGTCAAGTTTACCACAACACCCACGCATTTTTCTTTTAGCAACAATTTATGTACCTTAATTATGTCCCAATTTTAAAACCAGGGATAGATTAGGTTTCTTCAATTTAAATTTGATACGTTTTAACTCGAAGTAACGTAATCAATCCGCTGTTCGAATGTTGGCAACGGGCTGACATTTATACGTGAGTATCGCATCGTACCAAATTGAATGCACTTAATTACTCCTACAGCGGCGCACGCACGAATTGAATGACGTTTGTGTCGCACACCTAGAACAAATTGATCCACTTGGCTCGAGTGTGTAGCGCGTGCCTGTGTACCGTGCGCCGCTGTGAAATTCAAGCTTTATGAGTTTTCAGTCCCCGACGTCACGCTCTGCCAGTCAAATATAAATTTACTTCGTATCAAATTGTATGCACTTAGATACTACTATAGCGGCGCACGCACGAATTGACGTCTGTGTCGCACGCCTGCTAGAGCGCGTGCCGCTGTGAAATCCAGGCTTTATCGTTTTAAATCCGCGACGTCTCGCTCTGCCAGCGAAATTAATAGTACATTGTTGCAGAGGTTAAAAAGTAAGCTATAGATGGACGAGTTAGTTCGAGGGCCGACGCGTAGCCACGTATACGAGTCCATATATTGCACTTTCGGCCGAGGCTTAACACAGTGCTTTTCACGACTACTGCGAGGAAATAAAAATCAATTCTTATAATAAATTTACAACACACTAAAATGTTTACAAGATCTAGTGAATAATACTTTCACATCGTGAAAACTTGGAACTCCCGTCTACTTCCGAATGATGCCGACGTGTCTAAGGTCTGTTCATTCTTACTTGTCTTATATAGTAAACAACTTTCTAACCTGAAAATGAAACATTTTAGGCTAAAAACGCTTTTTAAAACCAAATAAAGCAATCACAGACAATACATTGGCCAAATGATGTCCAAAAATTTTAATCAGTTTACTTTATTTACGACAAAAAAGCTGTTTTAGCCCAAAAAAGTGTCATTTTGAGGTTAGAAAGTTGTTTACTATATAAGACAAGTAAGAATGAACAGACCTTATGAATTACTGAATTATTAAGTGACATGTTTGTATTAAATTCATAGAGTACTTTAGTTATCAGTGTCAAATGTCAAACCACGAGTTTGAAGTATATCACACCGAGATGTTAAAACCACCACGACCAAATATATAGAAATTAGGTGTAGGTAAACAAGAAGAAATATAAATAAATGTTGAAAATAATTTCACAGTCTTGTCGATATAAACGTTTCCGGTCTTAATGCTTTCGGCATGACTATTAAAAAGAACTGAAAACAAACTTAATCTTAATTAACAAAACAATACTCTGGTATTAACCACTCTATATCGATTATCACTCTCGCGATGCGACGTTCCCCCACGTTGTCCTGATGGGTACTGAGTCAGACTGAAGTAGCATGACAAATACGAACATTTCCGAGAAAATACAATGTGAAAGGATATTTCACTACATCTGCGCCTCTATTCTAGGCGGTAAAAACGATATCGTAGTTTGCCTGTTATGGTATTGTTATGACGTCAGCCGCCATTACTGTCAAGAAAATAAGAGCTATCAAAACGTTGACAATACGATAACAGATCAAATACGATATTGTTTTTACTGTGTTGAATAGAGGCGTACGCTCTCCCGCTAATTTTTACTTGTTTTTTTAACGATACCATTCTTAGTGGCTAGTCATTCAAAGGCGTTTTTTAAACTGACGACTCTGACCGTGCCAGAACTATATTTCAGATAATTAAACACAGACACATATGGCTGTATTGAATCTGATTCCTTTGCCTATCCGTGAAGGGATGAATATTATTCAAAAATAAAACGACATCTCATTGGCCAATTTAATTTCATATACAGCACAAGTCGTGTTCTGATTGGTCGAATCAGTGATCAGCGGACCGATGTGATTGGTCGACTTGCTCAAAGGAACAGACCAACAATGCTAAGATTTTTGGTCAGTTTAAATTCATAGTTGGCCTGCTCATTCAATGTACAACTATTGATTGTTTTGGGGACCAAGAACAGACCATCTTTCGCCACATTTCTGAGCAGTGACGTGAAAAGTAAATTTGTTGTTTTTCTTCATGGTTTATGTAACAAAATCATACCCGACGCTTGTATGTTCTACCGTTTTAGGACACAACAAAAATAAAAATTCGTTGAAAATAAACGTTCCTTGTATCATATCGTATCGAACCCCTTTATTAATTTTCACTTTCTTTATAAATAAAATTGTTAATCTGCCGTAATAACACATGTTCTGAAGAAAAAAAAAACCAACCCACTATCTATTACGGCTCAAAAGATACAGCTGTTTAAAGTTAGAGCGGACGGACTGACGGATTAATAGGGTCCGTCCCTTCGAGTACGGAACCCTACAAAATAAGAAGTAGGGCATGCTTCGTGGATTGAAATCACTATAGGTATATCTATAGGTCCGTAGCCCGCGGGCATATTATGGCTGCGTCTATATCGCGTGTCAAATGTGGATAAAGCATCCGTCACTCTCGTACTTATTTACGTGTCAGAAGGTGACGGATGCCTTATCTAAACTTGGTCACGCGATAAACGCAGCCATATTAGGGCTCCTGGTCGGGCCTTTTTTGTTGGCGGTTCGCTTCCGTTTCGCTGTCGCGCCAGTGTGCTACAGGCATTAAGGTAAGGCGAGCGTAATAAAATACTTAGGGCCAAGTTCACAAACCAATGACACAGATGGTTAAGTGTTAATCAGCTGTTAGTCAATACGTTTGACACCCGTTAAACTGCTAACCGTCCGTCTAATTGTTGGTGAACTCGGCCCTTATTCGTTTTATCGGCACGTTGCTAATGGCAGGTGAAAAGTAACGCCAATTTCAAATTTCAATTTTACGGGAACGTGACGCGGGTAAGTATAGTTGGTACAGTCAGCACTAGTCACCAACAATAATAATATTATCCAACATTGGGCTCAAAAATATCTGACACGTCTCTATTACTAGATCCATAAGAGCGCGTCAGATATTTTTGTGCGCAATGTTGGATAATATATTATCGCTGGTGACTGTACAAAGTGACTATGCCTTCGATAAGAACGATTTTTGTCCCGCTGCTATTTTCTTTCGTCAGAAATTCGTTTGAAATCATTTTTATTCCGCAAAAGTAGGTAGGTTAGGTTCGTTAGGTATCTTTAGACGCCCGAAGGGCAAATCGCCCAGAAATAGGAGCCCTCAGGGCTCTGTCGAATAGCAGTGGGACAAGGAGTAGTGGGTCCACGAGTCATGCGTGAATATTTGTGGATGAGCAAGAGCATTTGTTGAGTCTTAGATGTTTCTCTACAGTATATGTATAAGTATGATGGGGTCCTACTGAAAAAGGGTACAAGTCGACTTAACTCGTAAGAAAAAAGGGTATATACATGAACGGAGTATGCTAGACTTACACCCTTTTTCACTTGATCTTCAGAAGACTTATACCCTTTTTCACTGGGATAGTTAACTATCGTACCCACCATTGTAAAGTCGAAAGTTACAAAGAGATGTATCCACTTTTTCACCTTATCGCACTAGTTCAAAATTGGATACATTTCTTTGTAGTAGCCTAGAACTAAGTTTGAAACTATGTAGTTCAATTTGTGTGAGTTTTTTTTTTATTTCCATCGACGGACATTCATTCAGGCGGATGGCTCACCTGATGGGAATTGAACATTTGCTACGCCGGGGGCACATATATAAATACACATAGATAAAGATAACGCAAATGCATCTAATTCGGCGTGTCCGAATCAGCCGGTCAGCCGTGAAAATTAAGAAAATGCCTCGTTTCGTGATAATAAACTGCAATAGCCCAAAAAAGCGACGACTTTGAGTCGATTTTGCGCGTAAAACGGAAAATTCTCTTCTCTTGGTATGTCTTAGGGTGATGGAACCAGTAATGGACAAGGCACCAATAATGGACACTTGGTTCTTATTTTACAGAAGATAAGGGTTATTCATTTGTTTTGGAACAATCAATTTAGGACCGTATGAAATTAGAATTGTGAAGTGTCCATTACTGGTGCCTGAAAGCTAAGTGTCGTATCATTGGTCCCGTCACCGTAGTTGGTACTAAAAAGTGACACGTTTGGTTTTCATACAGATCACAGAAATACACATAGTTTACGTTATCTATGGGTATTTATATCTGAGGCCGGAGGCGTCACGAATGCGTTGCCGTCGAAGATATTTATTTAGGGACCCTCTTTAAACAGCCCCCAAACCATATTGTACTTGTCGATTTTTTTACGGCTGATATAATATGTTTATTGTCCCCAGATATTTATTTAGATACGAGGTATATACTTCTAATCTGACCTGTGAAGCAGATATATCCGCCAACGGCGTTAAAATCATTGAGCTGACTTTCCACGAGGGCCTAAACAATACCTACAGGTTTCCATGATTTTCTACAAAGCCAAATAAGATAGTCATAGACTCCTAAATGCCAATTAGAATCCCTAAATGCCTCTTACAAGCAAAACCTCTAAAAGTATGGGTTACTTATCTTAAGTTCGAAAAACTTTTGTCTGCTGTTTCGTTCGTCCAAATTTTTCTCTGGTAAACCGTTTAACTTTCTAGGATTGTCATCAAACTAAATTAACCTTAATTAACGCGCATGTAACTACGTTTTTTTTATATGTTGTTAGTTGTTAGGTCCCTTGAGAGTAGTTAATACCCAAGTTTGCAACCTTGAAAACCCTGTGCTACCCCCATGGTGCTCGAAAAGTTGCAAACTTGGATGTTAAATACTCACAACGGACCTAAAAACATATAAGCAAATCGTAGTTACATGCGGGTTTGCGATGTTTGCCTTTTTTGTGTTGTTATAGACTGTGGGCTATAATGGGTTCAGAGAAAAATGATTTTCGGACGAACGAACCGTAATATTATAATTGCAACCCTGTCGAATTAATTAGAGGGTGCCTTTTATATTTGGTATTATGTCCTCAAGCGAGAACCTGGGGACTCGTGACTACTTGGGAGGCTAGGGACCACAAATAAGTATTTAAGTAAATATTATCTATATAATTTTATCTATTATTGAAAAGACGTAATGGGCAAATTATTGCTCAAGATAAAACAATTGATGATCGCGCATCGTAGGACCATTTTATCATGGCTTTCATTTCTTTATTATTGATTTGTAAAAGGTATCAAGATAATCCGGTTGCTTACTCTATTCAATAACAACAGTGAGGAGAGTTCTCCGTCTAAAATACAGACATAATGAAATCCTCTAGGCCTCTATCGCTCTCATCTTAAATACTAAGGAACACAAAGGATAGCATTACAAAAGTATTCAGAATGTTTATCAACTGAGAAATGACTAATTATATACTTACTTAGACATTTTGAACGATTCGTCTAATCACTGTAATTTGTTACAGAGTCTTAAGGATTGAGTCTTCGCACCCGAGGAATGAATTGCGGAAATTTAAATTGTTTTGTGTCGAATTGGATTTATATACGGGCCCGAATAAAATCTTACCATAGGTACCTACTTAAATGTACGACTACACAGTTTTCTGAAACGCTTGATTACCTACTGTTAACTGCTGTTTTGTTTCTGTGTGACTAGTATTTGTGTTGTGTTGTCACAATAAATCACAATAGGTTGCCCATACCCTCCTTAAAAGAAATGATTTTTTTTTTGAATGTTGACGTTTTCAAAACTTTTTTAAATAATTAAACATGTCTAACAAGGTTTCCCATGGGTGGGGCACAATTAAACAAATTCCATTTTTCACAGTTTTTTCTTTATTTTTATTATGATTAAATTTTTAAGATTAATTTCAATGCCATATCAATCCCAATTAGTTTAACTATGATATAAGCAAAAATTGTATAATTTTAATCATTTTAACTGCCCAAAATATAAGGTTAAATTTTTCCGTACCAATCTGCCCCGCTTCCCCCTACTATTTCATCTTTGAATGTTACCTTATAGGTATATGACGCAGACTGTACCTACCTAGTTATATGGTACTATTTGTTAACTGACATTAAAGAAATTTTACCTTTTTAAAGAAATCTTTAGAAAAGTGGCTCAATTATTCTGACGTCAGAGGCCCTAGTCTGATAATCGAAGTTCGAAGTTACGTTAACTCCGTCGCTGTCACTCGTCATTAAAGACTAAATCGAAAGAAAGGGGTAGAGTTAAAGTAACTTCGAACTTCGATTTTCTAAGTAGGACCTCAGAATGGCTAGGCCACCTCGGCTACTAAAGTCGCCGTCAATAGAACTTGTGAACGATGTAAACAAATTAGTAGGTATGTACTGTTTGACACATAACTCAAATATTCACCAAGCGTGTTTTTATTAAAAATAATGTATAATGAATAGTTATTTCATCTTAAACTTAATGTGAAAATAATGATCTAGTGTATAAATCATTGCAAAGACCTCACTTGATCTTTAAGGGCCGTATTAATAAACTCATCTTGGTTGGGATGCCCGTCACAAGATACGTCAAAGTAAACGTCAAACCATAGAACACTGTCATTTTTGGCGCATCTCGAGACGAGCATTTGAGTTGAGATTAGTTTATTAATACGGCCCTAAAAGTACGTGATTATCGAGTAATAATGGTGAATTGGTTCGTTTGGTTTTGTTTACATCTTTTGCAAGTTCTAATGATGGCGACTTTAGGGCCGCCATAGACGGACTGCTTGAAGCAGTCCGGACCGACGGCCCCGTGGTCGCTATTGGGCAATCTGCAGTTTTAATGCTCTAGGTTCGTATTGAAACTGCAGATTGACCAATAGCGACCGCGGGGCTGTCGGTCCTGACCTGACTGCTTCAAGCAGTCCGTCTATGGCGGCCCTTACCTCATTTGGCGTCAAACTTAGTCCATCTTTTATGCAGATTGAGTAGATGTTTTTGATGCACAAAAGAAAGTTACACGTTAATTATACGGTCTATAGAATCGTCACCTCGGTATTTGTATAATTTTGTTCAGCTGTTGGTAGTAACTCGTCAATTTCACCTAGGTACCTACATATAGTCAAAGTTATGCAATTGTACGAAAACGTTCGTCAGCAAATCTATTCGTTTATCAAGATGCAGGCTCGTTGTAACTTTTAACTTTACGCCACCGAGCAGAATACTGTATAGAAAACAATCTTGAAGCCTGACCGTTTTGAAGTCATTAATATCTTAGTATCGTAGTCACAATCTTAATTATCTTGAGAAGACTGGGCTATTTCCCTAATAGTAGGTATTTCTCCCTTGTAGCAAGGTAATTGTATGTGGATGTTAATATTGTATCAAAAAGGTAAAAAAACTTTAAGACGTCTCGATCGATTCTTTGGTCATTCCGCCCCCTCAGTTAAGCCGCAGGTGCTCCCATCCAGTTCGAATCAGATCTTCTTGATCTTCTACAGCTTGGGACAGCTTAAACTTCAACACAGGAATGTTAAGCCACTTGCTACTCTTCATAGGTACCTAATTTGGCCGAGTTTATAATTAATATTTTACTGGATTTACGGGAATAACCGACTAAACACGATTAGCATCACAGGCGGTATTCCATTAGGTATGTGCCAAGTGCAAGTTGCATGAAGTATGACGTCACTTGAATAAAAAATGTACGCGTAGGTATGTGTTATATTATAGGCAAGTTACCTTGCGACTTGCATGCAACTTGAATATTGGAATGGTAAACCTGCATACAAACTATAACTTGCATGTACAAGTTTGAACTTAATACAAGTTAAAAAATGTGCAAATTGAACGCAAAAATATTTCGAATTACGAACGAGTGCTGTACGCGCATAATTGATAGATATCTCTCGCTGCAAAAAATAATTGAATAATGGCTGTCCGGTGGGAAGTCCGAGAAACTGTTGGCAACTCCACTGGTAGGCTAGTAAAACCTGCATACAATTCATATGTGAACAGGTTGCATGCAGTTTTTACCTACTTGCTCTCGAAAACATGTTTCCAAAGCAAACAACTTGTCCGCAAGTGTGACGTCATACTGAATACCGCCCTGCAAGTGCCTCCGCAATACCTACCGCTGTAACTAAACATTTAGTAAAATAAAGGAAGCAAACCGACACGCTAAGTAGTATTTTGTAAACTTTTATATTAACAATAAGAATATCTAACTACTCAAAGTATATCCATATTCACGTCAAGCAAGTCAAGGTTAAATTACATCATCGCTGAACCGCCGGCGCCGCGCGGAAACTACAAACAGTTGAAAGGAGCTGAAAATGTAACGTTCTTATTTTATAATGACATAACTTTTCTCACTTCTTCTGCTAGATTAAGAGCTGTGAACTTTCTGACTTTGTTCAAGAGCTTACACATGTTTGTGTCACTGACAAACCGGCATACGTATACATCACCGTTATCTGTTTCTACCTCCAGCCGCTTCAGAACTGCTTCTAGTTGGCTAATATAGGGGGTGAACCTCTCAGGCGGCTGGCGCCAGCACCCGCAGTCTTCAAAATGCCAAGGCAAGCAGATCCTGAGAATATTCCAGATAACATCCTGGCTTACGGTGTATGCTAGACTTAAGTCTTCCCGGGGCGAGACACTCCTCTGCTCCTCCTCTACAACCTCTTTCTCCTGAGTTTTGTCCTCAGCTGGCTCGTTTGAGTCTTCCGAGCATGGCGGGCAAATGAATGTAGTCTTAAACTCAATCGTTGAAGGCGCAGCCTTATCATCCGTACCTTGGAAGGTTTTTTGCTTAGCCTCTTTTGTGGTTTGTGAAGCAGAGTAAGCGGATTTTTTAGCCTTCGTTGCTGATGGAGGCGCTTTAGCTTTCTTACCTTTTTTTTCCTTTTCCTCGACGACCGGGGTTGTATATTCCATTTCTACTACAGTCGTTCCCTCGCAAGTGTTGACAACGCTATAAATGACCTTGTCAAGGAATTTATTGGTGCACTTAAGTGCGCATGCCATGCTTTCGTCTCGATACTTTTTTTGTTTAATCAAATTGCATACTACTTCTTCGCATTCATCTGTAGAGAAACATGTCTTTTTTCCAATAGCAATAGACAACGCAGAAGCAAATCCTTCGATAGGGTCAGGACTTTTGCAGAAAGCTAAAAGAAATGCTGAATAATTCATCATATCCTGTGATGTTTCATACAACTCAAACAAGAACTGCTTGATTAGGTTTTTTCTCAGTTGCGCACATTCGTCAAGTGGATCAAAGTCCTCCTCATACCACAGTTTTTCTGCAATAAAGTCGTCCTTAGAGATGAGCTCTGTCGACTCGACATCGATGCAGCGGAACGCGTGACGTACTCCGAGTAGTTCTTCGACCGTAGGGAATCTAATGTTTAAAGAATAAATCAAAAAATCCCTCCAATCAATATACGGAGACTCGCCGAATAAAAGGAAAACCAATTTAGAAATTTGTTCAGGGTTCACCCTCAGCCATGCGTTTGGTACGAGAGAGCCCTCGCATGTTTCTTTGCCAAAGAAAATAAAATCTTGTATGAGGTAAATAAAAGCCTGCTGCAGTGCTATTCCAGTTGGAGCTACAATCTTGAACTGAGTCCTCAAACGTGCTAATTGGCTTATTTTGAAATCCATGCCGGTCGTGTAGTCGTCTACTTTGGGTGGGCCCGGGGGCGGCGGGGGCGGCGGGAACTGCAGGAGGTTGGGGTCGATGACGAACGTGTCGTGCTCAAGGATAAGGCTCTCGGTGATGCGGCGGCCGCTCTCTACAGCCAGTTGAAGATATTTACACAGACGGTCAACAGACTTTATTTCATTTAAATAATATGTGTTGATATCTTGTTGCACTTCCACAAATAATCTATAAATATTGTCATTAAATAATTTCATATCTCGATAGCTCTTATACTGCAGAGCTTGAATACGCATCGTAGCCCTAAACATCTCTCCATTAATACCCATTGTCCATTCTTCAATGCATTTGAGACCGTGTTGCTTGAAAATCTCCTCTGAGCAGATAGATTCCTCAGAATTACTACCCTCCTTTTTTTTGGGTACGGGTGCTAATTTCGACAATTCAGAATATTCTCGACTAATAAGTGATCGATATGAATCATTTGTATCTTTAATCACTCTTGTTGCAAGTTTTACATTGTTTTCGATGACTATGTTTAAAGGGTTATTGCTGTAATCTATTTGGATATTTTTCAAAAGAAGCTCTTGAAATGCAGATCGCAAATGTCTGAATAGTTTATCTTCTCCACCCTTTTTGCTTCCTGAAGTTTCGTCAGACTCATGAAATACTTTGACCAAATCTTTACATGGCAGCCTATCATTCGGGGGCATTTTTTTAATCTGGGCGTAATAAAAGTCGTGAAATGCTTGAAAGGTTAAAATAGACCTAGAGATAAATAAATAAAAATGAGAAATTTAACGCTTAATCACCTGAGTGTAGTTTACTAAGTAGTTTACCTTTTACCTAGAAAAGTAAATAAGTAACTCACCTGTTTAGTTCAGTTTGCATGCACGAAATGTAGGAATTAACCATAGTAGTCAGCTCTTCCATAGCCCAATTTTCCGTGATAAGCGCTTGCCTTTGTTGTTCCGAATGGAACTTTCTTTCGTCGCAAATTTTATATAGATTTCGCTGTAATTCTTTGACTCTACAGTGCCATTCATTTTTAGTAAGATCGATGTCTCTCCAGTCATTTTCGAAGTTATTATATTCCTTTTGAAAAGTGCTTACTAGGTCCTGTTTGTGCGAGGGCAACGTTATGATTTGTTCCATCTTATCTTTAATAAATCTGTAGTATGGGATCAAGCAATTCATTTGCATGCGTATTGCAAAGAACAATTGTTTCATATCGTGGATGTACATTTTCTCGACCTGCTCCCAACAAGTGGCTAGCGCAACTCCGATCGTATGTGGAAATGGCATTTCTGCATAATCCCAGTCTTCCTCACCAGCTAAAACTTTTATTTCCTCAAAAGTTTCAATAGATTTTGTATCTTCTCCCTGTATCTCGTCGCGAACCATTGAATGGTCTTCTGGCAAATTTTCTATTGAGGAAGGCTCTTTAATGATTACCGAAGAAAATGAAAATTTACTTTTTGAACCTGCCGCCTTCAATATGTCTTTTGATTTTCCATTAGCTACTTCCGGCTTAACTAATTTAGCTTTGGCTCTTCTTTCGTCACCAGAAATAAAATCAAGTTCGCTGTAAACATTTTCACCAAACAATTCATCTAAGGATTTATGTGGCATGTCACAATCGCCGATGATATATTTGCATAACTGTCCTAGTAACTCTTTTTCTATGGCTTCATAGTACATACTGTAGTTCATTCCAAGAATGGCGTAAAATCTGTCAATCAGTTCAGAATTTTCTTCAGTCAACTCCCAAATTACAAGCTCTTGAAGAATATCAACTGTTTCCTTTAGATTGATATAACAAGTGAAATAACTTTCAAAAGGTTTATCGATTCTTTTTTTATGAGGATCCTTAAGCAACTCGGAAAGTCTTATTTCTTTATAAGGATCTTTTTCTTTTTTACGGTGCTTGGCTATGGTTTCTTCCAAATAAATGTCATCTCTGTCTTCAAAATTTTTTTCATTCGGTGGCGCGAGGCCCGAAAATGTTTCTTCAAGAATTTGTGCTTCGCGGTAACAATTTGGGTAGTTTATTATTACAAATCCTTGTATATCATCTTGCCCTTTTATATATTCTACTAACATAGCTGCCAATAAATAATCAGTAAGAGAGTCACCAGAGCTTAGAGCTTCGTAGGTATACCTTCCTAGGTCCGCTGCCTCGGATAGTTTTATATCTTCTTCAGGTATAGTCTTTGGAGTTTGTGTTTGTTTACAGTTCGCCAGAGCGGGGCCAATAGCTGTTGGTGGGGCATCATTATTTTTATTTAATGCGTCGTCTTCGGTTTTCATCATCTTAATTAGCTCTTTTTCTGGTTCTTCTTGAGCTGCTGTTATAAATTTGTCAAATGAGAGTTCGATATCAGTACATCCGACCATTTCGGACTTGAAATTTCTAAGACAAAAATTTATGGCGGATTCCACTTTAACAACACAAATTTTTCTAAACTTTAGTAATTGCTGCATTGCGACAGCAATAATCTTATCGGGAAGGTTGCGCAAAAGAGCCTTGGACTGAAAATTCGGCAAGTCAGCTGGAGGCCGCCTTATAGGAAAAGGATACTTTATTTCCAGCAACGTGTAGACAACATGCCCCAGCACATTCATTCCAAGATTTTCATATTTTCGTTCTTCAGATTCTGGGTCAAAATTAGGAATTAAAGTGTTTAACTCCCAAGGACCAGAATAAGTATGATATTCAAGGAATTCGCCATCATCCATAGCCTCCTGTCTTTCTAATTCAAGCCTTATTATACTTTCTTCCTCCGGTTCAACCTCTTCTTCAAGATCAACTTCCTTAAGAAGTTCTTCTGGTGGCTCCAGAATTTCAAAGATAGGTTGTTTTTTGAAATATAACATTTTCCACTCGTGTATATAATGTTCAGGGACCTCAGCTCCGGTAATTCTTTTAAAATAGGCGCATCTAATTGCAAAATCTATAATTGATAACAAAGTGTCATAGCAAATTTCATAATAGTGTTGCCGCTTCCGTTTCATTTTCTCAGCGTACAATTTCTTATGAAGCATATCTTGTCTTTGTTTTTCGAAATCTATTTCTACGTTATCCAAATGTAATTGGTCTCTGATATTATCAAGATATTGAGTGAATTGTCCATCTCTTTGTTCGGCAAACTCTTTTTGAGCTTGAACTCGGTTTTGAAACAAGTTGCGTGCTTGCTGCTTGGTTTCCATTATTTGAGTACACATTTGTTTTTCGAACTGCGACAGTTTCATTACTTTTTTTGCGAGTTCATCATCAAGTTTAGTTTCTTCGTCATTAATAGACATGTCCCACAGAGAGCCACTAAGCACATTTCTCATTTGCTTTTGAAATTCTTCGGACTCAGATTGCTTATTAATTTTTGTGTAAAGGTTTTTCATATAATCCTGGGCCCATGCAGAATCTATAAGTGATTTTCTTCTTTCTTCTACATCAGCTTCCATATTAAGAAGTTCCTCGTAAGTATAGTTTTTGGGTTTGAATGGGAATCTCATCTCAAAGATTTCTATGTCTTTTTTATCTTCGTCGGGAAGTTTCTCTGATATTGGGGATTTGTACTGCGATTGCATTATTTTTTCTTCGATCTTTTGAATCTGTTTTGAGTGCCTATACCTAATGTAATCATATGTGTCTTTTACTTGATCCGCTTTCTTCCTCTGCCATTCAATAAAATGCCTTTCATTGAACAACGGTTTAGATAGATTTTCAACGGCTGGCTCTACTTCTTCTTCAATCTTACTAACCTTAAATCTTTGTCCCATCTTTGTTACCAAATTGGAGACCATTTTTTTTTCACGCTTAATGAAGTCAATGCGGTCCATTTTATCCAAGGTAAGAAATAATTGATAGAAAAGCCGCAGCAGGAATGTCCCCTTGCCTTGCATCACATTTTCTAAGTCATTTTCAGTCAAATATACGTCTAGTTCACGAAGCCATTCCTTTAAATACTTCCAATTGCTCTTTATGTCTTCTGTGGCATCACTGGATCTTATCAGGAAATGTTTTTCCTCGTTAATAACATGGTAGCTGAGGAGAACACACGCTACCACATGTCCGTTTCGCATCATATTGCCAAAATCCTCGGCCTCCCATGAAATTGGCCTTTGTAGTCTTTCAGTCAACCATTCCTTAAGTATTTCAGCCATTAATGATATTAATTTTTATGTATTTGCATGTTATCATAAGTAGAAAAAATAAACGTCAATCTTCAGTGATTTATTTTATATGAAACCTCTACGAAGTATGTATAAATTTAATCATTGAAACGTAATAAGTAGGTAAGGTATGTCATGGTTGAGGATGTCACATCATGACCATATGGATATTCTTAAATAATATATTCGTTTTTTTTTTTCGTCTTTTTACACAGAAAATTATTAAAATATTATATACACTAAAAAGTTCAACTAATATTGATTTATCGAATTGTATAATTTTTACAACGGATTATTTTTGTAGTGATTTTCTTGGAATACTGGTAACATTAAGTCATAATTGTCAATAGCCTCGTTATTTATTATGACTTTTTTGTGATGTTTATTTTCACAAATTTTTGATGCATATTTCCTATCATTGATTCTTATTGAAAAAGGCTTGAAATGCAACGAGATTAAGAAAAGTGTATGCAAAAATCTTTAGTAAGATTCAAGTTATAACCTTGTGGTAAACAGCCTTGGTGGTAATCAATCCCTGCGTCACTGCTCGCTAAGCCTCGCCACCACATGAATCTGGACAACTTGGACAAGGCGCTGCACGATTTGGGCATGCTAAGCGCGATAACGGAGGCTCGGCGGGATTACCTGCACGAAGCCAGGTCTAATTACGGCATGATGCGCTTGAACACGCGCTACGTCTCCAATGTCACGGTGGGATACTGTATGAAGCGAGTGACGAATAAGAACAGACTTTGCCCCTACGTGCTGCCGATGCGGCATAGAACCAAGAGTGAGAACTCCGACGCGATCGCTGGCGACTTATCGGAGAGCGGGCGCTACTTGAACGCTCTGTTGGAGCCGTCGACGAGCGTCTCCACTCGGGACGCGGGCGACGGCGCGCGCTGCCCGGCCAAACGCTGTCAGTCGCTCGAAAACCTGTCCCTCCCTGCAGAGCCCCAGCCTGGCCCCGACACACCTGACATGGATGGAGTCTCAACACGCATTCAGAAACTTCAAGTTGATGAGTGACAATTATACTACCCTCTATATAGTGTGATGGTGCCCCTTAATTATAACTTAAACTCAGCTAGTGTGAACGTTGGTAGCCTAGTGTGTAGTATAATGTGATTGAAGTAATGGATGTTGGATTGTATTTGTACCGATGGTAACCTGGACTACGATGAGCATTGTATGTTGATGTTCCTAGTAATTCCTTGATTAATTTTGTGTGGTATTTGCCTCAGTGAGTTGGTATTGTTAAGGAAGTCTATTTCGAGTCCTTTTCCCTAAGCATTTAACTAAATTTGCTCAAAAATATAGGAATGGGTACAAATTTTATGATAAAGAAAATTTATTTTGTATCCTATTTTAGGAAATTGTTTGATAAAGTAATTATTGAGTTAGTTAACCTTGAAAGTTCATTTTAATCTTACACAATATTATGGTTACCTTTAGGAAAAATACCACATATAAGAATTGTTAAGAACAAATACTTTTTTGTTTTTTTCTAAGTCACAGATGCACTTTGTGTCGTCATGCGCTGTATACAGTAAGCAGCTCATTTTATTATCAAGGTTTCTTGTAATAAATAACTTTTGGAATTATTGACATAAAGTCATGTCAAATTTAGATAATATTATTTAGATACAAAATAATAATTATATTAATTATGTATAGGACATGTGGTGGGATAGTAAAAAAAAAAACAATTTATATTACCACAGATCTGTCTTTGCTTCGCTCAGTTTTTAACAATATCAATAACTACTTAAAAAATAAAAACCCCTGATATGATGCCTGACACCTCCTGAATGACTTGAACCATTATAATTAAACAAAAGTAACTACTTAGCTAAGAACCATCCTGATTTAAACATTTTTTTTTTTAAAAGCCCAGTCGGTCACACGCAAACATAGATGTAGAAAAAATAACAGACATGTTTTTTTAATTAGTTCAGTAGTTCCAGAGATAACTCCTGACACACACAGAAAGACACAACTTCACCTCTTTTCAATATTATTATTATAGATAGATGTAAATTTTTAAGCATCCCCAGGCCCATATCACAGTCGCGTTTATCACGGTGGATAAAGCATCCTGCACTCTCGTATTTACTGGTCAGAAAGTGACAGATGTTTTATTCATGTTCATCCACATCAATAAACAAGACCATAATAGGGCCGCAGGATGATTGTTGGTTTTGCTATACTATAGTTTTGCTTTAACTTATAAAGGGTTTATCAAATAGAATTGAAAATTTGTTGTATAGAATGCCAGCCATAAATTTGTAATTTGTTATTGGAATATTCTTCTTTATATTCTACTATGACCCGCCCTTGCTTTGCTTCAGTTTATATTAGTTTTCTGTAACACCCGTACACATCCAGAATTCATTATACATAAAAACCTTCCACTTGTATATACTCTATCTATTAATGAAAAGCACATTAAAATCTGTTCATAGGTAGGAAGATCAAAGGCAAAGCGTACATACAGAGGGACATACGGCGAGAAGTGACTTTGTTTTATACTATTTCAAGATTATCATATTGATCCTATTAAAGCTCTGTCCCAAGACATGCCCAGGGGATCCAGTTCTTGGTTGAGAGACGCCACGGCGCTGTATTGCGCAAGCAATACAACATTATCACTTCACTTGGCTCATCTTCCATCTAAACATATAGGGACCGACTTAAAACATTTACGGTATCCTGCCTTTTGGCTGGAATATTATAGGCTGAATGTATCATTTCCCAACTGTTTCATTTGCCAACCCGTTTGTTTTCCTGTAAATGTAAATATTTCAGGATTTATTTCAGTACCATCATGTAGAACCCTGTAGGTTACGTTAGTTTTTATAAAAATCGGGAAATATTTACAGTTACCGAAAAATAAGCGGGTTGGGAAATGATACATTCGGCCAAACATTTCTGACAAAAGGCACATAACCAAAACATACAGAGGCCCTAGGCGAGTCATTAATTTAGCTCCTTTTATTATTGTATTTTTTTTAAAGGCACCATAGCGGCGCCCCTTAACACCGGTTCATAAGGTAAACGTCCAAAGAAACGTCAAAAGAAAATATTTATTTGCGTCGTGATATTATGTTCATTTATACATCTACACATTCTACACAAAACATTTTCCTTTGTTTTGGGAGATGTGTCTTACTTTTGTTGAATGGAATTGTTTTATATGGTGACCATATCGAAATTTCTGAAAATGAAATAGGTAATATGTTAGTCAATCGGACAGTACCTATGGGTAAATGTCAGGTGGTTTTGCTGGCGGTCCTTTTGTTTATATAAATTGGCGTCCGAAATATCAAAAACACAAACAATTCTCATCGCTAAAATGAGGTGGTGATAGAAGTAATGGTAATCCTATCCAATTCAAGGTATGGGGACAAGTACTAGTACAGCGACGAGCGCTCGGACGTCTACCTTACCTTTTTTTTATTTGAATGATCATTTATTTTTAGTACAAATTTGCAAGCAAAGCAATATTCTTTTTTAGGGACATGGACCCCATCAAATGTCTCGATAAATTATATTAAAATTGTAAAATGTGTGTGTACCTTTAATAATAAGTATTTAATTCTGTAAGCAAGTTAATTTGTTAATTATTTTCGATTGTTGCCTTTGTTCTACGAAGATTATTCTGGGAAAAACCATTTTTATTTGACTTGAATCTTGTAAATATGGTCTAAAGGTGTTTCCTGCAAAAATAATTGAACCGTTAACCTGCGTTCATTAGCCTTTTCAACGCCACAGTCGGCTCTGGCCGTCAACTAAAAGACGTGCCACTGACGCCACGTCGGCTACAGCCGACAAGAGTTCAAGATTAAAAGAGACTTTGTTTGGTAGCAATAAGGTGTAATTTGCATAGCATAGCAAACATGTTTGGCGTGTGGGTGGCACATTTTGTATTCGACGTATGGCGTTCAAAAGGTTAATGTTGCACTGTTTGATAGTTGCCCCTGAACTAAACACATTAAGTACGACCTATGATAGCGATTTTGAAATGTATTAATTAGTTAATGTTTTTTAAGATTCCAGCATTCAAAATTTGGTGTAGATAAAAACCTTAATATTTAATTTTTTACTATTTTTAAAACAGATATATTCAAGTTGTTAAACGATTGTGTAGATCTCATTTTGTTACACAATATTTAGGTAAGTAGCACCTAAACATCATTTCATTATATTACTTATATATTAAATTTGTATTTAGATCTTAACCACAGTATGCTCTTGTGACTTAGAAATACTTAACTTTGTTAACAAATTTTGTTATTTTTTCATATTTGAAATAAATATTGCTTTAATTTATTTGTTATTTATTTTATTTGCCTCTACTGTATAATAAAGATAGTTAACCCTTAATTAGGCGGAAACAGGCGTGATTTAATGTACATGTATGTAAAGGGGGAAAAATACAAAATATACCTAACATAACTAAAGAGATAAGATAACTATAGATCCACATTCGAGGTCCCGAGCCACGAGATAGTGTCAGGCTCCGGGCACCCGTGTAGCAGTGTACAGGGCAGCGCTGCGCTGTACTATGTGCTCCATGGTTTGTCTCCTCGCCACAGTCGCAGAGAGCCGAGTTACGCCGACCCCTCCAGTAGTTTACCAGGGGACCGTTTCACGAAGCTACAAGTTAAAAATTACAAGCGGGACTCCTTTTCTAGAAAAAGGAGTTAGAAAGAGACTTCCCCTTGTGAAGGGTAATTTGTAACTTGTAGCTTCGTGAAACGGACCTCTGGTTATCAGGTAATAGCCCGAGAATACAAGTTTTTTGTGTTCCGTCTCATAGGGGTGACTGCCCCACTGTGGGCTCCCTGCCAAAGGAGATTGTTTATTTTTTTGGGAAAATAGAGTATTTCGAGCATCTTATTTGAACAGTTGTTCATATTACGGCTTAGTTTATTATTTATGACTTATTAAAATAATCTGAAAAACTATTTCAAGGTTATAGAAACGATAATTCTACAATCACGGATATTTGGGATGCTTTAACGAAATTCCTCTACTTTCATACTCGTTTGTAGCCAAATAGGGTAAAACACCCAGTTACTGGCATCCACAATTCCAGTGGTTTGACCGTAGTCATTGTAGGATTATCGCCTTTATTTACTTGAAATAAAGTTCACGGTGACAATTATCGGTAGGGTGCCAACATTAGGGCAGTATTGTTTATAATTTTGCACCTTAATTCAATGAAATAAGGTGCAAAGGCAGTGAGCGGGGCATATCGCTCGCAGAGCGATGGCCGATAAAGTCGAAGAGTTTTAGAGTCCACGTTCCGGAATAGGCAGCGTGGGTAAACCTCCAACAAGGAGAACTGACGATGTGGCTTAGGTTGCGGGAAACCGATATATGCAAGCGGCGCAGGATTGGGCCTTGTGGTAAACCAGCTCTTGGCAATGAAATTGTTAAGGGACGCCTGTCCGGCATTGGACGTCGTTCGGCTAAAATGATGCAGGGTGCAAAGATACGTATCTACTTAAATTTATACGGCACACGTTGATTTAATATTACCACATATAGACCAAGGTTATCGACGTAAAAAGTTGCGACGTCTTAGTGAGTTAATAGAGATTGGTATGAGAGGATGACAGACAAACAAACACAAACCAAATAGTGCAACTTAAATTCATTTAATCGAGCTCACTGAGTATGTAACACTTAGAGGTAAATAAATAACAAAACTGTACTGTAAATAATATTGCATTTGACACATCACATCAGTAATACTCGTGTCCCGCCGGGCCGCGAAACACTGCGCAATATCTCAATGCACAAGTTTTGCCATTAGTGTTCGAAGTCTGTCGCTCATCGAAAAGAGGAAATAGTTTATCTTAGAAAATACTTTGAGATAAAGCAGACTGTACTATTTCGTACAGTCATCATCTGCCTATGCATCTCGTCACGTAAAAAGGTCGCTGGCGATGTACCTGCGCAATCGCGCATTTATGGACGAGATTGGTGGTATGAAAGGGCGGGACGGGGGAGCGCTCCGCCGGTATGCTTATGTGCGCACGCTCACAACACATCCCCTCCATTGTTGCTCAGCGGTCTTTTTACCTGACATGATCTGTACGGAGACCTAATAAAATTTATCGAGTTCGAACTGTTCAAACTCGGTGGGTCATCGTTATGAACAGCGGAGTTCCTGCTACCAGCATTCACCTTTCTCTATTATAATAGTAGGAGTTCCCGATCTATGTGGTGGACCCTCACTCTTTTTCCAGGCTAAATATATTTTTTAAACAACAAAACATATTAACATACACGACCCACAGGGTGTATAAAAAATTTGCTTCAGGCCATTTATAATTTTAAATAGTTGAAATTACAAGAACGCTTTTCCTGTGGAACTTCGATTTTCGAAGTAGGGAATCAGGTTATGAATACGGCTCCTAGACTATTAGATCTACTCTCAATCTAAACCTGAGTAAGGATGACCGTTTCAAGACATCTGGGGCCCTATCATGGCTGCGTCAATCACGTGACAAAGTGTGGATAAGGCATCCGTCACCTTCTAACACGTAAATAAGTACGAGAGGGACGAATGCTATATCCACATTTGACACGCGACATAGACGCAGCCACTAGGCCCACTAAAATGGCAGCTTATCATAACATGAACTTACTATGACGTCTTGATTTGAGCATTTCACTCAAGTTCAGTTTATAAGGCCGTAAGACACGAAAATATTGCATTATCGGGTTTACTTTATGAACACCCACTTTAGCCCATTCCAATACAGGAACTAGTAAAAAATTTACTTGAAAATTTTGAATTACATAATCATACGTGACAAACAACCTTAAGAAGTTAATAAAGACATAAAAAAGCTTGTAAAGAAGTTTCTTATACAAATAAACTCGTACATAATCTTAATTTACACCAGTCACAAAAATATTATCAAAATTTACTACGACTTGACAACACTACAGTAAAAAATTCTAAGACTATGTGATTGACTGGGTACAAACTAACAGGTAGAAAGTTTTTGCTGCTTTGTCCAAGGTCTAAAGAACCGTGTACTGTTTAAGTGATGCTGATAATATATTCGAGGTTTTAATTTATAATAAAACGTAATTTACTTTACAAAAAGTTTAGTTTTTATAAATTGAAAATGACTGACATTGAAAGCTTATTACTAGGACTAGGACAATTTGCAATACCCCCAGATATGTATTTATTATCTCACGACGAGTCTCGAAATATCCCGTAGTGTACACAAAAATATGCACCAATGGCAAAACAAGTTGCATGAAGATGTTGCGGAGGCGGTTGCAGGGCTTAGAGCGCCTTTACTTTGAGTTGCTTCATTTTAGGGTTTTTGCGCTTCTGCTGGCGTTTTTGTTCTTTCAGCTCCCATCGCCGTTGCTTCTCTGGGTCGTCCTCCTGATTACACAATAAACACATTATTATATTTATAAACCTCTGGACAACATATGAGCAGAGAAACTTTGTAGAGATGGCAATGACTTGCAGCGCAAGTTTTATGGAAATTTAAAATGTAGGCTTTAAAACTGACTTTGTATGTAATTGACTGGTCGTGGCTTCATTCCGTGGATGAGCAAGTGATTATTGGCCGTATTAATAAACTCGTCTTGACTGAGGTGCCCATCTCGAGAGACGTCAAAGTAAACGTCAACCCATAGAAAGCTGTAATTTTTGACGTGTCTTGTGATTGACCTCTCAACCAAGACGAGTTTATTAATACGGCCCTAAGCAAGGAAGTAAGCGAGAGAGAACGAATGAGTGAAAAAGTGAGTGAACAAAAAATTGGACGGGCGAATAAGTTAATAACTGAATAAAGGTGTGTGAAAAGCTAAATGGGCGAGTGAGTTAGGATGGATTTACAATGTAGACGTTTTGACACTATGAATCGACCTTTAGTTAGTCAATGATCAAATAACTGAGGGAGTTAATACACGAACGAGTGCGTAGGTAAGAGAATAAATGAGTAAAAATAAATAATAGGTTATAAATTGTACTGCGATAACAGGTGTCAAAAGTGCTTAAGCGAGGACAAGAATTAGTGCGTCATTGAACGAATGAGTAAGTGAGCTAGTAATAGTAGTAATGAACGAATGAGTTTGTAATAAAATCAGCCTGCAAGTGACTAATAATTATTCTGATTAAGGTAGATTCATAATGAAGATAACTTTACGTGAATCCACTTTTAATACATCTAATGAGTTCGTGAGTGAACAAGTAAAGGTTTCACAATGAGGACCAAGTGAGTTTAGGTGTAGTAAGTCGAATGTTCGGATGAGTGCGTGAGATGTATCTGCCGAGTACTGACGGCGAGTATCCGCTCCTTCTCCTGCTTGCGCTTCTCCTCGCGGCGCAGCGCCGCCTGCTCCTGGCGCGCCGCGTGCGCCCCGCGCATCCACGCCTCGGCCACCTTCTGCCGACGCTTCTCGCATTTTGCCAGGGCCTAAAGAACAATATAGATAACGACTCGATTAGTTTAGAGACCCTGCTAACATTTTCGTTTTCTATCGACCCAAATTGTATGGAGTTGACATTAGCGTCGACGCGATCTGTCATCAGCTTACGTCGTTACAGCTCCGGTCACGTAAAAAGACAGCTGAGCGACAATTGACGGTATGTGTTTGCGAATGGGTGCAGTCGCCAACCAATAGCGTGCGCGTTATTACCGGCGGAGCGTTCCCCCGTCCCGCCCCACTCATACCACCAATTTCGTCGATAATGCACGACTGCGCCGGCACATCGCCAGCGACCTTTTTATTCGACTGCGCGACGCAAAGGAGCGTAAGGTGTTTATCAGCCTATATTATGTATGTATGTTTGTTCCTTTGTGGCGCTCTAGAAACTAAACGCGGGGGCCGATTTTGATGATTTTTATGTCAATCGATTTGTCTCTATCTTGTGAGTGTCACTAAAGAAATGACAGTAATCAAAATTCAATATGGCGGCAACTAGACTATATAGTGAAAAAGAAAAAAAAGGGTTGCCGAACTATGACAACTGGGTATTTTAAAATCGTCTTTAGGTTTCTTCCATAATTTTTAATTTTGGGTGATCATTAAGGATTTAATAACGATTTAAAGGTCTCGATATTGTGTTTAATACTGTACATAAGTTTTACGCAGTCGGGTTTTGGATTTTATTAATTTATTAGGTGACGGAACTAGATATACTCGCGGTATCCGGTCGTAACGTCGGTCCGTCGAGCCTGTTATTGGTGGAACTGACCTCCTTGCTGAGCTTGGTCCGCTTGACCTTGTCGAGCAGGTAGAACACGAGCAGCAGCAGCGGGCGCAGCTCGGCGCCGCCGCCGTCCGCGCCCAGCGCCAGCGACACCAGCAGCACGCGCTCCGTGTCCGGCGGCTTCGTCGGCGCCGTCTCTCTGCGGGAACATACGTTCATACATCCACATACCGCCGTGGGAACACCAATGTCACATTCGAGTAGGTTTGGCCGGGCAAAATTAGCAGTTTCAGATTCATAAACTACGTCGCCCTAAATAAACACTGTCTCGCAGATTTCAAAACAACACAATCCGGTATTTTACATTTAACCTTTTGAATGCCGTAGGCCGTTCGTCCACCGCCCGCCGTCAACGACACGACAGCGATAACGAGATTTTTCGGGCCGAGATCGAGATGTCGCGACGGCGATCGTTCGTCCACCGCGACGATCTCGGTGGTTCAGTCAGCTTGTTGTAGGTGTCAAAAACCGGCGCGGTGCGACGTCACGACACCGGCATGGTTGGTATTGCAGGTACATCAGCCGCAGTAGCGACGATCTACTCCAAAAATCGGCGGCCGGCATGACGGCGCTCGGACGACGGGCGTGCGGTGGACAGACGGCCATACTAAATGTATGTGGTGCTACTTCGACGCCGTCATCTCGTTGTCGTTGTCGTGTCGTTGTCGGCGGCAGTGAACAAACAGCCTTAAGTCGAGTACAAAATGTGACGCACACAAAAGCCAAACATGTTTGCTATGCTATGCAAATTACAATTTAATTCATACGA